>OX451737.1:468614008-469814008 GCA_948472305.1 Vicia faba | reverse complement strand
ACCGCTGATAAGGAGCTCTGGGTTCACTTTTTCCAAGAGAGCTTGGCTGGAACATAACTTGAATGGTTTTATCAGTTAGATGGTTCTCGTATCAATACTTGGGAGGGTTTAGCTACTTCCTTCTACCATCAGTACCAGTACAATGCCGACTTGGGGCCAACGAGGGTTCAATTACAAGATATGACCATGGGAAAGAATGAAGGATTTAAGGAATATGTACAAAAATGGAGAGACCTTGCTAGTAGGGTCCAACCGCCTTTTACTGATAGGGAGCACATTGACATGTTCATGGGCACTTTATCTGGTCCCTTCTTTAATTTGTTGGTTGGTTTCTCTTCTTCTGGTTTCACTGAATTAATCTTACCTGGCAAAAGAGTTGAAAGTGGCATCAAAAGTGGGAAGATATATGTGGCATCTACCTCCACTCCCAATCCTATCAAGAAACCTTTTGCTGCAAAAAAGGAAGTCAATGTTGTGTATGGGGCAAGGGCCCGTACCAAGAAGAATGACCGTTCGTCTGTCAATGCTGTCTGAATCTCCAATCTAACTCTTACTTCAAGACAATATGCAAATCATCAATGTTTTGAAACTCCAAGAAGACAATTTACGAGGTTACGCATGTCATTGTCTCAAGCCTTACAACATTCTACCAAGGTTAATTTAGTGACATGGCGTGATCCTCCCGCCAACCCTGATACCTCGTCACCAAAGTATAATCTGAGTGCTAAGTGTGCTTACCATTCAAGCAGCCCCGGGCACGAGACTGACCAGTGTCGGGCCTTGAAGAACAAAATCTAGGATTTGATTGCAAACAAGACTATTAAGTTTGATCCTCCTCCAACACCGAATGTAATCACCGCTCTAATGCCAAAGCATGACAAGAGTGTTAATGTCGTTGAAGATACAATTTTTTTTGCCTCTATTAAAGAACTGACTACTCCGCTGAATACCATCAAAAAGAATCTGTTGAAGGCTGGGATTTTCCCGGGTTGTGTAAAGGACTGTGTGTATTGTACAAAACAACTCAATGGATGTGAAGGGTTGAAGAAAGCATACAACGCCTAATGGATAGCCACAAAATTCTATTCGAGAAAACTCCACTTTCCAAAAGTTTGACTAAAAAATGTGAAGACCTCTCCATTATTACCATCTCAAACAAGCCTCTTAGGATCACCTACAAAGGTCCTATTAGGATTTCAAATGAACCCATTATTGCTCCCTTAATAATTACCAGTCCTAGACTGATTCCCTACTCTTCAAATAAGGCGGTACCATGGAATTATGGTGTTGAAGTGTTCTATCATGGGATTAAACAAGACGCGTGTGTTGTACCCCAAAATTTGCCCTCCCTTTTTCACAAGAAATCACAACCTCAGGGTTTTCCCTGATTTTTCAGATTGGCTGAAGAATCGGTGAAACAGACTTTTCTTTATCAGTTAATCCAGAATTAGGGTTTCCACTGATTTTGTTGAGATTGGCTCAGGAATTGATTAGACAGATCTTTCTTTGGCAGTAATCCAAGATTAGGGTTTTCGCTCGCATTTCTCAGAAGAAACTGAATCCTCAGAAATTCAGTTAATTGTTACATTATTTTTATGCTTGTTCAAGATTACTGGTTGTTTCTCAAAACCTAATTATCTGGGATAAGAGCTGAGACTTTTGTTTGGAACATTAAGGCATTTGTTTGATCAGTGGAGTGAAAGGTTTATGGAATGCTTGCTTGTTTAGCTGTATAACGCATATGTTATTTGGAATACTACGCATATTGTGATTGATGTAAGGTTACGAGACTACAAAGTTTGTTGATTATTTAGTTCATCTGGATTAGAATTATTGAGACACAGTTTCAATTATTTTGATTTAAGAGTCTTAAATAATTAAATAAACAATGCAAGGAAAGATTGGAAGATATTAGACAAAGACTTTTTTTATTTATTTCAAATGTTGTTACAAATTCTATTCGAATATTGTAAGATTACAACTTATAGTATTTACAATAATATTTGTTTACAATAAATGGAAAAATAAATCTAAGCCTAATCTCCTAATATCTTTGACTTCTACTTCTACTGCTTCCTCTATCATCCAACTGGTACTTACCTGCAAAAGACAGAAGAAAAAGAAATCAGAGCAATTAACTGAAAAGAATTTTCAAGCAGATAAAAAGAAAAATCATCATTAAAGTCTGCCGGCCGGAATCAGAAATGCTATGTTCATCATATTTTATTTTCCTATCTGCAAATCACAAGAAGATTGCTCTTCTCGGTTCACAGAGAGAAAAATAAAAGATATAAAGAGGCTACTGCATAACAGTCCAGGGAGAGAGGACATAGAGCCCACAAAACAACTCAAACCTGCATTACAAACACTTAGGCCAAACCCAAGACTGCATTTTTTGCATAACTGCTAAACCTACTTGCAAAAAATCACAAGCCTGCCTTACAAATTGAAAACCTGCTATCAAGGCAAAAACTACTGTCAAAAAACCAAAACTTCCCAACCTATCAACAAACAAAACAAAAACCTGCCAAAACTGCCTCTCAAAACAACAAACTTGCAGTGTCCAAACTACAACTCAAACAAGTAAAAACCTGCTTACCAAAACCAAACTACAGCTTGCTCAAGCAAAACAAACTTGCAGTGTCTAAACTGCAACTCAAACAAGAAAAAACCTGCTTACCAAAACCAAACTACAGCTTGCTCAAGCAAAACAAACTTGCAGTGCCCAAACTGCAACTCAAACAAGCAAAAACCTGCTTACCAAAACCAAACTACAGTTCACTCAAGCAAAACAAACTTGCAGTGTCCAAACTGCAACTCAAACCAAGCTCAAACCTGCTCACTCAAAAAACAAACTCAGATCTGCATAACAAATAACAAAACTACAGATTCAACCACAAACCAAACTCCCAAACCTGTTTGGGCCAAAAACTGCATAAACTACAAACACAGTCTAGCTATCCTCAACACAAAAATCACAAGCTTCATCAACCATAAAAAAAAACAGTTCAAACAATAAAGTTTCAGAAACACTTTCATCATTAACAAAGAAACAACCAACGAATCATCAAGCCATCAGAATAAACAAGCAACAACACCAGTTTTCAGATTCATCATCATTAAATCATCAGGGTCAACAAAGGAGAGAGGAAGAGCTTTAGAAGTAAAACAATATAGAACTTCAGAAACACGTTCATCATTAACAAATACTCAGAGGAAGGAAGAGAATCAACAAAATCAAATCAACAACAAGTTTCAGACTTTATACCTCATCACTAACAAATACAAACAAATCTTAGAGTATCATCATCATCGATATCTATATCAAAACCAGAAAGGGGAAGAGATTCAGAAGCAAGCGTAGTTTCAGAAAATATTCATCATCAACAAAAGTAGAAGCGAGCAAGTTTTCAAATTCATCATCATCAAACAACATAAAGAACAACAAAAATACCAGAAACACCGTCATCTTCATCCTCCCTCCGCCTAGCCTCCTGGGAACGCCACTGGCCGGTCTCACATCCTTTCCCTTCAGTTTGTAGAACAAAACACTCAAGGTACGTCCCTCAGGCCTTTACTACGTGTAACATCATAACAACCATAGATTAAAACATGCAAGAGCAAAACGAAAACAAAACTGTAAAATTCCTAAAACACAATTGAAACGAAATCGTACCGTTTACAAGCAAGAACCCTAGGCCGCTGAAAAGAGAAGGTAGGGAGTGGATGAAGGCGGCGCTCCGGTGGCTAAGGCATGAAAGTAGAAATCATTTTTTTGGCTTGAGAAAGACGAAGAGAACGAGAGAAGCAGGAGCGGCTCCGCTGTGTACCAAGTTTGCAAACCCTAAACAATGAACAAAACCTAACAAAGCATTATACGGATTCACCTTGGGCCTTCGCCCCAAACAAAAACCTAAGCCCACTTTGTTTTTACTGAATACGCCTCCCCCTTCCATTCTGTCCATTGCTTTTGTTATATTTTCATCTTGGGCCTAACCCCAAGCAAACTCTTTAGGCCCATCTTTTTTCCTTTCTTTTCTTTAAATTTCTTCTCTTTAAATTTCTTTTCTTTAGACCAAGGTTTTCTTCTTTTTAATTATTTTCACTCTAAAAAATTTGTTTTGTTAATAATAAAGAAAACGAATAATAGATTAAAGTTTGTTTTGATATAATTTTCTTTAATATTTGTTATATTTAATTAAATACAAAAAATACTAGTATTTTTGTTTAACTAATCTTTTTTTACATAAGTTCCTAAAAAACATAAAACACAATAATAATAATATAATTTTTTTTAATATTTCTTAATTAGGTTAAATTTTATTTGTTTATTTGTAAATAAATACATGCATCCCATATTTCTTTGATCTTCCTTATTTTATAATTTGTTACAATTTTACATTGAAAATGCGATAGTTCAATTTGGTTGTAACACATATTTGGACATTATTATTCTGATAAGACTCATCCTCATTTGTAAATAATTTGTACCCCCATCCCCGGATACTCATTTGTAATAACTTAGACTTTAAATTCCCGCAATTTATTGCTTTCAATATACTGTATAGTAATTAGGGTTTGTATGCGAAGATTCAAAATCAATCGCTAGATGACCTAATACAAGATAAATGCATGAAAGTCAATACACAATTCACACTTGCACCTCTAGGGTAACCTCACTTGTTGCCTCGGAAAATGCAATCATGTCCCTCGAGTATGAGACACTCTAGCAAATTCCCCTTCGATAAACAAAGATCGTAGTCCCTCGATGACCCTCGATGTTGCCTTCAATAAAACGATCTCGTCCCTTACAAAATTGCTAGAGCGTCTCACAAGTTGCTTTCAATGATTGTATACAATGACCCGCGCATGTCCCGTTTAACATCCTAACACAAGGTTGTTCATCAAATACAATGGTGAAACAACACTGTTAAAAAGGGTTAAAAACATAAGAAAGATCTTTGAGTAAAATAGGGTAGACAACTCTCAGTTACTTGATCAAAAGCTTGCAAAACATCCTTGTCATTTTCAAACACACCTCACAACACAATTTCAAAAAACAAACTTTCAAAACATTGAATTATCTTTTCAAAAAGACACACACCTTTGTATATATTCAAACAAGAATCATTACAAAGGTTGCCTAGACAAGGCATCTTTTTTTTCAAAGCATTTTCAAAAACTACACACACCAAGCACCATTTCAAACAATTGAAAAGCAAAGGCAAGTGATCTAAAACAAGTAACTAAGAGCCCATGGATAACCATGGATGAAAAGGGTGCTAGCACCTTCCCTTTTCATAATCTACCCCCCAAACCCAAGATACCAATCTCAAAGGTCTTTCCTGTGCTTTTTGACCTTTCCTTTGGATAAAATAAAAAGTCGGTGGCGACTCTTGCTATATCGAACAAGTGCGAAAACAAACGCGAAACCTCAAGTCAGTTCTCCCACCGTATCACAGCGTGGATCGAAGAAGTAAAAGATGACGATGTCGGTAACATAGCTGGTTCAAGCAAAGTAACTAGAACTGGGAGAATATTTTCACCCAATATCTCACCACCAGTTGTTACAAGGACGCCCATCTGCATTACTGCTGCCAAGCCATGTAGTGATACAAGAGGGAAGGAGAAGGTTGTTGAGCCTGATGTGATTGAAGTACCCTCCAGGGACGTAGTTGATGAAGAACCCTCCGCCCGTGATATGGACGAGATCTTAAAGATAATAAAAAGAAACGACTTCAAGATTGTGGAACAGTTGGGGCAAACCCCTTCTAAGATTTCAATGCTTCTGTTGTTGCTTTGTTCTGATGCCCCTGCTCGGACATTAATCAAGTTCCTAAAAAAAGCTCATGTCCCCCATGAGACAACAACGGATCAATTTGAGAATTGCGTGGCTAGCCTGACAGCTGATAATGGCTTGGGATTTTCATATGCTGACTTAACACCTCTTGGGAAGAATCACAATAAGGCTTTACATGTCTTTGTCGAGTGCAAAGGGACTGCCTTAGCACATGTGCTAGTCGACACTGGTTCTTCTCTAAATGTATTACCCAAGGGGGCGTTAGACCGTCTAGACTGTGAAGGTTTAGTCTTAAAGCCAAGCGATATCATTGTAAAGGCATTTGACGGATTAAAGAGGATTATTCATGGGGAGGTAGGTCTTCCAATCAAAGTGGGCTCCCAAATCTTCACTTCCACCTTCTACATTGTGGATATTCGTCCTGCCTATTCTTGTCTGTTAGGTTGCCCGTGGATCCATAAAGCTAGGGCAGTAACCTCAACTCTCCACCAGAAACTCAAATATCCAAACAAGGGAAGAATAGTCACCGTCTGTGAAGAAGAGTTTATAGTAATCCACCTTAACTCGTTCAAATACGTAGAGATGGATAGAGAATTCATTGAAACCCCATGCCAAGCCTTTGAAATTTTTCCACGGATGATTGTTGCTACCAAATGTTCTTCTGATGAGTCTAGAGCTATTAAGGCCACGCCAAATATGGTTTAGTCAAGGATGCCCGTGTGGTAATTGAAGAAGGGAATTGTGATACTTGGGGGCAAATCCTCGATATCCCATTTAAAGTGGACAAGTTTGGTTTGGGCTTCACTGGAAAAGCTCATAAGGAAGTGAGGCGTGCTCATGCTGGAAAGCCACATCTCTGCATTGGAAGCCATGAAGTCAACGCCATGGGTGATTCTGAGGAAGAAGCCGCATTTGAAGATTGGGTGTATCCAACTACAATGGAGCTGAAGAATTGGCATGCAAAGGACTTTGTGCCCTTTTCCTTCATTGAGGAGTAATCTACTTGTTATTGCTTTTCTTTTAATTCAACAACATTTTATCTGTAATATTCAAACAATGACTTTTAAGCCATGTGCTTGGCCCGGGGCACTTTGGTCCATTTGTCAAGGGTTTTATTTATGTTCATCTAATCATATGATCATTCAGTGCATTAGACTCTTTTTCATTCAAATATTTGTGTTCATTGTCTTTCCTTTCTTTCAAATACATTTTTCAAAAAAATAGCCATGTATCTTACATGCACACGCACACTCTTGCAGGTCCACATCCACTCTGGATCCTATTGCCAATAACTCTACTATTGTCGAGTATGACTTTGAATGTCCTATCAACCAAGCCGAAGATAAAAGCGAGGAAGATTGTGACATACTGGGAGAACTAGCCAGACTTCTATTACAAGAGGAAAATTCTATTCAACCGCACAAAGAATCAGTAAAAGTTATCAACCTGGGTACTGAGTTAGATAAGAAGTAAGTCAGGATCGGCGCTAACTTGGAAAATGGTGTCAAGAGTAGGTTGGTTTAGATGTTGCATGATTATGTGGAAGTATTTGCTTGGTCTTATGAAGATATGCTTGGGTTGGATACCGACATCGTAGTTCATCGTCTGCAGACAAGAGAAGACTGCCCTCCTGTTAAACAAAAGGTTCGTCGCATGAGGCCCGATATGTCTGAAAAGATCATATTTGAAGTGATTAAACAATTTGATGCAGGGTTCCTAGTTGTTACATCCTATCCTCAATGGGTTTCCAATGTGGTGACAGTGCCAAATAAAGACGGGAAAGTTCTCATGTGCGTAGACTATAGGGATCTAAATAGGGCAAGCCCCAAGGATGACTTCCCTCTACTACACATTGACGTCTTAGTTGATAATAATGCTCAGCATAAAGTCTTCTCTTTCATGGATGGCTTATCAGGCTATAATCAAATAAGGATGTCTCCCAAAGACATGGAGAAAACTACTTTTGTTACGCAATGGGGCACCTTCTCGCTACAAGGTCATGCCGTTCGGATTAAATAATGCAGGGGCAACATATCAAAGGGCTATGGTAGCTTTATTTCATGACATGATTCATCATGAGATAGAGGTATATGTGGATGATATGATTTCCAGATCACCAACCGAAGAAGAACATCTCGATCATCTGTACAAATTATTCTAGAGGCTGAAGAAGTACAAGCTGAGGTTAAACCCTAACAAGTGCATGTTTGGAGTACGATCTAGAAAGCTTCTAGGTTTTGTTGTCAGCAATAAAGGAATTGAAGTTGATCCTGCCAAGGTAAAGGCCATCCAAGAAATGCCAGTCCCTCATTCTGAAAAAGAAGTCATAGGATTCTTGGGTCGTCTCAACTACATTGCTCGCTTCATATCACACTTGACTGCTGCTTGTGAGCCAATCTTCAAACTCTCGAAGAAAGATCAGGTAGTCTGGTGGAAGGATGAGTGTTAGGTTTCCTTTGACAAAATCAAAGAATAACTACAAGAACCTCCTATTCTCATGCCTCCAGTTGAAGGAACACCATTAATCATGTACTTGACAGTATTAGAGAACTTTATGGGGTGTGTTTTGGGCCAACATGACGAGTCTGGCCGAAAAGAGCATGTTATTTATTACCTGAGCAAAAATTTTACCGACTGTGAAACCAGATATTCACTGCTCGAGAAAACTTGTTGTGCTCTGGCATGGGCTGCTCGCCGGCTAAGACAGTATATGTTGACTCATACCACTCTGTTGATTTCTAAGATGGACCCAATCAAGTACATCTTTGAGAAACCTGCCCTTTCCAGATGGAAAATGATCTTGACTGAGTACGGTATTCAATACACTATGCAAAAGGCCATCAAAGGAAGCGTGATAGCTGATCATTTGGCCCATCAAGCTGTGGATAATTATTAGTCAATGAACTTCGACTTCCCTGATGAGAACATCATACTGATAACCGATTGCGTGAAACCTGGACCGTATGATGGACCTGAACAAGGATCCCGATGGACTATGGTCTTTGATGGGGCTTCCAACGCCTTAGGTAACAGAATTGGTGTTGTGATCATCTCTCCTGAAGGTTTCCACACTCCTTTCACTGCCAGACTATGCTTCGATTATACGAACAATATGGTCGAGTATGAAGCATGCATCTTAGGTCTGAAAGATGCTATTGACTTGAGGATCAAGAATTTTGATGTGTTCGGGGATTCCACCCTAGTGATCATCCAAGTAAAAGGAGATTGGGACACTAAACACCCTAATCTTATCCCTTACAAGGAACTTGTGTTATCCATGATTCCCTACTTCGAAGAGATCACCTTTGAGCACTTCCCTAGGGAGGAAAACCAGTTGGCTGATGCTTTGGCAACCATGTCTTCAATGTTCAAGGTCAGAGTGGATAACGAAACCCCTATGATTACAATTGAATGATTTGACAAACCTGCACATTGCTGTGAGCTTGACACTGATGCGGAAAAGCCATGGTACAATGAGGTGAGGAGATACCTTGAAGCACAAGAGTATCCAGAGGGAGAATCTATCAATGATAGAAAATTCTTACGAAGATTTACAACCAAATTCTTCCTAAGTAACGGGATATTGTACAAGCGCAACCATGATTCAACTCTACTCAGATGTATGGACAAGAAGGAGGCAGAGGAGATCATGGAAGACATGCACGATGGTCTCTTTGGTACTCACTCAAGTGGACATACGATGTCTAAAAAAATCTTAAGAGCCAGTTACTATTGGTCAACAATGGAGACTGATTGCCATCAACATTCAAGAACTTGTCACAAATGCCAAATCTATGCTGACAAGGTCCATGTGCCTCCTATCCCTTTCAATGTCATGACTGCTTCATGGCCATTTGCAATGTGGGGCATTGACATGATTGGAGAGATCAAGCCCACCGCTTCCAACGGACATCGCTTCATTCTTGTTGCTATTGATTATTTTACCAAATGGGTCGAAGCCGCCTCGTTTTCCTCAGTCACCAAGAATGTGGTAGCCCGATTCATCAGACACAACCTTATTTTCCGCTATGGCATCCCCGAAAGGATCATCGCCGACAATGGGACTAACCTCAACAATGCTATGATCACTGAGCTTTACACTCAATTTAAGATCAAGCATCATAATTCTTCTCCGTATAGACCAAAAATGAATGGTGCAGTCGAAGCGGCCAACAAAAATATCAAGAAGATTGTGCATAAAATGGTAGTAACCTATAAGGATTGGCACGAGATGTTGTTGTTTGCTGTACATGGCTACCGTACTTCAGCTAGAACATCAACTGGGGCAACTCCATTTTCTCTAGTCTATGGCATGGAATTTTTTTTTCCAGTAGAAGCTCATATTCCCTCGCTGAGGATTATGAATGAGGCAGGCCTAGGCGAAGACGAGTGGATTCAAACGAGATTGGATCAGCTGAACTTGATTAACGAAAAACGATTGGATGTTATTTGTCATGGTCAGACGTACCAAAAACGGATGATCAAGGCTTTCAACAAAAAGATCAAGCCTCGGTTATATCAAGTTGGTGACTTGGTGATAAAACGCATCATTCTACCACAAGGCGACCTCAGAGGCAAATGGACTCCCACCTATGAAGGGCCATTTTTTGTCAAGAGAGTTTTCTCTGGCAGTCCCATGATGCTGACTACCATGGATGGTGAAGATTTCCCACATCCTATAAACGCGGACATAGCTAAAAAATACTACGCATAAAAGACCCGCTAGGTTGACACACCTAGGCAAAATAAGGGCATCCCAGAAAACCAAAGGTTTGGGCAAAAATTAGGGATATATGAAAAAGATTCGTACACCCGGCAAGTTGAAAACCCGAAAGGGCGACTTAGGCAAAAAAGGGTATCCCGGTGGGCTAAAAACCCGAAAGGGCGGTCCAGGAAAAAATTAAGGATTGAAAGCGTATGACCATGTCCCGTAGAATCACCACAGTCAATTTTATCACCAAGGTCCAAGATCAATCCAATCAACTTCTATCAACGGCAAGGGACATTCGAAGACATTGGGGCAATAGTAGAGTTGAAAGGCAATGAGATCATTTAACTTGGCTATTTGTTTTTATTTTCAATTTTGTTTTCCTTCGAACGATTTCCTCTTACTAGGATCTCCGTCTTTCTGTACAAAAACACCTATTCATGGGCAAAATATCAATACAGATATACTTTGAAGTGCAATATTTCTGTCTTTGTTTTGAATGCAAATTTATCCAATGACTAAAATTGAATAAACATATGCATATGAACATAATTAAAACTGTTTGGCACATATGACCTAAGTAGTAACAGGTTCCTCTTTAATGAATATGGAATACCCCCACAGAGTTATTTCATTGATATCCTCCTCAACAAAGTTACTCACAAAGTCTCTTTGCATAGGATAACCCCCAACCAGAGTCTCAATCTCTTGACAGCTCTCTCGCCAGCTAAGTGGAATTTTACAAGTTGAAGCCTCGTAGATCTCTTCCTAAAAGAAACTCACCTAATCAATAGGGTTTATTTTCCCAACAGGTTTTATTTCCCCAACAAAATCAAGGAACCAAAATTCCCCAGCCGAGTACATCCTCCCCAACCGAGTTTGTATTCCCCCGGTATAGTCTATCTTCCCCAACTGAACTTGTTACCCCAAGCTGAGTTTGTCCTCCCCGACTGAGTCCACACCCTCCAGTTTGGATTTTCCTTTCAGATTATTGCAAATCATAGGGCCATAACCCCTGATCCCCAGTAAAGCCGTCAACAAAGCCTTTACTATTTCCAAAAAAGATACTATGAAGCCTGGGCCCGACCAGATATTAGTACAATTTTCAAGTTATTACTGAAGCCTGGACCCGACCAGATAATAGTTTGACTTATTCAATTGCTCAAACCTGGACCCGACCAGATAGTAGTTGATCTCAATTTCAAGTTACTAAAAGCCTGGACCCGGCCAGATAATAGTTTAACTCTTCAAAATATAGAAGAACCTGGACTTAACCAGACCAAGGTTTAATTCCTTCTTCCCAGTAGAGTTTGCCTCTACCCCAACAAGTTGTTGTGAAGCCTAGATCCGACCAGATAGCAATTACCCTCAGAGATTCGTTGTGAAACCTGGAAACCGACCAGATAACAACTAAATCACCAAACAGTTTATTATGAAAACTGGATCCGACCAGATAGCAATTACCCTCAGAGATTCATTGTGAAACCTGGAAATCGACCAGATAACAACTAAATCCCCAAACAGTTTATTATGAAACCTGGACCCGACCAGATAGCAATTACCCTCAGAGATTCGTTGTGAAACCTGGAAATCGACCAGATAACAACTAAATCCCCAAACAGTTTATTGTGAAACCTGGACCCAACCAGATAGCAATTGACCTCATCAACCTCAAAAATCTGCAAAGCCTGGACCCGGCCAGATGACAGTTTTTCAAACAGTTTATTATGAAACCTGGAGCCCGACCAGATAACAATTAACTATGATCCCCAAAGAGACACTATGAAGCCTGGACTCAACCAGATAATAGTACAACTTTCCAAAAACCATGAAACCTGGACCCGACCAGATAGTAGTTACCACTTCAAGTTACTGCGAAGCCTAGATCCGACCAGATGACAATTAACTTCCGTATCCCCAGCAAGTGGTTGTGAATCCTGGATCCTACCATACAACTAATTCAATTTCAAGAAATTTTCTGCAAAGCCTGGAATCCGACCAGATAACAGTTAATTTGTCTCTTCCCCCAGTAAGTTGTCGTGAAGTCTAGATCCGACCAGATAGGAGTTGACTACTTCATCCTCAACAAATTGTGAAGCCTGGATCCGACCAAATAACAAATGACATTCAAGAGATACTCCCCAATGAAAGCATCCTTTCAACAAAGTTTGAAGATATGCATATTCTTCATCCCCAACGGCAATCAGGGATTCAACCCCCCAGAATTTCCGCAGCAGCAGTCGGGGGTTTATTTTCCCAGACAGAAACATACATCTCACATTCATACATCATAGAATGTACATACAAAATTCATTTAGCATAATACCACATCTAGAAAACATCATGCATACATCTACATTTTACTAACTCTTTTTCTCACAGGTAAAGCATCAAGTTTTAGTATAAATCAACAAGAGATTTGTGCTAATACTTCTTCCATTATTTATCAACTTTCCTCCAAATGGCATCTATAAGTCCATTCAGAATTCATCTTCAAGTACAAATTTTTGGGCACTCTAGTGTCCAATCATCTTTCACCTTCAAGTCACGAATGGCAGACTCGCCAATCTAACTCTTCAGGTTTAAGAAGATTGAATAGGGGCAGCTGTTGTACCCCAAAATTTGCCCTCTCATATATCAAGGATCCTCTCACAAGGTCTTCTATGACGTCAAGTTTGCAGTACTGACACATCAATTTAGAGTTGGAATTGGTCCAAGGGCAAAATGGTCATTTGCATACTGAAAAGCCAAACTTTGACTTTTGATCAAAATCAAGTTTCAAAAATCATATTTAATCAAGACATGTTGAAATATGAAGTTGTTTCATCAAGGAATTCAAAAGTCAAAATTCTAAAATACTTAGAATTTTTCTAAGTGTTTAAGAAACATGACAAGCTCAGAACTTCTGATCAGATTATCACCATGATACAAGCTGATTCTGGAAGAATCTCTAACACAAGATTTTTAGATCTCAATAAAACCTAAAATATTGCAGAACAAAACTTCTCCTGGAAATGTTGTAATTTCAAGTTATAAATGTTCAAAGACACGTCCATGAAACTGAAGCATTCAGCAAATTCTGGAGACTTTCAAGACAGATTTTGGTTAGAACTTCTGGACCAGTTTGCATGAACGTTAAGCCAGAGTTTGTAGAAATAATTAAAAGAAAGTCTACAAAGCGTGTTACAAACTTTCAGAAAAGTCTGTGAACTTCTTCGGAACATGCTGGAGCGAAAAGATTAAAGGATCAGAAGTTGGATGTTTTGTTCTAAGTTGTGCAGATGCTGAACTTCTGGCCCAGATCTAAGCTATGATACACAATCTCATAGCATAGGGTTTCTGGTTTGATAAATCTCATCATCATTTAATTCTCACAACCAATTTTGAGTTTTTATCCAAAGGATTTCCCCACGTGTAGGATAGAAGTACCATTGTTGTCCTTGAAAATTAAACTTTTGTACAAGTTTATGTTGAGCCCGTGCTTTGCTTTTGCCTCTGGGAGTACTTTTCCTTAATTCAGGCTTACAAATCTAGCTTAGGCACGGCTAAAAGCTGCTAATCACCTTACTTTGTGTGTTGAACCTTATTTGTTTGAACTTGCTTCAAGAACAAGTCAGCGCCTAGTGTATGATGGTTGTACTTATGACTTATCCAAGCTACTAAATCCTTGCCTATAAATTGAACTTCATTTAGAGCTATAAGGGAGGAGAATTTTAAAATTAGCCTGAAAACCTTGTTGTAATTTCAAAGAACTGGAAACTAAAAGCGTAAACACAAAACCCTGCTAAGCTTCTGTTTCTTTTCACGCCCAAACTCTAATTTTCTTGCACATCTCTTGGCCAAATTAGAAACAATCCCAACTTTTGTTTACAACTGCAATTCCATCTCCACCAACTTCCATTTCAAAAAATCAGAACTTTGATTCTTGGTTGTTCCAAGATTTTCAAGCCATTCCTTAGCTCAAGTTAAAGATTGTTCCAGCCTTCTGAGCACGTGAGAAAGCTGACCAGAATATCACAGCAGCCTGAACCAGACTCTAATTCAGAACAATATCCATAAGAAAGGCAAGTTTCTTCTTACTTGTATCTCATTGCTTACACATTTCTAGACTTGCATTTTCAAAGATATCATGGTTCTGATTTTGTACATACTCATATTTCATGTATTTTTGCCTAAATAGGAAGAACATCAGTTCAAAACTTCTTAAGGAAACTAGGACTAGCAGATACATGCTTGTTTCTGATTTACGGTCTTGACATTTTTTTATGCTTCTGAAACCATGATGGAAAAATTTCCATAATTGTTATGTCTGTGTTTTCTGTTCTGCTGAGATTTAACTAAGTTGGAGATGTTCTGTTTAGCATGAAGAAAGAATTGGAGTTCATCATCAGAGTTTACTTTGTGATACATGTTTATGCTTTTGCTTTTAATACTGGATGTACAGCCACCCCAGTGGCAGACAAACATGCGCATAAGACATTAGTGTTAAGGGTCCTAGGTTCTAGCCCCAAAAGCATCTTTTTTAGGTTTATTCGTTGACATTTTTTACCCATTTATCTGTTAGACGATACTCCTAAATCATAACTTCTAGATATCCTCACCTAACAACATTATCACCCCACTCTCTCAAAATAGCCAGAACATCTGACTTGCCAGAGGTACATACACTTCTAGGTTCCCAGCTACGCTATAGCCTCTGAACCTCTTTCAACCTCAGAATTTGGTGTACCCAGGCCCAGAACTTCTGACCCTCCATTTTCCCACTAGCATTTTCTCTCTTGCAGTGTATCAGAGTCAGAACTTCTGATTCCTTCTCGTTTCAGCAATGTGCTGGTTCTGACTCTTTTTTCTCTTATTTATCTTATTTTTAGCTTTCATTAATCAAAAACACCAAAAATATTTTATATTCACATGTTTTATTTTATTTCTTTTAGAACCAAAAGATCAAAAATATTTACTTAAGTAAACTAATTTCTTTTCTAAAAACAAAATAAGTCTATTTTTGCATTTCTTGTACACATTTCAATATGGTTGTAATAGATAATTAGGACTTTAATTTCTTGCAATCCCCATTTGTAAATTTGTACACCTCATCCCCCTAAAGATTGTAATAGCGTAGAATCTTTACTTTTCCACACTTTTATTGCTTTCATATATTGTTAGTAATTAGGTGTGTATGGCAAGATAAAAATAACAAATAGATAACCCTAATCAAGACTAAAATGCATGCAATCTAACACACTATTCACACATGCACCCTTAGGGTAATCTCACTTGTTGCCTATCAGAAAATATTCATGTCCCTAGAACATGGGTGTTTTAGCATAAGACCCTCGATAAAAGATCGTAGTCCCTCGATGACCCTCGATGTTACCTTTGGTAAATGATCTAGTCACTAAAACAACATTGCTAAAACGTTCCATGGGCTGCTTTCTATGACTATACAAACATCCTGCATCCGTCCCTTCTACATCAAAAGATAGGGTTACTTACCAAAATCAATGGTAAGATAACAATGTCAAAGGAAAGAGGAAATAAACATGAAAGACTTTTGAGTAGGTAGAATGTTCTTAGTTACTTGCTCAATTTCAAAACAAAAACATCCTTGCTATTTTCAAAACAAATACCAACACTTTCAAAACATCTTTCAAAACTTGAAAACATTTTCAAAAGATCAAACACTTTGTATACATTCTTACAAACGAGAATCATTACAAAGTTTGCCTAAACAAAGGCCTATTTACGAAATACTTTCAAAAATCACACAAAGCATATTTTCAGACAAAAGCAAGTGATCTAGCATGTAACTAAGAGCCCATGGAGAACCATGGATGAAAAGGATACTAATACATTCCCTTTTCATAATCTACCCCCCGAACTCAAGAAACAATCTCAAAGGTATTTCCTGTGCTTTTTCACCTTTCCTTTTGGATAAAAGAAAAGTCGGTTGCGACTCTTGCTAACCGAAACATTTGCGATCAAACGCAAAACAACCAAGTTAGTTCTCCCACCGTATCACATAAGGCTTTGGTGAAATTTCTTAAAACTGCCCATGTGCCACAGGAAACCTCTGCTGACCAATTCGAAGATTGTATGGCTAGTTTGACAGCTGATAACAGTTTGGGCTTTTCTGATGTTGATCTGACACCTAGAGGAAGGAAACACAATGATGTGTTGCATGTCTCTGTCGAATGCAGGGGCACTACTTTGGCCCATGTCCTGGTAGATACTAGTTCATCATTGAATGTGCTGCCTAAGAAGGCTCTGGATAGACTAGACTGTGAAGGTTTAACCTTAAAACCCAGCAATATAGTGGTAAGGGCCTTCGATGGTTCAAAGAGAATGGTGCACAGGGAGGTGGACATCCCCATAAAAGTTGGAACTCATACCTTTGATTCAACTTTCTATGTGATGGATATCCGCCCTTCCTATTCTTGTTTATTGGGCCGACCTTGGGTTCATGACCCTGGTGTCGTCACCTCTACATTACATCAGATGTTGAAGTACCCAATCAAGGGAAAAATCATCATTATCCATGGAGAGGAGGAATATATGGTCAGTCACCTGAACTCTTTCAGGTATGTGGAAATCGATGGTGAATTCATCAAAACTCTGTGTCAGCTTTTCGAGGAAGTCCCACAGACAGTTGCGGCAACCAAGACTATTTCCAAAGTCCCAAAGGTTACTAGACCTCCACTGAAGATGGCTTCTCTGAAAGATGCCAAGGAAGTAGTCGAAGAAGGTGGGTGTACCATTTGGGGACAACCCCCAGATATTCCCTACAAATCTGATAAATTTGGTTTGGGTTTTACTTCAGGAGCCCATAAAGATGTTCGTCGTGCTCGTGCCGGGGGACCACCTTTGCGGATCAGCAACCATGGAGTCAATGCAGTGGAAGATAGTGATGACAGCAATGACCTGGAAGATTGGATTTTTCCAACTATCAGCGGAGGACTCAACAACTGGGAAGCCAAATAATTTATCCCTATTACTTTTATCCAACAGTAATTATCTTTAAATTTTTGTCGGACTTGTAATAATTAAACAATTTAGACTTTAAAACCTTGTGTCTTACCCGAGGCACAACGGTCCATTTGTGAGGGTTGTTACTTCATTTTCATATGTCATCAATAAATCATGGACGTTTTTGCATGCAAATTTTACTCTCTTTGTTCTTCTTTTTCTACATTTTTATTTTTTCAAAGATAGTTATGCTCTTACACACACTCACATATCAAAATGCAGATCCACATCCACTCAGGATCCCATGGGTAACGATTCATCTATGGCCTATTGTGACTTTAAAAATCCGATCTACCAAGTCGAAGACGAAGGTGAGGATTATTGTGAGGTTCCAAAGGAACTAGCCAGGTTACTACAATAGGAAGAAAGGACCATACAACCCCACAAAGATCCGGTTGACACAGTTAACTTAGGTACCGAAAAGGACAAGAAAGAAGTCAAGGTAGGTGCCAATCTGGAACCTAGTGTCAAGAAGCGCTTAACATAGTTACTACATGACTATGTTGAGTTCTTTTCCCGGTCATATGAAGACATGCCAGGACTTGATGTTGATATCGTGGTCCATCGTCTGCCGATAAAAGAAGACTGCCCTCCAGTAAAAAAGAAAGTCCATCGCATGCGGCCAGAAATATCAAAGAAGATCAAGACTGAAGTCATGAAACAGTTCAATGCCAGATTCTTAGCCGTCACCTCCTATCCACAATGGGTTGCCAATGTTGTTCCAGTGCCTATAAAGGATGGTAAAGTACGCATGTGTGTGGATTACAGATACCTGAATAAGGCAAGCCCTAAGGATGATTTCCCGCTTCCCCATATCGATATTCTGGTTGACAACACCGCATAGCATAAAGTATTCTCCTTCATGGATGGTTTCTCCGGGTACAATCAAATCAAAATGGCACCTGAGGACATGGAGAAAACGACCTTCATCACACAGTGGGGCACGTTCTGTTACAAAGTTATGTCATTCGGGTTGAAGAACGATGGGGCAACTTATCAACGCGCCATGGTAGCTCTGTTTCACGGTATGATCCATCACGAGATAGAGGTCTACATGGATGACATGATAGTCAGATCTCAAACTAAAGAGGAACACCTTGACCATTTGCAGAAATTATTTGAAAGACTGAAGAAATACAAACTAAGGTTGAAACCGAGTAAATGCACATTTGGAGTGAGGTCCGGTAAACTCCTAGGCTTCATTGTCAGTGGTAAAGGTATCGAAGTGGACCCTGCAAGGTAAAAGCAATACAAGAAATGCCTGCTCCTCGCACCATGAAGGAAGTCATAGGATTCTTAGGACGACTAAACTACATCGTCAGATTCATTTCTCACCTAACCTCTACTTGTGAACCAATCTTCAAATTACTGAAGAAAGATCAAGTGTTGGATTGGAACGACGATTTCTAGGATGCCTTCGACAAGATCAAAGAGTACCTTCAAGAGCCTCCTATTTTGATTCCTCCAGTCCAGGGAAGACCTTTGATCATGTATCTAACTGTCTTGGAAAATTCAATGGGGTGTGTGCCGGGGCAGCATGACGAGTCTGGACGAAAAGAGCATGCAATATACTACCTGAGCAAAAAGTTTACCTACTGTGAAACTAGATATTCACTGCTCGAGAAAACTTGTTACGCTCTGGCATGGGCTGCTCGCCGGCTAAGATAGTATATGTTGACCCATACTACCTTATTGATATCCAAGATGGATCCAATTAAATACATATTCGAGAAGCCCGCCCTCTCTGGAAGAATAGTAAGATGGAAGATGATCTTGACTGAATACGACATTCAATACACTACCCAAAAAGCAATAAAGGGCAGTGTGTTAGCCGATCACCTTTCTCATCAAGCTATGGATAACTACCAGTCCATGAAATTCGAGTTCCCAGATGAAGACATCATGATGGTAAACAATTGTAAAGAACTCAGACCATATGACGGACCTGAACAAGGATCCCGATGGACCTTGGTTTTTGATGGAGCTTCCAACACGCTTGGCAATGGCATAGGAGTTGCGATCATATCCCCTGAAGGATGTCATAATCCCTTCACTGCAAGACTTTGTTTCAACTGTACCAATAATATGGTGGAATATGAAGCGTGTATTATGGGTCTCAAAGCCTCCATAGATTTGGGAATCAAGTCCTTAAAGGTATTTGGAGATTCATCCTTAGTCATCAGTCAAATCAAAGGAGAATGGGACACGAAGCACCCTAATCTCATCCCTTACAAAGAACATGTGTTGACATTAATCCCACATTTTGAGGAAATTACCTTTGAGCATTTCCCACGAGAGGAAAATCAATTGGCGGACGTGCTAGCCACTATGTCATCCATGTTTAAATCAGGTGGGATAACGAGGCTCTTCAGATCACCATTGAGTGGATGGATGAACCAGCTTACTGTCACGAGATCAATACTGAAGAAGTAGTGGACAAACCTTGGTTCCATGAAGTTAAGAGGTATCTCGAGGCCCAAGAGTACCCGAAGGGAGCTTCAGTCAATGACAAGAAATTCCTGAGAAGATTTTCTGCTAAATTCTTCCTCAGTAATGGAATCCTCTATAAATGAAACCACGAATCTGCTTTGCTTCATTGCATAGACCAGAGTGAGGCAGAAAAGATCATGGTTGATTTACACGAAGGTACCTTTGGCACTCATTCTAGTGGAAACATGATGGCTAAAAAGATCCTACGGGCAGGATACTTCTGGTCCACCATGGAAGCGGATTGTTATCAACATTCACAAACTTGTCACAAGTGCCAGATATATGCTAACAAAGTACATGTGCCTCTGGTTCCCCTAAAAATCATGACTTCTCCTTGGCCCTTCGCAATGTGGGGCATTGACATGATTGGAGAGATCAAACCCACAACTTCTAATCGACACCACTTCATCTTGGTTGCCATTGATTACTTCACAAAGTGGGTCGAGGCAGCTTCATTCGCTTCTGTTACCAAGAACATTGTGGCCCAATTCATCAAATAGAATCTCATATGTCGGTACGGTATCCCGAAGAGAATCATCACGGATAATGGTACCAATCTCAATAATACTATGATTATCGCACTATACGTGCAATTCAAGATCCAGCACCATAACTCTTCTCCTTACCATCCAAAGATGAATGGCGTTGTAGAAGCCCCAAATAAAAACATCAAGAAGATCATACAAAAAATGACAGTGACTTACAAGGACTGGCACGAGATGTTACTGTTTTCTCTCCATGGTTACCGTACCACGGCGCGCACGTCAACAGGGGAAACTCCTTTCTCTTTGGTATACGATATGGAAGTTGTCCTACCAATTGAAGTCCAAATACCTTCTTTGAGAATCATAAAAGATGCAGGGTTGAATGAAGATGAATGGATTCAAACTCGACTTGACCAATTGAGCTTGATTAATGAGAAAAGGCTTACAGTTGTCTGTCATGGTCAGATGTACCAAAAACGCATGATCAAAGCTTTTAACAAGAAGGTCAAACGTCAAGTATATCGGGTTGGTGACTTGGTAATCAAGTGTATCATATTGCCACAAGGTGATCCCATGGGCAAATGGACTCCTACATATGAAGGACCATTTGTGATAAAAAACATATTCTTTGGTGGAGCAATAATCTTAACCATTATGGATGGCAATGACCTTCCGCACCCTGTAAACGCGGACATAGTTAAAAGACACTACGCATGAATAAAGAACCGCTAGGTCGACTGGTCTAGGCAAAAATTAGGGCATCCCGTCTAACCAAAAGGGTTCGGGCAAAAATTAGGGATAAAATACAAAAACAAATCCGTACACCCGTCAAGCTGAAAACCTGAAAGGGCAGTTTGGGCAAAAAAAGGTATCCCGGTGGACTGAAAAACCCGAAAGGGCGGTCCAGGAAAAAGTTAGGGATTGAAAGCATATGACTATGTCCCGTTGGATCACCTTACAGACAACCTTTAGTATCGACTGACAAACTCAAACGGTTCTAATCAATCCAATCAGCTTTGGACAAAGCAGCAAGTGGATGAGACACTCAGAGACATGAAGGCTATAGCAGAGTGGGAACCCCCATGGGATTATTTCACATAGCTATCTTTTCTTTGTATCAATTTTCATTTTCTACGACGTATTCCCTTACTAGGATGTTCCTCTCTTTGTACAAAAATACTTATTCAAGTTAATACAAAGATATTCCTTTAAAAGTACAAAACTATCTGTTTTTCTTTTATTTTCCTGATTTGTTTGCAAAAACGTCCAATGATTATTTTTGAACATGTTCATTTGAACGTGATTACTATTTACAAATGAGCGCAAAAAAAAAGGGGAACAGAAAACAGAAAGGCAATTACTAATGGCTTTAAGAGATAGGATAATATCTATAGGCCATTCCATAAAATCCCCCGCAGTTACTTTTTCCAGCAAGAGCGGAAACAAGGACATCCCACTACAGGATCACTAACGTATCTCTAGTATGAAGCCTAGTGGTATCAGGTGCTCTCACATTCCCGACGGAGTAAAACTTCCAGTTACCGCTCCAAAGATTCCCCAGTGAAAGTCGCCCAGTTTCTCAGGATTCCCCAGCAGGATTTCACGAAGTCCACAAGCAATGCACGGTGTTTCCCTTCCCCAACGGAGTTTATTTCTCTAATTATGGAAACCCATCCATTAACACTTCAATTTCAACAAAATATGAAGACTTACACTCCACTTCCCCAGCAGCAGTCAGGGATTTATTTTCCCTAATCCAACAACACTGTAGTAGAACAGCTTACATGTGCATACCTTACATTCATACATCATAAACATCGATGACACAAATGCATATATCTCAATCTCATTGCACTATGCATTTCATGCATCATGGCATTACATACAACTAACTCTTTACCTTTTTCAGGAAAGATCAATCAACGGAAAATTATTATCAAATTTTCAACTAGACAAGACAAATATCTATGAACAAATCAATCATAGATCAATTCTTGAAATAGGACTAAATTGACTATCTACATGACAAATACTCCCCTTCAGGTTTCTGCTGGTTCAGTTTAAATCTTTCAACAGTTTATCATGATTCTTTCCCGTAGACATCTTCTCTGGTTTAGATAAGTCGCTCCAAGATTTATTCTGATTCTTTTCCAGACCCCTGTTGGTTTGGTTTTAAACCTCTCAACGGTTTATTCTGATTCTTTCCCGCAAACATCTTCTCTGGTTCAGATAAGTCGCTCTAAGACTTATTCTGATTCTTTTCCAGACCCCTGCTGGTTCGATTTTAAACCTCTGAACGGTTTATTCTGATTCTTTCCCGCAAATATCTTCTCTGGTTCAGATAAGTCGCCTCAAGATTTATTCTGATTATTTTCAAGACACTTGTTGTTTCAGTTTAAATCTCTCAACGGTTTATCCTGACTCTTTCCCGCAGACATCTTCTCTAGTTCAGATAAATTGCTCCAAGATTTATTCTGATTCTTCTCCAGACCCTTGCTGGTTTAATTTGAATCCCTCAATGGTTTATCCTGATTCTTTCCTAGTATACACTTTCTCTGGTTCAGATAAATCGCTCAAAGATCTATTTTGGTTCTCTCCAGTTAAAGAATACCCAAGACCTCTTTTGGTTCAGTCTAAACCTCTCAACGGTTTATCCTGATACTTTCCAAATAGACCTTTTTTCTGGTTCATATAAATCGCTCCAAGATTTATTCTGATTCTTTCCAGTCAAACAACATTCAAGACTTCTGCTAGTTTCAGTTTAAATCGACCAAAGGTTTACTCTGATTCTTCTCCCAGTTGAAGTCAAGTTCAGACTTAGTCTAATTTCTGTCAACAATCACCTTTAGATGGCATCTATAAGCCCATCTCCGAAAACTCTCCATCATTTCTCCAAATGGCATCTTTAAGCCCATTCCCTACACAATCAACGAACATACCATCGAGTGCAAATTTTTGGGCACTCTAGTGTTCAATCATCTTCCACTTTCAAGCTACGAACGACAAACATGCCGATCTCACTTTTCAAGTTTAAAAAGATTGAACAGGGGCACCTGTTGTACCCCAAAATTTTCCCTCTCATTTCTCAAAGGATCCTCCTAGACTCTCAGGCTTGCTTCTATCAAGTTTCAAGTCTTGGACTATAATTTCCCAAGAAAGACATTCACAAGGACATAATGGGCCAAAATTAGGTTTGTGACTGAGAATGATCGAACTTTGATTTTTGACCTAATACCTGGCTTATTGGTTGGAAGCATGATCTCAAGGATCCGAGCGCGTCATTTTGACTTGATTCCACAGTTCAATTCATCTCCTGAGATCAGTGGATTGATAGACAAAATTTAGTCAACCGATGGGAAAAGTCAACTGTACACTAAAAAGTCAAACTTTGACTTTAAGACCAAAGTTGAATCCCAGAAATCATAATTCATCAAGACATCCAAAATATGAAATTTGATCATCAAAAATCAAGAAATTCGAAAATTCAACTTTTGCAAGATGTTATAAATAATTCATATATGAACATGTAAGACTCAATTGAGATGAGACAAAAAGGGTTGTTTAGAGGACATCCTTATCTTTCTAAAAAGTCCAAGAACACCTCTCTAGGGTCAAAATTGAGAGAGTTATGCATTGGCCAAGTTGACCAGTTGCCAAAAGTCAAATGTGCTCAAATTTGCATTTTTTGCTAAATGGGCCCAACTTTTTATGCTTTCACCTCAATTATAATGTGATCCACGACTAAAATGTTCACTCACCCATTATGTGCTTCATTTTTCAATTTATTTTGATTTTTCATTAATTAAAAAGTGAATTAAATCAAATAAATGATGAAAAATAACAAAGATATGATTTGATTTGTTTTTTTGGCAGATTGACAATCAAGATATGCTGAGTTAACATGATCAAATCGAATCAAGGGAAATTGATACAAGAAAGGCATGATTTGGCTCAAAATAGCAACATATCATATAGCTTGCAAATCAAATCAAACCAAATCTTGGATAAATGCAAAGATTCAGTCCAAGTTTGTTAACCTAATTCACTCTAGGTTATATAATGAAGAATTTCAGATCAAAAAACAAGGGTTACAGTCGTGAGAGGCATATAACAAACTCAAAAAAAGTTGGTAAAAAGTGTGATTCGGTTTTCAGGTTAGGGGACGATTCAAAGAAATTTAAGGCCAACAATCTCTTCCTGGGCGCACACTGAAGCAATTCCAATCACTCCCGAGTCTTCAAACCATCAGAAACGTGAGCTACACATCACGGTTTGCATCCTCTGAACTCAAACTTGTTCTTCTAGTTTTATGCGTTTTCAGTCCAATTTGTTTGCATATACATGTTTATGATCATGCCAGGAAGCTTTTTGATAGCCTGGATTTAAGCTTTGATGTAGGAATAACTATTTGCCATTACTAGGGTTCGAAACTCAAAATTGGGGGTTTCTCTTTCAGGGCAAATTAAGGAAAATTATGGATACCATTAGACTCAGGGCTTAATTCCTGATTGACCCCTAGCTTTGTTTTCAATTTATATTGCCTATATCACATATTTGAATCATGCAGGTTTTTAGCTACGAACCAAATCCGTCACTATGGCTTATAGTGACGGGAAACTGCCGTTGGTAAAAGTCTGTTGCCTAAAACCATGGGCCAGTGAAGAAGATGATGGCGGGGCAGCATGTGACTGGCCCGTTTAAACTTTCGCGCGTTTTTGGGGCGTGGCACTCTGTTTGAATTATATTTCATTTATTTCATTATTATCATGATTAACATTCCAGCGCAGATGGTAAAGAAGCTTGCCTTTGATGTACACGTCCTGGGTTTGATCCCAGGCGTGTGCATTTTGTTATTTTCTTAATAATTGTAGGCCAATCCCATGCATTGCACTATCCAGCGCCCATTATACACCCTCAACACCTGGTCACTGGATGCTCAGTTAGCCAGATCCAACGTGCCAGCAATGAAGATCCATGGTAGTCCTCAAGTCAACGCCCACGCCTGATCTAGTGCATTCACTGGGCTTGGAGCTTGTTGGGCCAAAAAATTCAACTTCACACCCCCCTGGGACATTCAACACAGGCCCATTTCTTCCTTTTTTGTTTCTTCTTTATTTTTTAATTCTTTTAATATTCTCCTTAATTATTTTAATTAACAAAATTAATCAATTTTTTTTATTTAATCATAAAATCAACAAATCTCAAAATACCAAAAAAAAACATTTTTTTAATAAATTATTTAATTTGATTAGAAATCTAGGTTAATTTAATTTCTTTTCTATAATTAAAATCAAATAGAAATTAGTTTTAATTTTACAACTAAATTTCTTTTCTTAAATAAAAAACCAAAAAAAATACAAAAATCTTTTGGTACAAAAATATTTTATTTTTCTTGAAATTATTTAATTAGAAAATTAGGATAATTTAATTTCTTTCATAATTTAAAAACAATTAGAGATTAAGTTTAATTAATTTTCAATTAATTGTTTTCTTAAGTAAAAGTCCACAAGAACAAATCTTTTTCTCTCAATTAGGGTTTTAGGTTATCTTTTCAACTGTCCTCGTATTTAATTCGTCGCGCGCTTGTTGATTATTTTTCCATTATTTTGTAATTGTCCAGGGTTTGTAATAGTTAACTTAGGGTTTTTATTTACTGTTTAAATCCCTGATATTTGGTTATCTAATTAATCCCCCTCCCCGAAGCCTTGTAATAGCTAGGTTTATTTTCTCGCATTTTTAATTCCTGCAAATATTTAACTGTCTAGATGTATGCTAATAGGATTGTATGGCAAGAATGCATGACAAAATTAAAATGGTTAGAAAACCCTAACGTGCAAAGATAATAAACTGAAAATAAATCACTCGCACATATTCACTCTTAGGGTATACTCTCACTTCGGTTTCCTTCGGTAAACGATCATTAAGCATAGGGTGTCTTAGTGGTTTCCCTCCAGTCTAAAAAGATCAAAATGTCCCATTCAAATGTTGCCTCGGAAATGTTGCCTCGGAAATGTTGCCTTGAAAAGATCTTAAGACTCTAGGGTTACTACTAAGGTGTCCTAATATTGCTTTAGTGATCGTACGTCCCTTTCGAATTGATCCTTACAAATTCCAACGACGGTGCTACCTATTTCTCAATAGTAGGATAGCGCTGTCTAAAGAAAACAAGAATAGAAATGATCTTTTTTCTAGTAGGTAGATGCTAGTAGGTACTTGCTCAAATCAAAACTTTTCACACTTACACTTTTCAAACAATTTTCAAAACAACTTCGTCACACCCTTAAGGACTGATACAAGGGTTATCACGAAGTAAATTGTTTTTCAAAAACAAGCACACAAACGCAAGAAATTTAAAAAAGAGCAAGTAACTAAGAGCCCATGGAAAACCATGGATAGAAAGGGTGCTAACACCTTCCCTTTCTATAATCTACCCCCCGTACTCAAAATCTCGAAAAAGGATTTTTTTTCTGTACTTTTTTCCTTTCCGGTTGATTGAAATAAAAGTCGGTGGCGACTATTGCCTACCGCGACATTTTGCGAACAAAAAACGCAAAATGCAAACCAGTATTAACAGTCGGTTCTTCCACCGTATCACAGAACTGGAGACTCTGCTGGGGATATATAAGTGGGGTATACCTTAGGATCTAGGTCATTTAAATTGCTTCTCTTGATTGCTTTGTTTGCTTTATTTTTTAGGGTTTTGTTTGGGGTTACTATAGTTCCTATACCCGGATCTGGGGAACACCTTTTAGGTAAGTAGCAATAGATTGTGAGGGAATTGTGCGGCGTAGACCGATACGGTTAAAGCAGTAGCTACATTGGTGTGGCACTTTGGTTGGTACTGGTATTCTTTATGGTGAAACGAGGAGAATACGGGGCCGCTGCATGGTGTCGTGAAGCATCAACTGACCTTAGAATCTTTAATTTCCCAACTTGGCCATTAGAAAGTAGCGAGATAGCCGGCCTCGGTGTAGAGCTGAGAACTGGTTGATACTCGATGCTACAATCATTGAGATCATACTTTCGGAATATTTCGGCTGCAAGAAAAGGTTGCGTGAGCTGAAGCCATGACCGATAAAGGATGGTCAGTGATATTGAGATCCTCTAGAACCCAGTTACTTTTCTAGGACAGGTTTGAAACCAAATTAACTTCAAGAGGGTATTACCTTTGACCTCATGCAAGCCTTAAACCTAAGGGCTTTATGTGATTTGACTGTGTTAGCAATACCTGTGTTTGCTATACCTGTGATTTATCATGACATCATGCATCATAACATGGCATTCATGCTTCATTACACTAACCATTTCAAAGACCAAGGGAATTTATCTTTCTTCTGTCTTGCAGATCATGGCTTCCGTGCATAGAAATACTATCTGAATCGGCTTTGTGAAGATACCTTCCCAACTCAAAGAGCTAGTATCAAGAGTTTCTGAAACTTCTACTTTCATTAAGAGACACGGTCAACTTCTCAGCCTGGTTACTTCAAACTTTGATGAACAGATGATGAGCGTACTTTTTCAGTTCTTCGATCCCAAGCATCACTGCTTCACCTTTCCAGATTATCAGTTGGTGCCTACCTTGGAAGAATTATCTCAACTATTGGGCATATCCATTCTTGAACAGGTACCCTTCACAGGTATAGAAGAAGTTCCTAAGCCAGAAGTCATTTCCTTAGCTTTGCATTTGAAACGGGCCGACGTGTTATCCAATTGGGAAACTCGAAGCGGAATCGAGGGTTTTCTAGCCAAATTTCTGATAGACAAGGCTCGGCTATTTTGGGATGATATGGATTTTCAGGCTTTGGAGGACGTCTTGGCTCTTCTTATCTATGGTTTAGTTCTCTTCCCTAATCCGGACTCCTTCGTAGATGTGAATGCTATCAAGATTTTCCTTTCTTGCAACCCTGTGCCTACCTTGCTTGGAGATATTGTGCACACTCTCCATACTCGTACCATGAAGGGAAGGGGGACTCTTATGTGATGCATGTCGTTGCTGTCGAGGTGGTTTATTTCTCACCTCCCTGAGTCTGTACTGAAGAACGAAGAAGGTTTGGGTTGGTCGCACAGGATAATGTCGCTCGCTCATACGGATATTCTTTGGTGTTCCCGAGCTATGGAAGACATTGCTATTATTGACCAATGTGGGGAGTACCTTAATGTCCCATTACTTGGTATCATAGGGGGTATAACTTACAATCCTTGTCTAGCTTTGCGACAATTTAGTCATGCTCTAAGGGATGGTCCCCATGAGTTACTTATTGAGGGCATTGCATTCAACTATGAGGATGATGTTAATGAGTATCGCCAGAGGTTCATTAGAGCTTGGGGCATGGTAAACAGATCCGACCCCAAAGATTTGGGACCAAAGAATTCCATTCCTATGGAGCCTTACCTCTGTGATCGGTGGAAATAGAATTGACTGTTTAAAGCTGGTTCGCGAAATGTCGTTGTAAGCAAGAGTCGCCACCGTCTTTTATGTTCTCCAACATGGAAAGGACAAAAGCACAGCAAAATTCCTTCTTTGAGAATGTTTCTCGGTTCGGGAGGTAGATTTATAGAAAGGGAAGGTGTTAGCACCCTTTCTATCTGTGGTTATCCACGGGCTCTTAGGTACTTGCTCTTATGTTTTCAAAAATGTTTGCTTTTCAAGTGTGTGTGGGTTTTGAAAAGAGTTTTGTTTGAAAACTTCGATTTAACTCTTGTATCTGTCCTCAAGAGTGTATGAAGTGTTTGTTTGAAAACGTTTGTCAGAAAAGTATAGGTGCAAAAAGTATTTTTTTTGTTTTGAAAGAGCAAGTACCTGAGAACCTCTACCTACTCAAAAGAAATTAAGCTGTGTAAATGTCCTTTAGACAGTATTATCCCACTATTGAGAAGTAGGTAGCACCGTCGTTGGAGTTTCGGGTCAATTCGATTATAGGGACATGTGGTCACCAAAGCAATAGTAGGACGCCTTAGCGGTAACCCTAATGTCCTAGATCCTTTTTATCCGAGGCAACCGTTTCGAGGAAACTGGATCTTTAGACAGGAGGGCAACCTCTAAAACACCCTATACTTGACGACCACGTTCGAGGCAACCAGTGAGGCGTACCCTAGGAGTGGCATGTGCATGTGTGTTGTTTTTCAGTTAAATTGTCTTTGCATGTTATTTGTGAGCTACTGATTGGTTTTATTTTTCATACATTCTTGCAGGCATATTAACAGTTAAATGATTTGCAGGAAATAAAGTGCGGAAAGGTAAATCTAGCTATTACAAGGCGCGGGTCTATACATCGCCAAAAACAATAACCCGTTTGAAAAATAAAAATGCGAGAAATAGTAAATAAAGCGATAAACCCTAATTAACTATTACATTTTTGGAAGCAGTTACATCAATAATGATCAAAAGGAATTAAAGCGTGAACAGAAATTAAATCGGGACGTCCTTAGAGTTTTGACCCTTTTGAGAAAAGAAAGTGAAATTGGTCCTTTTTTGTAATTAAATGAAATATTAAACCTGAAAACTAATTAATTATTTAATTAAAATAAAAAAATATTTTTTTGTGTTTTTTATGTAAAATAAAACAACAGGAATTAAAATTAAAAGTTAGTAAAACCTAATTCTAAGTTTATTTTATTTATTGTAAAAAAAATTAAAGTTAACCTAATTTAACTAAATTAATTAATTTACATTTTATTTACAAAAAATAATAATTAATAAATAAGAATAATGATAATAAGAAAATATGATTGAAAATTGTCAACCCTAATTCTACATAATTTTTATTTATTGAGAAAAAGGTTAAAATTAAACCTAAATTAAACTAAGTTGATTAATTAGAATTTATTTACAAAATAAATTAATAAATAAAAATAGTAATAATTAATACAAATATTCACATTTTTTTTTATTCTCTGAATTTATTAAAAAATATTAATTTGTTAGTTAATTAAATAATATTAATAGTTATTAAAGAAAACAAAAGGAAAAGAAAAAATAGAAAGTAGTAAAACCAGGGGGGTATTCTGGGCCCATGGGAGGTGAATTTGTTGAATCTGGCCCATTAACACACAAGCCACGTTTGACTTTTTGAATTGTCCATGGCGTAGTTGACTGAGGAACACCATGATCCTCCATCTCTGGCCTTTGGATTCATCTTTGTGGCCACCTTGCGTGCTACTGCTGGGAGTGCATGGTATGACGCATTAGAAAACCTGCATGTAATCATGTTGAACAAAACAATATAGAAATTTTGGTGGACCTGGGAATCGAACCCAGGTCCCAACGATTTCCAGACACGTCCCTTTCCACTGAGCCAAGCGATGTATCTGTTAACATAATAAGCAATTAAAATAATATATGATACAATAACATATGCTGAAAACAAGCACGCGCGCGCCATTTATTCAAACCAGCCAACCATGTGTAAACACGTCAGTCATCTTCTTCCTTTCGCCTGTAAAAACAAAACAAATAGCGGGGGTTTTTAACCCCCACAAAGCTGAACGAGGAAAAATAGAGAATAGGATTCTACGCTATATAAATAGGGCGCGATAGGTCCATTGGGTTCGTCATGTCCAGACGGTTTCAACCATGGGTGTCATTGGTTCTGATTTTACTTGTGCAGCAAAGCCCTAAAATCAAAGCTTCGAAACCCTAGATTTCTTCAATGGTGGTTTACGTTTCAGGGCACCATAATCAAATTAATTCATACCAATAGCTTCGTATCAGTCCTATAATCATAAAATAATCCAAAAAAAGAGGTTAAATATGCATGAATAATGATATGCGATTATGGAAAAAAAACCAAACCGTGCGACTTGTTCTTGCGTGTTCTTGAGGTGTTAAGGCTTGTTTTTGATTCCAATCCGTTCCTGGGAATGTCAGCAATGCGTTTGAATCACTCTAAGGCTTTGAATTGTGCTTGAATATGGAATTCAGTTTTCAAATTTTCCTTGAATTTTTGGAATTTGCTTATGGATTTTGACAGCAGCTTGCACGTGTATGGCTTTAGGGTTTGGTTATGCTCTTATAGTAGAATGGAATTAGGGTTCAATCTTTGTCCAAGAATCCATGGCTTTATGATTTCAATATTTGATTTCAATCAAATCTTTTCCAACTTTTTTGATTGATAAAACTTGCTAAAATTGGATATTTTGGTCCCCTTGAGTGATGCACGAAATCTTCAGCATGTGTTGACCTTATTTGCATCACAAAAAGATTTGAAAACCATATCTTTTGAATTTTCCTACAATTAAATGAATTAATATTAATAAAAATTCAATTAATTAATTAAAAATAAGAAAATAAATCAATTTAAGTTCAATGGGTCGTGCATAGGCCTTGGGTAAAGATTCAAGAAGGAATTTGAGGCCCATTAGCAAAAATGATGTGTTTTGAGCAAAGTTGACTTTTGCAAATTCCCAAAACTTTCCCAAATTCTCCAATGCACATATTGCTCAATTTTGAAGCTATGAACATGTTCTTGGACATTTTGGAAAGGTCTTGAAGTCCTCTAACTAATGCCTTTGGTCCCATGTCATTTTGGTTTACCAATCTCAAGTTATGGTCTTTGACTTAAAATGCCTTTTTGTTGACTTTTGAAATTGACCTATAATGTAGAAATTGATAACTTTTTGTGAGAGTATTTCTTGGACTTGGAATGTGAATATGAGTTGTAGAAATGTCATCCCCTTCAAAATGAGCATTGGATGGGATTTTTCTGATGAACCATGAAAAAGTTATGCATTGGTCAAGTTACAGTTGACTTTTCAGCTGTCCCAAAATAGAAACTTTTGCATCTTTGATGATTTTTGAGCCATGCTTGTGGAATCATGATCAAGACTTGATCAAATGATGATTCTGGCTTCAAAATAAGATGTTGACCAAAATTTTTGACTTTTGACTGCCAAATGACCATTTTACCCCTACAGTTGATTGTGAAGCAATTAGGGATTTTGACTGTGCAACTTGATGCTGTGAGTCTTGAAACTTGACATGTAGATGCTTGACAATGTATATAGGCATATGGGACTTGATTGGACCCTTGAAAACCTCAACTTCCTTGCAAGAACCAAAACCCTAATTTTAACTAGCTTAGGAGGCCTTTGGACTGTGCAACCCTTGAGAGATTTTGAACCATTTGAAGATTGGTCTTGACAAATCTTGAAGAATATGGGAGGGCAAATTTTGGGGTACAACAGTTGCCCCTGTTCAATCTTCTTAGACCTGAGGATGTAGATTGGCTTGCGTGCCTTTCGTGATCCGAAGGTGGAAGATGATTGAACACTAGAGTGCCCAAAAATTTGCACTCGCATAGTAGAATATCAGCACTGTGATGTCGGGAATGGGCTTATAGATGCCATTTGGAGAGATGGTGGATAGGAGGATGGGCTTATAGATGCCATCTGGAAATGTAATGGATAGTTGTGAAGATGGGCTTAAAGATGCCATCCGGAGGTGTCGATCGCGTAAGAGATTCCTTAGCGAGAACTTGCGTACCTGAGAAAGAAAGATAATTTTCTGGCCTGTTACAGGGGTTGATCTTCAAACTCCTCAAGTAGATATGCCCTGGCTGGGTACAGGTATCGAATCTCTAAACTCTTCATGCAGATATGCCCTGGCTAGATACAGGTATCGAATCTACAATCAATTACTCACAGATATGCCCTGGCTAGATACAGGAATCGAATCTGGAATTGGTCGTCTACAGATATGCCCTGGCTGGATACAGGAATCGAATCTCTAAACTCTTCATGCAGACATGCCCTGGCTGGATACAGGTATCGAATCTACAATCAGTTACTCACAAATATGCCCTGGCTAGATACAGGAATCGAATTTGGAATTGGTCGTCTACAGATATGCCCTGGCTGGATACAGGAATCGAATCTCTAAACTCTTCATGCAGACATGCCCTGGCTGGATACAGGTATCGAATCTACATTCAGTTACTCACAGATATGCCCTGGCTAGATACAGGAATCGAATCTGGAATTGGTCGTCTACAGATATGCCCTGGCTGGATACAGGAATTGAATCTCTAAACTCTTCATGCAGACATGCCCTGGCTGGATACAGGTATCGAATCTACAATCAGTTACTCACAGATATGCCCTGGCTAGATACAGGAATCGAATCTAGAATTAGTCGTCTACGGATATGCCCTGGCTGGATACAGGTATTGAATCTCTAAACTCTTCATGCAGATATGCCCTGGCCGGATACAAGTATCGAATCTATAATCAGTTACTCACAGATATGCCCTGGCGAGATACAGGAATCGAATCTGGAATTAGTCGTCAACAGATATGCCCTGGCTGGATACAGGTATCGAATCTCTAAACTCTTCATGCAGATATGCCCTGGCCGAATACAGGTATCGAATCTACAATCAGTTACTCACATATATGCCCTGTCTAGATACAGGAATCGAATCTGGAATTAGTCGTCTACAGATATGCCCTGGCTGGATACAGGTATCGAATCTCTAAACTCTTCATGCAGATATGCCCTGGCCGGATACAGGTATCGAATCTACAATCAGTTACTCACAGATATGCCCTGGCTAGATACAGGAATCGAATCTGGAATTAGTCGTCTACAGATATGCCCTGGCTGGATACAGGAATCGAATCTCTAAACTCTTCATGCAGACATGCCCTGGCTGGATACAGGAATCGAATCTACAATCAGTTACTCACAGATATGCCCTGGCTAGATACAGGAATCGAATCTGGAATTGGTCGTCTACAGATATGCCCTGGCTGGATACAGGAATCGAATCTCTAAACTCTTCATGCAGACATGCCCTGGCCGGATACAAGAATCGAATCTACAATCAGTTACTCACAGATATGCCCTGGCTAGATACAGGAATCGAATCTGGAATTAGTCGTCTATAGATATGCCCTGGCTGGATACAGGAATCGAATCTCTAAACTCTTCATGCAGACATGCCCTGGCTGGATACAGGAATCGAATCTGGAATTGCGAAAGTTGATGGTAATCGTCTTTTGGTTGACCTTTTCCTGAAAAGGCAAAACATTAGTTGTATGTAACGCCATGATGTATGAAATGCATGATGCCATGATGTTCTCAGGGAGAAATGAGATTGTGTTATATGTATTTTGTCATGTATGTAAGCAGGATGTATGAAATGTGATATGTTTATGAATGTGTTTTCGTCTAGGAAAATAAATCCTTGACGAATGTCGGGAGCTTGTTAAATCCTGGGCTGAGGTTGAAGAGTAGAGTTCTTCATTTCCGCTGGGGATGATGATTGCAAGAATAAACTGGTAGGAGAAGATGACTCCGTTGGGGAATGAACTTGTTGGAGAGATTACTCTGCGGGGAATACTCTGTGGGGAAGAGATACTTCGCTGAGATTTTGATGAGAACTCCGCCGGGGATTCCACTTATAAGTTATGTTGAGGATTTGATGAACTCCGCTGGGGAATAGGAAGAACTTCGCCGAGGACGATATTTCCGTGGTAATTAGCTGAGGATAACCCAATTATAAGCTCTGGTAGGGAATGACCTCTGAACATGGTCGGGGGAGATATGTACTCTGCAGGTGATAAGCTTCCAGAATCTGCTGGGGATAAGCTTCCAGAATCTACTGGGGAGGATGATTCAACTCTCCTGGGGAAACTTTTGGACTGTACTGGGGAGGTGGCTCCACTGGATGTATGTATTCCGTCGGGGAACAATCTTATACTAAGACTGCCGGGGATGCTTGCTTGGGAATATCTGTATACTCCGCTGGGGAATATTGAGATCTTCTGGGGATACCCAACTTCCTTAAGGCTGACAGTAGACTAACTCTGCTTGGGGAGAGCGTTGCTGACTTGCTAGGGATACTGTGCCTTTTCGGGGCTGATGGGAGACCAACTCTGCTCGGGGCGAGTATTGCTGAATCTTGTCTTACTCTATGGGGAGCGAAGGTATCTTAGCCAGTTCTTCAGCTGAACCTACCTTTGTACCTTGGTGGATAGAGCATCTTGTACAGTTCGGACAATTCTTATTTCCCCAGCTTCTGTGGGAGAAGGTACCTGTGGAGGAGTTTGATGACTGCCGATTGACAAACCTTCTTCTGGTAGGCAGGTGACCAGATGCCGGGACATAGTCGTACGCTTTGATCCCTAACTTTTGCCTGGACCGCCCTTTCGGGTTTTCAGTCCATCGGGATACCCTTTTTTGCCCAAGCCGCCTTTTCAGGTTTTCGACTTGCCGGGTGTACAAATTTTTTTATTTTCATCCCTTATTTTTGCCCGAACCCTTTTAGTTCGCCGGGAAGCCCTTATTTTTGCCTAGGTGCGTCAACCTAGCGGGTCTTTGATTACGCGTAGTATTTTTTCGACTATGTCCATGCTCTCAGGATGTAGGAAGTTGTCACTGTCAGTAGTATTGTGTTGTCATACCACCAGAAGATCTTCGTTTGATCGTCCAATGCCCCAAGTGATCCAAATGGAGATTTGCCCCAAGCTGGTTGGCCTTTTGAGAGATTCTCCAAATCTTGACTTAACTGCCCCAGATGATGGACAATGATCATGTTTGCCCCTTGGTTGGGAGTGCTTTTGTTCATCAGATATTCTTCGTGAGAATTTCTCTGTTGTTCGAACAAAAAGTCATATGCAAACAGTGTTATATTAAAAATGTAAAGCTTATGTCTGTCTTGAAGTTTTTGAAAATGTGTTTTTTCAGTAAAACAAGCAATTTTTTTTTGTAAACTGTGATGTCAACTCGTTATTTTACCGCAAGCCTTAAGGAGTCAGGATACCTTTGTAACAGTATGCTTTCGAACTAACCCATGCTTCAGCTAGGACTTTTGAGGGTTATAACGTGGCCTGGTTCACGGTTTAAGAAACAAAGGATAAAGGCTCAAAATGTATTTGTACCCACCCGCTCTTCGTGATGTCCTTCAAACCTAAACTCAGCTGATCGTGCGTTAGACCTTGTTTGAATCCTTGCTTTGACATTCTGGTGATGGTTCGGATACTGACAATTTATTTTGAAAAGGAAGTCTTTTTTTTTGTTGAGGGTTTGTAGGACCTCTTGCTTTTTGATTTCGTTATCCCTGTTTTTTGCCTGAACTGTTTCTTTTGTGATTACAGTCAGCGGGATGCCCCAGTTTTGTAAGTCTCCTTCATAGGTTTTAACTTATTGGGCCTTTTTTTTTTAGATATAATGACTGCCTGTCTTTATGATTATTCGGAACCATCACTGTCTTTTGTTTTGGAAGGAATCCTTTGATGCCATTCATTGTGCACCTGGATCAACTGAGAAAACTACCCTGCCCCAGGTTATGATTAAGGGTTTTTAATTTTGCGAAAAGAAAAACTCCAACTTCTTTGGTTCAAAGGGGTTGACGAGGGATTATCTTCCTTATAACTCCAGTGTTTAGGAATTGGAACAATGCATGTGCTTCATCAGCGGGGTATGTTCAAAAGCATACTGTAGATTATGGTATCGTTTTCGTCATCCTCCCTCAAAGGCTTAGAATTATTTTATCGAGAGTTTGAACATCACAAAAAAATGAAAGCAGTTTGAATATAGCGAATGCGAATATATTGATTCAAAACAGACATATGCGATGCATTGATAAAGTAAAAGAGTTTGACATGAACAAATATTTGAACAAGCAAAGAAAAATACGACTTGAAACTTCCAATGAACAAAAGGTCTTCTCGTCTAGGGATAGTAGAAGAACTCGACCTGACCATCTGGGGTGAATTCCACTGCTCCTTCATCAATCAGGTTCTGGATCTTGTTCTTCAGAGACCAGCAGTCGTCTGTAGCATGCCCCGGGCTGTCAGAATGATAAGCACAGCGGGTGTTGGGGTTGTACCTTGAAGGTGTCCTGTTGGGATTCTTAGGAGGGTCCCTTAGTGTGATCAGATTCAGTTTCAACAGGCGTTGTAAGGCTTGAAACAGCGACATGTTGAGCTGGGTGAATTGCCTCTTAGGCTTGTCTGGCTTGCTCTGATCAACCCGTTGTTCTTGGCGAGGTCGGTGTTAGACCTGTGAAGTAGTATCAGCTTGGAGAGATCTATTCATTGAACCAAACCTTTGACTTCTTGGAGGCTGATTACCGGTTTGGTCCCCAGCCCTGACTACTTGCTTCATACTGTCTTGCTGAAGCTGGCGAGGTTGATGCTGAATTTGTGACCCTGAAGCAAGTTGAGGAGCTTTTCCCTTGTCTTCTTGTCTCAAAGGGATTTTAATGATGACCGGCTCTTCAACCTTAGATGTTTGCCCCAGTTGGTTATCCCGAAGAAGTTGGTTGACGAGAACCCTGAGCTCTTCTTGTCTTTGAGCTAAGTCTTGAAGGAGAGCCATCTGCCCCAGCATCTGGGTTCTCATTGTATCCACCTCAGCTTGCATATGCTTCAGTCGTTCATCCTTACTGTCTTCTGGACTGTTCCTGACCAAGGTCCCCATGAGGAGTGTTCTCAGCTCTTCCTGCCCCTTGGATAGATTTAGGAGGATTTCCCCGAACTGAGTCTCTTGAGTACGGAGATCCTAGTTGTCTTGTTGGGAAGCCATTGCTGAAATAAACAGCGAAGAAGGTAAGTGACCTGTAACAAGGGTACCTGTAATGCAATGATATGTATGTATGCATGCGATGTTTTCAAGGATCTCGCGGGGTAAACAGAGAAATTTGTTAGAAGTTTGAATCTGGTTGCTTGATTGAAGGAGCTTCATGTTGTTGAGAGTCCTTCTTCAAGAGTCAAGGCTCACCATATCGAGTGGGTCATAGCCCCTGACTCAAGTTATCAACCTTGGCTAGGGGAAAATAAATCCCCTTTGCCCCTTGCTAGACATTTGATTCATCATGACCTGCATCACAGACCCTTGAGATCCTTGAAATGGGTTAGCCCTTATGCGGGATGTATGCAATGGTATGATGGTATGATGCTATGCTATGCGTGGAGTAATGCAGGTAAACCCTGTTATGAGTCCAGATTAAGGACTGTAAACAAAACCTGCAAGAGGCTCAAGTGTCAGATAACAAGCATGCAAGTAGTCAAGTTTGAAGGCACACAAGTCACACAAGACAGCCCTTAGAGTTCAGGCCAGCATGAGGTTTGGGTACTACCCTCTTGAAGTTGGTGGGCTCAAAATCTGTCCTATCAAAAGTAACCGGGTTCTAAGGAGCTCAATATCATTGGGTTGTTTTCTATGTTCATTGTTTTGATTTAGCCACTGAACTGGCGATCAAAATATTCCAAGAAAACAACCCTCAATGAGTGTAGTATCGAGTATCTACCAACTTCGGACTGCACCAAAGTTGGTCATCTCACTACACCTAAAGAGGCCAGGATGGTCAAGTAAGGTTCCTAAGGTCAGTTGATGCTTCACGACACGACGCGGAGGCCCCGTACTCTCCTTGACTTGACTCAGGGGTTACCGGTACTCACCAAAGTGCCACATCAATGTAGCAACTGCTTCAACCGTGTCGGTATACCCCACACAGTTCCCTCACAGTTTGTTGCTACCTAAAAGGTATCCCCCAGATCCGGGTTAGGATCTATGAAACTCCCAAAACAGGCCCACAATATTAAAGCAATCAAAACAGGCAATTGAAAACATAAGAGTGGTCTAATCCTAATGTATACCTCACTTTTATAAATTTCCCCAGCAGAGTCGCCAAGTCTGTGATCGGTGGAAATAGAACTGACTGTTTAAAGCTGGTTTGTGAAATGTCGCGGTAAGCAAGAGTCGCCACCGTCTTTTATGTTCTCCAACATGGAAAGGACAAAAGCACAGCAAAATTCCTTCTTTGAGAATGTTTCTCGGTTCGGGAGGTATATTTATAGAAAGGGAAGGTGTTAGCACCCTTTCTATCCGTGGTTATCCACGGGCTCTTAGGTACTTGCTCTTATGTTTTCAAAAATGTTTGCTTTTCAAGTGTGTGTGGGTTTTGAAAAGAGTTTTGTTTGAAAACTTCGATTTAACTCTTGTATCTGTCCTCAAGAGTGTATGAAGTGTTTGTTTGAAAACTTTTGTCAGAAAAGTGTAGGTGCAAAAAGTATTTTTTTTTGTTTTGAAAGAGCAAGTACCTGAGAACCTCTACCTACTCAAAAGAAATTAAGCTGTGTAAATGTCCTTTAGACAGTACTATCCCACTATTGAGAAGTAGGTAGCACCATCGTTGGAGTTTCGGGTCAATTCGATTATAGGGACATGTGGTCACCAAAGCAATAGTAGGACGCCTTAGCGGTAACCCTAATGTCCTAGATCCTTTTTATCCGAGGCAACCGTTTCGAGGCAACTGGATCTTTAGACAAGAGGGCGACCTCTAAAACACCTTATACTTGACGACCACGTTCGAGGCAACCAGTGAGGCATACCCTAGGAGTGGCATGTGCATGTGTGTTGTTTTTCAGTTAAATTGTCTTTGCATGTTATTTGTGAGCTATGGATTGGTTTTATTATTCATACATTCTTGCAGGCATATTAACAGTTAAAAGATTTGCAGGAAATAAAGTGTGGAAAGGTAAATCTAGCTATTACAAGGCGCGGGTCTATACATCGCCAAAAACAATAACCCGTTTGAAAAATAAAAATGCGAGAAATAGTAAATAAAGCGATAAACCCTAATTAACTATTACATTTTTGGAAGCAGTTACATCAATAATGATCAAAAGGAATTAAAGCGCGAACAGAAATTAAATCGGGACGTCCTTAGGATTTTGACCCTTTTGAGAAAAGAAAGTGAAATTGGTCCTTTTTTGTAATTAAATGAAATATTAAACCTGAAAACTAATTAATTATTTAATTAAAAGAAAAAAAATGTTTTTTTGTGTTTTTTATGTAAAATAAAACAACAGGAATTAAAATTAAAAGTTAGTAAAACCTAATTCTAAGTTTATTTTATTTATTGTAAAAAAAAATTAAAGTTAACCTAATTTAACTAATTTAATTAATTTACATTTTATTTACAAAAAATAATAATTAATAAATAAGAATAATGATAATAAGAAAATATGATTGAAAATTGTCAACCCTAATTCTACATAATTTTTATTTATTGAGAAAAAGGTTAAAATTAAACCTAAATTAAACTAAGTTGATTAATTAGAATTTATTTACAAAATAAATTAATAAATAAAAATAGTAATAATTAATACAAATATTCACATTTTTTTTTATTCTCTGAATTTATTAAAAAATATTAATTTGTTAGTTAATTAAATAATATTAATAGTTATTAAAGAAAATAAAAGGAAAAGAAAAAATAGAAAGTAGTAAAACCAGGGGGTATTCTGGGCCCATGGGAGTTGAATTTGTTGAATCTGGCCCATTAACACACAAGCCACGTTTGACTTTTTGAATTGTCCATGGCGTAGTTGACTGAGGAACACCATGATCCTCCATCTCTGGCCTTTGGATTCATCTTTGTGGCCACATGGCGTGCAACTGCTGGGAGTGCATGGTATGACGCATTAGGAAACCTGCATGTAATCATGTTGAACAAAACAATATAGAAATTTTGGTGGACCTGGGAATCGAACCCAGGTCCCAACGATTTCCAGACACGTCCCTTTCCACTGAGCCAAGCGTTGTATCTGTTAACATAATAAGCAATTAAAGTAATATATGATACAATAACATATGCTAAAAACAAGCACGCGCGCGCCATTTATTCAAACCAGCCAACCATGTGTAAACATGTCAGTCATCTTCTTCCTTTTGCCTGTAAAAACAAAACAAATAGCGGGGGTTTTTAACCCCCACAAAGCTGAACAAGGAAAAATAGCGAATAGGATTCTACACTATATAACTAGGGCGCGATAGGTCCATTGGGTTCGTCATGTCCAGACGGTTTCAACCATGGGTGTCATTGGTTCTGATTTTACTTGTGCAGCAAAGCCCTAAAATCAAAGCTTCGAAACCCTAGATTTCTTCAATGGTGGTTTACGTTTCAGGGCACCATAATCAAATTAAATCATACCAATAGCTTCGTATCAGTCCTATAATCACAAAACAATCCAAAAAAAGAGGTTAAATATGCATGAATAATGATATGCGATTGTGGAAAAAAAACCAAACCGTGTGACTTGTTCTTGTGTGTTCTTGAGGTGTTAAGGCTTGTTTTTGATTCCAATCCGTTCCTGGGAATGTCAGCAATGCGTTTGAATCACTCTAAGGCTTTGAATTGTGCATGAATGTGGAATTCAGTTTTCAAATTTTCCTTGAATTTTTGGAATTTGCTTATGGCTTTTGACAGCAGCTTGCACGTGTAAGGCTTTAGGGTTTGGTTATGCTCTTATAGTAGAATGGAATTAGGGTTCAATCTTTGTCCAAGAATCCATGGCTTTATGATTTCAATATTTGATTTCAATCAAATCTTTTCCAACTTTTTTGATTGATAAAACTTGCTAAAATTGGATATTTTGGTCCCCTTGAGTGATGCACGGAATCTTCAGCATGTGTTGACCTTATTTGCATCACAAAAAGATTTGAAAACCATATCTTTTGAATTTTCCTACAATTAAATGAATTAATATTAATAAAAATTCAATTAATTAATTAAAAATAAGAAAATAAATCAATTTAAGTTCAATGGGTCGTGCATAGGCCTTGGGTAAAGATTCAAGAAGGAATTTGAGGCCCATTAGCAAAAATGATGTGTTTTGAGCAAAGTTGACTTTTGCAAATTCCCAAAACTTTCCCAAATTCTCCAATGCACATATTGCTCAATTTTGAAGCTATGAACATGTTCTTGGACATTTTGGAAAGGTCTTGAAGTCCTCTAACTAATGCCTTTGGTCCCATATCATTTTGGTTTACCAATCTCAAGTTATGGTCTTTGACTTAAAATGCCTTTTTGTTGACTTTTGAAATTGACCTATAATGTAGAAATTGATAACTTTTTGTGAGAGTATTTCTTGGACTTGGAATGTGAATATGAGTTGTAGAAATGTCATCCCCTTCAAAATGAGCATTGGATGGGATTTTTCTGATGAACCATGAAAAAGTTATGCATTGGTCAAGTTACAGTTGACTTTTCAGCTGTCCCAAAATAGAAACTTTTGCATCTTTGATGATTTTTGAGCCATGCTTGTGGAATCATGATCAAGACTTGATCAAATGATGATTCTGACTTCAAAATAAGATGTTGACCAAAAATTTTGACTTTTGACTGCCAAATGACCATTTTACCCCTACAGCTGATTGTGAAGCAATTAGGGATTTTGACTGTGCAACTTGATGCTGTGAGTCTTGAAACTTGACATGTAGATGCTTGACAATGTATATAGGCATATGGAACTTGATTGGACCCTTGAAAACCTCAACTTCCTTGCAAGAACCAAAACCCTAATTTTAACTGGCTTAGGAGGCCTTTGGACTGTGCAACCCTTGAGAGATTTTGAGCCATTTGAAGATTGGTCTTGACAAATCTTGAAGAATATGGGAGGGAAAATTTTGGGGTACAACAACCTCCAATGGGTACGAGCTCGGGCCCAGAAGCTTATGATGCCTTATGCGGCCGTATTACTAGTGATTATGGAGCCCACTACTGAAGAAGGCATTCCTTACACGGTTCTCTATCCTTACATGCCCACTGATCTTGGGGAGTTACAAAGGTCTTGGATTCAACTGAGGAATGAGCAGGATACTTACAGGGAACAGTTCCATGAGCAAGAGAGGAAGGTTTTAAATCTCACCAGGCAGCTCTAGGAAGAAAGAGTGCTCAATGATTATATCAGCACAAAGAGAAAGCGTCCATGGGACATTTGATTTTTTATTTTCTAGTTTTAGATTTGTTTTATTTACTTATTTGTAACGCCTTAAAGGCATTTTGAACCTTCAAATTTAAACTAATAAATTTTTTGTTTATTTTGGTTTGCAAATTTAAATTTCTCAAAGTCTTTGAAATCATTACATGTGCATCCCATTATCATACACATCATTACAGGTACCACTATAGGTTTCTCATCTTCTTCGCTGTTTATTTCAGCAGAAATGTCTTCCGATCAAGCCATCAAAGATCTTCAGGCACAGAACGCCCAGTTCCAACAGATGTTCATAAGTCTGGAAAAGGGTCCAGAGGATCCGAAAGCCCTCATTCTGAAAGAGAAGAAGAAGAAGAAGATTGTTGGTATTCTGAATATGGGCAGAAGTTTTGGAGAAAGGTTGAAGCAATAAACTGATCTGACCTCTTCATCCAAGGAAGGGGAAAACCAAGAAGGGGAAAAGGACCCTAGTCCTGCAGTCTCTAACAATGATACTGATTATGACGATGAGCAATATCCTCCTGCTGAGGATAGATACAAACAGTTAGAGGATCGTCTGAGTGTCATGGAAGTTTAGAGGATACCTGGGTTGGATTTTGAAGAATTGGGACTGGTATCAGGAGTGGTCATCCCTCAAAAGTTCAAAGCTCCAGTTTTTGCCAAATATGATGGGGTGTCCTGCCCAAAACTCCATCTCCGCTCGTATGTCAGAAAAATCCAACCCCACACCACTGATAGAAATTTGTGGGTGCACTTCTTTCAAGGTAGTCTGTCAGGGACTCAGCTTGAATGGTTCTACCAGTTGGAGGGAGCCAGTGTCCGAAACTGGGAAGATCTTGTTGCTGCTTTCTACAAGCAGTATCAGTATAATGCCGACCTTCCTCCCACTCGTACTCAACTCCAGAGTATGTCCATGGGTGCAGGTGAAGGTTTTAAAGATTATGCTCAAAAATGGAGAGACTTGGATGGGAGAGTTAAACCCCCTTTGTCTGATAGGGAGTTGGTTGACATGTTTCTAGGAATGCTATCAGGTCCATTTTTCAATCACTTAATTGGCAGTTCGTCATCTGGTTTCACCGAGCTGATTTTAACTGGAGAAAGAGTAGAAGCTGGAATTTAGAGTGGTAAAATACAGAAGGATGCCTCCTCGAGTTCAGCAAGGAAGACTTTCCATGGTAAGAAGGAAGCCAGTGCGGTCTATAGCCCGAGGGGCCAAAGCAGATCTGAACACCGTCAAACGGTAAATGCTGTAGTGATACCAAGACCCGCAGTTTCTCCACAACTCAACAATCAACAAAGGTTGGAAAGACCACAACGGTAGTTTACCCGCATCAACATGACATTGGCTAAAGTTTTGCTTCATCTGCTAAGATCTAACTTGGTAACCTTGAGAGAGGCCCCCAAGAATCCAAATACTACCTCTCCCAGATACAATCCCAATGCGTTGTGCGCCTACCATTCTGAGAATCCTGGCCATGATACAAATGATTGCTGGTCTCTGAGAAACAAAGTACAAGATTTACTTGAAGCCAAGGAGATAGATTTTAATGCTCCAGAGAAGCCAAATGTCATAACTGCACCCATGCCCAAGCATGGTTTGGGAATCAATGCTATTGAGGTTGTCTCTGCCACAGAAGATGATGATGATGAGGAATCAGACATTGACAGCTGGATCTACCCAACAACCAAAGGTGGACCGAATAACTAGACGGCTAGGGACTTTATACCTGTTTCTTTTATTCCGCAGTAATTGACTCATTTGTTTTAAGATTTGTAATAAACAATTTGAAACTTTACGGCTTGGTGCCTTTCCCGAGGCACCTTGGCTTTGCTTGTGAGGGCTATTATTTGTCATTTAATATATCATTAATAAAGCATTGGACGTTTCTTGCATACAAATTTTGCGCTCCTTGTTTTTATTTTTTGTCTCTCACTTTATCAAAACAGCTATTCTCTTACACACACTCATATATCATACTGCAGATCCATATCCACTCTGATCCCATTGATAACAGTTATGCTACTGCTAGTTATGACTTCAAAAATCCGATCAACCAAGCCGAGGACGAAGGTGAGGATGATTGTGAGGTGCCTGGAGAACTTGCTAGACTATTACAGCAGGAAGAAAGGGCCATACAGCCTCAAGAAGAACTAGTTGAGTCAGTGAATTTGGGTACAGAAGAAGACAGGAAAGAGGTTAAAATAGGTGTGAATCTGGAGCCTAGTTTCAAACAATGGTTGATATAGATGCTACACGATTATGTTGAGATCTTCGCCTAGTCCTATGAAGATATGCCTGGTTTGGACACTGATATTGTGGTACATCGCCTGCCGACTAAAGAAGACGTCCCTCCGGTAAAGCAGAAGGTCCGCGGTATGCACCCTGAAATGTCAGAGAAAATCAAGGCAGAGGTCATGAAACAGTTTGACGCAGGATTCTTAGCTGTCACTTCTTATCCGCAGTGGGTTGCTAATGTCGTTCCGGTACCGAAGAAGGACGGTAAGGTACGGATGTGTGTAGACTACAGATATCTGAATAGGGCAAGCCCCAAGGATGACTTCCCACTTCCTCACATTGATGTTCTAGTCGACAACACCATGCAACACAAGATCTTCTCCTTCATGGATGGTTTTTTTAGCTACAACCAGATCAAGATGGCTCCTGAGGACATGGAGAAGACAACCTTCATTACACAGTGGGGCGCTTTCTGTTACAAGGTAATGCCTTTTGGGTTGAAGAATGTTGGGGTAACTTATTAGCGCGCCATGGTCACTTTGTTCCACGATATGATTCCCCACGAGATCGAGGTTTATGTTGATGGCATGATAGCCAGGTCCTAGACTGAGGAAGAGCACCTTGATCATCTCCAGAAACTGTTTGACAGGTTGAAGACGTGCAAGTTGAGGTTGAATCCGAACAAGTGTACCTTTGGGGTAAGGTATGGTAAGCTTATGGGTTTTTTTGTTAGTGACAAAGGTATTCAGGTAGACCCTGCAAAGGTAAAAGCCATGCAAGAGATGTTGGTTCCCCGCACAGAAAAAGAAGTTAGAGGGTTCTTGGGACGCCTGAATTACATCGACAGGTTCATTTCACATCTGATTGCTACTTGTGAGCCAATCTTCAAGCTGCTGAAGAAAGATCAAGTGGTAAAGTGGAATGATGAATGCCAGACCGCTTTCGAAAGAATCAAGGAATACCTTCAAGAACCACCAATTTTGATGCCTCCAGTTGAAGAAAGACCTTTGATATTATACCTGACAGTGCTGGACAGTTTAATGGGGTGTGTGTTGGGGAAGCATGATGAGTCTGGTCGAAAAGAGCACGCCATTTATTACCTTAGCAAAAAGTTTACCGACTGTGAGACCCGATACTCATTGCTCGAGAAAACTTGTTGCGCTTTGGCATGGGCTGCTCACTGACTGAGACAATATATGCTGACTCACACTACCTTGTTGGTATCGAAGATGGATCTGATCAAGTATATTTTCGAGAAGCCCGCCTTATCTGGAAGAATAGCAAGATGGCAGATGATCTTAACCGAGTATGACATCCAATACACAACCCAAAAAGCAATCAAGGGGAGTGTATTGGCGAATCATTTTGCGCATCAGGCCGTGGATGACTACCAGTCCATGAATTTCGAGTTCCTGGATGAAAATATCATGTTGGTAACCGATTATGAAGAACCTGGACCGGATGAAGGACCCGAGGAGGGATCCTGATGGTATTTGTATTTTGATGGAGCCTCGAACGCATTGGGTAATGGCATTGGCACTGTAATTATATCTCCTAAGGGATGTCATACTCCGTTCACCGTCCAATTATGTTTTAACTGCACCAACAATATGGCGGAGTATGAAGCGTGTATCATGGGTCTTCGGGCTTCTATTGACCTGAGGATTAAGTTCTTGAGTGTATTCGTAGATTCCACTCTGGTAGTAAGTCAGATCAAAGGCGAGTGGGATACGAAGCACACGAATCTTATTCCTTACAAAGAGTATGTACTGACATTGCTCCCACACTTTGAGGAGGTAACCTTTGAACATTTCCCACGAGAAGAGGACCAATTGGAGGACGCTCTAGCTACTATGTCTTCTATGTTCAAAGTTAGGTGGGATAATGAAGCTCCCCAGATTACCATTGAGAGGTTGGATGAACCCGCACACTGCTGTGAGATCGACACTGAAGAGGTAGCAGATAAACCCTAGGTTCACAAGGTAAAGAGGTATCTTGAGGCTCAAGAATACCCCGAGGGGGCATTTGTTAATGATAAGAAGTTTTTGAGAAGGTTCACTACGAAGTTCATCATCAGTAATGGAATCCTCTATAAGCATAACCATGACTCCACACTACTACGGTGTGTAGATAAGAGCGAAGCGGAAAGGATCATGACGGATCTACGTGAAGGCACTTTCGGAACCCATTCTAGTGGACACACCAAGGCTAAGAAGATCCTACGGGCAGGATATTACTGGTCCACTACGGAAGTTGATTGTTATCAGCACTCTCGAACTTGTCATAAATGCCAAATCTATGCTGATAAGGTGCATGTGCCTCCAGTCCCTCTGAATTTCTTGACAGCTCCTTGGCCCTTTGCAATGTGGGGCATCAACATGATCGACGAGATCAGACCTAATGCGTCTAACGGGAATCGCTTCATTCTGGTAGAAATTGATTATTTCCCAAAGTGGGTTGAGGCAGCTTCCTTTGCTACAGTAACCAAGAACATCGTGGCGCGGTTCATCCGACACAATCTGATCTGTCGATATGGTGTACCAGAGAGAATTATTACTGACAATGGTACAAATCTCAATAACACAATAATCACCGAGCTCTGTAAATAGTTCAAGATACAGCATCATAACTCTTCTCCCTACCGGCCGAAGATGAATGGCGTTGTTGAAGCGGCTAACAAGAACATCAAAAAGATTGTACAGAAGATGACGGTGACATACAAAGACTGGCACGAGATGTTACCATTCGCTCTTCATGGGTACCGTACCTCGGCACGGACGTCAACAGAGGCAACACTCTACTCTTTGGTGTACGGCATAAAGGCAGTCCTACCCATCGAAGTCCAGATACCCTCTCTCAGGATTATGAAGGATGCAGGTTTGAACAAAGATGACTGGATCCAAACCCGACTTGATCAGCTGAATCTAATTGATGAAAGGAGACTTACTACTATTTGTCATGGTCAGACGTATCAAAAGCGAATGATCAAGGCTTTTAACAAGAAAGTCAGGCATCAAGGATATCAAGTCGAGGATCTAGTGATCAAACGCATCATACTTCCGCAAGGTGATCCCAGGGGCAAATGGACCCCCACATACGAAGGGCCATTTGTGGTTAAGAACATTTTCTCGGGAGGAGATATGATTCTAACCACCAGGGATGGTGACGACCTTCCTCACCCCGTCAATGTAGACATAGTGAAAAGATATTACGCATAATCAAAGACCCGCTAGGTTGACCGGCCTAGGCAAAAATAAGGGCTTCCCGGAAAACCAAAAGGGTTCGGGCAAAAGTAAGGGATGAAAATGAAAAAAATGTACACCCGACAAGTCGAATACCTGAAAAGGCGACTTGGGAAAAAAAGGGTATCCCGGTGGACTGAAAACCCGAAAGGACGGTCCATGCAAAAATTAGGGATCGAAGCGTAACACTATGTCTCAGTGGATCATCTCACAACCATACTTTGGTATCGACTATCAAGCTCAGACGGCACCAATCAAACTTATCCACCTTCGTCCAAGTAGCAAGGTGATGAGACGCTTGAAGATATAAAGGCAATAGTAGAGTTGGAACCCGATGGGATCGTTTCACATAGCTGTTTTTCTTTATTTTACACAAATTGTATAATTTATGTCTTTCGGCGGCGTTCTCTTACTAGAGCGTCAGCCTCTTTGTACAAAAATGCTTATTACAGGCCAACTTCAAAAATCAATACAACTCATTTTCACAAGAAATTTCAATTTATTTTTCTTTTTCTGTTTTATTTTGCAAGAACATCCAATGATTCATTTTTTATATATGCATTTGAAAATAATGGATGCCCATAAATATTTACACAAGAAATAAAAGACGATCACTCGTAATGCCAAAAACAGGGAAAAAGAGAAGTGCCCAAACCTTACAGTTACTCTGCCCATCAGGTATCAGGATAGAGCCAACTTGGGAACATGAGTAATGGTACATACACTCCCCACAGAGTAAAAAGTATCCAAAGACAGTGATGTTAGCTTTCTCGAACAGGACATAACTCTCCCCAGTTGAGGTTCACAATCGCAAGTGAGTCAGTAAATTTTTCCCAAGCAGAGTTTATTTCTCTCACAAGTAGAAATTCAATCTCCAACAGAATTCATTATCACCAGCGACGGAAATTCATCCCCAACTGAGTTTATTTCTCCAAATCAGCAGATATATCAACAGAGTATCTCCTCTCTAACAGAGTTATTCCCCACAGAGTTATCCTCAGACAGGGTCTCTTCGGGAAAAATATTCACCAGCCGAATGGATATGAATCCCCAGATAGTCATCTTTTTTCACCATCCCCAATAGAAGTAGCGGAACTATGGTTTTTTACAGCAGTCAAGAATACTATTTCTCATACTCTCCAAACAGCAGTCAGGGATTTATTTTCCCGGACTCAGATTATTACGTCAGCATTTCATGTTCATACATTATGACATGTGCATACATTACATATAACATAATCTCAGTTATTTTGAGAACCTCATCACAATGCATCTCATGTATCGCACATAACTAACCCTTTATTTCTTTCAGGAACGATAGTTATTATCAACAATTTCCAGCAGGTCCATGATCAACACTCGAAGCTAAAAAGAGTAATCATCAGTGCGACAAATGCAACCCTATTCAGGTTCCTTCTTGCAGCCCTACTATCCAGGCTTTCATATCGAAGTAATCCTACTATCCAGGTTCCTTCTCACAGCCCTACTATCTAGGCTTTCATATCGAAGTAACCCTACTATCCAGGTTCCTTCTCACAGCCCTACTATCCAGGCTTTTATATCGACGCAGCCCTACTATCCAGGTTCCTTATCGCAGCCCTACTATACAGGCTTTCATATCGAAGTAACCCTACTATCCAGGTTCCTTCTCACAGCCCTACTATTCAGGCTTTCATATCTAAGTAACCCTACTATCATGGTTCCTTCTCACATCCCTACTATCCAGGCTTTCATATCGAAGCAAACCTACTATCCGGGTTCCTTCTCACAACCCTACTATCCAGGCTTTCATGTCGAAGTAACCCTACTATCCAGGTTCCTTCTCACAACCCTACTATCCAGGCTTTCATATCAAAGTAACCCTACTATCCAGGTTCCTTCTCACAGCCCTACTATCCAGGCTTTCATATCAAAGTAACCCTACTATCCAGGTTCCTTCTCACAGCCCTATTATCCAGGCTTTCATATCAAAGTAACCCTACTATCCAGGTTCCTTCTCAAGCCCTACTATCCAGGCTTTCATGTCGAAGTAACCCTACTATCCAGGTTCCTTCTCATAGCCCTACTATTCAGGCTTTCATATCGAAGTAACCCTACTATCCAAGTTCCTTCTCAAGCCCTACTATCCAGGCTTTCATATCAAAGTAACCCTACTATCCAGGTTCCTTCTCACAACCCTACTATCCAGGCTTTCATATCAAAGTAACCCTACTATTCAGGTTCCTTATCAAGCCCTACTATCCAGGCTTTCATGTCGAAGTAACCCTACTATCCAGGTTCCTTCTCACAGCCCTACTATCTAGGCTTTCATATCGAAGTAACCCTACTATGCAGGTTCCTTTTCAAGCCCTACTATCCAGGCTTTCATATCGAAGTAACCCTACTATCCAGGTTCCTTCTCACATCCCTACTATCCAGACTTTCATATCGAAGTAACCCTACTATCCAGGTTCCTTCTCAAGCCCTACTATCCAGGCTTTCATATCGAAGTAACCCTACTATCCAGGTTCCTTCTCACAGCCTTACTATCCAGGCTTTTATATCGAAGTAACCCTATTATCCAGGTTCCTTCTCACATCCCTACTATCCAGGCTTTCATATCAAAGTAACCCTACTATCCAGGTTCCTTCTCAAGACCTACTATCCAGGCTTTCACCTCGAAGTAACCCTACTATCCAGGTTCCTCCTCATAACCTTACTATCTGGGTTCTTCCTCTCTTATCCCTAGACAGCAGTCCACAACACTGTAAGACCGGGACCCAATCAAACACGATTGGTCTCGCTTATCTCCAGTAAGTCGCAGTGCAACTTGTACCCTGACCAGATAACAGTTCACTTTCACCTCCTCGACTAAGAGACGATTCCCCAGTAGAGTAACAGACAACTGAAGCTCCTAAAACTCTATTTCTCCCAAGACAAAGACCAGCATTCCCCCGCGAAGTCCTCCTCAACAAAAAGTATACGGGTTCTCGCAAAGGAATCTCTTATGCGAGCGACACCTCTTCGGATGGCATATTTAAGCCCATCTCCGATGATTCTCCGTTTCATCCAAGATGGCATCTTTAAGCCCATCTCCGACGATCTTAAATACTCAACTTCCGAATGGCATCTGTAATCCCATTCCCGATATCGCAAATCAAGTTTCACTTCATGCGAGTGCAAATTTCTGGGCACTCTATTGTTCAATCATCTTCCACCTTCCAATCACGAAAGACAGAGAAGCCAATCTACATCCTCAGGTTTAAGAAGATTTAACAGGGGGAGATGTTGTACCCCAAAATTTTCTCTCCCATATTTCTCAACACATGGCAAGTGAGGTCCCCAAATTACTCAAGGAAGTTCAAGAATTGACCAAACAAACTCTCTCCTAAGGCAGTATACCCCAAATTAGGCTTTCTATTTTCATCAAGATGTGTGAACCACAAAGAATCAAATGCTCACCATTGTCCTAATATGTTCTCAAGATCATCCATGTCAAGTTTCAAACCTTGCAGAAGAAGTTTGCTCAGTCAATTGCTCAAATGCCTGAAAATCAACTGTATTAGGTCAAAAGTCAATTGTGGCCCACATGCAGTCAAAATTCAAAAAAATTTGGTCAACATACTCATTTTGAAGTATTATCCATCATTTGATCAAGGGTTGATTATGATTCCTCAAGTATTGCTCACAATTCATCAAAACCCAAAAGTTGCTAAATTAGGGTTTTACAAGGAAAAGTCAACTCAACTTTGACCAAGCATAACTTTCTCATACTTTATCATAAATGACCCATCCAAAGCTCATTTTGAAGAGGATGAAATTACATACAATTCATCTTCATCTCCCAAGTCCAGAATATGCACTCACAGAAAGATATGAATTTTGACATTATAGGTCCTTTTGAAAAGTCAACAAAAACACCTTTTAGGTCAAAGATTCATACATGAACATGGAAGACTCAATTGAGATGATACCAAAAGGGTTGTTTAGAGGACATCCTAAGATTTATAAAAAGTCAAAGAACACCTCTCTAGGGTCAAAATTGAGAGAGTTATGCATTGGCCAAGTTGACCATTTTTGCAAAATTGCCAAAAGTCAAATGTGCTCAAATTTACATTTTTTGCTAAATAGGCCCAACTTTTTATGCTTTATTCTCAATTATAATGTGGTCCACGACTCAAATGTTCACTCACCCATTATGTGTTTCATTTTTCAATTTATTTTGAATTTTCATTAATTAAAAACTGAATTAAATCAAATAAATGATGAAAATTAACAAAGATATGATTTGATTTGTTTTTTTGGAAGATTGGCAATCAAGATATGTTGAGTTAACATGATCAAATCGAATCAAGGGCAATTGATACAAGAAAGGCATGATTTGGCTCAAAATAGAAACATATCATATAGCTTGAAAATCAAATCTTGGATAAATGCAAAGATTCAGTCCAAGTTTGTTAACCTAATTCACTCTAGGTTATATAATGAAGAATTCCAGATCAAAAAGCAAGGGTTATAGTCGTGAGAGGCATAGAACAAAACTCAAAAAAAGTTGGTAAAAAGTGTGATTCGGTTTTCAGGTTAGGGGATGATTCAAAGTAATTTAAGGCCAGCAATCTCTTCCTGGGTGCGCACTGAAGCGATTCCAATCACTCCAAAGTATTCAAACCATCAGAAATGTGAGCTACACATCACGGTTTGCATCCTCTGAACTTAAACTTGTTCTTCTAGTTTTATGCGTTTTCAGTCCAATTTGTTTGCATATACATGTTTATGATCATGCCAGGAAGCTTTTTGGTAGCCTAGATTTAAGCTTTGATGCAGGAATAGCTATTTGCCATTACTAGGGTTCGAAAGCTCAAAATTGGGGGTTTCTCTTTCAGGGAAAATTGAGGGAAATTCTGGATACCATTAGACTCAGGGCTTAATTCTTGATTGACCCCTAGCTTTGTTTTCAATTTATATTGCCTATATCACATATTTGAATCACGCAGGTTTTTAGCTACGAACCAAATCTGTCACTATAGCTTATAGTGACGGGAAACTGCCGTTGGTAAAAGTTTGTTGCCTAAAACCATGGGCCAGTGAAGAAGATGATGGCGTGGCAGCATGTGACTGGCTCGTTTGAACTTTCGCGCGTTTTTGGGTCGTGGCACTCTGTTTGAATTATATTTCATTTATTTCATTATTATCATGATTAACATTCCAGCGCAGATGGTAAAGAAGCTTGCCTTTGATGTACACGTTCTGGGTTCGATCCCAGGCGTGTGCATTTTGTTATTTTCTTAACAATTGCAGGCCAATCCCATGCATTGCACTATCCAGCGCCCATCATACACCCTCAACGCCTGGTCACTAGATGCTCAGCTAGGCAGTTCCAACATGTCAGCAATGAAGATCCATGGTAGTCCTCAAGTCAACGCCCACGCCTGATCCAGCGCATTGACTGGGCTTGGAGCTTGTTGGGCCAAAAAATTCAGCTTCACACCCCCCGGGACATTCAACACAGGCCCATTTCTTCCTTTTTTTGTTTCTTCTTATTTTTAATTCTTTTAATATTTTCCTTAATTATTTTAATTAACAAAATTAATCACTTTTTTTTATTTAATCATAAAATCAACAAATCTCAAAATACCAAAAAAAAGCATTTTTTTTAATAAATTATTTAATTTGATTAGAAATCTAAGTTAATTTAATTTCTTTTCTATAATTAAAATCAAATAGAAATTAGGTTTAATTTTATAACTAAATTTCTTTTCTCAAATAAAAAAACAAAAAAAAATACAAAAATCTTTTTGTACAAAAATATTTTATTTTTCTTGAAATTATTTAATTAGAAAATTAGGCTAATTTAAATTCTTTCATAATTTAAAAACAATTAGAGATTAGGTTTAATTAATTTTCAGTTAATTGTTTTCTCAAGTAAAAATCCACAAGAACAAATCTTTTTCTCTCAATTAGGGTTTTAGGTTATCTTTTCAACTGTCCTCGTATTTAATTCGTCGTACGCTTATTGATTATTTTGCCATTATTTTGTAACTGTTCAGGGTTTGTAATAGTTAATTTTGGGTTTCTCTTTACTGTTTAAATCCCCAATTTTTTGTTATGTAATTAAACCCCCTCCCCGAAGCCTTCTAATAGCTAGGTTTATTTTCTCGCATTTTTAATTCCTGCAAATATTTAACTGTCTAGATGTATGCTAATAGGATTGTATGGCAAAAATGCATGACAAAATTAAAATGGTTAGAAAACCCTAATGTGCAAAGATAATAAACTGAAAATAAATCACTCGCACATATTCACTCTTAGGGTATACTCTCACTTCGGTTGTCTTCGGTAAACGATCATTAAGCATAGGGCGTCTTAGTGGTTGCCCTCCAGTCTAAAAAGATCAAAATGTCCCATTCAAATGTTGCCTCAGAAATGTTGCCTCGGAAATGTTGCCTTGAAAAGATCTTAAGACTCTAGGGTTACTACTAAGGTTTCCTAATATTTATTTAGTGATCGTACATCCCTTTCGAATTGACCCTTACAAATTCCAATGACGGTGCTACCTATTTCTCAATAGTAAGATAGCGCTGTCTAAAGGAAACAAGAATAGAAACGATCTTTTTTCGAGTAGGTAGATGCTAGTAGGTACTTGCTCAAATCAAAACTTTTCACACTTACACTTTTCAAACAATTTTCAAAACAACTTCGTCACACCCTTGAGGACTGATACAAGGGTTATCACGAAGTAAAACATTTTTCAAAAACAAGCACACAAACGCAAGCAATTTAAAAAAGAGCAACTACCTAAGAGCCCATGGAAAACCATGGATAGAAAGGGTGCTAACACCTTCCCTTTCTATAATTTAGCCCTCGTACTCAAAATCTCAAAAAAGGATTTTTCTGTACTTTTTTCCTTTCCGGTTGGATGAAATAAAAGTCGGTTCTGCCACCGTATCACACTTGGAATTTTCCCTTTGACTCAAAACCTTGCCACAATGCTTTTTCTTTGATACAATGTGCATAAATTGCTCCACAAACCAAACTTGTTTCATGCTACAAACTATGCTATCAAAATTATGGCGGAACAAAAAAATGATATGCTACTTCTATGCATTGCCACAACACTCCAAGAACCTGTTCATTTGTTGTCCTACAAAACCTTGTGCTATGCTACACCACAAACCTGTCACAAAACCTCTATATGCTGCCCTATACAGTCCAAAACTGCTCTATGCAGTCTGCTCCAACCTGCATCATAACAGCCACAAAATTGCACCAAAATGGCAAAAGAGAATTGTGTGGAAAAAGCATCAAAGCAGTAGGAAAAATAGTTCAAAAGAACTTATTTTGTTTCCCTCCTAAACCTCAGTCAAGGGGCTATACAAGGGACTAATCCATAAGACATAAGGGTTTTTTTTAGTTTTCAGGGAGAAAGGGGAGAAAAAAGAAAAACAGAATTTTTGTTAAAACCAGCTCATTCATAAAACCCAATTCATCAATAAAAGCTATGTTCATCTTCAACTCTGTTTTGACTCATCAAAATAGAAAAGATCCACAACCCACTATCATACAACCTTGCAAACCCTCCCATAAATCCTCAAAACACTTCATATCACATAGATACTGCTCAAGCTCAAAAACAGTTTCTATAGTGCTCTTATTCTCAACTGCTAAACAAAAGACAGTACTACATAAACTTGATTGTTTGGAGTTGGTTCAGCAACCTTCAACACAAAGGGAAGTCTAGCAGCTTCCTCGAGTCTCATTAAAGTCCACACAGCATATTGAAGGGTTTCGGACTCGAAACCTAAAGTGCAGTTACAAGGTAAGTCATCTCAACCTTGCATTTTCCATACATCATTTTGGTTTATTTCTGAAGATAAGGTGAAGTAATCACTACTCTTGAAATTAATCATTTCCTTACTGTTCATTTTTATCATCTATATGTTTAAAAACCGACTGATACATGCAAAAGAATGGTGATAGAGGCAAAAACTGTAACATGGGTCGACACATACCCATATGGGTTGACTCATTCTAAGTGAAAAAGCAGGGTATGAGTCGACACATGGTCGTATACATCAACTCATACTACTATCCAGCGCCTAAAACAAAAAGATGGAAGGTGCATGAGTCGACACAAAACGCTTTGTGTCGACACAAGCAAGAAATGAGTTGACACATCACATTATGCGTCAACTCGTACTGGGTTGATTTATTTTGGCAGGGGCAAGGAAAATTATGTGTCGATGCATAACAACATGTGTCGACACGTAATAGTACAAAATGCAGTTTTTCCTTCTTTTTACACTGTTTTAGTATTATATATATATATATATATATATATATATATATATATATATATATATATATATATATATATATATATATATATATATATATATATATATATATGTGTGTGTGTGTGTGTGTACTCCATTACTGTCCACTTATTAGATATGGTTGTAATAATTAGACACCTATTTCATCCCCATTTTCAAAATTTATCCCCATCCCCCTAATGATGTAATAGCATAGGATTTTAATTTTCGCAAGTTTACCGCTTTTCATATAATTGCTAGTATGATAGGGTATGTATGGAAAGATAAAACAACAAATAGATAACCCCTGATCAAAGACTAAATACATGCAAATCAAACACACTATCCACACATGCACCCTTAGGGTAATTCCATTTGTTGCCTCGGAAAAACAGTCATGTCCCTCGAATATGGGACTCTTTAGCAAACACCCTTCGATAAAAAAAGATCGTAGTCCCTCGATATTGCCTTAGGTAAAACGATCTAGTCCCCTACGAAAATTGCTAAAGAGTCTCACAAGTTGCCTTCTATGACTGTACAGTTGACCCACGCATGTCCCTTCACATCCAACGATGGGGCTTCTTACCAAATCAATGGTAAGATAGCAACATCTAAAAGAGGAGGAAAAGAACATCTAAGACCTTTTGAGTAGGTAGATTCGCTCTTACTTGCTCGCTTGCTCACAACAAAACATTTTTACACCAACACTTTCATCTTGAAAAATTTTCAAAAGACAAACACTTTGTACGCGTTCTTATAGAAACGAGAGCCATTACAAAGAAGACACATTTTCAAAATCACTTTCAAAAACACATTCCACAAACACATATTTGAACTATTTTCTAAACAACACTTTGTTCGCGTTGTTATAGAAACGAGAACCATTACAAAGTCATTTTCAAAATACTTTCAAAACCTACACCACAAGCACATTCAAACAAAAGCAAGTGATCTAGAAAGCAACTAAGAGCCGTAGATAACTACGGATTAAAAGGGTGCTAATACCTTCCCTTTTCATAATCTACCCCCCGAACTCAAGAAAACATCTCTAAAGGTCTTTCCTGTTCTTTTCAGCCTTTCCTTATTGGATAAAAGAAAATTCGGTGGCGACTCTTGCTTACCGCACAATTGCGATCAAACGCAAAACAACCAAGTTAGTTCTCCCACCGCGTTACAGATCATAATTATCCCTTTCGATTTCCCCTCAAACTCCAACGATGGAGCTACCTACTCCTTAATAGTAGGATAGCACTATCTAAAGGAAATAAGAAAACGAACAACCTTTTTAGAGTATGTAGAAACTCTTAAGTACTTGCTCAAAACAACCAGTTTTTTTCACACTTACACTTTTCGAACAAAGTTTTCAAAAACGCTTTATCACACTCTTGAGGACTGACACAAAGGTTACCATAAAGTAAAACGCCGCATTAAGGCATTTTCAAAGCTTTTCAAAACACACACAAAAGCAATTTAAAAATGAGCAAGTACCTAAGAGCCCGTGGAAAACCACGAATAGAAAGCGTGCTAACACCTTCCCTTTCTATAATCTACCCTCCATACTCAGAAACATCTCGAAAAAGGTTTTTGCTGTTCTTTTTCCATTTTCCTTTGTTGGATGAAATAAAAGACGGTGGCGACTCTTGCTTACCGTATATTTGCGAACAAAAAACGCAAAAACCAGTGGTAACAAAGAAACAGTCAGTTCTGCCACCGTATTACACTGTTGAAGATATAATTTTTGTTGCTTATGTCGAAGACTTGACTACTCCTTTGAATATCATCAAATAGAATATGTTAAAAGCCGGGATTTTTCTCTGGCTGTGTAAAACATTGTGTTTGTTGTACCCAACAACTCAATGGATGCGAATGGCTGAAGGAAGGCATTCAACGCCTGATGGATAGCCATGAAATTCTATTTGAGAAGACTCTGCATGCCGAAAGTTTGACTAACAAATGTGAAGATCTCTCCATTATCACCATCTCAAACAAGCCTCTTAGGATCTCCTCCAAAGGTCCTATTAGGATTTCAAATGAACCCACTGTTGCTCCCTTAATAATTACCAATCCTGGACCAATTCCCTACTCTTAAAACAAGGCAGTGCCATGGAACTATGGCGCTGAGGTGTTTTACCATGGGATTAAACAAGACACTTGGATCGAAGAAGGAAAAGCTGATGATGTTGGTAACATAACTGGCTCAAGTAAGGTAACTCGAACTGGGAGAATCTTTTCACCGAATATTTCACCACCAGTTGTTGCAAAGACACCGGTCCATATCTTTGCCGCTAAGCCAAGTACCGATACAAGAGGGAAGGAGAAGGTTGTTGAGTCGGTCGTAACATAAATACCTGTAAAGGACGTTGCTGATGGAGAACCCTCCGCTCGTGAGATGGAGGAAATCTTGAAGATAATAAAAAGGAGCGACTTAAAGATTGTGGAACAGTTGGGGAAAACCCCTTCTAAGATTTCTATGTTGTCATTGCTACTCTGTTCCGATGCCCATGCTTGGACATTAATAAAATTCTTGAAAAAATCTCATGTCCCCCATGAGACAACAACGGACGAATTTGAGAATTACGTGGCAAGCCTGACGGCTAATAATGGCTTGGGATTTTCAGATGCTGACCTAACACCACTTGGAAAGAATCACAATAAATCTCTACATGTTTCTTTCGAGTGCAAGGGGACCACCCTATCACATGTTCTAGTCGACACTGGTTCTTCTCTAAACGTGCTACCCAAGGGGGAGTTAGACCGTCTAGACTGTGAAGGTTTAGTCTTGAAACCAAGTGATATCATCGTGAGGGCCTTCGATGGATCAAAAAGAACAGTTAATGGGGAGGTAGATCTTCAAATCAAGGTGGGTTCCCAAATCTTCAACTCCACCTTCTACATTATGGATATCTTTCCTGTCTATTCTTGTCTGTTGGGTCACCCTTGGATCCATAAAGTTGGGGCAGTAACCTCAACTCTTCATCAGAAACTCAAATATCCAGTCAAGGGAAGAATCGTCACCATCTATGGAGAGGAAGAGTTTATGGTAAGTCACCTCAACTCGTTCAAGTATGTAGAGATGGATGGATAATTCATTGAGACCCCGTGTCAAGCCTTTGAAGTCATGCCACCAATGGTTGCTGCTACCAAATGTTCCTCTGATGAACCCAAAGTTGTTAAAGTCATAACGAAGATGGTTTCAGTCAAAGATGCTCGTGCTATAATTGAAGAAGTAAGTTGTGATAATTGGGGGCAACTCCTCAATATCCCATTCAAACCGGACAAGTTTGGTTTAGGTTTCACCGTCAAAGCTCAGAAGGAAGTGAGGCGTGCTCGTGTAGGAAATCCACCTCTACGCATTGGAAGCCATGAAGTCAATGTTGTGGGTGACTCTGATGAAGAAGCTACATTTCAAGATTTGGTGTATCCTACTACAACGGAGCTGAAGAATTGGCATGCAAAGAACTTCGTGCCGATCTCCTTCACTTAGGAGTATTCTACTTGTTATTGCTTTTCTTTCAATTCAAGAACATTTTGTTTGTAATAATTAACAATGACTTTTAAGCCATGTATCTTACATGCACACACACACACACACTCTTGCAGGTCCTCATACACTCTGGATCTTATTGCCAGTGACTCTACTATTGCTGACTATGACTTCAAATGTCCAATTAACCAAGCTGAAGATGAAGGCGAGGAAGATTGTGAAATAACGGGAGAACTAGCCAGACTTCTATTACAAGAGGAAAAATTTATTCAGTCGCACGAAGAGTCAGTTGAAGTCATCAATCTTGGTACTGAGACAGACAAGAAAGAAATCAAGATCGGTGCTAACTTGGAAAGCAGTGTCAAGAGCAGGTTGGTTCAGATTTTGCATGATTATGTGGAAGTATTTTCTTGGTTGTATAAAGATATGCCAGGGTTGGATACCGACATCGTAGTTCATCGTCTGCCGACAAAAGAAGATTGTCCTCCTGTCAAACAAAAGGTTCATCGCATGAGGCCTAATATGTATGAGAAGATAAAAGCTGAAGTGATGAAACAATTTGATGCGGGATTCTTAGTTGTGACATCCTATCCCCAATGGGTTGCCAATGTGGCTCTAGTACCGAAGAAGGACGGAAAAGTTCGCATGTGCATAGACTATAGGGATCTGAATAGGGCAAGCCCCAAGGATGATTTCCCTCTACCACACATAGACGTCTTGGTCGATAATACTGCTCAGCATAAAGTCTTCTCTTTTATGGTGATTTCTATGGCTATAATCAGATAAGGATGGCTCCCAAAGACATGGAGAATACTACTTTTGTTACGCAAAGGGGCACCTTTTGCTATAAGGTCATGTCATTCGGATTGAAGAATGAAGGGGAAACATATCAAAGGGCTATGGTAGCTTTGTTTCATGACATGATTCATCATGAAATAGAGGTCTATATGGATGATATGATTGTCAAATCACAAACTGAAGAGGAACATCTCGATCACCTGTACAAGCTATTCGAAAGGCTGAAAAAGTATAAGTTGAGGTTAAACCCTAACAAGTGCATATTTAGAGTACGATATGGAAAGCTTCTAGGTTTTGTTGTCAGCAATAAAGGCATTGAAGTTGATCCTTCCAAGGTAAAGGCCATCCAAGAAATGCCATTCCCTCATTCTGAAAATGAAGTTAGAGGATTCTTGGGTCGTCTCAATTACATCGCCCGCTTCATATCACACTTGACTTCTACTTATGAGCCAATCTTCAAACTCTTGAAGAAAGATCAGGTAGTCAAAGGGAATGATGAATGCCAAGCTTCCTTTGACAAAATCAAAAAAATCTACAAGAGCCTCCTATTATCATGCCTCCAGTTGAAGGAAGACCTTTGATCATGTACTTGACAGTACTAGAGAACTCTATGGGGTGTGTTTTGGGCCAACATGACGAGTCTGGCCAAAAAGAGCATGCTATTTACTACCTGAGCAAAAAGTTTACCAACTGTGAAACTAGATATTCACTGCTCGAGAAAACTTGTTGTGCTCTGGAATGGGCTGCTCGCCGGCTAAGACAGTATATGTTGAATCATACCACTCTATTGATTTCTAAGATGGACCCAATCAAGTACATCTTCGAGAAACCTGCTCTTTTCGGACAGATAGCCAGATGGCAAATGATTTTGACTGAGTACGAGATTCAATACACCATGCAAAAAGCCATCAAAGGAAGCGTACTAGAAGATAATTTGGCCCATCAAGTTATGGATGATTATCAGTCTATGAACTTTGACTTCCCTAATGAGAACATCATGCTGGTGACCGACTGTGCAAAACCTGGACCGTATGACGGACCTGAACAAGGATCCCGATGGACTATGGTCTTCGATGGGGCTTCCAACACCTTGAGTAAAAGTATTGGTGTTGTGATCATCTCTCCTGAAGGTTGCCACAATCCTTTCACTGCCAGACTTTACTTCAATTGCACAAACAATATGGCTGAGTACGAAGCGTGTATTTTGGGTCTGAAAGCTGCCATTGACTTGAGGATCAAGCATTTGAATGTGTTTGGAGATTCCGCTCTAGTGATCATCCAAGTAAAAGGAGATTGGGACACTAAGCACCCTAATCTCATCCCTTACAAGGAACTTGCGCTATCTCTGATTCCTTACTTCGAAGAGATCACATTTGAGTACTTCCCTAGGGAAGAAAATCAGTTGGCCGACGCCTTGGCAACCATGTCTTCAATGTTCAAGGTCAGATGGGACAACGAAGCCCCTATGATAACAATTGAAAGATTCGACAAACCTGCGCACTGCTGTGAGCTTGACACTGACACAAAATCCATGGTACCATGAGGTGATGAGATATCTTGAAGCACAAGAGTATCCCGAGGGAGCATCCATCAACGACAGAAAGTTCATACGAAGATTTTCAGACAAATTCTTCCTAAGCAACGGAATTTTGTACAAGCGCAACCATGATTCTACTATACTCCGATGTGTGGACAAGAATGAGGCTGAGGAAATTATGGAAGACATGCACGATGGTCTCTTTGGTACTCATTCAAGCGGAGATACGATGGCTAAGAAGATCTTAAGAGATGGTTACTATTGGTCAACGATGGAGACTGATTCCCATAACATTCAAGAACTTATCACAAATGCCAAATCTATGCTGACAAGGTCCATGTGCCTCCTACCCCTCTGAACGTCATGACTGCTCCGTGGCCATTTGTAATGTGGGGCATTGATATGATTGGAGAAATCAATCCTACCGCTTCCAATAGACATCGCTTGATTCTTATCGCTATCGACTATTTCACCAAATGGGTCGAAGCCGCCTCTTTTGCCTCAGTCACCAAGAATGTGATAGCCAGATTCATTAAACATAACCTCATATGCCGCTATGGTATCCCTGAAAGGATCATCACCGATAATGGGACTAACCTCAACAATGCTATGATTACTGAGCTTTGCGCTCAGTTTAAGATCAAGCATCACAATTCTTCTCCATATAGACCTAAGATGAATGGCATTGTCGAAGCGGCCAACAAAAATATCAAGAAGATTATGCAGAAAATGGTAGTAACATACAAGGATTGGCATGAGATGTAACCATTTGCTCTTCACGGCTACCGCACTTCATCTAGAACATCAACTAGGGCAACTCCCTTTTCCTTAGTCTATGGCATGGAAGTTGTTTTTCCAGTAGAACTTCAGATTCCCTCACTGAGGATTATGAATGAAGCAGGCTTAGGGGAAGAAGAGTGGATTTAGACGAGATTGGATCAGTTGAACTTGATCGATGAAAAATGATTGGTTGTTGTTTGTCATGGTCAGACGTACCAAAAACGTATGATAAAGGCTTTCAACAAAAAGATCAATGCTCGAGTATATCAAGCTAGTGACTTGGTGATAAAGCGCATCATCCTACCACAAGGCGACCCCAGAGGCAAATGGACTCCCACCTACGAAGGACCATTTATTGTCAAGAGAGTGTTCTCTGGTGGTGCCATGATGCTGACTACCATGGATGGTGAAGACTTCCCACATCCTATAAATGTGGACATAGTTAAAATATACTACGCATAAGAGACCCGCTAGGTTGACACACCTAGGCAAAATAAGGGCATCCTGGAAAACCAAAAGGTTTGGGCAAAAATTAGGGATATATGCAAAAGATTATACACCCGGCATGTTGAAAACCCGAAAGGGCGACTTGGGCAAAAATGGGTATCCTGGTGGGCTGAAAACCCAAAAGGGCGGTACAGGAAAAAGTTAAGGATCGAAAGTGTATGACTATGTCCCGTGGAATCACCACAATCAACTTTATCACCAAAGTTTGAGTTCAAACGGCCCAAGATCAATCTAATCAACTTTTGTCAACGACAAGGGGCATTCGAAGACATTGGGGCAATAGTTAGAGTTGGACTGCAATGAGATCATTTCCACATGGCTATTTGTTTTTGTTTTCAATCTTTGTTTTCCTTTTCGACGATTTCCACTTACTAGGATCTCCGTCTCTTTGTACAAAAAATGCCTATTCATGGGAAAAATATCAATACAAATATACTTTGAAGTGTAAAATTTCTGTTTTTGTTTTGAATGCAAAGTTGTCCAATGATTAAAATTAAACGAACATATGCATATGAACATAATTAAAATTATTTGGCACATATGTCCTGCTAAGCAATAAAAAGCACCTCTTTAATGTATATGGAATATCCCCACAGAGTTATTTCATTAGCATTATCCCCACCAAGATGGCTACAATAAACCATTCCTTAACAAAGTTACCCACAAAGTTTCTTTGCACAGGATAAATCTCCAACCAAAGTCTCAATCTCTTAGCACCTTTCCCCAAGCTAAGTTGCTCCTACAAGTAGAAGCATTGTGGATCTCTTCCTCGAAGAACTCACTTCTTCAGCAGTTCATCGAGTATTCATCAACAGGGTTTATTTCCCCAACAGGGTTTATTTCCCCAACATACAACAATCAAGGAACCACAAAATTCCCCAGCTTAGTTTATCCTTCTTAGTCGAGTCTATATTCCCCCGGCATAGTCTATCTTCCCCAGCCAAGTTTGTACTCCCCCGGCATAGTCTATCTTCCCCAGCTGAGCCTGTTATCCCCAACTGAGTGTGTCCTCCCCAGCTGAGCCTGTTATCCCCAGTTGAGTATATCCCCCCAAGCTGAGATTGTCTCCCCCGACTGAGTCCATACTCCCCATCTTGAGTTTGCCTTTCATACTATTTCAAATCATAGGGTCACAACCCCTAATCCCCAGTAAAGTCATCAACAAAACCTTTACTACCTCTAAAAGATACTATGAAGCCTGGACCCGACCAGATATTAATACAACTTTCAAAAGATACTATGAAGCTTGGACCCGGCCAAATATTAGTACAACTTTCAAAATACTATGAAACCTTGACCCGACCAGATAATAGTTTAACTCTTCAAGATATAGAAGAACCTGGACTCAACCAGACCAGGGTTTAACTTCTTTTCCCAAGTAGAGCTTGCCTCTACCCTAACAAGTTATTGTGAAGCCTGCATCCGACCAGATAGCAGTTCCCTTCAGAAATTCGTTGTGAAACCTGGAATCCGACCAGATAACAACTAAATCCCCAAGTAGTTTATTGTGAAACCTGGACCCGACCAGATAACAATTAACCTCATCCACCTCAGAAATCTGCAAAGCCTGGAATCCGACCAGCTAGCGTTTCAATGTCATTAAGTTACTGTAAAGCCTGGACCCGACCAGATATTAGCTCAACTTTGTCTTTTCAAGCAAGTTATTGTGAAGCCTGGAGCCCGACAGATAACAACTAGCTACAATGCTAGCAAGACACTATGAAGCTTGGACCCGACCAGATAATAGTATAACTTTTCCAAAACCATGAAGCTTGGACCCGACCAGATATTAGTTACCACTTCAAGTTACTATGAAGCCTGGACCCGACCAGATATCAGTTCAACTTCATCCTTTCTAGCACGTCACTGGAAAGCCTGGAATCCGACCAGATAACAGTTAACTTCCTTATCCCCAGCAAGTTTTGTGAAGCCTGGACCCGACCAGATAACAATTTAATTTCAAGAAATTTTCTACAAAGCCTAGAATCCGACCAGATAACAGTCAATTTATTCTTCCCTGGTAAGTTACCGTGAAGCCTGAATCCGACCAGATAGCAGTTGACTTCCTTATCCTCAGCAAGTTATGAAACCTGGATCCGACCAAATAACAACTAACATGTAAGAGATATTCCCCAACAACAATCCGGGATTCAAAACTACTCAGCAGTCATGGATTTATTTTCCCGGACAAACATGCATCGCACATTCATACATCTTATCATGTACATACAAAACGCATTTAGCATAATACCACATCTGGTGAACATAATGCAAACATCTGCATTTAACTAACCTTTTTTCCATAGGTGAAACATCAGGTTTTAGTCTAGATCGACCAAAGATTTATGTTGATGCTTCTTCCAGTATTTACCATCATTCTTCCAAATGGCATCTATAAGCCCATTCACAATACATCTTCGAGTGCAAATTTTGGGGCACTCTAATGTTCAATCATCTTCCACCTTCAAGTCACGAATGGCGGATCCGCGAATCTAACTCTTCAGTTTTAAGAAGATTGAACAGGGGTAGCTTTTGTAGTCTCTCACTAGATCTCCTTTGAATCAAGACTGCACTAGGGTTGATCAGCTCAAGACACATCCTCTAGCACTGATGACTGAAAATTAGGGTTTGAGTTTGCACACGGACAAATGGACTTTTAATGCCTCATATGACTTTCATGGATTATTTTGGACTCTCAATATTGCTCATGTCAAGTTTCAAGTTTTGGATCACATTTTTGCTCAGTCAATTGATCAGTTGACCTAAAATCAACTATATTGAGGAAAAAGTCAACTGTGGTCAATTTACAGTCAAAATTCATAATTTTTTATCCATATCAACATTATGAACTCATATATGTCACTTGATAAAGTTTGGATCATAATTCCTCAATAAATTTGATCAGATCATCAAAAGGGCAAAATTGTCAAAATTTGGGTTTTTGATTACGAAGGGGCAATTTCTGATTTTTGACCTAGAAAATGTTTGATTGGTTTGAGACATGATCTCAAGGGTTCAAATGCATCTTTTTGACCTAATGGCATGGCTCAAAATATCTCTCAAGATCAATTGGTTGATAGTTGATTTTCAGTCAACTAATCAAAAGTCAATTGTACACTAAAAAGTCAAACTTTGACTTTTTGGTCAAAATCAAGTATCAAAGATCATAATTCATCAAGACATGTCAAAATATGAAAATTGTTCATCAAGAAATCAAAAATTCAAGATTTCATTTTGAAAAGTCAAAATTTCTAAACTTAGAAATTTTTGTGTTGAAAATTTCATATTTTTTCATAACTTTGAGCCAAATTTCCACCATGATGTAAGATGATTTAAAGGAAACTTCCAACATGAAAGTTGTAGATGTAAATGAGATATAAAACATTGTACAACACAAATTCTCCTAGAAATGCATGGATTTCAAGTTATTATTTTGTGAATACATGTTCATGAAACTTGGAAACTTAGTGAAATTTTGCCCTAGTTTAGGCAGGATTTTGACCTAACTTCATGGCAATTTTTCACATAGTTCCAAGATGAATTTCCAAAAATGTCCAACATATAGTTTGTAGAGGATGTTACAAGATTTCCAAAATTTCCAACATATAGGTTGTATAGTATTTTACAAGCATTTCAAAATGTCCAAGAACTTATTAAGATCATGTTTGAGCAAGGAGAATCGAAGGCAAGAAGTTAGGGTTTTCAAACTTGAATTACAAACCATTTTGTGAAGAACACATGAACCAAATCCATGCTAGGCTGCATAATCTTTGATTTTCAGGCCTCAAACTTGTTTGTCACTCCATAATTAATGTTTTTCACAACTGATGGGGTTATTGTCCAAGCATTTGAGCCATTATCCAAGTTGCATTTCCATTAATGGCACAAAGTAACATTGTCATTCTAGTAAAGAGGCTTTAATCACAAAGTTAACTTGTCTTGAGCTTTGCATTTGTTCATTCTGCACAAGCATCCTCTACACAATCAGATAAGATGTTTAAAGTGCCTAACCACTCTAGATAGCTTTGTACTTGTGCATTGGAACCACACTTCTCAAGCTTTCTTCAAAATCAAGCAAAAAGCCATAACATGTGAACTTGTACTTCTGATCAGAAAAATCTCTCAAAACCTTTTCCTATACATTGAGACACTATTATACAACCTAACACGCGAGCTTGAACACCTTGAAACACTCCCAAACTCCCTCAAATCAGAAATTGCCCAAAAGCTCCATTGTTGCACAGTTTCTGACCTTGAAATCCAAACTCATATTTCCCTCGTGCGTTCTTTGGCCTTTTAATTCCTAAAGCTTCCTTACATCAAGTACAAACCATCCATGTCCCTGTTACACGACTGTAACTCCATTTACATTATCCTCCATAATCAAAAACAGAGCATTGCAGTTGGACTTCTCCAGGCCATTTCAGCCACTCTCAACTCAAGCTAAGCATTGCATTAGCTTCCTAGAGACTCAAGGAAGCTAACCTGATCATTGAAGCACCTTGAATCAAGCTCAAACTCATTTCACAATTTCCAATTTTGAGGTATTTTTCTTGAACTTCTATCTTCTCATTTAGGCATTGTTAGGCTTGCATTTGTGAAGATAAAATATATACAACATTGCCCTGAAAATATACATGTCTATAGATTTCATTTATGTTGCTTGAGTAGGGATAATTTTGAGTTTGACCTCTGAAAATATTTAGGTCAGAACTTGGTACTGTTAAAAATTCATGCTCATCTTGGAGAATTAGCTCAAGTTATTTACATATTCAGAATTGTGAGGAAATTTCTAACAAGTTGGATGTTGTAAGTTTTGTGAATGGATGAGAAATGGATGAGTTACGGGTTCTCTAGCTGGAGGTTGAAGATGAAGTTCATTCAGGACTTGATTTATGTTACATATTTATTGTTTTGTTTATATCAACGGATGTATCACCACCCCAGTGGTTAAAGCGCGTGCCTTTCACCTTTAGAACCTGGGTTCGAGCCCCAGCGTCCATTTTATCACTTTTTTCATATTTTATGTTTCTCTTTTTTTGTTTGCAGCAGCGCCTGGGCCGCAAACCATTGGGATTTTGTCTTTTTTGCTAGATTCTAACCCCCTGCTTACTTTTGCAACACCTGGCCCAAATCTTTAATTTTTTTCATTTTATTTATTTTCTTTTATATTTTACATTTTTATTTTCATCTTCTTTAATATTTTCTTTATTATTATTATTATTATCATTATTATTATTTTTATTAATAAAAAAATCCAAAAAAAATATTTTGTTTATTATTCTTACACTTATTTAGTTTATATTTTATTTATAAAACAAAAAGACAAAAAAACATTTTTCTTAAAACAAATTAATTTCTTTTCTTAAATAATTAATATTTAGACTTAGGTTTAATTATTATTTTATTTTATTTTCTTAATTAAATATAATTTAGAACTTAGGTTTCTTTTTTAATTAATTTTCATATTATTTTTAGGTTAAAACCCTTTCATGAAAACCAAACAAAATCATTTCTCTCTCCATTTGCATTTGTACATTATTATTTTTCAATTCTTGTACATTTATTCAATATGGTTGTAATAGATAATTAGGTTTAATTTTCTTGCAAAATCCCCATTTGTAAATTTGTACACCCCCTCCCCTAATGATGTAATAGCTTAGTATTTTTATTTTCCGCAATTTATTGCTTTAAATAAGTGCTAGTAATTAGGGTTTGTATGGAAAGACTAAAATAAACAAGTAAGAAAACCCTAATTCAAGATAAACAAGCATGTAAATCCAACACATTTGCACACTTGCACCCTTAGGGTAATTCCACTTTGTTGCCTTATAAAAATGGCCATGTTATGCATGTGGGATATCTTAGCAAAGCAATCAAAAAAATACAAGATCATAGTCCCTCAATGACGCTATCAATGTTGCCTTTCAAAATGATCTTAGTCCCTCAAAGAGAAATGCTAAGATATCTCACAACATTGTTATCATGGTTATACGATGACCCACGCCCGTCCCTTTACATCCAAAGATAAGGCTTCTTACCAAATCAATGGTAAGATAGAAATATCAAATGAAAGGAAGAAATGAACTAAGACTTTTGAGTAGGTAGATTGTTCCTAGTTGCTTGCTCAATTTCAAATCAAACACTCTTGCTTATTTTCAAAACCAACACCAACACTTTCAAAAACACTTTCAAAACCATTTTCCAAACTTGAAACATTTTCAAAAGCTCAACACTTTGTATATGTTCTTACGAACGAGAACTATTACAAGGTTTGCCTAAAAGATGGCGCATTTTCAAAATACTTTCAAAAACCAAACAAAGCATATTTTCAAACAAAAACAAGTGATCTAGCAAGCAACTAAGAGCCCATAGATAACTATGGATGAAAACGGTGCTAATACCTTCCTTTTTCATAATCTACCCCCCGAACTCTAGAAATAATCTCAATGGTCTTTCCTGTTCTTTTCAGCCTTTCCTTTTGGATAAAAAAAATTCGATGGCGACTCTTTCTAACTTCAACATTTGTGATAAAACACAAAACACCCAAGTCAGTTCTCCCACCGTATCACAGGTGGCAAGCAAGTTGTCGATCGGAACGAAACTTGTGGGAAAGATCAGTGATATTGAGATCCCTTAGAACCCGGTTACTATTACTAGGACATGTTGAGCCAACTAAATTTCAAGAGGGTACTTACCTACAAACCCCATGCAAGCCTAAACCTAAGGTTGCTTGTGTGATTTGTTTGCTTTCAACTTGGGCTACTTGCAGGGTTTTTATCTAACAACATGATCTCCTTGCAGGATTTATTTACAATCATTATCCAGTAACCTAAACTTCTTAGACTCACTTGTCTTCATCACCTTACACTTTTGCTTAATGCATAGCATACACATCATAACATCATGCCACAACATTTCCTTAACCATTTCAAGGATCTCAAGGGTTTGGGATGCAGGTAATGATAAATCAGACGTCTAGCATGGGGCAAGGGCATTTATTTTCCTCTAGACAATGTCGTTAAAAGATCAAAACTCAATAACTTGAGTCAGGGGCTATGACCCACTTGATATGGTGAGCTTCACTCTCGTATAAGGACACTCAACGATACGAAGTTCTTCAATCAAAGCTGCAAATTTCAACTTCTGACATTTTCTTGTTTACCCCGTGAGATCCTTGAAAACATTGCATGCATGCTATTTCATAACAGGTCTTCCAGTATAGGTTTCTCATCTTTTCGCTATTTATTTCAGCAAAATAAATTTCCCTTGAACAAATAGTAAAAGACCTTCAAGCTCAAAACGCTCAGTTCCAACAAATGTTCATGGCTTTGGCCCAGGGGCAGGAAGAACTTAAAGCTCTCGTCATCAAAGAGAAGAAGAAGAAGAAGAAGAAGGCAAAGAAACCAGTTGCCATCTTGAATATGGTAAGAAGACTCAGAGGACCAGTTAAATGAGATCTAGATCTCACAACTCCATCAGACGAAGGGGATAATCATGAAGAAGTCAACAACTCTGAGGCTGATGAAGAAGAAGCTGATTACTCTGAGGAACAATATCCTCTTGCTGGCGATAAATACAAACAGCTGGAGGATCGTCTCAATGCTATGGAGATTCTGCAGGTACTTGGCATGGACTTTGAAGAGTTAGGGCTGGTTCCTGGAGTGGTCATCCCACCAAAGTTCAAGGTTCCCACATTTTCCAAGTATGACGTGTCTCCTGCCCTAAGTTGCACTTAAGGTCCTATGTCAGGAAGATCCAGCCTCACACTGCTGACCAGAAGTTATGGGTCCATTTCTTCCAAGAAAGTTTAGCTGGCACGCAACTGGAGTAGTTCTATCAGCTAGAAAGAACAGACATTCATACCTGGGAAGACTTGGCTACGACTTTCTACAAGCAGTACCAATACAATGCTGACCTCGCTCCAACTCGTACAAAACTTCAAAGCATGTTTATGGGTTCTAACGAAGGCTTCAAGGAATATGCCCAGAAATGGAGGGATCTAGCTGGCAAGGTACAACCTCCTCTAAATGATCGGGAAATGGTAGACATGTTTATGGGCACTCCGATAGGCCCGTTCTTTAATCTGCTAATTGGGAGTTCTCATTCGGGTTCACAGAGATGGTTCTGACTGGAGAAAGGATCGAAAGTGGTATCAAGAGTGGGAAGATCTTGATGGCTGCATCTTCTAATGCTGAGAAGAAGCCATTTGGTAGTAAGAGGGAAGCCAATGTTGTGTATGGCCAGAAGGGTCGTAATAAGGCAGACTACCACCAATCTCTAGGGGCAGTGTTGGTCTCTAATTCGGCACGCGTGCAACAACCACAACAACAGGGTAATCAGCAAAGGAAAGATGAGCCTAAGAGACAGTTTACCAAGATCAACATGCCGATGTCTCAAGCATTACAACATATGTTAAGAATGAATTTGATTACGTTGATAGGACCTCATCCAAACCCTAAAACTTCTTCTCCTAACTAAAATCTTGATACAAGGTGTGCCTATCATTCTGGCAGTCATGGGCACGATACTAACAATTGTTGGGCACTGAAATACAAGATTCAAAATATGATTGACGCCAAGGAGATTGAGTTCGACCCTCCTGAGACTCCCAACATGATCATTGCTCCCATGCCAAATCATGGCCAGGATTGAGAGCATTTTTGTTCATTTGAATTCTCAAGTTGTATTTTCTTTGTTTGCTCAAACAATTATTGTCATGTCAAACTTTGTTATTTCATTAATGCATTGCATATATTTGTCTTGAATTAATTTGTTTTCATTATGCTTAAACTGCTTTCTTACTTCCTTTTTGTGATATTCAACTCTTGCTTAAAAGCTCCAAGCCTTTAGAGGGAGGATGACGAGAATGATACCACAATCTCTACAGTATGCTTTTGAACAGGCCCCGCTGACGATGTACAGGCGTTGTTTCAAATCCTAAATAGTGGAATTATAAAGAAGGTAATCCCTAGTCAACCCCTTTGAGCCTAAGAAGTAGGAGTTTTCTTTTCACACAAATTAAAACCCTCAATCATAACCTGGGGCAGGGTAGTTTTCTCAGTTAATTCAGATGTGCATTCAGTCGCAAGCTTTCCCTTCATACACGACAAATAGTGTAGAAGATGCTCTCCAAAAGATGGTGATTGTTCCACATAATCATTAAGAACAGGCAGTCATTATCTCTCAAAATAAAAGCCCATTAATTCAAAACCTATAAAGGAGACTTAAGAAAAAAACTGGGGCATCCCGGTGGCTATAATCACAAAAGAAACAGTTTAGGAAAAAGACAGGGATAGCAAAATCAAAAAATAAAGAGGTCCTATAAATCCTAAACAAAAATAAAAGGTCACAAAAATGTCTGCCTTCTCAAATAAACGTTCAATTTTTGAACCATCGTCGGAATATCAGGGCCAACATTCCAGAACTCAACTTGGATTTGAAATGCACAATTAACTGAACATATGACTGAAGAACATCGCGAAGAACGGGTGGGTACAAATAAATTTTGAGCCATTATCCTTTGTTTCTTAAATTGTGAACTAGGCCACGTTACAACCCTTAAAAGTCCTAGCTGAAGCATGGGTTAGTTTGAGAGCATACTGTTACAAAGGTATCCTGACTCCTGTAAGGTTTGCTATAAATCATGAGTTGATATCACATTCTTGCAAATTTTGTTTTACTACAGAAAAAGCATTTTCAAAAAATTTCAAGACAGACATAAGCTTTGCATTCTTTAAATGACATTGTTTGCATATGGTTAATTGTTCAAATGGCAGAGAAATTCACAGAACGAATATTCAGTGAACGAAGACCCCTTAATGGACAGAATCACCTCAGACGGAAAAAACATTCCCAATAACAAGCCTTTCATAATCAAGGGGCATGACATGGTGTATAATTAATCTGGGACAGTCACGCTAATATGCAAAGAATCTCTCCAAAAATTCTGAATAGCCAAGGGCAGATCTCCATCTGAATCACCCGGGGGCTGTTACATTGATTGTGGATTCCAGCAGAAAATCACTATGAAATTTGAATCTTTGGTACCACCAAATTGCTTGTCTGTGTCAGTAGTATCAGATGGTGTCAGTATCATGTTTTTAAATCCTTCCGTGAAAGTTCTTAGAAATGATACCTAGGAAATTTAAGACTATCAGAAACTTGATCAAACATCAGGTGCACCAGATTCATCCTGAAGCAGCCCCACACAGGCTCCCACGTATGAAAGGGCACATGTGATCACATAAACATTTTTCTGGCATTTGTACAACACTTGTTGTCATAGACGATGACAACTCTTCACATCCTATGAGCGCAGACATAGTCAGAAAATACTATGCATGAAAAAGACCCGTTAGGTTGACAGGCCTAGGCAAAATTAAGGGCATCCCAGCGAACCAAAAGAGTTAGGGAAAAAATTAGGGATATATACAAAAATATTGTACACTCGGCAATTCGAAAACCTGAAAAGGCGGCTTGAGCAAAAAAGGGTATCCCGGTGGACTGAAAACCCGAAAGGGTGATCCAGGCAAAAGTTAGGGATTAAAAATGTACGGCTATGTCCCGTCATCTTGTCATTTGTTTATCAGTAGAAGACTTATCATCTTGATCAGCATTTACCAAGCACCTTAAGAGTTGGGATGACACTCAAACCGTCCACAAAGTCTATGCAGGTACTTTCTCCAGCAGGTACAGAGGCAGGGGCATCTTACTAAAAAGTCACCGCTATATCCTCAGCTTATAACCTAGTGTTGTCAGGTGTTCTTGTATCCCCGGCAGAACAGGAATTTCCAACTATTGCTCTGACATCAGGTTTTCCCCAGTAAAGTCGTCAAACTTCTCATGATTCCCCAATAGGATTTCACAAAATCCTCAGGAAGTGCACAGAGCTTTCCTTCCCCAACAAAGTTTATTTTTCTAACAATGGAAGATCATCTCCCAGCATTTCAGCTTTAACAAAATCTGAAGACCTACATTCTTCATCGCCAACTACAATCAGTGATTTATTTTCCCTAATTCAACAGTGCTGCAATAGAACAATTGATACATTCACATATTGCATTCATACATCATTCTATAAACGTTATAGCATCTGCAGTATAAATGAATACATCCCAATCTCATTTATTTTGAGAACACCATTACACAATGCATTTCATACATCATGACATATGTTGTACCCCAAAATTTTCCCTCCCATAATCTTCAAAGTTTTGCCAAGCATCATCTCAAAGGGTTCAAAGTCTACTCAAGGGCTACACAGTCAACCATCCTCCTAAAGCCAGTCAAATTAGGGTTTTGGTTCTCACAAGGAAGTTGAGGTTCTCAAGGGCCCAATCAAGTCCCATATGCTCATACACTTTGTCAAGCACCTACATGTCAAGTTTCAAGGCTCACAAGGTCAAGTTGCACAGTCAAAAACCCTAATTGCTCCACAGTCAACTACAGGGGCAAAATGGTCATTTGGCAGTCAAAAGTCAAAGTTTTTGGTCAACATCTTATTTTGAAGCCACAATCATCATTTGATCAAGTCTTGATCATGATTTCACAAGAATGGCTCAAAAATCATAAAGGTGTCAAAAGTTTCTATTTTTGGACAGCTGAAAAGTCAACTGTAACTTGACCAAGGCATAACTTTTTCTTGGTTCATCAGAAAAATACCATCCAATGCTCATCTTGAAGGGGAGGACATTTCCTACAACTCATCTTCACATTCCAAGTCCAAGAAATGCTCTCACAAAAAGTTATCAATTTCAACATTATAGGTCATTTTCAAAAGTCAACAAAAAGGCACTTTAAGTCAAAGACCATAACTTGAGATTGGTAAATCAAAATGATATGGGACCAAAGACATTGGTTAGAGGACTTCAAGACCTTTCCAAAATGTCCAAGAACATGTTCATAGCTTCAAAATTGAGCAAGATATGCATTGGAGAAGTTGGGAAATTTTTGTGAAATGGCCAAAGTCAACTATCCTTGAAATTTCATTTTTGACAAAAGGGGCCCACTTTTTCCACTTGATTCAGCTTGGCCATGCCTCCCACGTGTCCCACAATTTATTTCAAGATTAAAAATTAATTTTTCCATTTTTATTTGATTTAATTCATTTTAAATCTTTAAAATTCAAATGAAAATCAAGGAAATTAATGAAGGGATATATTTTGTGTTGAATTGCTTTGATACACCATCATTCACCTTCCAAATTCGTGCAAGACCTATTATGGGCATAAAAATTCAAATTTTCACAAGAATGGCAAGTGGTTTTAATGGTGTTCATGGCATAATCCAAAACATTATTGCAAGGCTTCAATGACCATTATTTGGATTGATACACATTACATAACACATATGCAAGCATTCCATATGTGAGACACGACCTAGAGAGCCCCATACAGCATAAGCCATTTCCAAATTTTGAAGAAAAAAATCACAAACTGAAAACCTAGTTGCAGTACAATTCAAGCTTGCATTTCAATCCAAATACACTCCTTGCATTGTCAGGGATGATTTGCAATTATTAACAAGTCAAAAACCTCAAGGAATCATCCCCACCAACTCATACGGTTTGCATACATTCTCAAATTTACATATCACATTCCATGCGTTTTTAATACATTCTTTTGGTTGATTTGCATTGCTGACATTGTTACAAAGCTTTCCATGTGTTTTAATTTGAGAATGATGCTTTAAATCGAAAATCACCATTGACAATTTCTAGGTTTTTCAGAGCTTCGAATTAGGGGTTTTGCTATACTGTAAAATTGAACCTCCAAACAGGCATGGACGAATTCAGCTGGACAAGACGAAACTATTAAGACCCTCGCGCCTTTTTTATATTATCTCCTCTTCTATTCGCTATTTTTCAATATTGCACTTAGTGGGGGTTTAAAACCCCCGTTATCTTGTTCATGTTATTGCAGGAAAACGAAGACGAAGACAGGCGTGGCATCCTGTGATTGGAGAGTTCAAATCTTAGCGCGTTTTTTTTGCGTCTCAGCATAGTTTTTGTTTTTTTCATATATAATATTTGTTGTGTAAATATTTAACAAACGCGCATGAGTGCTTCAGTGGCTGGAAACGTGGCCAAGCATCCTTGGGACCTGGGTTCGATTCCCAGGTCCCCTTATAATTTCCATATTGTTTTTTCAATTGCTTTCCTGTGCAGCATTCCAAGCGCTGGACACCATGAGCCTCACCCATCCAACAAGTCAAGTGTCATTGGAGGCAGATCTAAAGGCCCAAAAAGCAAGAGTACCATGTGCTCAGTCAAAGCGTGCTATAGGCAATCCAAGAAAGTCAAACGAGCTGAAGGCAAATGGGCCAAGATCTCAAATCCAACACCCTCCATTTCAGCCCACACCCCCCTTGGTTTTACTTCTTTTTTTATTTTGTTTTGTCATTTTCTCTTATTTTAATTATTAACCTTTTAATTATTTTTCTTATTAACAATTAATTGATTAACATTTTCATAAAAAAATCCAAAAAGAATTAACATCATTATTATTATTATTATTATTTTATTTTGGTAAATAAACAATAATTGAATTAGTTTTTAATTAGGCCATTTTAACTTTTTTAAATAATTAAAATAGAATTAGAATTAGGTTAACCTAGAATTTTATTTCTTTTTATTTTATTTCATAAAAACATAAAAACAAAAAATATATTTTCTTTTAATTAAATTAATTAATTAGCCATTAGTTAGTTTTAATTTCATTTTTAATTACAAAAAGACAAAAAAAAATCAATTTCTTTTCTAAAAAGGGTCAACACCCTTAAGACATTCTCGATTCTTCTTTCGCGCACATTTTAATTTTAATTCCTTATTTTGGATTATTATGTAATTGCTTCCAAGACATGTAATAGTTAATTAGGTTTACTGTTTTATTTACTTTCTGTACTTATTTACTAAAAACGGGTCTTTGTATTTTTGGCGATGTATAGACCCGCGCCTTGTAATAGCGTAGGATTTATGTTTCCGCAATTTACTTTCTGCACCCCTTAACTGTTAAATGCATACAACACACAATGCACATGCCACTCCTAGGGTACGCCTCACTCGTTGCCTCGAAACGTGGTCATCAAGTATAGGACGTCTTAGAGGTCACCCTTTGTCTAAAGATCCAGTTGCCTCGAAACGGTTGCCTCGGATAAAAAAGGATCTAGGACATTAGGGTTACTTCTAAGGTGTCCTACCATTGCTTCGGTGACCATATTATCCCGATAATCGAATTGACCCGAACAACTCTGACGATGGTGCTACCTACCTCTCAATGGTGGGATAGCACTATCTAAAGGACTCTTACACAGCTTAATTCCTTAGGGTAGGTAGATGACTCATGGGTACTTGCTCTTTTCAAAACAAACAAAATACTTTTCACACCTTACACTTTCAAAAAGTTTTCAAACAATACTTCATACACTCTTGAGGACTGATACAAGAGTTACCTAGAAGTTTTCAAACGAACTTTTTTCAAAACCCACTCAAACTTGAAAAGAAAACATCTTTTGAAAACATAAGAGCAAGTACCTAAGAGCCCGTGGATAACCACGGATAGAAAGGGTGCTAACACCTTCCCTTTCTATAAATCTACCTCCCGAACCGAGAAACATTCTCATAAGGAATTTTGCTGTGCTTTTGTCCTTTCCATGTTGGAGAACATAAAAGACGGTGGCGACTCTTGCTTCCGCGACATTTCGCGAAACCAGCTTTAAACAGTCAGTTCTATTTCCACCGATCACAGAATTGGCGACTCTGCTGGGGAATAAATAAAAGTGAGGTGTACCTTAGGACTAAGATCACTTGTGTTTTCAATTGCCTGATTTGTTTGCTTTAATATTACTGGGCCTGTCTTGGGAGTTTCATAGATCCTAACCGGGATATGGGGTATACCTTCTTAGAAAGTAGCAACAAGACTGTGAGGGAACTGTGCGGGGTATACCGACACGGTTGAAGCAGTCTGCTACATTGATGTGGCACTTTGGTGAGTATCGGTAACCCTTGAGTCAAGTCAAGGAGAGTACGGGGCCGCCGCGTGGTGTTGTGAAGCATCAACTGACCTTAGGAACCTTAATTGAACCATCCTGGCCTCTTTAGGGGTAGTGAGATAACTGACTTTGGTGCAGTCCGAAGTTGGTTGATACTCGATACTACACTCATTGAGGGTTGTTTTCTTGGAATATTTTGATCGCTAGTTCAGTGGCTAAATCAAAACAATGAACATAGAAAACAACCCTATGATATTGAGCTCCTTAGAACCCGGTTACTTTTGATAGGACAGGTTTTGAGCCCACCAACTTCAAGAGGGTAGTACCCCAAACTTCATGCTGGCCTAAACTCTAAGGGCTCTTTGTGTGACTTGTGTGCCTTCAAGCTTGACTACTTGCATACTTGTTATCTGACACACGAGTTCCTTGCAGGTTTTGTTTACAGACCTTAATTGGGACTCATTACAGGGCCTACTTACATCACTCCATGCATAGCATAACATCATACCATTGCATACATCCTACATAAGGACTAATCCGTTTCAGGGATCTCAAGGGTTGTGATGCAGGTCATAATGAACCAACTGTCTAGCAAGGGGTAAAAGGGGATTTATTTTCCTCTAGCCGAAGTTGATAACTTGAGTCAGGGGCTATGACCCACTTGATATGGTGAGCCTTGACTCTTGAAGAAGGACTCTCAACAATATGCAGTTCCTTCAATCAAGCCACCGGATTCAAGTTCTAACAATCTTTCTTGTTTATCCTGCGAGGTCCTTGAAAACATTGCATGCATATCATACATATCATTGCATTACAGGTACCCTTGTTACAAGTCACTTACCTTCTTCGCTGTTTATTTCAGCAATGGCTTCCCAACAAGATAACCAGGGTCTTCATGCTCAAGAGACTCAGTTCAGGGAGATCTTCCTAAGCCTATCCAAGGGGCAGGAAGAGTTGAGGACACTCCTCATGGGGAATTTGGCCAAGAAAAGTCCCGAAGATGATAAGGACGAACGGCTGAAACGTCTGCAAGCTGAGGTAGATACAATGAGAACCCAGATGCTGGGGAAAATGGCTCTCATCCAAGGCTTAGCTCGGGAGCAAGAAGAGTTGAGGACCATGATCAGTCAGCTTCATCAAGACAGACACAACATGAAGCAAACAGTCCAAGTCAGGGACCAGGTCATTGATCAGCTTCCGAGAGGACAAGAGTTTGGCATGGTGAAGATTAGACCTCTCCAAATTACTACCACTTCACAGGTCCAACCATAACCTCGCCCAGAGCAACGGGTTGATCAGAGCAAGCCAGACAAGCCTAGGAGGCAATTTACCAAGCTCAACACATCGTTGTCTCAAGATTTACAACATCTGTTGAGGTTGAATTTGGTAACTCTAAGGGACCCTCCAAAGAACCCCAACAAGACACCTTCGAGGTATAACCCCAACGCCCACTGCGCTTATCACTCGGACAGCCCGAGGCATGCCACAAACGACTGCTGGTCTCTGAAGAACAAGATCCAAGATCTGATTGATGAAGGAGTAGTGGAATTCACCCAAGATGGCCAGGCTGAGTTCTTCTACTATCCCTGCAAGATTCATAACTTGAAGTGACTAGTTCAAATTAGAAGACTTTTGTTCATTAAATTTTTCAAGTTGTAATTTTCTTTTGATTGTTCAAACAATTATTGTCATAGCAAACTTTATTACTTTATCAATGCATCGCATATGTCTGTTTTGAATCAATATATTCGCATTCGCTATATGCAAACTATTTTCATATTTTTTATGATGATCGACCCTGGGTTGAAAATTCTAAGCCTCTTGAGGGAGGATGACGAGAACGATACCACGATCTACAGTATGCTTTTGAACAGACCCCGCTGATGAGGTACAGGCATTGTTTCAATTCCTAAACACTGGAGTTATAAGGCAGATAATCCCTCGTTAACCCCTTTGAGCCAAAGAAGTAGGAGTTTTTCTTTTCGAAAATTAAAACCCTTAATCATAACCTGGGGCAGGGTAGTTTTCTCAGTTGATCCAAGTGCACAACGAATGGCACCAAAGAAGTCTTTCCAAAACAAAAGACGATGATGGTTCTGAATAATCATAAGGACGGGCAGTCATTATTTCAAAAAAACAAAAGCCCAGCAAGTCAAAACCTATGAAGGAGACTTACAAAACTGGGGCATCCCGCTGACTGTAACCAAAAAAGAAACAGTTCAGGCAAAAGATAGGGATAACGAAATCAAAAAAGAAAGAGGTCCTACAAACCCTCAACAACAACAAAAAGAAATGACTGCCCATTCAAAATAAACTGTCAATATCCGAACCATCACCGGAACATCAGAGCAAAGACTCAAATAAGGTCTAACGCACGATCAGCTGAGGTTAGGATTGAAGAACATCACGAAGAGCGGGTGGGTACAAATAAAATTTGAGCCTTTATCCTTTGTTTCTTAAACCGTGAACCATGCCACGTTACAACCCTTAAAATTCCTAGCTGAAGCACGGGTTAGTTCGAAAGCATGCTGTTATGAAAAGTATCATGACTCCTTAAGGCTTGCGGTAAAATAACGAGTTGACATCACAGTTTACAAAAAATTCATTTGTTTTTATGAAAAAACTGCATTTTCAAAAAACCTCAAGACAGACATAAGCTTTGCATTTTTAATATAACATTGTTTGCATATGACTATTTGTTTGAACAGCATAGAAGTTCGCACGACGAATGTCTAATGAATAAAAGCACCTCCAATCAAGGGGCATGGCATGATCATTGTCCATCATCTGGGGCAGTTAAGTCAAGGTTCGAAGAATCTCTCAAAAGGCTAACCAGCTTGGGGCAAATCTCCATCTGGATAACTTGGGGCATTGGACGATCAAACAAAGATCTTCTGGTGGTATGGTAACACAGCACTACTGACAGTGACAATTCCCTACATCCTGAACGCAGACATAGTCGAAAAATACTACGCATAATCAAAGACCCGCTAGGTTGACACACCTAGGCAAAAATAAGGGCTTCCCGGTGAACCAAAAGGGTTCGGGCAAAAACAAGGGATGAAAATGGAAAATTTGTACACCCGGCAAGTCGAAAACCTGAAAAGGCGGCTTGGGCAAAAATGGGTATCCCGGTGGACTGAAAACCCGAAAGGGCGGTCCAGGCAAAAGTTAGGGATCAAAAGCGTACGACTATGTCCCATCATCTCGTCACTTGCCTACCAGAAGGAGATTTGTCAATCGGCAGTTATCAAGCACCTCCACAAGGTATCTTCTTCTCCCACATCAGAAACAGGGGAAATGATAAGTTGTCTAAGCAATCTAGTTGCTCTGTCCACCAAGGTGCCAAGGTAAGTTCGGCTGAAGAATGTAACCAGGATACCTTCACTCCCCCAGAGTAAAACAAGATACAGCAATACTCTCCCCCGAGCAGAGTTGGTCTCCCATCAGTCCTGACAAGGCACAGTATCTCCAGCAAGTCAACAACGCTCTCCCCAAGCAGAGTGAGTCTACTGTCAGCCTTAAGGAAAGATGGGTATCCCCCAAAAGATCTCAATATTCCCTAGCGGAGTACGCAGATATCCCTTAACAAGCATCCCCGGCAGTCTTAATATAAGATTGTTCCCCGGCGGAATACCAGACACCCCAGTGGAGCCACTTCCCCAATAGTCTCAAAAGTCTCCCCAGGAGAGTTGAATTAGTCTCCCCAGTAGGAAGTTTATCCCCAGTAGATTCTGGAAGCTTATCACCTACAGAGTACGAACACGTCTCCCGGACTTTATTCAAAGGTTATTCTCCACCAGAACTTATAACTGGGTTATCCTCAGCTAAATACCACGGAAGGATCGTCCTCAGCGAAGTTCTTCCTAACCCCCAGCGGAGTTCATCAAATCTTCCAACATAACATATCAACGGTATCCCCAGCGGAGTTATCATCAAACCTCAGTGAAGTGCCTCTCTTCCCACGGAGTTTTCCCCGCAGAGTAATCTCTTCGCCAAGTTTATTCCCCAACGGAGTCATCTTCTCATACGGGTTTATGCTTGCAACCATCATCCCCAGCGGAAACAAAGCTCTACTCTTCAACATCAGCCCAGGATTCAACTTCCCGGCATTCGTCAAGGATTTATTTTCCTAGACGAAAATACATTCATAAACATATCACATTTCATACATCCTGCTTACATACACAATGCATGCACATACGCATCATATCACACAATCTCATTTCTCCCTGAGAACATCATGGCATCATGCTTTTCATACATCATGACATATTATACAACTAACGTTTTGTCTTTTCAGGACCAAGATCAATACAAAGATGATTACTATCAACTGTCGCAATTTCAGATTCGATACCTGTATCTAGCCAGGGCATATCTGTGAGCGATTATTTTCCGGACTCGATTCCTGTATCCTGCCAGGGCACGTCTGAAGAGTTTAAAGATCCGATTCCTGTATCCAGCCAGGGCGTATCTGTTGACGACTATTTCTGGACTCGATTCATGTATCTTGCCAGGGCACGTCTGAAGAGTTTGAAGATCCGATTCCTGTATCCTGCCAGGGTGTATTTGTTGACGACTATTTTCCGGACTCGATTCCTGTATCTTGCCAGGGCACGTCTGAAGAGTTTGAAGATCTGATTCTTGTATCCTGCCAGGGTGTATCTGTTGACGACTATTTTCCGGACTCGATTCCTGTATCCTGCCAGGGCACGTCTGAAGAGTTTGAAGATCTGATTCCTGTATCCAGCCAGGGCGTATCTGTTGACGACTATTTCCGGACTCGATTCCTGTATCCTGCCAGGGCAGGTCTGAAGAGTTTGAAGATCCGATTCCTGTATCTTGCCAGGGTGTATCTGTTGACGACTATTTTCCGGACTCGATTCCTGTATCTTGCCAGGGCACGTCTGAAGAGTTTGAAGATCCGATTCCTGTATCCTGCCAGGGTGTATCTGTTGACGACTATTTTCCGGACTCGATTCCTGTATCCTGCCAGGGAAAGTCTGAAGAGTTTGAAGATCTGATTCCTGCATCCAGCCAAGGCGTATCTGTTGATGACTATTTCCGGACTCGATTCCTGTATCCTGCATGGGCACGTCTGAAGAGTTTGAAGATTTGATTCCTGTATCCTTCCAGGGTGTATCTGTTGACGACTATTTTCCGGACTCGATTCCTGTATCCTGCCCGGGCACGTCTGAAGAGTTTGAAGATCCGATTCCTGTATCCTGCCAGGGTGTATTTGTTGACGACTATTTTCCGGACTCGATTCCTGTATCTTGCCAGGGCACGTCTGAAGAGTTTGAAGATCTGATTCCTGTATCCTGCCAGGGTGTATCTGTTGACGACTATTTTCCGGACTCGATTCCTGTATCCTGCCAGGGCACGTCTGAAGAGTTTGAAGATCTGATTCCTGTATCCAGCCAGGGCGTATCTGTTGACGACTATTTCCGGACTCGATTCCTGTATCCTGCCAGGGCAGGTCTGAAGAGTTTGAAGATCCGATTCCTGTATCTTGCCAGGGTGTATCTGTTGACGACTATTTTCCGGACTCAATTCTTGTATCCTGCTAGGGCACGTCTGAAGAGTTTGAAGATCTGATTCCTGTATCCTGCCAGGGTGTATCTGTTGACGACTATTTTCCGGACTCGATTCCTGTATCTTGCCAGGGCACGTCTGAAGAGTTTGAAGATCTGATTCTTGTATCCTGCCAGGGTGTATCTGTTGACGACTATTTTCCGGACTCGATTCCTGTATCCTTCCAGGGCACGTCTGAAGAGTTTGAAGATCCGATTCTTGTATCCAGCCAGGGCGTATCTGTTGACGACTATTTCTGGACTCGATTCCTGTATCCTGCCAGGGCACGTCTGAAGAGTTTGAAGATCCGATTCCTGTATCCTGCCAGGGTGTATCTGTTGACGACTACTATTTTCCGGACTCGATTCCTGTATCCTGCCAGGGCACGTCTGAAGAGTTTGAAGATCCGATTCCTGTATCTTGCCAGGGTGTATCTGTTGAAGACTAATTCCAGACTCGATTCCTGTATCCTGCCAGGGCACGTCTGAAGAGTTTGAAGATCCGATTCCTGTATCTTGCCAGGGTGTATCTGTTGATGACTATATTCCAGACTCGATTCATGTATCCTGCCAGGGCACGTTTGAAGAGTTGGAAGATCTGATTCCTGTATCCTGCCAGGGTGTATCTGTTGACGACTAATTCCAGACTCGATTCCTGTATCCTGCCAGGACACGTCTGAAGAGTTTGAAGATCTGATTCCTGTATCCAGCCAGGACGTATCTTTTGACGACTGATTCCAGATTCGATTCCTGTATCTAGCCAGGGCACATCTGTGAGTAACTGATTGAAGATTCGATACCTGTATCCAGCCAGGACACATCCACATGAAGAGTTTGAAGATCAACCCCTGTAACAGGCCAGGTAGTTATTTTCTTTCTCAGGTACGCAAGTTCTCGCTAAGGAACCTCTTACGCGATCGACACCTAGATGGCATCTATAAGCCCATCTACATACCAACAGTCTCCAAATGGCATCTATAAGCCCATTCCCGACAAGGTTCTGTCACGCTTCCAGATGGCATCTATAATCCCATCCTCCTATCCATCATTCCTCCAAATGGCATCTGTAAGCCCATTCCCTTCATCACACTGCTAACACTCTACTATGTGAGTGCAAATTTCTGGGCACTCTAGTGTTCAATCATCTTCCACCTTCGGTTCACGAAAGGCACACAAGCCAATCTACATCCTCAGGTCTAAGAAGATTGAACAGGGGCAACTGTTGTACCCCAAAATTTTCCCTCCCATAATCTTCATAGTTTTGCCAAGCATCACCTCAAAGGGTTCAAAGTCTACTCAAGGGCTACACAGTCAACCATCCTCCTAAAGCCAGTCAAATTAGGGTTTTTGTTCTCACAAGGAAGTTGAGGTTCTCAAGGGCCCAATCAAGTCCCATATGCTCATACACTTTGTCAAGCACCTACATGTCAAGTTTCAAGGCTCACAAGGTCAAGTTGCACAGTCAAAAACCCTAATTGCTCCACAGTCAACTGCAGGGGCAAAATGGTCATTTGGCAGTCAAAAGTCAAAATTTTTGGTCAACATCTTATTTTGAAGCCACAATCATCATTTGATCAAGTCTTGATCATGATTTCACAAGAATGGCTCAAAAATCATAAAGGTGTCAAAAGTTTCTATTTTTGGACAATTGAAAAGTCAATTGTAACTTGACCAAGGCATAACTTTTTCTTGGTTCATCAGAAAAATACCATCCAATGCTCATCTTGAAGGGGAGGACATTTCCTACAACTCATCTTCACATTCCAAGTCCAAGAAATGCTCTCACAAAAAGTTATCAATTTCAACATTATAGGTCATTTTCAAAAGTCAACAAAAAGGCACTTTAAGTCAAAGACCATAACTTGAGATTGGTAAATCAAAATGACCTGGGACCAAAGACATTGGTTAGAGGACTTCAAGACCTTTCCAAAATGTCCAAGAACATGTTCATAGCTTCAAAATTGAGCAAGATATGCATTGGAGAAGTTGGGAAATTTTTGTGAAATGGCCAAAGTCAACTATCCTTGAAATTTCATTTTTGACAAAAGGGGCCCACTTTTTCCACTTGATTCAGCTTGGCCATGCCTCCCACGTGTCCCACAATTTATTTCAAGATTAAAAATTAATTTTTCCATTTTTATTTGATTTAATTCATTTTAAATCTTTAAAATTCAAATGAAAACCAAGGAAATTAACGAAGGGATATATTTTGTGTTGAATTGCTTTGATACACCATCATTCACCTTCCAAATTCGTGCAAGACCTATTATGGGCATAAAAATTCAAATTTTCACAAGAATGGCAAGTGGTTTTAATGGTGTTCATGGCATAATCCAAAACATTATTGCAAGGCTTCAATGACCATTATTTGGATTGATACACATTACATAACACATATGCAAGCATTCCATATGTGAGACACGACCTAGAGAGCCCCATACAGCATAAGCCATTTCCAAATTTTAAAGAAAAAAATCACAAACTGAAAACCTAGTTGCAGTACAATTCAAGCTTCCATTTCAATCCAAATACACTCCTTGCATTGCCATGGACGATTTGCAATCATTAACAAGTCAAAAACCTCAAGGAATCATCCCCACCAACTCATACGGTTTGCATACATTCTCAAATTTACATATCACATTCCATGCGTTTTTAATATATTCTTTTGGTTGATTTGCATTGCTGACATTGTTACAAAGCTTTCCATGTGTTTTAATTTGAGAATGATGCTTTAAATCGAAAATCACCATTGACAATTTCTAGGTTTTTCAGAGCTTCGAATTAGGGGTTTTGCTATACTGTAAAATTGAACCTCCAAACAGGCATGGACGAATTCAGCTGGACAAGACGAAACTATTAAGACCCTCGCGCCTTTTTTATATTATCTCCTCTTCTATTCGCTATTTTTCACTATTGCACTTAGTGGGGGTTTAAAACCCCCGCTATCTTGTTCATGTTATTGCAGGAAAACGAAGACGAAGACAGGTGTGGCATCCTGTGATTGGAGAGTTCAAATCTTAGCGCGTTTTTTTTGCGTCTCAGCATAGTTTTTATTTTTTTCATATATAATATTTGTTGTGTAAATATTTAACAAACGCGCATGAGTGCTTCAGTGGCTGGAAACGTGGCCAAGCATCCTTGGGACCTGGGTTCGATTCCCAGGTCCCCTTATAATTTCCATATTGTTTTTTCAATTGCTTTCCTGTGCAGCATTCCAAGCGCTGGACACCATGAGCCTCACCCATCCAACAAGCCAAGTGTCATTGGAGGCAGATCTAAAGGCCCAAAATGCAAGAGTACCATGTGCTCAGTCAAAGCGTGCTATAGGCAATCCAAGAAAGTCAAACGAGCTGAAGGCAAATGGGCCAAGATCTCAAATCCAACACCCTCCATTTCAGCCCACACCCCCCTTGGTTTTACTTCTTTTTTTATTTTGTTTTATCATTTTCTCTTATTTTAATTATTAACCTTTTAATTATTTTTCTTATTAACAATTAATTGATTAACATTTTCATAAAGAAATCCAAAAAGAATTAACATCATTATTATTATTATTTTATTTTGGTAAATAAACAATAATTGAATTAGTTTTTAATTAGGCCATTTTAACTTTTTTTAATAATTAAAATAGAATTAGAATTAGGTTAACCTAGAATTTTATTTCTTTTTATTTTATTTCATAAAAACATAAAAACAAAAAATATATTTTCTTTTAACTAAATTAATTAATTAGCCATTAGTTAGTTTTAATTTCATTTTTAATTACAAAAAGACAAAAAAAAATCAATTTCTTTTCTAAAAAGGGTCAACACCCTTAAGACATTCCCGATTCTTCTTTCGCGCGCATTTTAATTTTAATTCCTTATTTTGGATTATTATGTAATTGCTTCCAAGACATGTAATAGTTAATTAGGTTTACTGTTTTATTTACTTTCCGTACTTATTTACTAAAAACGGGTCTTTGTATTTTTGGCGATGTATAGACCCGCGCCTTGTAATAGCGTAGGATTTATGTTTCCGCAATTTACTTTCTGCACTCCTTAACTGTTAAATGCATGCAAGAATGTATGGTAAATAAAAACAACTCGTAGCTCACTAATCACAAAGACAAACATTAACTGAATACAACACACAATGCACATGCCACTCCTAGGGTACGCCTCACTCGTTACCTCGAAACGTGGTCATCAAGTATAGGACGTCTTAGAGGTCACCCTTTGTCTAAAGATCCAGTTGCCTCGAAACGGTTGCCTCGGATAAAAAAGGATCTAGGACATTAGGGTTACTTCTAAGGTGTCCTACCATTGCTTCGGTGACCATATTGTCCCGATAATCGAATTGACCCGAACAACTCCGACGATGGTGCTACCTACCTCTCAATGGTGGGATAGCACTATCTAAAGGACTCTTACACAGCTTAATTCCTTAGGGTAGGTAGATGACTCATGGGTACTTGCTCTTTTCAAAATAAACAAAATACTTTTCACACCTTACACTTTCAAAAAGTTTTCAAACAATACTTCATACACTCTTGAGGACTGATACAAGAGTTACCTAGAAGTTTTCAAACGAACTTTTTTCAAAACCCACTCAAACTTGAAAAGCAAACATCTTTTGAAAACATAAGAGCAAGTACCTAAGAGCCCGTGGATAACCACGGATAGAAAGGGTGTTAACACCTTCCCTTTCTATAAATCTACCTCCCGAACCGAGAAACATTCTCATAAGGAATTTTGCTGTGCTTTTGTCCTTTCCATGTTGGAGAACATAAAAGACAGTGGCGACTCTTGCTTCCGCGACATTTCGCGAAACCAGCTTTAAACAGTCAGTTCTATTTCCACCGATCACAACATACAACTAAAGTTTTACCTTTTTAGGAAAGATCAATCAACAAATATTTATCATCAACAATTTTCAACAGGTCCAGGATTAGCTCCTGAAACAAAACAGAGTAATTATTTGTGTAACCAAATACAGCTTTACACGGGCTCATCATAAAGCAGTGTTACACAGTGCGGTGTTGATGTATGGTGTGGTGTTGGGCCTGTAATCCCATATTTCCCCAGTCAAATCTTGGTTCATTTGTTTTTCTCCAAGTTGATTATTTTGACTTCGGGTTTGCATGACTGAAGCCTCTATCCTAGATTCCCCAATAAGGTCTTCGCTCATATGATAAAAGTTTTTCTCCTTTTGTATGCTGAGGTGGAATCATTTGTAAAACATGTCCCTTTGCAGTAATAGCATTATTGTTGTTGTTTATTTTCCAGGCGACTAAACAAGGGCAATATCTTTTATAAAAAGTGTTGAAACAATTGTCAACTTTTTGGGTTTTCTCCCGCCAAACGCTGGGTTTGATTTAAAATCCCCATAATTTTGATTTCTTGTTCTATTGTTTGACTTATTAAATCTTCAAGTAAAGCTGAGATGATAATTCTCTCTGGAAGTTGTTATCCCCATGTGGTTTCATAATTTCTCCCCAAGGAAGTTTGTGTAATCATTACTCTTGATATTGAAGAATGTATTTTGGGTTCCCCTTGACAATGTGGTATTGTCCTCCCCAATGAAATCAATATGAGATCCCTGTTTTAAGTCTCGACGATGTGGTTTTCATATTCCCTTATGAATTCAGTATTGTAATCTCCAGTGGAAATGCAAACGTTGAAGCATTTGTTTTCCTCATTGAAGTCTGTTTGATATTCCCCGGTGAAGCCTAGAGAAGAATGTTATATCCCTATATTTGTATTGATTTACTCTTTTGATTTGATTACTTTCGAATTGTGTTTCTTCCCAGTGAAGTTAAGAAGTGAAATAGGAATTTGTTTTCTTAATTGGTGCTTACTTTCTTATGAAATTTTCATCTTGGACGTGATTTAGCCGAGTATTGACGTTACCCAAGCTTGTTTTGTCTGGTTATTCCCAGTGTTGTATGTCTATTTTGTCAACATATACATGATAACATTCATACATTTATACATTCATACATACATCATGCATAGATGAATTAAAATTCATTGCTCATTTGCATTTATCATAATTTTTGTTGACATAATTACCCTATTTGTAGAGTTTTGTTACCCTCTCTCTAATAGATTGTTAACCTTAAGCAAAAAGTGTACATTCTTTCAATTTCCCCACTGAGTTATCCCTCGTGGAAGAATTTTGTTGTAGCCTTTCTTTTCAGCTCATTATCTGGATGGAATGTGTTTCCCTTTTGAGTTTATTTCTCATCAGGTGCTATCTTGGTTGACTGTTTCATTCTGGTTTACTTCTAGTTTGAATTTGTAGTCCCCGACAACATTGTTGTTCTAATTTCTATAGGCTTTAGGCCCGAGTTTGAGAATGTGCATTTATTTTGCACAAGAAGACTTTACCTCCTCAGCAGGAATATATTGGCATTTCCCCAGGAGGTCATTGTTACAACTCCTTCTCATAACAGCAAGTGGCAGGTCTCTTTATTTGAGCAACCTGTACTTCCCCGGTAAATCTGTTAGTTCCCAGAGAAGATTCATGCTTTTGTTACTCCAATGGATGGTAGTCTCATCATTATGGGAGATAGTTCGTTGTTGAGATTTTGTTACTCCAATGGATGGTAGTCTCATCATTATGGGAGATAGTTCGTTGTTGAGATTTTGTTACTCCAATGGATGGTAGTCTCGTCATTATGGGAGATAGTTCTTTGTTGAGATTTGTTACTCCAATGGATGGTAGTCTCGTCATTATGGGAGATAGTTTGTTGTTGAGATTTTGTTACTCCAATGGATGGTAGTCTCGTCATTATGGGAGATAGTTTGTTGTTGAGATTTGTTACTCCAATGGATGGTAGTCTCGTCATTATGGGAGATAGTTCGTTATTGAGATTTGTTACTCCAATGGATGGTAGTCACGTCATTATGGGAGATAGTTCGTTGTTGAGATTTTTGTTACTCTAATGGATGGTAGTCTCGTCATTATGGGAGATAGTTCATTATTGAGATTTTGTTACTCCAATGGATGGTAGTATCGTCATTATAGGAGATAGTTTGTTGTTGAGATTTTGTTACTCCAATGGATGGTAGTCTCATCATTATGGGAGATAGTTTGTTGTTGAGATTTTGTTACTCCAATGGATGGTAGTCTCATCATTATGGGAGATAGTTCGTTTTTGAGATTTTGTTACTCCAATGGATGGTAGTCTCATCATTATGAGAGATAGTTCGTTGTTGAGATTTTGTTACTCCAATGGATGGTAGTCTCGTCATTATGGGAGATAGTTCATTATTGAGATTTTGTTACTCCGATGGATGGTAGTCTCGTCATTATGGGAGATAGTTCATCGTTGAGATTCATTTTTGCTCTGAAGAATTCATTAGTTTCTAGTCTTAAGTACTGATGCTGGTCATTTGTGACTTACCCTAATATTGATGTTTGTTGGTATTATCCTACCACTTCTTTCCCCCATGTGGGTCGATGTTACTTTTTTTTCTATCTTCTCAGTGAGTGGATAGTTTGTAGTTATCTGTCGATCACTATTATCCTTTATTTTCTCTTCTCAATATTTGAGTTGATGTTGATTTACCTCCTCTTTGGGCTACACCCCAGTAGAGTTGAGTCTTCTTACCACCAGCGATTTATTTTCCTGGTCGGGCTTTCCTTTGATCCTCTATTTTATTTATGCTCCCCCAGTGGTGTCATGTGTCACCTTTGGATTTTTTTGTTTACATGCATAATCATAAGCATTGCATGGCATCTTAGGGCCAAAAAATAGGGCTTGTTTTATATTTAAGTATCTTCAATCACGTCGACACAAAGATTGTAACCTTCGTATCTCCGGATATAAGACACTTAAATAAGGGCAGCTATTGTACCCTAATTTTTGCCCCTAAGATTCCTCTATCATCTCATATCAACTCAATCACAACAAGATCACACTAGGATTTGGTTCTTCTCCCTATCTCTAGGTTTTCTTATGAGGAATCACCAAGCATCTTAATTTGTATATTGTGATCATGTTTGTTTTGTATTGGTTAACTTTTACCTAATAAATACAATGAATGTTTGCTCTAATTGATGATCCTACAGGTGAGGGCACAACACATTTCATCAAGTTGATTCATATGTTCATGAGTTTATTTCCATGCCTTCTTCAACAATTTATTCATTAAGATTCAAGCTCCATCATTAAGGATTATTTAAAGTACATCATGATAAGGCCTACTATGATTCATCATGCCTCAATTTGTCAAGGGAAGTCAAAAGATGCAAGGGTTGATTGAAGAAGTTTGACCTAATTGGACAAGTTCTTGATTCCTTGATTACAAGTGCACAACTCTCTCAATTCTTAATATTTGGAAGTGGTTTTTGTTGCTATGATTTCTTATTGTCATCCTCAACAATCTCCATTCACATGGAAAAAGTTATTGTTCAAGAAATTTTGTCAAAATTGAAAGGGGTTTCCAAGTCATTTTGGTGCTCTAGGAGCTAGGGTTTTGAACATTTAAGGGCTATATATTACTCATCTTTTGATATTTTTTAGTGATTCTAAAGACATTCTTCTCTTTAAAGGGTTATCAACTAATCACTTCAAAAGTTTCAATAAAATTTTGTGTAGAAGAGGCCTAATGATTGAGAAAGATTACAAGTCTTCTAGATAGGTCATCAAGTTCCCTTATGTGACTTGAAAAGATCATTACTTGGTCAAATTTTATCTCCTTGAGCCCATTATTTTTTCCACAATGATCTTAAGGATGTGAACTTAAATTATTCTTTTATGTGCAAGACTTGAAAATGGGTGGAAGATACCCTAAGAACCCAAAAGATTATAGGTCACCTCATGAATTTTCACCAATCTTACAAGGCCATAACTTTATCAATACTTGGTATTTTTGAGTGATTCAATTTGCACAATGCTCTTTAGGATGTCCCCTTCAAGCTAGAATCAATGATCAAAGCTCAATTTTAGAGGAAGGCCTTGTTTGAAATCAAAACATTATAGGCCACTTTTGAAGAAAAAACTTATAATTTTTTGAAGTACAAAAAGTCAGCATCTTTTTCTCAACTTTGACTCATCACAACTTTTAGCTCAAGCATCCAATTGATCTCACTCTTTTCACATTGTAAATTTTGTGACCTTATCTTTCAATTGCTTCGAGAATCATGCCCTAAGACTCCTTAAGTTGTGAATACCATTGATTCAAAGTTGGTACCTTGAAACTGAAGTTTTCTCCAAAGTCAGAATTTGAAATTCATAATTTGGCTTCTAATCACCAAATTTACACATGTTTTCCAATTAAACATGATTAGCACATATGTTTGATTCATTTAGAGCATCAAAACGCATCATTTTGATGAGTTTTGATGCACATGCGAACACACTTTGCTCGTGTACACAAGTGTGCACGAATTCATTTAAATTTTCATCATTCACCCCTCCTCTTGATCCCATTCACTTCTCCTATAAATACAGGCTCTATTCCACTCATTTTCGCAAGCTTGTATAGCCAAAATCACTTTGTCAAACTCCCTCCATAACTCACTTTTCTGAGATTTCGAATTCCTCTTTTCTCCACTTTTCAATCTAAATTCTTCATTGATCCTTCATCCTTGAACTTCACTGAAGCTAACAGAAGAAGAATCAAGCCTTGAGGTGCCCTGAATCGGGCTAGCCAGGTCCATTTACAGAGAAAATTCATATGACTTCGTTTTGGTGGTTTAAGGCACTAAATCTTCTAACTTAAATTACTGAATGGTCTATGATGTTCACTGATGTTTGCTCTTAACTCAATTTTGGTGAAATAATGCATTTGATGCTTATGATTTTCGATTTTGACATTTTTAAACATCTCTGGTTTTTTCCAAATCGACTACGATGTGCTTTACATAAATTTTTCGCGAGCATATGGTTGTGATCGTCTCAAGTAGACGCATCTAATGGTACCACTATGAACGCGTAAATTTACAGGTTCAAGGATCTTGGATTTGCCCTACTTACAGGAGGCTGGAGGTTGAAAAAGACCTACGTATTGTTCTTAAATCAATGACACTTATCCAATTGTTTTATTTTGATTGGTTGGACTTTCTTGTGTTATATGCATGCACTTCAGTTTGGGTCCATGATGCTCCCTCACCTCAGATCCATTGGATCTACCAGCGTGTATAAGTGAGAGAGATCCAACGCGTGTGGTTTCTTTTATTCGTTTTTATTTTACCAAATTGTTTTTTAATTTCTTTTATCTTTAAAAATTCATAACTCTTTTATTTTTTACCCAAAAATTATAAAAAAAAATATACAAAAATACTTTAAATTATTTCTGATTTTGTGAATATTTTTTCATATATTTATTTTAATTTGTTTGATATTTTCATAATTTTTGTTGTATTTTCCTTTTTTAAATGTTTTAAAAAATACTTTTTGATATTTTTAAATTCAAATTTTTTTTATAAAAATCATTTTCCTTATTTCCGACCTTCTGAAATTTTTCTAGAATTTTATTTTGACTTCTACTATTTTTGATCTTTTTTCACTTATTTGAGTGATTTTAATAAGTTTAAAAATACTTTTCTGTTTTGAAAAATTACCTAAAATTTTATAAAAATATTTGAGGTTATTTCTGATTTTTCTATGGTCCTTATAAAAAAAACTTTAAGGTTACTCGGACTATTAGGTTACTATCCTTGGCATAATGAAGTTATGGACTTCTTAGACTTAGGAGTAGAGACCTTGACCTACCTTAAGACCTTGTGACTTCTACTATTGTTTTGTCTGGAGTTCTTGGGGTTTACCACGAGTAATTGGGTTATTTCTTTTCTTTGTGTGTAGGTGTAATACGGTGGGAGAACTGGCTTGAGGTTTTGCATTTTATCGCAAATATTGCGGATAGCAAGAGTCACCACCAACTTTTCTTTTATCCAATAAAGAAAATGGTGAAAAGAACAGGAAATACCTTTTGAGAATTTTCTTGAGTTCGGGGGTTATGTTATGAAAAGGGAAGGTGTTAGCACCCTTTTCATCCGTAGTTATCTATGGGTTCTTAATTGTTAGCTCACTTTGAAAATGCTTTGTGTTTGTGTATGTTTGAAAATATTTTGAAAACGCCTAAGTACGGCAATTTTGTAATGATTCTCGTATCGTTGAGAATGTACTATTTATTTTGAAAATATTTGTTGAAAGGGAGTGTTTGGAAAGATCTTTTGAAAAGGCCAATGTAAGGAAATTTTGTAATGATTCTCGTATCGTTGAGAATGTATACAAAATGTTTGTTTTTGAAAAGTGTTTTAAAAATAATTTGTTTTAAAAGTGTGAAGTATGGAAATTGTTTTAGTTTGTGAGAAAATGATTACGAGCGATCTAACTACTCAAAATGTCTTTGTTCTTTTCCTCCTCCTTTAGATAATGCTTGCCTACCATTAGTTAGTAAGAATCCCTATCATTGGATGTGAGGGGACAGGCGTGAGTCATCGTACAATCATAGAAGGAAACTTGTAATATACTTTAGCAATTGTCGTAAGGCACTAAGATCGTTTATTGAAGGCAACATTGAAGGTTCATCGAGGGACTATGATCTTTTAATCGAGGGTTTTTGCTAAAGCATCTCACGTTCAAGGGACATGACTATTTTAATCTGAGGTAACAAGTGAGGTTACCCAAGAGGTGCATGTGTGTGAACTATGTTTGATTCAATTATTTTATCTTGAATTAGGGTTGTCTAATGTTTGATTTTAAATCTTGCCATACAAACCCTAATTACTAACAAAAATAAGGAAAGCGATAAATTGTGGAATTAAATGTCCTAAGCTATTACAACGCTTTGGGAATGGGGGTACAAGTTTGTGAAATGGGGAGGAAAGTAATAAACACTAATTATCTATTACAGACCATGTACATAAATGGTAACGCGAAATAATAAGATGCACAAAAATGTAAAGATGACGAAGAGAGAAAATAAATTGTTTTTTTGGTTTTGGTAGAGAAAAAGGTTTAATATTTTAACCTAATTGATTGACTTTGTATTTAAAAGAAATTAGTAAACCTAAATAAATTAAGTTAAGGTCAAAATTCATTTCATTAATTAAAAGGAAAAATTAGGAAATATAATTTAAATATAGAAAGAACCTATGTCTAAGTTAATTTAAAAGAGAAATTAATTGTTAGAAAATATTTTGAGGTTTTATTTAGAAAAATATTTTGTGATGTAAAATAAATAGTAAAAACAAAATTCTAATCATTTTTTACAAGTTTAAAAAATAAAATAAAATAATTAATTTTATTTATGAAGATTAAAAATAATTGATTAAAACCTAAACCTAAATTTTTATGATTTTTATGATTTAATATATTTTATTAAATAAAATAAATAAATAAAAGTAGAAAAAGAAAATATAAAAAGAAATAAAAATAATTGGGCCATGAGTCAGAAGTAAAAAGGGGGTGTGAGAAACCATTTTTATTAGGCCCAAAATAGTTTTTGTTCAAATCAGAAAAATAAAATAAAAATAAGAATGGGCCTGCAAGTTAGAAAAGGGGGGGTGAAATGCAGCAAAAACAAGAAGCCCCAAAATACAAAGTCTAGGCGCTGCCTGATTCAATGTAGCTAGCCTTTGATGGCTCACGGTGGACACTTGCATCTGGAATGTCCATTTTGGATATAGGGAGATCAGAGGGTGATGAAGGTGGGTGCAGCGTGCGCACCTTAAGCTTGTGTGCATTGAATCTGAAACAAATAAATGTGAAACAAATAAAAGGGTACCACTGGGGCTTGAACCCAGATCCCTATAATCACAGACGCGCGCTTTAACCACTGGGGTGGTGATACATCCGGTAGTTAAAGCACAAACTAATACATATATTACAAACTCATTCCTGAATATACTTCATCTTCTTCCTCGCGCCAGAAGCCATGAACAACATTTTTGAATTTTCAAACTCTTCCATTTCTCAATCATTTTCAAAAGTGTAAACATGAGACTTGCTAAATTTTTCACCACGAACCCAACCATGCCATTAACATAAGCTAACAGTCAAAGATTAAAGCGAATTTTGGTTGGTACCAAACTGAACCCTAATTTTTCAAAAACTTCATTTCCAAAATTCTCATCACTCAGGCAAGATAAATGAAATGTAGGCACATGGTTAGCTTCAGGGCAATGATGTCTATATTTTTTATTCAGAAAGTAAACATTAATGATGCTTGAATAGAAAGTTCAAAGTTGAGAAAACTTACCTTAAAATGGAGAATCATGTTTGAAGTTGGAGCACTCCTGGAGGTGTTGTGATGATCTGGATAGCTTCACTGAACTCCCAAGAAGCTATTGCAATACTTATTTTGGATTGAGAGTGCCTGGATTTTTCTGGAGAAGTCAAGTTGCAGAGTTGAGTTCTGAAAATGGTGGGTGGTGATGGAGGGATTACAGAAGTCGTTCAAATGTTTGGATCACTTTTATATGGTGTATTGATGATGTTTGAATGATTGAAATGGAAAATGCACGAGTAGATTATGAGTTTGGTGTTCAAGGTCAGAAGTTGCCACAAAAATGGGGTTTTGATGCAATTTTTGGTTTTAGGGAGTATGAGGGTGCTTTGAGGGATATTAATTTGTGTTTTGGCTTGTAAATGACCTCTTTATTTATAGGTAAGAGGTTTGACATCTTGAAGTAACCAGAATCTTGAGATAACATGTTATGGTTTGGTTAAAAATGAGAAATCAAGTTGGATAGATTTTCATGGTTCCAAGGTTCAAGTACAAGCATGGTCCGAGTTTGTTGGGTGTAGGGAGGTTGCTTCTTCACTTTATAATGGAGTGTGATCAGAAGAAACAAGTTAGGAGCTTAATGCATTGACTTTGTGATTAAAGCTTGCTTTTCTAAAATGGAAGTCTTGACTTTCTTCCCTTAATGGCAAAATAGTTTGAACAATGGCTCAAACACTTGGATAAAGGCTTAATCAATTGTGTAAACATTAAATTATGGTGAGATTTGCAAGTCAAGAGGCCTGAAAAGCAAGATTATGCAGCATAGTATGAAGATTGGATTATGTGTTCTTCACAAAAATGACTTATAATTTAATTGTATCATGCCAACTTCAAGTCTTCGAATATCCTAGCTCAAAAATGATCTCTTTGAGTTCTTGGACATTTTGGAAAGCTTGAAACATTGTCTACAACCTTTAGGTTGACCACTTTGTCTAAATGAACTTGGAACTTGGTGAAACATTTCCAAGAATTTGGGACAAAAATCTGACCAAACTTGTTCAAAATTCCACTAAGTGTTTTGATAAAAATGTCATGACTTTATGGGCCTATATCTCCCAATCCAAGCATATTTTGGACATCAACCCTCATGAAAAAGTTGTAGAATTCATAATGCTCTACAACTTTCATGTTGAAAATTTTCCTTGAATCATCTTGCATCTTAGTGAAAAATAGTCATGAAGTAGTGATTTTATAAAGGCCAAAAACACTTAGAATTTTTCTAAGTATTTGGAAATCTTGACTTTTTGTTGAATTTTCTAGACTTTGTTGATTCTTGTTGATAAATTTTGATATTTTTGAATGTATTGATGATTCTTTACCTTTGAAATTCAATGTTGACCAAAAAGTCAAAGTTTAACTTTTTGTATGAATGTTGACTTTTCATCAATTGATCCAAATTTCAACTATCAATACCTTGACCTTTAGAAATGATTTGAGCCATGAAATTAGGTCAAGATATTGTGTTTGAGTCCTTAAGATCATGCCTCAAGTCATTAGGTCATGTACTAGGTCAAAAGTCAATGATTTAGCCATCCTCAATCAAAACCCTAATTTTAACAATTTTGCCCCTTTGATTATTTGAGTGCTTTCCTTGAGGAATTATGATCAAACCTTGATAAAATGATGAGTAGAACATCAAAATGTTGATGTTGGCAAAATATCTTGAAGTTTGACTGTATATTGACCATAATTGACTTTTTATCCAATATAGTTGATTTCCAGTCATCTGAGCAATTGACTGAGCAAATTTATGATGCAAAGCTTGAAACTTGGTATCAGAATTCTTGGAGATCTGTAATAAACCATGAAAGTCACTTGAGGCATTAGAAGTCCAATTTTCCTTGAGAAAACCAAAACCCTAATTGTGGACTCAATGCTTAGGAGGTTAGCTTGTCTGATCAACTCTTGAGGATCTTTGAGCATTTGGGGAAATTTTTGTGAGAGATGTCTTGAAGAAAAGGGAGGGAAAATTTTAGGGTACAACAGCTGCCCCTGTTCAATCTTATTAAACCTAAAGATTTAGACTGGCTCATCCGCCATTCGTGACTTAAAGGTAGAAGTTGATTGAACACATAAGTGCCCAGAAATTTGCACTCGCTTGTGCATGGAGTAATGTTGTCGGTTGATTATACTGGGAATGGGCTTAAAGATTCCATTTGGAGAGGTAATGAAGAGTTGTTAGAGATGGGCTTATAGATGTCATCCCAAGTAACTTTAGTCGATTAAATCTGAGACAGGAAAGGTCTATTGGAAGAAGTATCAGAATAAGTCTTTGGTCGATTTAATCTGAGCCAGAAGATGTCTGAAGGAAGTGTTTGTCATGTAGATAGTCTCCCCGTCCTGTTTCGGGAATTGATCTATGATCTGTTTTTTGGTAAACCCATCCTATTTCGGGAATTCATACCACTTGGTGATAAAGATAGTCGCATTGTCCTGTTTCAGGAATTGATCTTCATCTTACCATAAAGGAAGAAAGATAGTTTCCCCATCTTGTTTCACGAGTTAATCTTCAACATGTTCATGTAGATAGTCGCCCCGTCCTATTTCGGGAATTGATCTACAATTTTTTCTTCACAGATAGTTGCCTTGTCTTTTTTCAGGAATTAATCTGTGGTTGGTCATCTAGATTGTTGCCCCGTCTTGTTTCGGGAATTAATCTAGAACCTGCTTTTTGTTGGCCGTTGAGATAGTTTCCCCATCTTATTTCGAGAATTAATCTCTTACCTGGTCTCATACATAGTTGCCCCGTCCTGTTTCGGGAATTAATCTTGGACCTATTTGAGAATTGTTGCTGATATTCGTCTGTTGACTGATCTTTCCTGAAAAGGTAAAGAGTTAGCTGTATGAAATGTCATGATGTATGAAATGCATTGCGCAATGATGTTCTCAAAATAAATGAGACCGTGATATATGTGTTTCTATGCATATACTATGACGTATGAATGTGAAATGTTGTTGAAGTGTATTCATAAACTCATGCAGTATCTTTGTCTGGGAAAATAAATCTCTGACTATTGTTGGGGATGAAGAATATGCGTGTCTTCAATCTTGTCTAGGATTCTTCCATTGGGGATGCTTGCTTGCTGTTTGAGGAAACTTCATCGGGGAATGTTGACTTCTGCTTTGGGGAGAAGAGTTATTGGTTGTTTATTTCTCTACTGGGGAATTTAATTCTTATATACCCTGACTGGGGATAAAAGACATGGATAACCTTTTGACTCATCTAGGGAGGATAATTCTTAGATACCCTGACTGAGGATAAAAGAGATGGATAACCTTCCGACTCGTCTGGGGAGGAAAACGTTAAATGGTATCTGGTCCAGTTCCAGGTTTAGTAGTGACTTTCTGGGGACAGTGGCAACTTTACTATGGAGAGGAATTTTGCCGATGATTTGTAGAAATCTGAGGAATAGACCCAAGCTAGGGAGACTGTAATCTATTGGGGAAATAAACCCTGTTGGGGAAATAAACCCTATTGATGGAGAAATATTTTGCTGAGGAAACAAACTCTCTTGGGGAAATTGAATCTACAGTTTTCAAACTAAGTTGGAGAAGAGAATTTCCATGAACTGTACTGATTGAAACTCTGTATGTTGGAGGAAATTATGGGGAATGTATCCTTATTGGGGATGAATTTGTGATAATTACTCTGTGGGGATAGTCTCATAGAAGTGGCTCCGTGGGGATTTATGGATAGTTTGGACATCATCCCAACTCCTAGAATCTTAAGTAAATGCTTATTCCGGTTCTTATGTATATATTTGTCAACAGTTAATCATGTTCACATGCATATGCTCATTCAATTTTAGTCATTGGACGTTTTGGAAAACAAAGCAAAAAAAACAAAAGGTTGAACTTTAAAGTGTATTTGTATTGATAATTTGCCTATAAACACGCAATTTTGTACAAAGAGACGAAAATCCTAGTAAGAGGAAGTCGTCGTGAAATGAAAAGAGTACAAAGTGAAAGCAAATATATATAACTATGTGGAAATGATTCTCATCGGGTTCCAACTATGCCATTGCCCATATGTCTTCGAATCTTTCATTTCTTGCTGTCAGAAGAAGTTGATTAAATTTATCTGTACCATTTGAACTTGACGTTGGTAATAAAGTTGGTTGTAAGTGATCCAACGGGACATAGTCGTTCTCTTTAATCCCTAATTTTTGCCTGGACCGCCCTTTCATGTTTTCAGTCCACCAGGATACCCTTTTTGGCCAAAGCCGCCTTTTCAGGTTTTTGACTTTCCGGATGTACAATCTTTTGTATATATCCCTAATTTTTTCCCGAACCCTTTTGGTTCGCCGGGATGCCCTTATTTTTTCCTAGGCCAGTCAACCTAACGGGTCATTTTTATGTGTAGTATCTTTTTACTATGTCTGTATTCACAGGGTGTGGGAAATCTTCACCTTCCATGGTGGTTAGTATCATAGAATCGCCCGAGAATATTTTCTTGACAATAAATGATCCTTCGTAAGTGGGAGTCCATTTGCCCCTGGGATCACCTTATGGTAGAATGATACGCTTTAGTACCAAGTCGCCAGCCTGATATACCTGATGCTTGATCTTCTTGTTGAAAGCCTTGATCATATGTTTCGGATACATCTGACTGTGACAGACAGCCGCAAGCCTCTTTTCGTCAATCAAATTCAACTAATCCAAGCTAGTTTGAATCCATTCGTCTTTTCCTAAGTTTTCCTCCTTCATAATCCTCAGAGAAGGAATTTGAACTTCGACAGGCAGGACAGCTTCCATGCCATAGACCAAAGAGAATGGGATTTCCCCAGTTGATGTTCACGCTAAATTGCGATAGCCATGAAAAGCAAAGGGTAACATCTCATTCCAATCTTTGTAGGTCACGACCATATTTTGCATAATATTCTTTATATTTTTATTGGAAGCTTCCACTGTGTCATTCATCTTTGGTCTGTATGGAGAAGTGTTGTGGTGTTTGACCTTTAACTGGGTGTAAATCTCAGCAATCATAGTTTTGCTAAGTTTGGTACCGTTGTCAATGATGATTCTCTCAGGTATGTTGTATCGACATATGAGGTTATGCTTAATGCTAAGAGCCACAACACTCTTGGTAATTGAGGAAAATGAAGCTGCTTCAACCTATTTTGTAAAGTAGTTGATGGCGACGAGAATGAAGCGATGTCCATTAGATGCAGTAGGTTTGATTTCTCCGATCATATCAATGCCCCACATTGAAAATGGCCAAGGAGAAGTCGTGATGTTCAAAGGAACTGAAGGCACATGAACTTTATCAGCATAGATCTGGCACTTAAGATAAGTCTTTGAGTGGTGATGACAGTCGGTTTCCATGGTCGACCAATAGTAACCTGCTCTCAATATTTTCTTAGCCATAGTATGCCAGCTGGAGTGAGAACCAAAGATCCCTTCATGCATATCCTCCATAATCTTCTCTACTTCCTTCTTGTCCACACAACGAAGCAGAGTTGAATCATGGTTGTGCCTCTACAGAATTACATTGCTCGGGAAGAACTTAGCTGAGAACCTCTGTAGTAATTTCCTATCATTAATAGATGCACCTTCAGGGTATTCTTGAGCCTCAAGATACCTTTTTACTTCATGAAACCAAGGCTTCTCTTCTACTCTATCAGTATCAATTTCGTAGTAGTGTGTCGGTTCATTGAATCTTTCAATGGTAATTCTGGGAGCCTCGTTGTCCCATCTAAGCTTAAATATGGATGACATGGTAGCTAAGGCGTCCGCCAACTGATTTTCTTCCCTTGGGATGTGCTCAAAGGTAATCTCTTTGAAGTATGGAATTTGGGTTAGCACATGTTCTCGGTAAGGGATAAGATTTGGTTGCTTCGTATCCCAATCTCCCTTGACTTGACTAATCACCAAGGCTGAATCCCTATATATGCTCAGGAATTTGACTCTTAAGTCAATAGCAGCTTTAAGACCCAAGATGCACGCTTCATACTCAACCATGTTATGGGTACAGTCAAAGCAAAGTCTGGCCGTGAAAGGTGTATGGCAACCTTTAGGAGAGATGATCACAGCACCAATTTTGTTTCCAAGTGTATTTTAGAGGCTCCGTCAAAAACCATAGTCCATTGGGATCCTGGCTCAGGTCCTTCATACGGTCCAGGTTCTTCACATTCTGTAATCAACATGGTGTTCTCATCCGGGAATTCGAAGTGCATAGACTGATAGCCATCTACAGCTTGATGCACCAAATGATCTTCCAGTACACTTCCTTTGATTGCTTTTTGAGTGGTTTACTGAATGTCGTATTCTGTTAAGAACATTTTCCACCGGGATATTCTTTCAGAGATGGATGGCTTCTCAAATATGTACTTGATGGGATCCATTTTAGAGATCAATAGAGTAGTATGAGTCAACATATATTATCTTAGTCGGTGAGCAGCCCATGCCAAAGTGCAACAAGTTTTCTCGAGCAGTGAATATCTTGTTTCACGGTTGGTAAACATTTTGCTAAGGTAGTATATTGCATGCTCTTTTCGACCAGACTCATCATGTTGCCCTAGCACACACCCCATTAAATTATCTAATACTTTCAAGTACATGATTAGAGGTCTTCCTTCAACTGGTGGCATCAGAATTGGAGGTTCTTGTAAGTACTCCTTAATTTTATCAAAAGCCATTTGACAGTCGTCATTCTATCCGACTACTTGATCTTTCTTCAGCAGTTTAAAGATTGGCTCACAAGTAGCAGTCAAATGAGAGATGAATCGGGCAACGTAGTTTAGTCGTCCTAGAAAACCTCTGACCTCCTTCTCAGTACGGGGAGCCGACATTTATTGAATAGCTTTAACTTTTGTAGGATAGACTTCAATACCTTTACCACTGACGACTAAACCTAGGAGTTTTCCAGACCTCACCCTAAAGGTGCATTTGTTGGGATTCAACTAGCTTGTATTTATTTAGCCTTTCAAACAACTTTTGCAGATGGTTAAGATGTTCTTCCTCAGTTTGTGATCTGGCTATCATGTCATCAACGTATACTTCTATCTCATGGTGAATCATGTCATGAAATAAAGCTACCATGGCACGTTTATAAGTTGCCCCAATGTTCTTCAACCCAAAAGGCATGACCTTATAACAGAAAGTGCCCCACTGTGTGACAAAGGTAGTTTTTTCCATGTCTTCGGGCGCCATTTTTATTTGGTTGTACCCAGAGAAGCCATCCATGAAGGAGAATACCTTGTGTTGAGCAGTGTTGTCAACCAAGACATCAATATATGGTAGTGGGAATTCATCTTTGGGGCTCGCCCTATTTAAATCCTTGTAGTCTACACACATACGGATCTTTTTGTCTTTCTTCGACACTGGAATGACATTTGCAACCCGTTGGGGATACGAAGTCACTACCAAGAAACCTGCATTGAACTGTTTCATTAACTCAACCTTGATTTTCTCTGACATATCAGGACGCATGCAACGGACCTTTTGTTTGATCAGAGAACAACCCTCTTTCATTAGCAGACGATGAACCACGATATCAGTATTGAGCCCTGCCATGTCTTCGTATGACCAAGCAAATACCTCAACATAGTCGTGCATCATCTGAACCAATCTTCTCTTGAAATTATCTCCCAGGTTGGCGTTAATTTTGACTTCTTTCTTACCTGCCTCGGTACCCAAGTTTATCACCTCGACCGGGTCTTCATGCGGTTGGATAGCCTTTTCCTCTTATATCAGGAGCCTGGTGAGTTCTCCAGGTATCTCACAATCTTCTTCACCTTCGTCTTCATCTTGATAGATTGGATTTTCAAAGTTATAAACGACAATAGCAGAATTGTTGTCAATGAGATCCGGAGTGGATGTGGATCTACAAATGTGTGTGTGTGTGTGTGTGTGTGTGTGTGTGCGCGTGTAAGGTCACATGGCTATTTAAAAATGCAGTAAAGTAAAAGAAAGACAAGGATCATAAAATTTAAATGCAAAATCGTCCAATGTTTTCATTAAATGAGCATATGATATATGAAATGACAACACTTAACAAATGGACCATTGTGCCCCAAGCAAGGGACAAGGTTTAAAGTTATTGTTTTAAAAGAAATTATACAGACAAACTTCTTAAAGTAATAAAAATAGGAAATAGCAATTACTCCTGGCTGAAGGAGATTGATACAAATTCTTTGGCCTTCCAGTTGTTGAGTCCACCGTCAACAATAGGGAATATCCATTTGTCCAAGTCACCATCACTATCAGTGTCCTCCAGAGCATTGACTTCATTGTTGATAATACAGAAAGGTAGTCCTCCAGCACGAACACGTTAAAACTCTTTCTAAGCCTTTGAAGTGAAAACCAATCCAAATTTGTTGGATTTGTAGGGGATATCAGGAAGCTGCCCCCAGATGGTGCAACCGCCTTCTTCTACTATAGCTCTAGAATCCTTCAGAGAAGACATTCTTGGTGAATCCTTTATGATCTAAGGAGTAGCAAGAATAGCTTTAGCAATGGCAATCATCAGAAGGATTACCTCAAATGTCTGGCAGGGGGTTTCAATGAATTCACCATCCATTTCAATATATTTGAAAGAGTTCAAATGGCTGACCATATATTCTTCCTCTCCGCAGACTGTGACAATCTTTCATTTCACCAGATACTTCAGCTTTTGATGCAAAGTAGAGGTAACAGCGCTTGTCCCATGGATCCAGGGGCGTCCGAGCATACATGAATAGGCCAGTCAGATATCCATTACATGAAAAGTGGAGTTGAAAACTTCAGATCCCACCTTGATTGGAAGATCAACCTCTCCGTGTACCATCCTTTTTGATCCATCAAAGGCTCTTACCACAATATCGCTGGGTTTCAGCACTAGCCCTTCACAGTCCAATCTATCTAGAGCACCTTTTGGTAATACATTTAGGGAAAAACCTATATCAACTAACATATGCGCCAAAGTAGTACCCTTACACTCAATAGAGATATGCAGAGCCTTGTTATGATTCTTCCCTGCCGGAGTTAAGTCAGCATCAAAAAAGCCTAAACCATTATCAGCAGTTATGCTTGCAACACAATTCTCAAACTGATCAACAGAGGTCTCTTGTGGTACATGAGCATTCTTCGGGAATTTCAACAAAGCCTAGACATGTGCTTCGGAGCATAATAACAAAGACATCATGGATATTTTTGAGGGTGTCTACCCCAGTTGCTCAACTATTTTGTAGTCACTTTTACGAATATTTTCAAAATTTCTTCCATCTCTTGTTTAGAAGGGTCTTCCATTGTAACATTGAGGGTGCCTCCGTCTGGGCAGGCTCAATTACTTTTTCTTTGCCCCGGGCGTCAGCAGTTGACCCAGCAGTAGGAATATGAACAGGTGTAGTGATAGTTTTTAGAGGAGATATCTCTAGGGAGAAGATCCTTCTTGTTCATGTAACTTTGCTAGTTCCAACAATATTTTCAACATTTAGATTGGTAACTTAATAATCTTCATCTTTGGTAGTCCATGGCTCTTTCTTAACACCATGCTAATAAACTTCTACCCCATAGTTCTAGGGGACAACCTTGTCATAGGAATAGGGGAATGGCCCCGGTGCAGTGATGATCAGGGGAGCCACCCTTGGCTCAGCGGGAATCCTTATACGGCCTCTAGAGGTGATCCTTATAGGAGTATTAGAAATGCTGAATATAGAAACATCTTCAAGTCTCAGTTCCTGGGGTATACTTTCATGCAAACTTTTCATGGATGGAGTTTTCTCGAACAGAATTTCATGGATATGAATCAAGCGTTGAATACCCTTTTTCAGCCACATACAACCATTAGTTTAGGAAGCAAAATGGTAACAATTTTCAGGACAACCCAGAAATAAACTGGCTCTCAACAGATTCTTCTTAATAGTCATCAAGATAGTGGTCAAGTCACTTATCGTGGAGACATAGGAAACATCGTCAATAGCATTAATACCTTTACCATGATTGGGCATGGGCACAGTAATCACATTAGGGGTTTCTGAAGGGTCAAACTCAATCACTTTGTTGTCAATCAAATCTTGGATTTTGTTCTTCAACGCCCAACAGTTGTTGGTGTCATGCCCAGGACTATATGAATGATAGGAGCATTTCACGTTCAGATTATATTTGGGAGAGGAAGTATTGGGATTAGGATGAGGATCTCGCAAAATTACCAAATCTGCCTTCAACAGATGTTGTAAAGCTTGAGGCAATGGCATATTGGTCCTAGTGAACTGCCTTCTCGGGGCATCTGGCCTATGTTGATTGTTTTGTTGTTGTATTCGTTGAACTGGGGTTAGATTAGAAATCAATACTTCTCCTATCGAATGATGACGAACATTCTTGATACGAATCCTCTGACCATAAAAAATCATTGCTCTCTTTCTTTCCAATGAATGATTTCTTCACAAAACTAGAGGATGCATCCATCTGAATCTTCCCGCTTTTGATACCACTTTCAACTTGTTCACCAGTCAAAATCAGCTCTGTAAACCCTAATGAAGAACTCTCAATCAGCAAATTAAAGAATGAACCTGTTAGAGTACCCATGAACATGTCTACCAATTCTTGATCAGTAAAAGGGGGTTACACCCTTCTAGTCAGATCCCTCCATTTTTAAGCATACTCCTTAAATCCTTCATTCGACCCCATAGTCTTACTCTGTAATTGCACACGAGTTGGTGCAAGGTCAGCATTGTATTGGTATTTTTTGTAGAAGGCAGTAGCCAAGTCCTCCCAAGCACGGATATTAGTTCCCTCTAGTTGATAGAACCATTCCAACTGTGACCCAGATAGGCTCTCTTGAAAGAAATAAACCCATAACTTCCTATCGGCAATGTGTGGTTGAATCTTTCGGACATATGACCTTAAATGGAGTTTCAGACAAGAGATCCCGTCATATTTGGCAAAGACATGGATCTTGAATTTGTGAGGGATAACCACCCCTGGGATCAAACCTAGGTCTCCAAAGTCCAATCCAAGCACTTTTTGAATTTCCACGGCTTTAAGTCGGTCTTCTAGCTGCTTGAATTTGTCATCCGCCGGAGGGTACTGCTCATCGGAATAGTCTTCATCCTCAGAAATCGGGTTATTTCCACCCCCAACCCGGGTTCTTTTTACATCCTCTTCTTGATTTTCGTCCTCCACAGAGGAAACATCTTCTACTTGAGCCAATCGGCAGAACCTTTGAACCTTTTTCCCATTTTGAGGATAACATCCCGTTTCTTAGTCTTCTTTTTTGTGATGAGGAGCGCCATCATTTCTTGTTGTCCTTTGATTTGGTTCAGGAGAGTCTTTTGAAAATGTGCGTGTTGAGTCTGCAGATCTTTGACGGTTTGCTCGAGATCCATCTTATACTAAAATAAACAGTGAAAAGATGAGGAAACCTGTATCAAAAAACCTGCTTATGAAATGATGCATGATATGTGGACGCAATGTTTTCAAAGACCTTAAGAGATTTAAATTTTCTAGCCAAAAAGGAAACAGAAACAAATATTGCATTAATAAGTTCAAAAATTTTAAGTGTTTCTTGGGCTTACAATGAAAAAGCAAAAAAGGGTCTCAAAGAGACAACAAAACTAAAACTCCTAAGACCTAAGACTCAAGTATCCCACGGACGCTTCCTCTTTGTATCGATGTATGCATTAAGGCTTTGCTCCTCGTGAAGTCGCTTTGTGAGCCCCAACACTTTCTTCTCGCTTGCATAGAATTGAGCTTCAAAGGTGTCTCATTCTTCCTTGAGTTGAATCTAAGATTTCTACAATTCCTAGAGGTCAGTAGGCATGTCCGGATGGAGAGTGGCATAAGGAATATCCCCCTTGGCAATGGGATCCATAATCATTGGTAGAATGGATGGATATGGAATCATGAGGCTTTGAGCGCGAGCTCGTACCCATTTGAGATATGGCTCCAAAGTGATAGAATTCTTATGTCCCAAAGTCTTGCTATCAATTTTGTTTACCATGCCTCAAACTTGTACAAACCTTTAACGATAACCTTGAAAATCGTTCTTATAGTTGAACATAATACCTTGGATAAGTGTGTCATGAGGACCATATCTTCGAGCATAACCAAATTGTCGTAGAGCCAGAGAAGGGTTGTAAGTAATTCCTCCCTTAATTCCAATGAGTGGAACATTAGGTAATTCCCTACAGCGGTTAATGATAGTAACATCTTCCAGAGATCGGACACACCAATGAATATCCAAATGAGAGAGCGACATCATCCTTTCCGACCACCTCAAACCTTGTTCATTCTTCAATACTGGTAGGGGAAGGTGCGAAATAAACCTCCTAGATAGCAACGGTACATAACACATAAGAGCCCCTCTCTTCCTCATAGTACGAGTGTGAAGAGAATGCAGAATATCTCCAAGCAAAGTAGGCACAGGATTACGGGAAAGGAAGATTTTAACCGCATTCACATCTATGAGTTGGTCTAGATTAGGGAACAATACTAACTCGTAGATTTGGAAGAGCCAAGATTTATTCAAAAGCTTGAAAATCCATAGCATCCCAAAATAATCAAGCCTCCTCTAACAGAAATTTAGCCAGAAAACCCTTGTCTCCACTCCTTGTTTCCCAATTAGCTACAATGTCGGACCGCTTCAAATGCAAGGCTAATGCAATTTATTTAGGTTGTGGATCTTTCTCTAAACCTCTAAAAGGTGTTTAATTAAGAACATGTACTTCCAGTAATTGAGAAAAATCCTCCATTGTAGGCACTAACTGATAATCAAGAAAGGTGAAGCAAAGATGCACAGGGTTAAAGAACTGGAATAGTACAATCATCATATCTTCTTCAAAACCCAAAGTAACTAAACTAAGTAGTCGACCATGCCTTTTGATGAATGGAGAACTTTCAGGAACCTTAAGACTAACTCCTTAAGTTAAGAAGGCACCCTTACAAAGCTGATTCAGATAGTGTTTATGCGAGCGGAAGCCATAACCTACAAAACAGAACAAAGATAAATCTCTAGATCCTTGAAATGGTTAGTGAAAATGCTATGGCATGATGTCATGATGTCATGATGTTATGATGTCATGTTTGAACAATTAATCACACGCAAACAAAGCACACAAGGCCTTAGGTTTAAGCTTGCATGGGGTTTATAGGTAAGTACCCTCTTGAAGTTTTAGTTGGCTTAACTTGTCCTAAAAGAAGTAACCGGGTTCTAGGAATCTCAGTATCATTAATCTTTCCTCATCGGCCATTGTTTCAGCACAAGCATCATAACTGCGACCGAAATATCCCAAAAGTAGTATCGAGTATTAACCAACTTCAGTCTGCACCAAAGCTATCTATCTCACTATTTTCTAATGGCCAAGTTTTTCAACTAAGGTTCTATGGTCAATTAGTGCTTTATGACACCACACATCGGCCCCGTATTCTCCTTGGTTCAACTCAAGGAAACCAGTACCAACAAATGTGTTACACTAACGTAGCCATCGCTTCAACCATATCGATTTATGTCGTATAGTTTTCACGATCTATTTCTACTTACCTAAAATGCCCCAGATCCAGGTATAGGATCTATACAAGAAATAAACCCAAGCACATCCCAAAATATAAAGCAAACAAGGCAAATAAATAAAGCAATAATGGTGATCTAGCTCTTAAGGTAACCCCGCTTTTAGTTTATCCCAAGCAGAGTCGCCAGTTCTGTAATACGGTTGGAGAACTGACTTGAGGTTTTGCATTTTATTGCAAATGTTGCGGATAGCAAGAGTCTCCACCGAATTTTCTTTTATCCAATAAAGGAAAGAGTGAAAAGAACAGGAAAGACCTTTTGAGAATTTTCTTGAGTTCGGGGGGTAGGTTATGAAAATGGAAGGTGTTAGCACCCTTTTCATCCATAATTATCTACGGGCTCTTAATTGCTAGCTCACTTTGAAAATGCTTTATGTTTGTGTATGTTTGAAAATATTTTGAAAACACCTAAGTGCGGCAATTTTGTAATGATTCTCGTATCATTGAGAATGTACACAAAATATTTGTTTTGAAAATATTTGTTGAAAGGGAGTGTTTGGAAAGATGTTTTGAAAATTCCATTTTGTAATGATTCTCGTATCATTGAAAATGTATACAAAATGTTTATTTTTGAAAAGTGTTTTGAAAATAATTTGTTTTGAAAGTGTGAAGTGTGGAAATTGTTTTAGTTTGTGAGAAAACAATTACGAGCGATCTAACTACTCAAAATGTATTTGTTCTTTTCCTCCTCCTTTAGATAATGCTTGCCTACCATTAGTTAGTAAGAAGCCTTATCATTGAATGTGAGGGGACAGGCGTGAGTCATCGTACAATCATAGAAGGCAACTTCTAAGATACTTTAGCAGTTGTCGTAAGGGACTAAGATCGTTTATTGAAGGCAACATTGAAGGGTCATCGAGGGACTATGATATTTTAATCTAGGGTTTTTGCTAAAGCATCTCACGTTCGAGGGACATGACTGTTTTAATCCGAGGCAATAAGTGAGGTTACCCTAGAGGTGCATGTATACGAAATGTGTTTGATTCAATTACTTTATCTTGAATTAGGGTTGTCTAATGTTTGATTTTAAATCTTGCCATACAAACCCTAATTACTAACAATAATAAGGAAAGCGATAAATTGCAGAATTTAAATGTCCTAACCTATTACAACGCTTTGGGAATGGGGGGTACAAGTTTGTGAAATGGGGAGAAAAGCAATAAACCTTAATTATCTATTAAAGACCATGTGCATAAATGGTAACGCGAAATAATAAGATGCACAAAAATGTAAAGATGAAGAAGAGAGAAAAGAAATTGTTTTTTTGGTTTTAGTAGAGAAAAAGGATTAATATTTTAACCTAATTGATTGACTTTGTATTTAAAAGAAATTAGTAAACCTAAATAAATTAAGTTAAGGTCAAAATTAATTTCATTAATTAAAAGGAAAAATAATTTAAATATAGAAAGAACTTAGGTCTAAGTTAATTTAAAAGAGAAATTAATTGTTAGAAGATATTTTGAGTTTTTATTTAGAAAAATATTTTATGACGTAAAATAAATAGTAAAAACCTAATTCTAATCATTTTTTACAAGTTTAAAAAATAAAATAAAGTAATTAATTTTGTTTGTGAAGATTAAAAATAATTGATTAAAACCTAAACCTAAATTTTTATGATTTTTATGATTTAATGTATTTTATTAAATAAAATAAATAAATAAAAGTAGAAAAAGAAAATATAAAAAGAAATAAAAATAATTGGGCCATGAGTCAGAAGTAAAAAGGGGGTGTGAGAAACCATTTTTATTAGGCCATAAATAGTTTTTGTTCAAATCAGAAAAATAAAATAAAAATAAGAATGGGCCTACAAGTTAGTAAAAGGGGTGAAATGCAGCAAAAACAAGAAGCCCGGAACTACAAAGTCCAGGCGCTGCCTGATTCAATGTAGCTAGCCTTTGATATCTCACGGTGGATGCTTGCATCTGGAATATCCATTTTGGATATAGGGAGATCAGAGGGTAATGAAGATGGGTGCAGCGTGCGTGCCTTAAGCTTGTGTGCATTGAATCTGAAACAAATAAATGTGAAACAAATAAAAGGGTACCACTAGGGCTCGAACCCAGGTCCCTATAGTCACAGGCGTGCGCTTTAACCACTGGGGTGGTGATACATCCGGTAGTTAAAGCAAAAACCAATAAATATATCACAAACTCATTCCTGAATATACTTTATCTTCTTCCTTGCGCCAGAAGCCATGAACAACATTTTTGAATTTTCAAACTCTTCCATTTCTCAATCATTTTCAAAAGTTTAAACATGAAACTTACTTATTTTTTCACCACGAGTCCAACCATGCCATTAACCTAAGCTAATAGTCAAAGATTAAAGCAAATTTTTATTGGTACCAAACTGAACCCTAATTATTCAGAAACTTTATTTCCAAAATTCTCATCACTCAGGGAAGATAAATGAAATGTAAGCACATGGTTAGCTTCAGGGCAATGATATCTACATTTTTTATTCAGAAAGCAAATATTAATGATACTTGTATAGAAAGTTTAAAGTTGAGAAAACCTACCTCAAAAGGGAGAATCGTGTTTGAAGTTGGAGCACTCCTGGAGGTGTTGTGATGATCTGGATAGCTTCACTGAACTCCCAAGAAGCTATTGCAATGCTTACTTTGGATTTTGAGTTCCTGGATTCTTCTGGAGAAGTCAAGTTGCTGATTTGAGTTTTGAAAATGATGGATGGTGATGGAGGGATTACATAAGTGGTTCAAGTGTTTAGATCACTTTTATATGGTGTATTGATGATTATTGAATGATTGAAATGGAAAACGTACGAGTATATTATGAGTTTGGTGTTCGAGGTCAGAAGTTTCCAAAAAATTGGGGTTTTGATGCAATTTCTGGTTTGAGGGAGTATGAGGGTGCTTTGAGGGATATGAATTCGTGTTTTGGCTTGGAAATGGCCTCTTTATTTATAGGCAAGAAGTTTGATATCTTGAAGTAACCAGAATCTTGAGATAACATGTTAGGGTTTGGTTGAAAATGAGAAATAAAGTTGGATAGATTTCCATGGTTCCAAGGTTCAAGTACAAGCATGGTTTGAGTTGTTGGGTGCATGGAGGTTTCTTTTTCACTTTATCATGGAGTGTGATCAGAAGAAACAAGTGAGGAGCTCAATGCATTGACTTTGTGATTAAAGCTTGCTTTTCTAAAATGGAAGTCTTGGCTTTCTTCCCTTAATGGCAAAATGGTTTGGACAATGGCTCAAACAATTGGATAAAGGCTCAATCAATTATGTGAACATTAAATTATTGTGATATTTTCAAGTCAAGAAGCCTGCAAAGCAAGATTATGCAGCATAGCAAGAAGATTGGATTATGTGTTCTTCACAAAAATGACTTATAATTCAAGTTTATCATGCCAACTTTAAGTCTTCGAATCTCCTAGATCAAAAATTATCTCTTCAAGTTATTGGACATTTTGGAAAGCTTGAAACATTTTCTATAACCTTCCTGTTAACCACTTTGGCTAAATCAACTGGGAACTTGGTGAAAAATTGCCAAGAAGTTGGGACAAAAATTTGACCAAACTTGTTGAAAATTTCACTAAGTGTTTTGATAAATATTTTATGACTTTATGGGCCTATATCTCCTAATCTAATAATTTTTTGGACATCAACCCTCAATGACAAAGTTGTATAATTCATCATGCTCTACAACTTTCATGTTGAAAATTTTCCTTGAATCATCTTGCATCTTAGTGAAAAATAGTCATGAAGTGGTGATTTTATTAAGGCCAAAAGCACTTAGAATTTTTCTAAGTATTTGGAAAGCTTGACTTTTTGTTTACTTTTCTTGACTTTGTTGATTCTTGTTGATCAAGTTTTATATTTTGTTAATGTCTTGATGATTCTTGACCTTTGAAATTCAATGTTGGCCAAAAAGTCAAAGTTTTACTTTTTATTTGATTATTGACATATTATCAATTGATCCAAATTTCAACTATCAATCCCTTGATCTTTAGAAATGATTCGAGCCATGAAATTAGGTCAATATATTGTGTTTGAGTACTTAAGATCATTCCTTAAGTCATTAGGTCATGTACTAGGTCAAAAATCAACGATTTAGCCATCCTCAATCAAAACCCTACTTTTGACAATTTTGCCCCTTTGATGATTTGAGTGCTTTCCTTGAGGAATTATGATCAACCTTTAATCAAATTATGAATATCACATCAAAATGTTGATGTTGGCAAAAAATCTTGAAGTTTGACTGTATATTGACCATAATTGACTTTTTAATCAATACAACTGATTTCTAGTCATCTGAGCAATTGACTGAGCAAATTTGTGATGCAAAGCTTGAAACCTGGTATGAGCATTCTTGGAGATCTAAAATGAACCATGAAAGTCACTTGAGGTATTATAAATTCAATTTTACTTGATAAAACCAAAACCCTAATTATGGACTCAGTGCTTAGGAGGTGAGCTTGTCTGATCAACTCTTGAGGATCTTTGAGCATTTGGGGAAATTTTTATGAGAGATGTCTTGAAGAAAAGGGAGGGAAAATTTTGGGGTACAACAGTAGGTTATTCTGATTATGTGCTTTGTCTGTGATCGGGAATTCATCTGTATACAACCGTTACTCTGCCCAATTTTTTTTGAAGACTTAATGCATTTGAAGCTTGGTTTTCTCAAGAGGTTTATTATCCTTGCTTGTTTGGTTTCAATCCAAAGGATGGGAATTATACATTGAATCATTATGTCAATTGTTGGGTTTTTGTTGGTTAGACGATTCTTTTCCCTAGCTTTTACCTTATGCTTTAGGACAACCTCTTCATCTCCTCCCATCTTCTTTAATTTCAAAAATCTTCTCCCTCCTTTTCAAAACTCTTCTTGTTTTCAAAACTTGAATTGCTTTCGCAATAAACTTGGACTTAGGTCCATGCCTTTTCAATATATTTTCTTAATCAAACTTTAACCAATTTAATCATACTTTGACATTTTTGAGAAGACTAAAAATCAATCAACCTCATTCAAATCATTTTTGCCACTTTGGCTTTTTTTTCACTTTAAAACTTTTCTCAAAAGATTAGACTCTTGTCAATCCTTATAGTGATGTGAGCTTCTGTACTTCTATGATATGTAGTAAAGTGATATATTTTCCACTTGGGTGTTGAGCGAAGCTTTGTTGATTTTAAAATCCAAGCCATGTCCTCCACTTTGAGATGACGCAAATTCTTCTTTCTAATAATCGTGGGTAGTAAGTATGTTTTCCACTCGGATAAGACGATGATGTCTTGTCTCTTAAAATTAACCAACATATTATGTTTTATAATTTTTAAAGGTGAACTACGAGTACCCTGATCCCCTATTGCATGGAAGGTGGTACGTAGGCACTAAAGGTTCGCAACTGCGGCGAGTGAAAAATTGTAAAATATATTTCTTTTCTCATCTCCACAATCTATTTTTATACAACATTTATAGCCAAAATACACAAATTTACAAAGAGGTTCTTGCGGAGTACCATAGATGTTTAGGGTGCTAATACCTTCACTTTGTGTAACCAACCCACGAACTTAGATTCTCTCCCCCTTTTTTTGGGTTATTAGCTCTTTTCCCATTCCTTTGGAAATAATAAAGCGCGGGTGGCGATTTTTTATTTTGATCTATGTGAGTCAAGTCAATCTAATGGCTTAAGTCTCAACATTTATATTGCTACACATGCAACATCTGAATCAACCTATTCTTAACACTGCCCTCTAGGTTGGCGCCTATCTTAACTTTTTTCCTGTCTATTTTAGAACCCAGATTTACCACTTCAACTAGTTCTTCATGCGATTGGATAGCCTTTTCTTCTTGTATTAAGAGTGTGGAAAGTCCTCAAGATATTTCACAATCTTCCTCACCTTTGTCCTCGGCTTAGTAGATCGGATTTTCAAAGTCATAAGTGACAATAGCATAGTCGTTATTGACAGGATCCATAGTGGATGTGGATCTGCAATTTATTGTGTGGGTGTGTGTAAGAACACATAAATATTTGAAAATGATTAAAAAAAAAATAAAGAGAGCACAAAATATGAATGCAAAAAGTACAATGCTTTTATTAAGTGAACATATGTTTATGAGATGACAACCCTTAACAAATGAATTGTTGTTCCCCGGGTAAGGCACAAGGGTTAAAGTCATTGTTTAAATATTACAAAGCCAAAACTTAAAAGCAATAAAAAAAGAAATGTAGCTATTACTCCTGAATAAAGGAGATAGAGATAATGTCTTCCGCCTTCCAGTTGCTAAGCCTGTTTCCAATGGTAGGAAATATCCAGCTGTCAAGGGCATGGTCACTGTCAGCATCTTCTATAGCGTTGACTTCGTTGTTGCTAATGCAGAATATAGGTCTTCCAGCACGAGCGCGACGAAAAACCCTCTGACCCTTTGCAGTTAAACCCAAACCGAATTTGTCATATTTATATGGAATGTCAAGAAGCTAGCCCCAAATAGTACAACCATCTTCTTCTATAGTAGCTTTAGCGTCTTTTAAAGAAGCCATTCTGGGAAGAACCCAGGTAACCTTGGGAATGGAAGACACATATTCAGTTGAGGCAGGAGGGATGACTTCAAAAGTATGACAGGGAGTCTCGATGAATTCTCCGTCCATCTCTTCGTACCGGAATGAATTTAAGTGGCTAACCATGTACTCTTCTTCACCGCAGACAGTAACGATCTTCCTGTTCACAGGATATTTTAGCTTCTGATGTAGGGTTGAGGTAACATCACATGCCCCATAGATTCAGGGGCGTACCAATAGGAAAGAATAAGCTGGCCGAATATCCCTCATGTAGAAGATAGATTCAAAGATCTGCAAGCCTACCTTGATCGGAAGATCTACCTCTCTGTGTACCATCCTCTTCGACCCGTCAAAGGCTCGGACTATAATATCGTTGAGTTTTAATATTACCCATTTGCAATCGCGTCTGTCTAAAGTGCCCTTCGGTAGAACATTTAACAAGGAATCAGTATCAACCAATACATGAGCCAGAGTAGTGCCCATGCATTCAATGAAGATATAGAGGGCTATATTGTGATTTCTTCCTTCTGGAGTCAGATCAGTATCAGAGAAACCTAATCCATTGCCAGTCGTCAAACTAGCAACATAACTTCCAAATTGATCAGCAAAAATCTCTTGTGGCACGTGAGCAGTCTTCAAAATTTTCACCAAATCCTGTCTATGGGCTTTAGAACACAGTAATAGGGATAACATAGAGATTTTGGATGGGGTCTGCCCTAGCTATTCAACAATCTTGTAGTCACTCTTATAGATAATCTTCAATACCTCTTCCAACTCTTGCCTAGATGTGTCTTCAACTGCAAATTCCTTAGGTGGCTCCGTCTGGGAAGGTTTCGTTATTTGCTCATTACCCTGAGCCTCGGTAGTTAATTTGGTAGTAGAAACCTTAACAGGTGTGGCAACAGTCTTTGGAGAGATTTTCGGGGAGAAAACTCTCTCGTTTCTAGTAACCCTACTAGTCCTAGCAGTATTGTCAATGTCGGGATCAGCAACTTTAGTAACTTTATCTTCAATAGTCAGTAGTTCTTGCTTGACTCCATGGTAGTAGACGTCGGATCCATAGTTCTAAGGGATAGCTTTATCCGAAGAATATGGGATTGGTCTGGGTGTAGTGATGATCAGGGGAGTAGCTTTCAGTTGGCAGTAATTCTTACAGGACCTTTGGAAGTGATCCTGATAAGAGTGTCGGATATCACAGATAAGTATTGACACAGATTCTCAGCAGACGGAACCTTCCCGGTCATAATTATATGATTGTCCATTAGGCATTGAATGCCTTCCTTTAGCAAATTGCAGCCATTGGCTTAGACTGCGCAACAATAACATTTTTCGATGCAGCCGGAAATAAACCGGCCTGCAACAGATTCTTCTTAATGATTGGTAGGGGAGTAACCAATTCACTTACAGTAGCAACATAAAGAACAAAGTCAATAGAACTTATGACTTTTTCATGCTTCGGTATTGGTGCAATTATTACATTTGGAGTCACCGGAGGATCAAACTCAATTTCTTTGTTGTCAATCATATCCTGAATTTTGTTTTTCAGGGCCCAGCAGTTATTGGTATCGTGCCCAGGACTGTTGGAATGGTAGGCAGACTTCGCATTCGGATTGTATCGAGGAGAGGAGGTGTTGGGATTCTGAGGAGGCCCCCTCACTATTATCAACTCTTATTTCATTAGATGTTTTAATGCCTAAGACAATGGCATAATGATCTTCGTAAATTGTCTTCTTGGAGCATCTGACCTACACTGATTGCCTTGTTGTTGTTGTTGAACAGGCGCATGATTAGAAATTAATACCGCTCCCGTTGACTGATTGCGATCATCTTACCATGGCCCTTTTGTCCATAAACTACATTGGTCTCCTTTTTACCACTGAATGTCTTCGTTATAGCACTAGAAGACGCAGCGGTCGGAATCTTTCTACTCTTAATACCACTTTCGACTCGTTCACCAGTTAGAATCAGCTCAGTGGAACCAGATGGAGAACTCACAATTAGATGATTAAAGAACGGACTTGTCAGAGTGCCCATGAACATATCAACTAGCTCCCTATCATACAAAGGAGGTTGTACTCACCCAGCTAGAGCTCTCCACTTTTGGGAATATTCTTTTAACCCTTCATTCGAGCCCAAAGTCATGTTTTGTAATTGCACCCAAGTTGGTGCAAGATCAGCATTATATTTATATTGCTTGTAAAAAGCAGCAGCCAAGTCATCCCAAGTACGAATGTTGGTTCCTTCCAGCTGATAGAACCATTCAAGTTGTGTACCAGACAAACTTTCCTGAAAGAAGTGAACCCATAACTTTCTGTCAGCAGTATGGGGTTGGATCTTCCGAACATAAGATCTCAGATGAAGTTTCGGACAAGACACGCCATCATACGTAGCAACCTTGAACTTGTGAGGGATAACAACCCCCGGAATAAGACATAGCTCTCCAAAATCAAGTCCATACACTTTTTGGATTTCCATGGCCTTGAGGCAGTCTTCCAATTGTTTGTACATCTCATCTGCGTGAGGGTTTGTTCATCAAAATAGTCTTCATCCTCAGGAATTTTCCAAGAACCTTGATTGCTTCCTGTTGTACCCCAAAATCTTCCCTTCCATTTTCTTCAAAAAAATATACTCACAAAGGTCTCAAGTACTCAAAGCCACTCAAGAGTTGACTGGTCAAAACCACCTCCTAAGTAAGGGTCTTCAACTAGGGTTTAATGATTCTTGAGGTATGAGGTATGCTCGACCCATGCTGTCGGAAGTCGTCAGATGGTCGAAACAATAAGTATAGCTTGATTCTGGATCGAGGAGCCCTGATGCATGATTCATGCAGCCTTATGCTTTATGATTATGACTTGAATGCCTTTTTTGAATAACGCCCCCGTGATGGGTCGTGGATGATTAAAGGATAGAGATTTGGTTATGAAACAAGGTTGCTTGTCATATGATGGTGGAGTGTTGTGCTTGCATGATTCCCCAATACTCGTTTCGAACTCGAAGATTGCTGACATAGAAGAGAGGTCCCTGGAGGTTTGTGAAAGTATGAAGAGAGCTTGCTTTCGTGTGGACTATTTTCCCTAGTTTGTTGGTAGGGTCTTTGAGGAGATTCTCTTTGATATGAGCTTGGAAACAATTTGATCATAATATGGATGACCCCACTGTCTTGCTTTATGCCCCTGGTTAAAAGATTCTAGAAAATGTTTGATTTTGATGGACCCTTTATTATCAACTCCTTTTGCTCGAGCCTCGCAGTAATTTTCCCCAACATTCGAATTTTGAAAAGACATGCCCCCCAATCTCCAGGATCTGGAGAGAGTACCCTTAGAAGGAAACTTTAGACATCACCATGAACTTGACATAGGTTTCCCCAAGTATTCGAAGCTTGAAAATATTTATACTTGAAGTTGCTTGAGGAATTTAGACCCTACGTGCAGTACGATGAACTTGATACGTACTGCCCCCAACATCTGAGTCTTAGAAGGTTTCCCTTGATCATTAATGCCTCAAGAAGCTTGTTAACATGAGGAAACCGAGTCACACCTTATTGTGACAAGAACTTGATTAAGGGATGCTCCTCCGAAAGATATGCCCCTTGTCAATAGTATCTTCATGTGATATACCCCTATGATCATTAGTCTTTGCCCCTGTTTATAGGGATCTCTTTAGATGTTTTTCCCCCTAGTTAGGAGCTTCTTGAAAATGTTGCGTTTGATCATACATTTTTGGAATCTCCTTGATGCTAAGTATTGATTCGTAAATAAAATTGTACATTTTAAAAAGTAATTATGTTTGATGCACATGCGAGTTCTTAAAATCGAAATTGATTATTTGTAAAGAAATTAAAGATTAGAAGATGCATATTCGAAGAAGCAAAGTGGTCATAAATAATTTAAACAAACGTAGGAGTCAGTTTAAAACAAATCTTGTTGAGTATGCTTTCATAGTGAACCTAGCTTCAATTAGGACTTTTAAAGGTTGGAACGTGGCCATGGTTCGTGGTTTAAGAAACAAAAGATATAAGGCTCAAAATATATTTATCCCACCCCATTCTCCTTGATGTTCTTCAATCCTAAGTTCAATTAATCCAACAGATGCGTTTAACCCCCAAGAGAAAGTTCGTAGTCACGCAGATGATGAGAAGTGTAGAGAAAGATTCAAGCGCCAATGAAAACCATTGAGAAGATCCAAGCACTGATAATATTCAAACACTGATGAAAAAGCTTTGACAAGATCCAAGCATTGATAAGATCCAAGCGTTGATAAGATCTAAATGTTGATGAGAAGCCTTGATGCTTCTTGAGGTGGCAGTCACAAGATTGTTCTCCAATTTATTGTTTTCAATCGCTTATTTTTGCATGGACCAATTTTTTATGAATTTCTTTTGATCCATTGGGATGCCCTAACTTTCACCTCAGTCAATTTTTTATTTATGTTGACTTAGCGGGCTTTCACTTTTTTTTGAATTTCTTTTCTTTTTGCTTTTGATTTTGACAATTTGTGACTGCCATGTTGATTGTTGTAAGCTTCGTCTTCATCGCTTCCTCGATCTTGATTGATGCACTGAGGAGAAAGATGTTGTGAACTTTGTCTTAGTTGATTCCTCAATCTTGGATGATGAATGCAAGGAAGATGATGTGCTCGAGTCTTTGCTTAGATTGTTCTCTCGATGATGTATCGAGGAAATAGATATGCTTGAACCTTTGCTTAGATCGTTTCGATTCTCCTAGGATTTTAATGCATCGTCGAATTAATTGAAGTCTACCCTGCCCTTGGTTAAGATTAAGTTTTTTTAGAGAATAGAAAGAACTCCGACTTCTAGCTCGAGGGGGTTAACTACGGATTAACTCCTTATATCTCCATTGTTTATGAATTGAAACAATGCCTTACATTGCCAGCTAAGCCTTACTATTAAAAAGCATACATCATAAAAATTTGGTTATTTTGTATTTTTATCATTCTCCATCAGAGTTTGTTAATTTGAAAATGGAAAAGAAGAGCGAGAATGGAAAGTCGTTGATCATTTATGGAATGGATCGATTTCAAAAACATGCATGCTTATTTTATTAAAATTACTTGGCCAAAGAGTACAAAGTTTATAACAAATAACACTTAGCAAGAAGGAAATTACAATTTGAAATGATAAAAGCCTAATTATACTAGAGATAAGCTTATGTAATGATCCACCAATCAGGGTGAGAGATTTTCCATCATGTGCGGGTTATCTTCTTCAAAAGTTAATTGCTTATTTTCAATCAGCCCTTGTACCACTTCTTTGAATGAGTTGCATTCTTCAATCGAATTCCCCGTTACTCCACCATGAAAATCACATTGAACATTCGGGTTATACCAAGGAGGAAACGAAGACTCCATGGATCTGGTCTGTCTAGGGGTCATTGATGAATTTTGGACCAGATATGACCATAATTGACTGTATGTCATAGGGATCGGGTCGAACTGGCTAATTTCCCCTTCTCGACTGTTTGGACGCCTATGTTGATTCGGGCATTGATGGTGATTGTTTCAATTCTGAGCGTGTCGATTCTGACGTCGACATTCAGGTGAAATTTTAGCATGCTGGTTTTGTGGTATAGGCCATGGCTACTGGTGTTGAAGACCAGAGGGTGGTTATTGGTATTGAGCATTTACTGCATACGAATATTGATGATAGATCGTAGGAGACGAAGTTTCTGGAGCTTGGTAAGTTCCCCAAATAGAGTTTGTTTCATTTTCTTCTTCCTCGTGGAAATTTCTAAGGGATTCACTGGTCGAACTACTCGAGACGCTTTGGATTTTTTCGGTTTTGATGTCGTTCTCGATGCGTTCCCTAGCTATTACTAGGTCAGAGAAGCGTGAAGGTATACTTCCCAACATTTTTCATGGTATTGACCTTGTAGGGTGCTCATGAACACGTATACCAACTCCTTATCCAATAATGGCGGTTGTACTCGAGCAGCCAACTCTCTCCATCTCTGCGTGTATTCTTTGAAGGATTTGTTACTCTTCTGAGATAAATCTTGCATTTGTGTGCGACTTGGAGCCATGTCAATGTTATATTGATAATGCTTTTGAAATTCCAAAGCCAAGTCTTTCCAGGTGAGGATGTGGTTTCTTTCCAATTGCGTATACCAATATAATGATGCTCCACTAAGACTGTCTTGAAAACAGTGAATAAGTAATTTGTCATCGCATGGGTATGTTGCCATCTTCCTAACATACATCTTCAAATGGGTCTTAGGGCAACTAGACCCGTTATACCTTTCAAAATCTGGCATCTTAAATTTTAGAGGTAATACCACGTCTTCAACTAAACATAAGGTAGAAACATTAAAGTCATGAGTGTTATGTCCTTCTATGGTGCTAAGCCTCTTTTCCAGTATGCGGTATCTTTTGGCATCCTCAAGATTTTTGAATTCTTTAGTATTCATGGTCAGGTTTTCCCCTTGAGGTTTCGGCATGGGGAATGCAAATTGATGATACTCAATAGATTCATGAGATAAAGTATACCCATTCTCGGAAAATGGCGTGTTCTTGCACATTAAGGTTCTCTATGGAATCTTGTATAGGATAAGGTCGAGCTTGAGTGTCTTCTTGAGGTGTAATGACGCCCTCAGTTATGGCTTGTTGACCTTTTTCTATTGTTGTAGCTAACTTTACATTTTATTCGTGAGCTATCTCGAGTTTGTTATGAGTATCTGGGAATCACCTTGTTGGACTATGGTTGGAAGTTTTTTGTGAGAGGAAGAGATATGAGTTTTACGCAGATGGATGAAGAATGAAAATGTATGAAAATTTTTGGGTATGAAATGCGATGTAGATATAGTATAATGGTAGATGTAGGGGTACCCTATACAGGTTTGATGATGATATCCTACTCTGACTCTGAAATTGAGGCAGGCGGGGACTCCTTACGGACGAGGATGATAATAGACATATATTTGATGATATTCTACATTATCTCAGAGACTGAGACAGGTAGGAGTTCCTTAAGGTTTATGGTAAATGAAAGACGACGAGGAGTCCCTACAGGATAGGGAATATGACAAAGACGGAAGCCTTACGGGCTAGAGATAATAGTGGATTGAAAGATAACCCTCACAGGTTTAAAGATTGTAGTGGGATTTGTGAAAGGTATCCTTATAAGGTAGGTTATTAGCATTGGCCTATGGATATTCTACCCTCCGCATAAGGTGGCTTCCATAAGGGTATCATGAATGACACTAGAGAGAAAGGCACAAGGGTCTCCCTTAAGCGGAGTCTCTTTACAGACCGAAACTTTCGTCTCTAGGTCATGAAAGGGCTCATGACGAGATTTTGGTTTAAAGGTCGTACAAACAGTCATAGGTATCAGTCCAAAGTCCTACTTCCCAAGAGGATGTTTCTCTAGAGGTATTCCTTTTGTTGAATTCCACCGACTCTAGGCGAATTCGTCACATAAACTCATAGGGTTGATGTAACCCCGTGGCTAATAGACGAACCTTCTTTCTAAGGGTTTTTAGAATAATTATTGCAGAATTTTTAAATCCCACCACATATATATAAATGAAATGAATAATAAAGAATAGGCAAGAAAATAAGTAAATAATTAAATAAGAAATAATAAAACCCAAAAGAAATAAGAAAAACCCTAAAAACTCTAAAATCGAAAGATAAGGCTTCTAAACCTAGGGTTAAGTCCCCAGCTGAGTTGCCAGTTGTTGTAACTGTTTTTTAAATTAGAGTCGCCACCCTTAATTTTTATCCTAAAGGAAGGGAGTATAAAGGAATAACCCTAAAATAAATTCAAAGATTCTAAGTTTGACTCGGTTCTAGACGAGGGGAAGGTGTTAGGCACCCCTTGTCTACCTTGTTCACTAGGATACTATATTTAGAAGCGTGATGTTTAGGAAATAGGGTTTTTATTGTTTTATTAGGGAAAAGAGTTTGAATTTTAGTTAGGGGGAAAAGGGTTTGAATTTTAGTTAGCGGGACTCGCCACGATTTTTAATCGCATGCCTACATATCCTCTTAGGAGGAATCAGAGTCCCATTTTGTAGTTCGTGGGTTGGTGTTTTTTAGGTGTTGCAAATGTATTTTGAATCGCCTCGCATTTCGGCCGGGAGTAGTGATTGCGGAGATTTTGGCTAATGCGCGATTAGTCAAAATCCGTTTGAAACCCTTTTGCAAAAACCATTTGTTTAGATTAGTTGATTACGAAAAATAGTTTGGTGTTTGTTGAATGTTTTTTTTAATCGTCTTAACTGCAAAACTTCTTGATTAATGCATGGATAAAAATATTTAAATGCAAATATAGAAAATATATATGAATTTTGAATGAAAATAGTTTACATGTTAATATAATAATAATATTTACAATAATAAATAATAATACTATAAATAAAAATCATTATTAACAATAATAATAATACAATAAATAATATTAATAATAATAATTATAAAAGAAATAAATAATTATAATAATAATAATAATAAATAATATATAAATAATAGGTGAAATATAATGTAATAGAAATAAATAAAAGAAATAATTTAATTAAACTCAGGGGGGTGTATTATTAGTGATGTAGTAAAAGCCTGGAGGTGTAACTAGGAATCTGGGCTAGGCCCAAATAAGGATTCAGGACAGGGGATGTGAATGGTTTTGGTGTTTAGTAAAACAGGCGAGTGGGGGTGTATGAAGTACTGGGCTTAGGCCCGATACGTTATGAAGGAGGTCAAGTGGATCATGTATGGCAAGGGAGTATGGATTTACCATGCAAACCTGGCCTACCGGCTGTCTGATCATGATCTAACGGACGAAATTGAATGACCAGGTTCATTACTGCGGGTGCGCGTGCACGTGATTGGGAGAGATATAACAATGTTTTGTTTTTTATTCATTATTTCATTTTCATTGTTTTCTCAGTAAATCCTCTCTCTCTCTCTCTCTCTCTCTCTCTCTCTCTCTCTCTCTCTCTCTCTCTCTCTCTCTCTCTCTCTCTCTCTCTCTCTCTCTCTCTCTCTCTCTCTCTCTCTCTCTCTCCTTCTCTCTCACTCCCAAACCCTAACTCTACTCCCACCGCCGGCGGCTCAAACAACACACCCTACCTAATGTAAATCGAAAACCCCTCCCCACAACCCACAAACAAAAAATAAATAAATAAACAAGCTAAGTTAGTTTACCCCTTTGCAATTTCGTTCCGGTTCTGAGCTTCAACGTGCTAATCCTCCTTCTTCTCTCTTTTGCAGGTAACAGTATGGATTGAGGATTGATGGTGATGAGAGGTTGAAGGTGCAGCGGAGACGAGGCCGATTAGGGTTTCGGATATCGAAACCCCAATCGCCCATGTTCTTCTTCAACAACAATTGGGTCTTTGGTTTTTCTTCTTCGAACGTCTCAGTATCATTCCTTCTTCTTCTGTCTCCCCCCCCCCCCCTCATTCTCTGTAATTTTTCCCTCGTTTTATAGGGTTTTTAGATTTTGAAATTTTAGGAAAGAAATAAATTTGTCTGTAATTTATGATATTGAGCTTCAATTTGTTTCTGTAAATGTTTCATTTTGTTTCTGTATTGAGTGATTCTCGATTCTGTTTTGATTATACCATTTATGAATCTTGATTTTGAATAAAGCGTTTGTTTCTGTATTGATGAGTATTAAGTGAGATGATGAAATATTGATTTTGTGGAAAAATCTGAACATTAATTGTTTCTGAATTAAAAACACATTTGCAAGCTTTGATCTCTACAGTAATGGTTAATAAAACAAACAAAACTTTGCCTTGTATTGGGCCTGGGCATCCTAAGTTGTTTTGGGCTTAGCGTTTTTGTTTTCTGATTTGCAACAAAAACAAACCTTTTTATGAACTGGGCCAAATGCATTTAGATTGTTTTGGGCTTGCTTGCTTTCTTTTGGGCTAAACGGGCCTCTAGTGTTTCCAAAAAAAAGCCAACACCATTTTCAATCAAGTTTAAATGTTTTGAATACAAAAACAATAAAATAATAATAATGATGTTGTAACATAAATAATAATTTTCTTCAAAACAAAATAAAATGGACGGGCCACTCCTTCCTTCGTTTGGGGGGCCTGAGTTGTATTGGCCTTAAAAGAAAATTGTAATGTTTTTATAAACCTCCTTCCTTGGACAACTGAGTTGGGCTTTATATAAAAAAAGTGTTCACACCTCCTAAAACCATACCTCCTTCTTTTAACTTGTAGTGAAATTAAAATCCAATGGGCCGTTAGATATTGATGGTCCATTTTGGATTGATGCCCCTTTCTTCAAACTTTTAGACCCCTCCCATTAATCTAGAAACTCCAAGGGAAAATGACCAATTTTGAATTAAAACAAGGTTATTAATTAGAGACAAAATATAACTTGATTATTAACAAAGCTAGGACAAATTTGGGGTATGACACAAGGTCGAAGATGAAGAGAAATCAAGTAAGCATTTATATTTTCATCAAATTGAAAATGATGCATGTATAAGATATGTATAGGTGTGAGACTTGGAGGCAAAAGAAAGACCTAGAAACACAAAAGACAACTGATTTTTGAAGTTTGGTACAAGATGTGTCGACACATATAATTTATATGTCGACATATGTATGGTGGATTTGGCCTCATGTGTCGACCTGTAGCAGATCATGAGTCGACACAAACTTCCACAGACTTTCAGGCTTTAAAACAACAGCACATGAGTCGACATAAAGCTCGTATGTGTCAAAACATAGAGTAGTTTAAAGGCATATGTTGAAACGAACAAAAGGATGAGTTGACACATACTTACAAAGAGTTTTTTGCTTTACAAAAATAACATATGTACCGACACAAAACTCGTATGTGTCGACACATGCACATGAATTTGGTGCAAAAAAGGATTTTTCTTTTATGGGACCAATGGACAACTAAACAAAACTTGTTATATATGCTTCTTAAAGTTTCTAATGACTTCTAATGCAAGGGGAACACAAATACTGAGAGATACCGTTTAATGTACAGAAAAGCTAAATTAATTCCTAGTTTTGACATCATGCAAAACATCTAAGAGAATGCATCCACACGATTGTGAGCAGGTAAGGTATGTATGAGGAGGGATTTTTAATTAATAAGGATGTATCAGTGATATAATTGTATATTTTGATGTTTTCTCCTATCTGGGTGAGGTGGTATTCATGAGGAAGGTCAAGAAGTTTCCCTAATTCTTCTACAGGCAGGTTTATGCGGTGTTTTCTTACTTCGCTATAAAGAATTCCATCAGTTGGATGAAGGTTTGAGAAAAACATTTTAACTAGGGTGGTATAGACTCTTTTTTAGGGTGTGAAAAGGAAATTTGAGTTCTTATAGGTTTTGAAGAAGTTGCATTCTTTGAAATCTTCAAAATCTAAGGGTTTGAACTCTCAAGATTGTTCGATTGGCACAGTGTTTGAAGAATCTAGTTTCTTGTTATTTAGTTGTAAATTCATAGGTGACAGGGTTGGAGGAGAAGTTTAGCCTTTTAAGATTCATGATGAACTTTTTGAGAGTAATCCTACTAGTGAGTATAGAGAATAAAAATATGGGATGCAAGTGAGAGAAAGAATACAATACCTATTTATAGTGATGTTTTCTGAGCTTTTTGAGCGTGTGGATCAAAGGAATTTGATGAGCAGATTATGCTATCCAAAAATCATATTAAAACTTGCTTTTTCTGATCCTATTAATCTATTGAGTTCTCTTCTAATCGGTTAGATTTTTCAATCTTTCCATTTTGGAGGAGATCTTCACAGTTGTTGAGATTTTCTTAGCTTGGTGCCCAAGATACAATTTGATTTGTTCTGAAAATATATTTTTGGATCTTTTATAATGGGTTAGCAAGATAAGTCAATCGATTAGTTTAAGCTTTTTCAGCATATTTGCGCTAGTTGGGCTTTGTATTTGGTTCTCCATCTTTATGCACCCTCATTTCTCTTTGTTTGCACCTACAATTCTTGCGTTTAGTAACCCTTTTTCTTAAAATACCTGAACACAATTGTACTATGGGTTAGAGACAAAAAATGGTGATAGAAATAATTTATTTAAAGAATGAATAAAGTAATGCAAATAATTATTTTAAGGGGTTAATTGGTTTTAGATGATTATTTCAACCTTAAAATAATTTTACCTTACTCGAGAAATAATTCTTAATAAATATTCCCTAAGTGGGACGAGCACCCCACGGTGTATCTTTCTCATCACATCTCTGGATGTGAGACTTGGTAAACAAAAGAATAAATAAATCCATTACAAACTTTTTATTCAACTGATCATTTCTGATAATCTAATCTTGAGACTTGTCTCAAATATTTTGCTTTTATCTTAATGGTTGACATTTGTCATCATCATTCATCTTCAAAATCAAAGACTTCAGATAGGATTTGTATATCTCTAGAATATACTGATGCTTTGTACAAATTTTAAATAATCATTTGGTCTTGGAGCTATAAAGCAATCCTGCAAAAACAAATAGGGTTTTTCATTTGATGCCCATATTATGGTAAGTATTAGAAACTTCCCTTTTCTGAGATTTATGTTTTCTGATCCATAAGATCTCATCTTCCTCGTTGGGTGTCTTTGTGCCTTTGGGTTTGTATTATGATTCTTCTATTTGGATTTATTCATCTTTAATTCAGATTGTTCAAATTTTTTTTGATTTCCTGCTTTCCTGAAATTTATGAAAGCTTTCATCTAGACTTAAGAGTTGGATTGATTTTCCAAATCTTAATTCTTAGATGTTTGTTAGAAAATAATTCTACATGGCTCAATCTAGAAAACATTTAAAGTTAATATCTATTTTCTTTTTCGCCTCGTGTGTTGATTTTCTCTTGTGAGATATTTTGAAGAAACTTCATATTTCCTTTATAGAGCTCTCACATTTCCTCGACGGTTGAATAATGATAAGTGGTGAAGATTTCATGTCATTCAAGAAAAAAAATTTATAAAGTTTCTCGTTTTAAAGATCTATATCAATCTTTCATTTCTTCTTTGGTCAAAAGAGTTTTTCCACTACCAAACATGATTTTGGTGAGTAGGGAAAACCGGACCATCAACTATTGTTTTCAAAGAAAAAAAATTTAAATTTAATTTTCAAAAAGTGAAATATTGTTTATTTTCAAAAAGGTGGTGGTGATTTTAAAAATAGAACTTGTGTATGAATTTATCTTCCTCCTAAGACGAATAGTCTTTTAAACAGAAGTTAGACTCTGATGCCACTTGTTGGACTTGAGACTTCATAAAAAAGAGGGGAGTGAATTGTATGGTTTATAAAAATACAGGTTTTGAAAACTTTTGGCAATTTAATCAGAGATTGAAAATATTTTCTAAGTCTAAGCAGCGGAAATAAAATATTAGTGTAGAAATTAAAAAGTTTAAAGGAAGAAGAAAGACACCAGGAATTATAGAGGTTCAGTCAAAAACAAAAAAGACCTACTCATCTCCCCAAGACTTAGTCTTGAGATTTTCCAATAAAACTTGAGAGTTTTTAGTAGGAAAGATTCACAAACCCCCTTATACAAGAAAATAGTGGTTGTCCCATAACCATAATAATACAAGACGATATATATATGAGTGTTTGTGTATTTTCCAATAAATCATTGAGGTTAAAGTGACCAAAATTCCTTCCCAACTATAGATTAAAGTCTTTAGTCTTCTCTTCATGAACATAGACCTTGTAGCGGTTAGTCTTCAAGTTCCAAAATATATCTGAGCTCAATTGGTTTAACAGGATAACCAAATAACCTATTGTGATTTTAACCGGGCTAACCATGAACCAATGGTAAGATATTCAAATCTAGATGATCTTCAACCTATATATAAACAATAGGAACTGATCACATAATCCTCAACCATAAACTTTTGACGGGTTTAACTTTGAACCACATATATGATCCCTAAATGGACAACATTCACCCAAGGCGTATAAACAAAATTTCTTGGAGAACTTATACAATTCTACCCTTCCATATTACAATAAACATCTCACTCACAAATGGAACTTTCCTCACAAAAGCATTTGCATATAAGAATTGTAAGTCCAGAGAACGCCTAAGAGGGGGGTGAATTAGGTTCTTTAAAAGTTTTACCGGTTTTTGTTAAACATATAAAGTATTTTTATGGTTATGATGGTGTTAGGAAATGGTAAAATGCAGAAAGTAAAAAGACACAACGATATATACTGGGTCCCCTCACAGACCGAGAGTACTCTAGTCCCCTTACACAAGTAAGAGATTTCACTATAATTAGAATGATTGTACAACATATTCACACCAATGGTGATGCTTACTATCTAACCTATAGGAAGATCAAAGGCTCTTAAAACCTTTAAGATCTAAACCACTAAGTGCAAGAAGAACAATCCTCTTCAATGCACAACTTGCTTCCTACAATCCTATATAGCAAATATATAATAAGTGTATTTGATTTTTACAAGAGTTTGGATGAAGGTGAATAATGAATCAATCACTTGATTGATCTTCTCTATCAAATGTGAAAATCATACACAATTACTCTCTTTTGTGCTCAAGAAAACTTTCAATATACTATGAAAATTATGTTCACAAATCTGAATATAGAAAGATTCTTGTTAATGTTTTGTAAAGAGTTTTTCTTAATTTGAAAGAGGTTATTTGATTTTGAAAAATCAGAAACAATTTATAGTGAAGTAATACCTTTTCAAAAATCATGGCAAAGGTTGGAGATATTTTGAATAATTGAAAGTGAAAAGATACAAGTGTTGCCATGAAGAGATATTTCTCAAAAGGTGCAGGAAAATACTGGTTTTTCAAAATCTGGGAGCATACAATCGATTATAGTAATGATACGATTGATTGTATCATTTTAACGTTGTAAAAATTTGAAAAATTTAACTATGACAATCGATTACAATATGGATTCAATCGATTGCATTAACTACAGAATAATTACCTTCATGTTTTTCTAAGTGTACAATTGATTGAGGAAAAGGTGCAATCGATTGCACTAGATCAAAAATTTAAAAAATATTATTTTAAAAATATAGCACTTTAATTTTTCTCATTTTTTCACCTGAATCTTTATATGCATGATTAAAAATATTTTTGAGCACTAAGATTATAAAAGTTTGGATTTTCATATACCTATGTAAAAGTTGAAATCATGAGCTTGACTTAGATCTTTTGCTTTGAAATATCTTTGTCTTCAAGCTATTAAAAAATTTTCGTCGTTAAAACATATGTAGATCATTTGAAGAGTTTGACTTCATATTCTCCCCCTTTTTGATGATGACAAAACATTCTTCATTGGATGCTTTGTAATTTCCAAAAGACTTCTCCCCCTAAGTTGCATAACTCTCTTTTAATGTGAGAAATTCATGACTTGATTATTTGAAACTTGATTTCTTGAAGGAGTATTTGTTTGTACCTTAAAATTTGAAAACAAGGAAATATACACAAGCATACAAGAACTTTCTACCCCTTTTGACATTATCAAAAATAATAAAAGATAGGAAAGAAAATAAAAGTAGACACATAATATCTTGAAACATAATACGAAATTGAATTTTCAAAATGCCTAGTCATCGTTCATGTCATCTGCAAAAACATTATTAGCTTGAACAAGAGTATATTCTTTGAGTGTGTGAACAAGAGTAGTGTTACAAAGCAATTAAAGTGTCATAGATAGCACATGGGTAGAGGAATAGGAAGGAATCTTTTGTTGTCAAAGACTAGGAGTAAATAAAAGTAATTGCTAAAAAGATGAGTAAAAACAAGACTGAAAGAAAATAAATGAAAAACTGAACCGGAAAAATGATTTTTGGAAGGTGACAATCGATTAAGTGTATAGTGCAATCGATTGAGTGTAGTTCATAAGTGAAAAAAAATTTGAGGTACAATTGATTGTCATTTCAGAGCAATCGATTGTATGCAACAGAGGCAAAAAAATACCAAAAATGAAGTTGAAGCAATCGATTGTCCAATTAATGCAATCGATTGTTATAGTAAAAAATTGCATATTTTATTATGATTTCATTATAAATGTATTTTGTAATGAAATATAACATGTACCTTGAATGATGAAGCGTTATATTAGATGATTTAAACATCGTTCTCATCTAAAATTTCGAGTTCTCTTCGAATTTTGAAAAATGGTTCTCTTGCCAAAGGTTTTGTAAATATATCCGCAAGTTGATTATGAGTATCTACAAATGTTACTTCGACATCCCCTTGAAGCACATGATCACGTAAAAAATGATGACGTATGTCAATATGTTTGGTTCTTGAGTGCATGATCGGATTTTTTGTAATGTTTATCGCACTTGTGTTATCGCTTCGAAGAGGAATGCATCTGAGATTAAGTCCGTAGTCACGGAGTTGTTGCTTAAGCCAAAGAATTTGTGCATAACAACTACCCTTTGTTATGTACTCCGCTTCGGTTGTGCTAAGAGCAACACATGCTTGTTTTTTACAAGCCCGTGATACTAATGCATTTCCAAGAATGTGACAAGTACCACTGGTGATTTTCCTATCAGTTTTACAGCATGCATAATCCGCGTCAAAATAACCAATTAAATTGCAAACACTACCTTTTGGATACCATAATACGACATTGGTTGTCCCTTTGATATACTTTATGATTCTCTTAACGTCCATTAGATGATATTCCTTTGGGTTTGCTTGAAAGTGAGCATAAAGACAAACATTAAACATTATGTCAGGACGGCTTGTCGTCAAATATAATAAAGATCCAATAATACCTCTATACTTTGTAATATCAATTAGAATATTGGATTCATCTTGATCAACATATGTAGCGGATCCCATTGGAGTATTCATCACTTTGAAACTATCCATATCGAACCTTTTCAATAATTCTTTGCAATACTTGGATTGGTTGATGAAGATTCCATCTTTTAGTTGCTTAATTTGAAGTCCAAGAAAATAATTCATCTTACCCATCATGGATATCTCGAATTCTCCTTGCATCATCAATGAAAATTCTTCACACATTTCTTTGTTAGTTGAACCAAAAATGATATCATCAACATAGACTTGAACAAATAAAGTGTTACCTTTGAGTTTCTTAATGAACAAAGTTTTATCAATTTTACCCTTTTCAAAACCTTTTTCACACAAAAAATTGCTAAGTCTATCATACCATTCTCTTGGTGCTTGCTTAAAGTCATAAAGAGTCTTTCTCAACTTAAAGACATGTGAAGGATTTTTGAAGTCTTCAAATCCTGGGGGTTGTTTGACGTAGACTTCTTCATTGATGTAGCCATTCAAGAATGTGCTTTTGACATCCATTTGATAAAGCTGAAAATTTAATGAACAAGCATAAGCAAGTAAAAGAAGAATAGCTTCTAACCTTGCAACTGGAGCAAATGTTTCTTTAAAGTCTATTCCTTCTTCTTGATTATAACCTTGGGCCACAAATCTTGATTTGTTTCGAACAATTATACCATTTTCATCAAGTTTGTTCTTATACACCCATCTGGTACCAATGATGTGTTTATTGCTTGGCCTAGGAACAAGTTCCCAAACTTGATTTCTTTCAAATTGTTTTAATTCTTCTTGCATAACAATAATCCATTGATTGTCTCCTAAGGCCTCATCCATTTTAGAAGGTTAAATCTGTGAGATAAATTCCATATTTAAGCATGCATCTTTGAGATTTAGTCTAGTTGCAACTCCTTGACTAATGTCACCAATGACTTTATCAATTGGGTGATCTCTATGAGTTCTCCATTCCTTGGGTAGATCATTGATATTTTAGAGTTGTTGAGAAGTGTCTTATCATTGATATGGTTGATCCTCATTTGTATGTTTAGATTAGTCGTCTTGAGGAAACTCTATTATATCATCATCATCATTACAAACAATAATATCCTCCTTAGAGGGGTTATATTCATCAAATGATACATGCATTGATTCCTCAAATTTTAAAGTTCTTTTATTATATACTCTATAAGCTTTACTTGAAAGAGAGTAACCGAGAAATATACCTTCATCTGAATTTTTGTCAAACTTACTGAGGTTATCTTTGTCATTGTTTAGGACAAAGCATTTGCATTCAAAAATGTGAAAATAAGCAATGTTTTTGTTTCTTCCTTTGAAAAGTTCATACGGTGTCTTTTTCAAGATAGGTCTAATATTAACTTTATTACTTACAAAGCATGCCGTGCTTACCGCATCCGCCCAAAAGTATTTTAGAAGATGTGAGTCACTAAGCATCGTTCTTGCAAGTTCCACAAGAGACATATTCTTTCTCTCCACCACTCCATTTTGTTGAGGAGTCCTTGGTGCTGGAAAGTTGTGAGAGATACCTTGTTCACCGTAAAAATCTTCAAATGAGGCATTTTGAAACTCTCCTTCATGATCGCTTCTTATGGAGGCAATGGATAATGACTTCTCATTTTAAATTTGTTTGGAAAATTTCTTGAAAACTTTAAATGCATCATTTTTATGCACTAAGAAGAAAGTCCAGGTGTATCTAGAGAAATCATCAACAATAACTAAAACATGAAAATCACCTCCGAAGATTTTTGTTCTTGATGGACCAAATAAGTCCATATGCAACAGTTATAATGGCCTTGTAGTGGACACTACATTTTTAGATTTGAAAGTTGATTTGGTTTGCTTACCCTTTTGACGAGCATCACAGAGTCTATCTTTTAAAAACTTTATCTTAGGAAAGCCAATGACAAGATCATGCTTGATTAATTTATTTAAATGCTCCATATGAATATGAGCAATTCTCTTGTGCCAAAGCCATGAATCATTATTGATCGCCATGAGACATTTTACCTTCAAATATGTATTGTTAAGGGAAAGCATAAAAATGTTATTAATTCTAGAACCTTTAAGTTTAACCTCATGTGTGACTTCATCTTCTATAAATCATTCATCTTTGGTGAACTTGATCTTGAAGCCTTTGTCACAAAGTTGTCTAATACTAAGAAGATTGTGCTTTAGTCCTTCAACATAAAGAACATCTTCAATGGATGTGAAAGGTGGAGCACCAACTTTTCCTTTGCCAAGAATTATTCCCCTATTGTTGTCTCCATAAGTAACAAAACCCTTGGCCTTTAGTACTAGGTTTGAAAATTGGTTTATGTCTCCCGTCATATGCTTGGAACAACCACTATCGAGATACCATAGATTTGAAGTGGTTTTCAAGAATACTTACAAAACAAATTAGGTTTTGTTAGGTACACAAGTTGCTTTGGGTCCTTCATAATTATTTCCTTTCTTTATCCACACATAATTCCCACTTGCCACACTAAAGTTTCTAATATAGCAAGCATTAGGTGTGCGGCCTTTAATACCACAATAAAAACAAGTAGGTTCAAAGTTACTTCTACATCTAGGAGGATAAGATTTATTCTTAACAAATCTTTTCTTTTTAGGATAATGATGAACCACTTTAGACTTGTTTTCTTTCTATTGAATTGGTGGGTTACTAGCCTTGACAAAGATAGTTTTGTTATGACTTGGTTTAGAAATCTTTGAATAACCAAGTCCACTTTTATCATTTGGATATCTTTGTGACTAAGAACACCTTCCAATCCAATTTGTCCTTTTTCATATCTTTCAAGAACTCTTTTTAATTGGACAATTTGGAAAGAGAGAGATTCACAATTATTGCATACAAAATTTTGTTTTAGTTCATCAATAGTTTTTTGTTTTTCATCCTTGAAATCATTTTCCATTTTCTCAACTTTTTCGTTAAGGGATAAAATTGTTTTCTTTTGAGATGAAATTGTTCTATACAGAATTCTGCATTCATTTAAAAGTTCATTTATTGCTCTTTGTGAACCATTATTATAAGGAGAATGATCATAACTAACCTCGCCATCTTCTTCATCTGAATGGTGTGAAGCCATCAATGATAGATTTGCACTTTCGCCACTATCTGAATCGGATGAGGAACTTATCTCATTGTATTCCCAAGCAACGTAAGCTTTGTTCTTATTTTTGAAGTCCTTCTTGCCTTTGAATCCATTTTTCTTGGAGAGCATCGGACAATCTGGCTTTATATGGCCTTGCTTGCCACATTCATAACATGTGACATCTTGTGTTGATGTGGATGATTCTTTATCTTTGCTTTTTGAAAATCTCTTCCTTTTGACAAAGTTAGTATTACCAAAGTTATTTTTAGGACCAAAGAATTTTCCTAAACTTTTCACAAGAAGCATGAAGTTTTCATCTTCCTCTGGTGCATCCTTATCTTGTCTTTCTTTTGAATCTACTTTCAAAGTTATGCCTTTGAACTTCTTTTCTTGACTTTCATGTTTTTCAAGTATACCAAGTTCCGTCTCATATTCTTGAAGTTTTCCAAATAATGTTGCGGAGGACATTATGGATAGACTTTTCTTTTCTGAGATTACCGTCACTTTTGGTTGCCATTCCCTGGTTAAAGATCTAAGCACTTTAAAATTTAATTCATAGTTATTTAATATCTTACCAAGTGACTTTAAGTGATTTGTCAAGTGCACGGATCTTTTCTGCAAGTTAAGAGTAGATTCTCTGGGCTACATTCTGAATAGTTTGTATTCTTGACTAAGAGTGTTCAATCTTGATCTTTTAACTTCAGCCGTTCCTTCATGAGTTTTTACAAGAGTGTCCCATATTTGCTTCGCGGTTGTGCATGTAAAACATGAAAGAATCCATTCATGCTAAGTGCACTTTGAAGAAGGTTAATAGCTTTCTTGTCATAAAGGACCTTTTTCTTATCATCTTCATCCCATGTTGTTTTTGGTTTTGATGAACCAACACCATTGACAACACATGTTGGAGTGAATGGACCATTTTGGATAGAATCCCATATTTCTTCTCCTTGTGCTTCTATGTCTTCCTTCATGCGTATTTTTCAGAAGTCAAAATACTCACCACAGAATATAGGAGGCTTGTTGTTACTACCACCATCTTTAAATGTAGGTTGTGCAGAAGCCATTTCTTGGATCGAAAAGGAACAAGTTACCTTAACTTGCTCTGATGTCAATTGTAAGTTCAGAGAATGCCTAAGAGGGGGTGAATTAGGTTCTTTAAAAGTTTTACCGGTTTTTGTTAAACATATAAAGTATTTTTCTGGTTACGATGGTGTTAGGAAATGGTAAAGTGCAGAAAGTAAAAAGACACAATGATATATATTGGTTCCCCTCACATACCGAGAGTACTCTAGTCCCCTTATACAAGTAAGAGATTTCACTATAGTTAGAATGATTTTACAGCCTATTCATACCAATGGTGATTCTTATTATCTAACCTATAGGGAGATCAAAGGCTCTTAAAACCTTTAAGATCTAAACCACTAAGTGCAAGAAGAACAATCCTCTTCAATGCACAACTTGCTTCCAACAATCCTGGATAGCAAATATATAATAAGTGTATTTGTTTACAAGAGTTTGGATGAAGGTGAATAATGAATCAATAACTTGATTGATCTTCTCAATCAAATATGAAAATCATAAACAATTACTCTCTTTTGTGCTCAAGAAAACTTTCAATATGCAATGAAAATTATGTTCACAAATCTAAATATAGAAAGATTCTTGTTAAAGTTTTGTAGAGAGTTTTTCTTAATTTGAAAGAGGTTATAGTATTTTGAAAAATCAGAAACAATTTATAGTGAAGTAATACCTTTTCAAAAATCATGGCAAAGGTTGGAGAGATTCTGAATAATTGAAAGTGAACAGATACAAGTGTTACCATGAAGAGATGTTTCTCAAAAGGTGCAGGAAAATACTGATTTTTCAAAATCTGGGAGCATACAATCTGTTACAGTAATGATACAATCGATTGTATCATTTTAACATTGTAAAAATTTGAAAATTTTACTATGACAATCGATTGTCATATGGATGCAATCGATTGCATTAACTACAGAATCATTTTCTTCATGTTTTTCTAAGTGTACAATCTATTGAGGAAAAGGTGCAACCGGTTTCACTAGATCAAAAATTTAAAAAATATTATTTTAGAAATATAACACTTTAATTTTTCTCATTTTTTCACTAGAATCTTTATATGCATGATTAAAAATATTTTTGAGCACTAAGATTATAAAAGTTTGGATTTTCATATACCTATGTAAAAGTTGAAACCATGAGCTTGACTTAGATATTTTGCTTTGAAATATATTTGTCTTCAAGATATTGAGAATTTTGTCATCATCAAAACATATGTAGATCATTTGAAGAGCTTGACTTCACAAGAACTAGTGAGAGAAAGTGAAAAATAAAATTTAGAGAGAGAGGGAGGATAGTGTCAATACACAAATCGAGTTTTGGAGGATTTAAAACAAGAAATAAGGCCTTTATTTACAGACAAGAATAATGCCCAAAATGAAAGTCTCATTTAATGAATTTGACTGTTGGCTAATCAATTGGATTTTTTTCTAATCGATTAGATAATATAGTTTTTTCTGGTCATTTAAAAGGAAAGAGGATATTTCTAGCCGTTGTACATAATTAAGGAGATTTCTAAATGATTGGGGCTTATATTTGAGCTATTCTAATTGATTAGTGTTGTACCCCAAAATTTGCCCTCCCATATTCTTCAAGAAATTGCCAAGCCAAGCTTCAAAGTTCCCCAAGGATTGCACAGTGCAAGGGTCTCCTAAACAGGCAAAATTAGGGTTTGTGGTCTGATCAAGAAAGTGAAGTTTCCAAAGGTCCAATCAAGTCTCACATGCTTACAAATATGGTCAAGCATCCTCATACCAAGTTTCAAGACATTCAGCTCAAAATTGCACAGTTAAAAACCCTAATTGCACTACAGTCAACTGTAGGGGCAAAATGGTCATTTGACAGTCAAAAGTTCAAATTTTTGGTCAACATATCATTTTGAAGCCACAAACATCATTTGATCAATGCTTGATCATGATTCTCAAAATTTGGCTCAAAAATCATCAAGATGCAAAAGTTTCCTTATTTGGACAGCTGAAAAAGTCAACTGAAATTGACTAGGGCATAACTTTCACATGGATTATCAGAAAAATTCCATCCAAAGCTCATTTTTAAGAGAAAGACATTTCCTACAACTCATCTTCATACTTCAAGTCCAATAAATGCTCTCACAAAAAGTTATCAATTTCAACATTATAGGTCATTTTCAAAAGTCAACAAAAAGGGACTTTAAGTCAAAGGCCATAACTTGAGATTGATAAATCAAAATGACATGGGACCAAAGACATTGGTTAGAGGACTCAAAGACCTTTCCAAAATGTCCAAGAACATGAGAAAAGCTTAAAAATTGAGCAAGTTATGCCTTGTGGAAGTTGGGAAATTTTTGGATATTTTGAAAAGTCAACATTGATTCAAATGACCTAAAATTGCTAATGGGCCCATTTTTCTTCCATAATTCATCATCCATGACATGTGCACGACCACTTGGCCCAAAGGGAAGTTTTATTCATTTTTTATTTATTTATTTGAATTTTTATTAATAATAATTCATTTAAATCAAATTAAATACATGAAAAATGCTAACCTAAGTTTTCCAATCTTTTTGTACATGTTTTATCCTCAAGATTTCGTGCATATTCAAATAGGGAAAGATTTGGAGAGATTGGATTTGATTTGTATCAAAAAGCACATGGAAAGATTGAAAAATAATGATGGAAAATCAAATCTCAAAATCTATGAATGCAAGAGATTTGGATGATTCTTTTTAACCTAATTCACTACTACATATGCAAGGATCACAACCCTAGTGCCATTACACACGCAGCTGCTCAGAAACCTAACAATCAAACTTGAATTTTTTGTGAAAAAATTCAAAACTGAAAACCCTTTTGTAGGCTGATTCAAGGCACGATTTTTATTTCACTAGCTTGCTGAAGGTCCACTGAACGTTTTCCAATCACAAACATTCATCAAAACATCAAGAATCGGTATACAGAACTTGAAATTTTTCATGAAAAATGCATAATCGTGTTTCATATTCTAGGCATTCTCATTGTGTTTTCTTGATACATTCATACTAATTGGCTTGTTCTGAAACTAACCATGTGCTTTGATTGAAGTTTTATGCCTTATACGCGATTTCGCCATGAGAGAATATTAGGGTTTTGCAAGCTTCAAATTAGGGGTTTTGTAACAAGGAAAAATTGGAACCCCTGACCACCACCATTCAAATCAGCGCGACTGGACGATCTTAAACCCACCCTCACGCTCAATTTATGAGCGTCATAGGGCCATTCGCTATTTTCTTGTATCTTACCTGGGGCAACGTTTACAAAACCGTTGCTAGTTTGTTATTGTTTCAGGAAAAAGAAAAACAACGAAGAAGATGAATTCGTGGCAAGCGGCGATTGGCTGGTTTAAAAATTCGCGCGCAGAGTCCACTAACTCCTTTGTTTTCTTTTATATTATTTGTTCGTTATTAATATATCAAACGCGTGAATTGGCTCCACTGGCAAGCATAAGGACTGGTAATGTTAATGACATGGGTTCGATCCCAGGTCTTCACCCTTTCCATTTGTTATTTTTCAACTGACGTTCATATGTAGCGCCTATGCTGGAGACCACCATGCACCTTCCAAATCCAACGTCCACGCGTCCAGCTTCATCAAATCAAAGGCCATGGATTGAGGAACACCGTAAACCCTGGTCCACGCGCGTGTATGCTCCCAGAAAAAAGTCCATAAGGCCTCAGATTCTTGGGTCAGGTTGCTAAACTATACCTCCATGTTGGGGACTACAACCCCCCTAGGTTTGCTATGTTTTTATTTATTAATTCTATTTTCTTTTAATTGTATTTGTTTATTTATTAATTCTATTTTCTTATTGTATTTGTTTATTTAATTAATTATTTTCATAAAAAGCATAAAACACAAAAAAAATCAGAAAAGATAAAAAATATAATAAATGTTTTATTTTGATATTTTCATAAATAAATTTGCATGTAATTAAATTTAGTTTTAAATTAAGTTTTAATTTTAAATTCTTTTATAAAAAACCTAAAAAATATAGAACTAGGGTTTATTTAATTTTCATCTTTCTTTTTCTTTCATAAATAATTAAATAATTAGATATTTATTTTTATAATTAAATTGCATATAAACATTAGGATTAATTTTAGGTTAAAAACTTCAATATTTTTCTTAATAAATTAAAAATAATTAGAATTAGGGTTTGCATCTTATTTTAATTTTAATTAATTCTCTTCTTTTTTCATATTAAATCCTAAAATATTAAAAAATACCAAAAACATTTCTTTTTCTTAATTAATTAATTCCGTGTAATTTTAAATTTTGTAAAAGGGTCCAACACCCTCGTTTCGATTTAGTTATTAATTCGCGTATTATTTTATTCCGTTTTAATATTTATGTATCTCTCCCAAAGCCTTGTAAACTCGGACATTTTATTTCTCGCACTTTACTTCTTTATTTTCTGTCAAATCGGGTCCCGGATTAAATTTGGCGATGTGGACCCGCGCCTTTGTAATAGTTTAGAACTTTTAATTTCCGCATCTTTTTAACTGTTAATAAATGCATGCAAGAATGAATGATAAAATAAAAACAAACGCATAGATCACCTTGACATGAATAAGACAAAATAACTGAACATGACACACAAATCACACACCACCCCTAGGGTACGCCTCATTGTTGCCTTGCCTCGAAAGGTGATCGTCGAGTAGAGGATGTCTTAGTAAGTCCTCATGATCCGGGAACCTGGCATGAGGGTAGCTTCTAAGGTGTCTTCCCATTGCTCTGGTGATCACCATGTCCCGAACCTCGAATTGACCCGAACACCTCCAATGGTGGTGCTACCTACCTCTCAATGGTGGGATGGCACTACTTTAAAGGACATCTACACAGACGAATTCCTTAGGGTAGGTAGACAACTCTAGATACTTGCTCTAAATTTCAAAACAAAACAAAATACTTTTCACACCAACACATTTTCAAAAAGCTTTCGAAAGCAATTTTTCAAACACTCTTGAGGACTGATACAAGAGTCGAACTGAAATTTTCAAAGAAACTTTTTAAAACCCACATTGAAAAGCAAACAAACCATTTTTGAAAACACAAATGAGCAAGTATCTAAGAGCCCATGGATAACCATGGATAGAAAGGGTGCTAACACCTTCCCTTTCTATAATCTACCTCCCGAACCGAGAGCAACCTCTTTAAGGAATTTTTCTGTGCTTTTGTCCTTTCCATTTGGAGAAAATAAAAGACGGTGGCGACTCTTGCTTCCGCGACATTTCGCGAACCAGCGTTAAACAGTCAGTTCCAGATCCACCGATCACAGAACTGGCGACTCTGCTGGGGATTAAACTTAAAGTGAGGTGTACCTTAGGGTTAGTTCATAACTGTGTTTTCAATTGTATTGACTTGTCTTCTTTAAATTTGTGGGTTGCATGGGAGTTACATAGATCCTAACCCGGATCTGGGGATACCCTGTTTAGGTAGCATAAGCTGTGAGGGACCTGTCCGGCGTATACCGACATGGGTGAAGCAGTGGCTACGTTGGTGTGGCGCCTTGGTCTGTACCGATATCCCTCGTGTTGAAACGGGGAGAATATGGGTCTTCCAAGGAGTCATTAAGCACCAACAGACCTTAGAACCTTAAATGACCCAACTTGGCTAATAGAACAGTAGCAGTACGCTACGCCCATTGAGGCTAAACTCTCGTGATGGTTCTGGCCGCAAGAAAAGATTGTGATGCTGGAGTTATGACCGATTGAGGGTAGTCAATGATATTGGGATCCTCTAAGAACCCGGTTACTTTGATAGGACAGGTATGAACCAACAAACTGAAAGAGGGTAATACCTAGACCTCATGCTGGCCTAAACTCTAAGGGCTTCTCTTGTGTGACTTGTGTGCCTTCGTACTTGACTACTTGCATGATTGTTACCTGACACATGAACTACTTGCAGGTTTTGTTTATAGTCCTTAGTTGGGACTCATAACATGGTTCACTAGGTTCCTTGCAGGTTTTGGTTTGCAGTCCTTAATTAGGACTCATAACAGAGTTTACCAAATTTCTTGCAGGTTTTGGTTTGCAGTCCCTAACTAGGACTCATAACAGGGTTTAATAAGTTTGCTTGCAGGCTTTGTTTATAGTCCTTAATAGGGACTTATAACAAGGGTTACCCATATTACCCCATGCATCATGACATCATACCATTGCATACATCCTAACCCATTTCAAGGATCTCAAGGGCTTGTGATGCAGGTCGTGGTGAATCAACTATCCCAGCAAGGGGCAAAGAGGATTTATTTTCCTCTAGCCAAAGTTGTCAGAGGCTATGACCCACTTGATATGGTGAGCTCTGACTCTTGAAGAAGGTTCCCTTAACCAAGGTTGTTTGGAAATCCAAACCAGACATGATGACTAAAGTCAGGGGCTATGACCCACTGGATATGGTGAGCCTTTGACCCTTGAAGAAGAATTCTCAACAACATGGGTGTCCCTTCAATCAAGCTTTAACTTCCAATGCTAACAATTTTCTTGTTTACCCCGCGAGGTCCTTGAAAACATTGCATGCATGTCATACATATCATTGCATAACAGGTACCCTTGTTGCAGGTTACTTACCTTTCCCGCTGTTTATTTCAGCAATGGCTTTCCAACCAGACAACCAGGATCTTCTTGCTCAAGAGACTCGGTTCAGGGAAATCCTCCTGAATTTATCTAAGGGGCAGGAGGAGCTAAGGACACTTCTCATGGGGACCTTTGTCAGGAACAGTGCCGAGGATGAAAGGCTGAAACACCTACAAGCGGAGGTGGATGCATTGAAAGCCCAGATGCTGGGGCAGGGGACTGCCATTCAAGGGTTAGCTCAAAGACAAGAAGAGCTCGGAGTTCTCATCAACCAACTGCTTCAGAATAACCAACTGGGGGAAACGTCTAAGAGTAAAAAGCCAGTCATCGTTCGACCATCTTTGAGACAAAGAGGCAAGGAGAAAGCTCCTCATATGGCTTCAGTATCACCAATTCAGTATCAACCTCACCAGCTTCAGCCAGACGAGCCCAAAAGGCAATTCACCAAGCTCAACGTGTCGCTGCCTCAAGCCTTACAACAACTGCTGAGGTTGAACTTGGTAACTCTAAAGGATCCTCCTAAGAATCCCAACAGGACACCTTCAAGGTATAACCCCAACGCTCACTGCGCTTATCATTCTGACAGCCTGGGGCATGCTACAGAGGATTGTTGGACTCTAAAAAATAAGATCCAGGACCTGATTGAGGAAGGAGCTGTGGAATTCACCCAAGATGGCCGGGCTGAGTGCTTCTACCATCCCTACAGGAGGCACCATTTGAAGTAACAAGCCCGAAGATGAGAAGAATTTTTGTTCATTCGAATGTTCAAGTTGCAATTTTCTGTTCAAACATTTACTCATGTTAAACATTGTTATTCCATTAATGCATCGCTTATGTCTATTTTGAAGCAATATATTCGTATTCACTATATGCAAATTATTTTCATATTTTTTCTGATGTCAACTCTTGATCTAAAATTCTAAGCCTCTTGAGGGAGGATGACGAAAACGATACCACGATCTTTACAGTATGCTTTTGAACAGACCTCGCTGATGAGGTACAGGCATTGTTTCAAATCCTAAACACTGGAGTTATAAGGAAGAGAATCCCTCGTCAACCCCTCTGAGCCAAAGAAGCAGGAGTTTTTTCTTTTCGAAAAAAAAAAAACCTTAATCATAACCTGGGGCAGGGTAGTTCTCAGTTGATCCAAGTGCATAACAAATGGCACCAAAGAGGTCCTTACAAAATAAAGAAAGACAGTGATTGGTTCTGAATAATCATAAAGATAGGCAGTCATTATATCTCTCAAAATAAAAAGCCCATTAAGTCAAAACCTATGAAGGAGACTTACAAAACGGGGGCATCCCGCTGACTGTAATCACAAAAGAAACAGTTCAGGCAAAATTCAGGGATAGCAAAATCAAGAAAGAGAAAGAGGTCTTACAAACCCTCAACAAAAAAAAAGGAATGACTGCTTATTCAGAATAAATCATCAATATCTGAACCATCATTGGAACGTCAGGACAAAAATTCAATCAAGGTCTAACATACGATCAGCTGAGTTTAGGTTTGAAGAACATCACGAAGAGCGGGTGGGTACAAATAAAATTTGAGCCTTTATCCTTTGTTTCTTGAACCATGAACCAGGCCACGTTATAACCCTCAAAAGTCCTAGCTGAAGCATGGGTTAGTTCGAAAGCATACTGTTACAAAAGGTATCCTGACTCCTTAAGGCCTACGGTAAATGACGAGTTGACATCACATTTTACAAACATTCACTTGTTTTATGAAAAAGAATGCATTTTTAAAATCTTCAAGACAGACATGAGCTTTGCATTTTTAACATAACTTTGTTTGCATATGAATTTTTGTTTGAACAGCATAGAAATTCGCACGACGAATACCTAGTGAACAAAAGCACTTCCAATCAATGGGCATGACATGATCATGGTCCATCATCTGGGGCAGTCCAATCAAGATTCGGAGAATCTCTCAAAGGCCAAATAGCCTGGGGCAAATCCCCGCCTGAGTCACTTGGGGCAGTCCAACAGTGAACCTTGCCTGATCAAACACCTTCTGGTAGCATGACAAAACACTTCTAACAGGGGCAACTCCCTACATTCTGAGAACAGGGACATAGTCGAAAAAAGTACTACGCATAAACGAAGACCCGCTAGGTTGATACACCTAGGCAAAAATAAGGGCTTCCCGGCGAACCAAAAGGGTTCGGGCAAAAATAAGGGATGAAAATGAAAAAATCTGTACACCCGGCAAGTCGAAAACCTGAAAAGGCGGCTTGGGCAAAAATGGGTATCCCGGTGGGCTGAAAACCCGAAAGGGCGGTCCAGGCAAAAGTTAGGGATTAAAGCGTACGACTATGTCCCGGTATCTCGTCACCTTCCTACCAGAAGAAGGTTTGTATATCAACAACTATCCGCACCCCACAGGTGCCTTCTCACATAGAAACAGGTGCAATAAAGAGTTGGCAATCGGCAGTCATCAAGCACCTCACAGGTCTTCCTCTCCCACCTCAGAAACGGGGGCAATGATGAGCTGTCCAAGCAAACTAATTGTTCTATCCACTAAGGTACCAAGGTAGGTTCACCTGGAAAACATAACCAGGTATCTCAATTCCCCAGAGAGTAAGTCAGCAGTCAGTACGCTCTCTCCAAGCCACTATCAAATCTTTAAGAAGTTGGGTATCCTCCAGCAGATCTCAACATTCCCCAGCAGTATACATATATTCTTAACAAGCATCCCCGGCAGTCTTGGCCTAAAGATTGTTCCCCGGCGGTATATCAACATTCAAAGGAATCACTTCCCCCGCAGTTCAAAGAAACTTCCCCAGGAAAGTCCAATCTAGTTCCCCAGGAAAATTGGAATTCATCTCCCCAAACAGTAAGCTTATCCCCAGTAAATTCTGGAAGCTTATCCCTCGCAAGGCACGAACGCGTCGTCCGGCTTTATTTAAAGAGTTGTTTCCTTAACAGGGTATAACTGGGTTATCCTCAGCCAAAAGCCACGGAAAGGTCGCCGTCAATACAGTTCTTTCTTATCCCCAGCGAAGTCTATCAACACTTCCAACGCAACAAGAGTATCCTCAGCAAGTTGTTATCAACAATTCAGCAAAGTACGTCTCTCCCCACAGAGTATCACTCCCCAGCATGGTCGCTAGAGTACTTTTCTCCCCGCAGAATCTGCCATTCGCCAAGTTTATTCCTCAACGGAGTCATCTTCTCCTACCGGTATTCTTGCAATTATCATCCCCAGCGGAAGCGAAAGCTTATTCTTCAACATCAGCCCAGGAATGACTTCCCGGCACCCGTCAAGGATTTACTTTCCTAGACGAAAAACACATTCATAAAACATCACATACATCATTATAGCATGCATAGACGCATCATATCATACAAATCTCATTTATGTGGAGAACATCATTGCATGGTCCATATCATGCATTGCATATGACTGACCTTTACCTTTCAGGAAAGATGCAGTTAAATTCTCAACCATATTTCAAGACCTAGACCGGTTCAGTTAATCGACTCCAAAGATTTCTTATCCAGTCCAAGGCCTTCTCTAGTCCAGCTAAATCGACTCCCAACAGATTTTTCTGATAAAGACTCAGTAGAAGTTATCCGGGTTATAATTTCCTATGGTTCCCTCCCCGACGGTGCGTGAGGTGATTCCTTTTGAGATTATAATTCCCTCTGGTTCCCTCCCCGACGGTGCGTGAGGTGATTCCTTTTGAGATTATGATTTCCTTTGGTCCTCCCCCCGACGGTGCGTGAGATGTAATTCCTTTTTAGGTTATAATTTCTTATGGTCCTCTCCCCGACGGTGCGTGAGATGTAATTCCCTTTTAGGTTATGATTTCCTGTGGTCCTCTCCCCGACGGTGCGTGAGATGTAATTCCCTTTTAGGTTATAATTTCCTATGGTCCTCTCCCCGACGGTGCGTGAGATGTAATTCCCTTTTAGGTTATGATTTCCTGTGGTCCTCTCCCCGACGGGGCGTGAGATGTAATTCCCTTTTAGGTTATAATTTCCTATGGTCCTCTCCCCGACGGTGCGTGAGATGTAATTCCCTTTTAGGTTATGATTTCCTGTGGTCCTCTCCCCGACGGTGCGTGAGACGTAATTCCCTTTTAGGTTATGATTTCCTGTGGTCCTCTCCCCGACGGGGCGTGAGATGTAATTCCCTTTTAGGTTATAATTTCCTATGGTCCTCTCCCCGACGGTGCGTGAGATGTAATTCCCTTTTAGGTTATAATTTCCTGTGGTCCTCTCCCCGACGGTGCGTGAGATGTAATTCCCTTTTAGGTTATGATTTCCTGTGGTCCTCTCCCCGACGGTGCGTGAGATGTAATTCCCTTTTAGGTTATAATTTCCTATGGTCCTCTCCCCGACGGTGCGTGAGATGTAATTCCCTTTTAGGTTATGATTTCCTGTGGTCCTCTCCCCGACGGTGCGTGAGATGTAATTCCCTTTTAGGTTATAATTTCCTGTGGTCCTCTCCCCGACGGTGCGTGAGATGTAATTCCCTTTTAGGTTATGATTTCCTGTGGTCCTCTCCCCGACGGTGCGTGAGATGTAATTCCCTTTTAGGTTATGATTTCCTTTGGTCCTCTCCCCGACAGTGTGTGAGATGTAATTCCCTTTCAGATTATAATTGCCTATGGTCCTCTTCCCGATACTGCGAAGATGGTAATTCCCACCAAGATTTTCTCAACGAGCGTTGTTGAAGTCACCCAAGGTTCTCTTACCATTCATGCTAAGGTAATAACCATCCCTGGTTCATTCATCATCGTTTGAAGCTCCAGACTCAGCCCCTGTAACCAGTCAGGACATATCTATACCAAACATCTGAAATCCAGCTCCTGCAACATGTCAGGTACTCATTTTTCTTTTGCAGGTATGCAGGTTCTCGCTAAGGAATCTCTTACGCAATCAACATCCAGATGGCATCTATAAGCCCATCATCCTATCCATCAATCTCTAAATGGCATCTGTAAGCCCATTTCCACCATCACTGCAACTATGTGAGCGCAAATTTCTGGGCACTCTAGTGTTCAATCATCTTCTACCCTCGGATTACGAAAGGCACGTCAGCCAATCTGCATCCTCAGGTCTAAGAAGATTGAACAGGGGCAACTGTTGTACCCCAAAATTTTCCCTCCCATATTCTTCAAGAAATTGCCAAGCCAAGCTTCAAAGTTCCCCAAGGATTGCACAGTGCAAGGGTCTCCTAAACAGGCAAAATTAGGGTTTGTGGTCTGATCAAGAAAGTGAAGTTTCCAAAGGTCTAATCAAGTCTCACATGCTTACAAATATGGTCAAGCATCCTCATACCAAGTTTCAAGACATTCAGCTCAAAATTGCACAGTCAAAAACCCTAATTGCACTACAGTCAACTGTAGGGGCAAAATGGTCATTTGACAGTCAAAAGTTCAAATTTTTGGTTAACATATCATTTTGAAGCCACAAACATCATTTGATCAATGCTTGATCATGATTCTCAAAATTTGGCTCAAAAATCATCAAGATGCAAAAGTTTCCTTATTTGGACAGCTGAAAAAGTCAACTGAAATTGACCAGGGCATAACTTTCACATGGATTATCAGAAAAATTCCATCCAAAGCTCATTTTGAAGAGAAAGACATTTCCTACAACTCATCTTCATACTTCAAGTCCAAGAAATGCTCTCAAAAAAAGTTATCAATTTCAACATTATAGGTCATTTTCAAAAGTCAACAAAAAGGGACTTTAAGTCAAAGGCCATAACTTGAGATTGATAAATCAAAATGACATGGGACCAAATACATTGGTTAGAGGACTCAAAGTCCTTTCCAAAATGTCCAATAACATGAGAAAAGCTTAAAAATTGAGCAAGTTATGCCTTGTGGAAGTTGGGAAATTTTTGGATATTTTGAAAAGTCAACATTGATTCAAATGACCTAAAATTGCTAATGGGCCCATTTTTCTTCCATAATTCATCATCCATGACATGTGCACGACCACTTGGCCCAAAGGGAAGTTTTATTCATTTTTTATTTATTTATTTGAATTTTTATTAATAATAATTCATTTAAATCAAATTAAATACATGAAAAATGCTAACCTAAGTTTTCCAATCTTTTTGTACATATTTTATCCTCAAGATTTCGTGCATATTCAAATAGGGAAAGATTTGGAGAGATTGGAGTTGATTTGTATCAAAAAGCACATGGAAAGATTGAAAAATAATGATGGAAAATCAAATCTCAAAATCTATGAATGCAAGAGATTTGGATGATTCTTTTTAACCTAATTCACTACTACATATACAAGGATCACAACCCTAGTGCCATTACACACGCAGCTGCTCAGAAACCTAACAATCAAACTTGAATTTTTTGTGAAAAAATTCAAAACTGAAAACCCTTTTGCAGGATGATTCAAGGCACGATTTTTATTTCACTAGCTTGCTGAAGGTCCACTGAACGTTTTCCAATCACAAACATTCATCAAAACATCAAGAATCGGTATACAGAACTTGAAATTTTTCATGAAAAATGCATAATCGTGTTTCATATTCTAGGCATTCTCATTGTGTTTTCTTGATACATTCATACTAATTGGCTTGTTCTGAAACTAACCATGTGCTTTGATTGAAGTTTTATGCCTTATACGCGATTTCGCCATGAGAGAATATTAGGGTTTTGCAAGCTTCAAATTAGGGGTTTTGTAACAAGGAAAAATTGGAACCCCTGACCACCACCATTTAAATCAGCGCGACTGGACGATCTTAAACCCACCCTCGCGCTCAATTTATGAGCGTCATAGGGCCATTCGCTATTTTCTTGTATCTTACCTAGGGCAACGTTTACAAAACCGTTGCTAGTTTGTTATTGTTTCAGGAAAAAGAAAAACAACGAAGAAGATGAATTCGTGGCAAGCGGCGATTGGCTGGTTTAAAAATTCGCGCGCAGAGTCCACTAACTCCTTTGTTTTCTTTTATATTATTTGTTCGTTATTAATATATCAAACGCGTGAATTGGCTCCACTGGCAAGCATAAGGACTGGTAATGTTAATGACCTGGGTTCGATCCCAGGTCTTCACCCTTTCCATTTGTTATTTTTCAACTGACGTTCATATGTAGCGCCTATGCTGGAGACCACCATGTACCTTCCAAATCCAACGTCCACGCGTCCAGCTTCATCAAATCAAAGGCCATGGATTGAGGAACACCGTAAACCCTGGTCCACGCGCGTGTATGCTCCCAGAAAAAAGTCCATAAGGCCTCAGATTCTTGGGTCAGGTTGCTAAACTATACCTCCATGTTGGGGACTACAACCCCCCTAGGTTTGCTATGTTTTTATTTATTAATTCTATTTTCTTTTAATTGTATTTGTTTATTTATTAATTCTATTTTCTTATTGTATTTGTTTATTTAATTAATTATTTTCATAAAAAGCATAAAACACAAAAAAAATCAGAAAAGATAAAAAATATAATAAATGTTTTATTTTGATATTTTCATAAATAAATTTGCATGTAATTAAATTTAGTTTTAAATTAAGTTTTAATTTTAAATTCTTTTATAAAAAACCTAAAAAATATAGAACTAGGGTTTATTTAATTTTCATCTTTCTTTTTCTTTCATAAATAATTAAATAATTAGATATTTATTTTTATAATTAAATTGCATATAAACATTAGGATTAATTTTAGGTTAAAAACTTCAATATTTTTCTTAATAAATTAAAAATAATTAGAATTAGGGTTTGCATCTTATTTTAATTTTAATTAATTCTCTTCTTTTTTCATATTAAATCCTAAAATATTAAAAAATACCAAAAACATTTCTTTTTCTTAATTAATTAATTCCGTGTAATTTTAAATTTTGTAAAAGGGTCCAACGCCCTCGTTTCGATTTAGTTATTAATTCGCGTATTATTTTATTCCGTTTTAATATTTATGTATCTCTCCCAAAGCCTTGTAAACTCGGACATTTTATTTCTCGCACTTTACTTCTTTATTTTCTGTCAAATCGGGTCCCGGATTAAATTTGGCGATGTGGACCCGCGCCTTTGTAATAGTTTAGAACTTTTAATTTCCGCATCTTTTTAACTGTTAATAAATGCATGCAAGAATGAATGATAAAATAAAAACAAACGCATAGATCACCTTGACATGAATAAGACAAAATAACTGAACATGACACACAAATCACACACCACCCCTAGGGTACGCCTCACTGTTGCCTTGCCTCGAAAGGTGATCGTCGAGTAGAGGATGTCTTAGTAAGTCCTCATGATCCGGGAACCTGGCATGAGGGTAGCTTCTAAGGTGTCTTCCCATTGCTCTGGTGATCACCATGTCCCGAACCTCGAATTGACCCGAACACCTCCAACGGTGGTGCTACCTACCTCTCAATGGTGGGATGGCACTACTTTAAAGGACATCTACACAGACGAATTCCTTAGGGTAGGTAGACAACTCTAGATACTTGCTCTAAATTTCAAAACAAAACAAAATACTTTTCACACCAACACATTTTCAAAAAGCTTTCGAAAGCAATTTTTCAAACACTCTTGAGGACTGATACAAGAGTCGAACTGAAATTTTCAAAGAAACTTTTTAAAACCCACATTGAAAAGCAAACAAACCATTTTTGAAAACACAAATGAGCAAGTATCTAAGAGCCCATGGATAACCATGGATAGAAAGGGTGCTAACACCTTCCCTTTCTATAATCTACCTCCCGAACCGAGAGCAATCTCTTTAAGGAATTTTTCTGTGCTTTTGTCCTTTCCATTTGGAGAAAATAAAAGACGGTGGCGACTCTTGCTTCCGCGACATTTCGCGAACCAGCGTTAAACAGTCAGTTCCAGATCCACCGATCACAATTAGCATAAAGGTCTAATTGATTAGATTAGTCAAATATCTCCCTTTAGCTATTTCTACTGCTCCTAAGTCATCTGGCACAACTTAAAGACACTTTTAAAAATATTTTCTCTTAGTTAAGGTATTTGAAAAAGGTTTTAGTGTGTTTGTGTGTGTGTGTGTGCGCTTATAGCCATATACTTTTACGAAAAAGTTTTTTGCCTTCACAAAAGGCCACTCACTTACTAAGTTAGGAGTCTAACTCCTTCTACAAGCTTTTTGTTAGATATTACTTTATATGTTGACATTGCTTGGGATCTTTGGCTTTAGATAATTTCTTTTGGTTTGCCTTTTTCTTCAAATAGTCAAGTTCATCAAACATTTACAATTATGGTTTGCATCTTTAACTTCTTAAGTGCTCTTTGACTTATCTTTGTTATAATCTTGTCATGATGAAGTCTTTTTAATATTTTACTTTGTAGTTGTCATCATCAAAAGAAAACCTATTGCCTGCAAAACAAGGTTCCATATTCTCCCTCTTTTTGATGATGATAACACATTTCTCAAGGATGGTGATAAAGGAAACAAAACAATATATTTTGGAGTGATAATACTCCCCCAGAGTTAGATAGAAAATATACCATTTGTTCAGTATTAGGTTCATTCTTGCTTGACTTCTCTAGATTCATAATCAATTTCTTTTGATTTGTGCACTTTAACAAATCGTTAGAGTACAAAATTGTTCTATATACATTATATACTATGTTATCATCAAAACTCAAGGATTAATTGCAGAACAAAACTTGTTCCAACAATCTCCTTTTTTTGATGATGACAAAACCATGCATTTTGATGAACAATCTTTACTTTGATATTCATGTTAGTTTAAAACATCAGAGTTAGGCTTGTAATCTCCCCCTGAGTTTAAACCTTAATAAAATTTTCAACTTCATCAGAGTGAGATTTATAAGCTCCCCCCGAGAATATTATCAAAATTTTCAATACTTCTTCAGAACGAGAATTGCAAGCTCCCTCTGAGAGTATGACTTAAAAGATTTTGATTTTCTAGGAAATTTTAATTAGAATAATAGTGTCTGGGTAATCATAGATGCATTATATGAGATTCATCAGAGTCTGCACAAAAATATCTTCAGTGCAAAAAATAGATATTGCAATCAAATTGATTTGCTTGAAAATTAGGTCTCCCATAAGATATATCACAATGTTTAGGTTTTTATTTACGGATATATTTATATATATATATATATATATATATATATATATATATATATATATATATATATATATATATATATATATATATATATATATATATATATATATATATATATATATATATATATATATATATATATATATATATATATATATATATATATATATATATATATATATATATATATATATATATATATATATATATATATATATATATCAAAATCATTTCTTTTTCCCCCTTTGTCATCAATCAAAAAGAGTGAATAATAAGCAGCAAGAATGAATAAAAAGGACAAAAACTTAAATATTTCATTAATCAAGGAACAAGGAGGATTACAAAAAGGTGAAGGAAAAGAAAACAGTCAAGCTGAGGGTTCAGCTCCTTAGTCAAACAATCAGGGCTTCAGTTTTAATAATTTTCAGCTTAAAATCGCACACGGTCTCAAGTGCATCAATTAAACCTGCCTTTTTAACCTTTTTAACTACCCCTTATTGAATAAAGAGTTTAGAGATAATTTTTTTCAAAAGGAATGAAGAAGATATTGCCCTTTCAATAGGTCATGATTTTCTCCTTCATATAGCTAAAGATGGTAAGAGGTAAGTTAGTTTTCTCTTTTAACAGAATAAAGTACAGAAACTGTTTGTCAGCAAAAGTGAGCACATCCTGATCTTCTTCCCTTGGACAAAAGTTTGCCACCAGTAGCTGATGCCAGATTTTTTTACAAGAGTGTAAGGTAGGAGACATTATCAAGCTTCACTAGATTGGCAAAGATATGATCAATAACATCATAGATGAAGTCGCCACTATAACGCTCAACACAAATTCCACTTTCTTCACATTTTATTGCCTTAGCAATGAGTTGTGGAGTAATGATGATTGGAAAACCAAAAATATCATACCATATTAAAAAATTATCCCAAATATTTTGCTTAATGGATGCACACATCCATAACTCTTTGCAAGAGTAGGATAAATGGCTCTATCAAGTCTGTCAAAGTAGTTTCCCAAGTCTTGAGACAAGACAATCTTTTTAAGATCGATCCCTTGATCCTGTAGGTCTTCAACAAAGACAACTTTCTCATTAAGAATAGATAAGAAGTATTTATTACCTTTGAAAGTTCTTGAAGACATATTTGATTTAGGTTAGAGAGACTGAAGAGAAAATATTTTTTAGAGAAGTTCAAAAGAAGATTAAGATATGGAAAAGAAATGAGTAGTTGAAGTTTTAAATATGATGGAAGAAAAGAAGTGTAAAATATTTGAATAATCTAAAGCACATGAATGAAAAGATAGAGAGTTCAAAATGTCACTTCGAAAAACCAAAAACACGACACGTTTGAGTAGGGAAAATCATTATTATTCAAAAAGAATTAATGACATCAGGGGCGAATGAAATGTTTAAAATTTATTCCCAAGAAATAAATCTATTCCAAAAGGTACTTCAAACGTTTTTTATGGCTTAAGGAGATAGTGGAATAATTGTCACACTTCTCATCCAAAAAAAAGTACTTGAGACCAACCATTAATTAAAAAAACTCCCAGAGAAATTTTGACTTAGAGATTCGCAAAACATAGAGATCCCCAAAAGTCACTTCAATAGTTTTGATAGTTGCATGCATGACATATGTCATACTTCAGAGTCTCAAAAGCTTTTGTTTGACTTTTGATTTACCTCAGAGTCCAATAGCCAGAGTTTCCCCAAGAGATTATCACTTGGATCAATCTAAACCAGAGAACCTTCTAACTCCATAAGGCTAACTATTCTAGAGCATAAACCTAGAGTCTCATTTTACACAACCAGAGACAAAAGCATTTTTCATTCTGAAAAAATTTCCATTTGAAGATTTTTCAAAATAAATATGAATCTGTCTTCAGTAAGGGATTTTGTGAAGATATCCTCCCATTGATGGTCTGTATTAGTAAATTTTAAGTTTAAAACTCACTGATGAGCATAATCCCTTATAATGATGTTTTATTTCAATATGATTTTCTCTTGAGTGTAAAATAAGAATCTTTAGATAAGCAAGAATAGTGGAAGTATTGAAGAAAAGAAAGGAATGTTGTTGATAGTCTCTTAGCTGACTTTTCAGAGTCAAGTTTAACAAAAAAATGATTTGATTTACCATCAATGTAAGTTTCAATGTTATACACTCTTGTATCCTTCTAATCTTTCAAGGTATTTTAACCTGATATCTTATAGAGCTTTCAGAATCAAACTTGTTAGCATGAAGCAATAATATCAAGATTGAAAGGAATGCGATAACTACCAATAATTCATGACGATTTTTCCCTTCAGATTCCCTTTTTGAGCTACCAAAGTCACGTGGCTCAAGTGTTAGAACATGGTTTGGTTCTACATCCTTGTAATGGTTTTGATGATAACAAACACACGATATATATAAAAAACAAATATGTTCTCTAATAATGTATTTAAATATGCAGAGAAATTATGATGAAATAAGCATAGAAGATGAGAGAGTTACATTTTGAAGCTCTGTTTACACACAACATACTTAGAAGCAAATTCGTGTAACACGCTAAAATAAAGAAGTTGTAATGTTACAACTTCTGAAAGCACCAACGTTGTGAGCAAAGCTATGATATTATGATAAGTAAAGTTCTGGAAGAACAAAAGAAGTCAACGCACTCATCTACTCATCTGTTCTAAAGATTCAACACTTGAGCTACACTTTGCCAGTAAATACTCTGTTGGAAAAAGAAGCTCCAACGTATCATCTAGGTTCTAATGGATATCAAGAAACTTTGAGTATCTAAAGTATCAATGATAACATTCTTCTTCTGATATGATCCCAAAAAAGAAATGTTTTGATGCATTACAAATCATTCATTACAAATCAAAAAGTAACGGCTGAACCAAGACAAGATCTATATTTTTGGAAAGTACATTAATAACACTTTGTCAACCTTCCAAAAGCATCTTCTCATCTTTCTTATGCATCACCTATATAAAGAAGACTTGAAGAAGAAATCAGACAACATTATTGTGCACTGAAAGAGAAAAATATTATTACCCAGTTCTATCTTGTGCTTTACAATTGTATATATATCACTGTTGTGATATAATTTTGTTTAGAAAATGTAATACCTTGAGAAAACTGAGTTGTGGTTTAAACTCAAGAAGACATTGACAATAGTGATTGTATATGTGTAATCAAGTTTTGATTAGTGGATTAAGACCTCGTTTGAGAGAGGCGAAATCACCTTGGCGGGTGGGATGGAGTATTTTGAGTTCAAACCAACCAGGATAACCAACGTGTCTACTGTTTTTTATTTCAAACACCCTAATTCAAACCCATTTCTTGTGTTTTTTATTCTTCAATTGGTATCAGAGCGCCTGGTTCTGTGTACAAACACATAACTGTGTCAATAAAAGATCCTAGCAAGAAAAACACTATGGTGGGACCAAGTCAGATCATTAGCAATCATAACCATGATGAGAAATACAGAATCAGCGGCAAACCTCCAATCTTTGATGGTGTGAACTTCGATTATTGGAAAGACGAAATCGAAAGTTTCTTTCTAGCTTATGATGCTGATCTCTGGGACATGGGGATTGATGGATACATTCATCTAGTTGACGAAAGAGGTCAGAAGACCGACAAAAAGAAAATTACAGATCAACAAAAGAAAGAATTCAGAAATCATCACAAATCCAGAAAAACCCTCTTGAGTTCTATCTTGTACACTGAGTATGAGAAGATCACGAACAAAGAATCAGTTAAAAACATGTTTGACTCTTTGAGAATGATGCATGAAGGCAACGCGCAAGCCAAAGAAACCAAAGCTCTTGCACTCATTCAGAAGTATGAGGCTTTCAAAATGGAAGAAGATGAAACAGTTGAAACAAGGTTTCAAATTTTGGTTGATGGGCTGAAAGTTTTGGTCAAAGGGTACTCAACAGCTGATCATGTAAATAAAATCATCAGAAGCTTACCCGAGAAATGGAGACCCATGGTCATAACCTTAAAACTAGCCAAAGATCTGAATAAAATATCTCTTGAAGAACTAATCAGCTCCTTGAGAAGTCATGAGATAGAACTAGAAGAAGATGAGCCCCAAAAGCAAGGTAAGTATCTCGCTCTTAAATATAATAAAAAGTATGAACCTAATGTTTTTCAGGAAAAAGAAGAAAACTCTTATGGATCCTCGTCAGAAGAAAAGGAATTATATCTTATCTTAAGAAGAGTCAATCAGCTAAGGAAGCACAGACAGAGGGTGTTTAGAAACCCTAGAAGAACAGGCAATTACTCTGAATCATCTTCTAGATAAAGAAAATCTAGTAACAAAGATATTGTATGCTATGAATGCAACGAACTAGGTCACTACAAAAGCGATTGCCCAAATATTCAAAAAGAAAAGCCTAAAAATAAGTTCTCCAAAGAAAAGAAGAAAAGTCTTATGGCAACGTGGGGTGAATCAAAATCTTCTGAAGCTGAAACAGAATCAGAAGATGAATGAGCCAATATAGCCTTAATGGCCAACATATAAAATGACTCTGGATCATTTGAATTAGAGTCAGACCTAGAGGCAAAAGAGGTTTTCTCTAACTTTTCTAGATATAAAATTAGAAGATAGCCTGTCAGAAATTCTTGAAAGATATCAACAACTTCGAGTCAAAAATAAGAACCTGAAAAAGGATCTAGTATCTGACTCTGAAGAAACTAAGAAACTAAAAACAGAAAAATCTGAGCTAAAAGAAACCATCTCTAAACTTGAAAATGAAAACTATGAATTGCAAAAAGCTCAGAAAGAAAATGTTTCAGAAGTTTCAAATAGTTATGATAAAATCATAAAAGAATATGATCATAGCTTTTAAAAATTCATAGCTAAAAACATAGATAGGAGAAAGATGGATTCAACGATCTATGGAGTTAGCAAAAAAGGCATAAAAGGTATAGGATATGTGAAACCAAGGGGAGAAGAAACATATCAACCAAAGAAAATTAATGATATAGTTATAAAACACACACCTCTATATTCACACTTTACATGTGGACATGCACATGATATAAAATACACTAGTAATGCTTTCTCTGCAAAACCAAAATTCAAACAGAATTTTGGAAACTCCAACAAACAAGGACCCAAAAAGATAGCAGATGTCTTTAACAACAAAGTTGAAATATAAATCTTGGTACCTGGACTCTGGATGCTCTCGACACATGATGGGAAGAAAGCATATGTTCCAAAGTCTGGAGCTTAAATCTGGAGGTTATGTAGGTTTCGGAGGCCATCAGAAAGGAAAGATTATTGGCTCTGGAACTATTGGTAATGATACACTTCCCTCTATAACTAATGTTATATTAGTAGATAGATTAATGCACAACCTGATATCCATAAGTCAATTAAGTGATAACAGTTATGATATAATCTTTAATCAAAAGTCATGTAAAGCAGATAGTCAGAAATATGGGTCTATCCTTTTTAATGGTAAGAGAAAGAACAACATTTATAAAATAAAACTTTTTGAACTAAAAAGTCAGAATGTAAAATGCCTTATGTCTATTAACAACGAGCAATGGGTCTGGCACAAAAGATTGGGGCATGTTAGTATGAGAAGAATATCTCAGATTAACAAACTCAATCTGGTCAGAGGACTTCCTAACTTGAAGTTCAACTCATATGCTCTGTGTGAAGCATTTCAAAAAGGCAATTTGCAAAACCTTCTTTCAAATCAAAAATGTTGTTTCTACCTCTATACCATTAGAACTTTTGCATATAGATCTGTTTGGACCAGTGAAAACTGATCAGCATCAAGAAGTATGGATTAGTGATCATAGATGACTATAGCCGATGGACATGGGTAAAGTTCTTAAGACATAAGGACGGGTCACACTCTGTGTTCTCTACTTTATGTAACCAAGTTCAAAACGAAAAAGATTTTAGAATTGTTAAAGTCCAAAGTGATCATGGTGGGGAATTTAAAAACAAAATATTTGAAAACTTTTTTAACGAGAATGGCATCTATCATGATTTCTCTTGTCCTAGAACTCCTCAATAAAACGGAGTTATAGAATGAAAGAATATAACTTTACAAGAAATGGCCAGAACCATGATCAACGAGACTAACATTGCTAAAAACTTATGGGTAGAAGAAATTAACACAGTGTGTTATATTCATAATAGAATCTTAATAAGACCTATTCTGAATAAGACTCCATATGAATTTTGGAAGAACAAAAAACCCAACATATCTTATTTCCATCCATTTAGGCGCAGTTGTTTTATATTGAACACTAAAGAACATCTGAACAAGTTTGGTTCTAAAGCACAAAAATGTCTCATGTTAGGATACTGTGAACGCTCAAAAGGTTATAGAGTATATAACACAGAAACATGAATTGTGGAAGAATTTATTAGTGTCAGATTTGATGATAAGCTTGGCTCTCAAAAGTCAAAGCAGGGTAAAACTTTTACAGATATAGAAGTTTAACTTACAAGTAATGAAGATAGACCATCAGAAAATCATAATAAAGAATCTCAGCCAATACATAAGAAGATGTTACAAATATTACAGTAGCTTCTGAAGAATCTATCTAGAAGAGACAATCCAGAAGCATCTTAACACATCCAGAAAACATGATTTTAAGAAAGAAAGATGACCCAATCAGAACAAGATCCACATTCAGAAATTCTAAATAATAACTCATGGGATTAGTTTCTCTGATCGAGCCAACTTCCATTGACGAAGCTCTTCTAGACAATGACTGGATCCTTGTAATGCAGGAAGAACTAAATCAATTTACCAGAAACGATATGTGGGATCTAGTTCCTAAACCAAAAGGCTTCAACATCATTGGAACTAAATGGGTCTTCAGAAACAAGCTAAACGAACAAAGAGAAGTCGTCAGAAATAAAGCACGATTGGTGGCACAAGGTTATAGTCAGCTAGGCATGGCAAATAAACCCACCCCCGCCGGCCCCCGGCCGCCCCTGCCCCGAAATTACTGGGGAAACCCGGTTTAACCGGGGGCAGGTGCGGGTGTGGGGAAAACCTGGTTTTTATTTACGGGGGCGGATGCGGGGGAGGGTGATGCTAGTACTCGCCCTGCACCCACACCCACACCGCACCCGCCAACTAAACTTAATTTATTTCATTTATTTTTAATAGTTTTATTACTCATTTACACTTTTTAATGTTATAATATGATGTTTATTAGAATTATTATTTTATTTTTTGAAAATAAAATTTAAATAAAAATATCAAACATAAAAAATGATTTTAAAATAATTAATTATTTAGTTTAATTATTTATTTTTATTTTTATTTAAAAAGTATAAATTTAAAAAAAAATTAAAAATTTATTCGGGCAGGTGCGGGGAAACCCGTTTCTTATTGGGGGCGGGGGAACAAATATTAGCCCCGACCGGATTTGGGGGCGGGGCTGGGTGGCGGGCGCGGGTCTGGGTGTGCTTAAACCCGCCCCCGACTCGCCCCGTTGCCATCTGTGATCGGTGGATCTGGAACTGACTGTTTTAAAAGCTGGTTCGCGAAAATGTCGCGGAAGCAAGAGTCGCCACCGTCTTTTATTTTCTCCAATTGGAAAGGACAAAAGCACAGAAAAATTCCTTTAAAGAGATTGCTCTCGGTTCGGGAGGTAGGTTATAGAAAGGGAAGGTGTTAGCACCCTTTCTATCCATGGTTATCCATGGGCTCTTAGATACTTGCTCACCTGTGTTTTCAAAATTGTTTGTTTGCTTTTCAATGAGGGTTTAAAAAGTTTCTTTGGAAAAATTTCAGTTCGACTCGTATGTCAGAGTGTTTGAAAAATTTGCTTTGAAAGCTTTTGAAAATGTGTGGTGTGAAAAGAGTTTTGTTTTGTTTTGAGATTAGAGCAAGTATCCTTGAGAACCTACCTACCCTAAGGAATTCGTCTGTGTAAGAGTCCTTTAAAGTGGTGCCATCCCACCATTGAGAGGTAGGTAGCACCACTGTTGGAGGTGTTCGGGTCAATTCGAGTTTTAGGGACGTGGTGATCACCAGAGCAATGGGAAGACACCTTAGAAGCTACCCTCATGCCAGGTTCCCGGATCATGAGGACTTACTAAGACGTCCTCTACTCGACGATCACCTTTCGAAAGGCAACAGTGAGGCGTACCCTAGGGGTGGTGTGTGCGATTCGTGTGTCATGTTTCAATTATTTTGTCTTGTCATGTTTGTTGTGATCTACGCTTGATTTTATTTTTAAGTCCATACATTCTTTCATGCATATTTATTAACAGTTGTATATTTGCGAGAAAATAAATCTAAACTATTACAAATGGCGCGGGTCCACATCGCCAAAATAAACCGAACCCGATTTGACTGAAAATAAATAAAGCGAATAAATAAAAGTGCGAGAAATTTAAATTACATGGCTTTGGGAGATTTACAGAATTATAATAAGCAATAAAGTAAATGCGCGAAAGAAAATAATTACAACAAGGGCGTTGGACCCTTTTACAAAAATATTTAAAGTTAATGAATTAATGAAGGAGGAATTAAAATTAAAGATTTAAAAGGAATGTTTTTTATTATTTTTTTGTATTTTTTAGATTGAATAAGAAAAAGGATTAATTATAATTAAAGTGAAATGTCCAAACCCTAATTCTAACATTTTTTAAGTTTATTGGGAAAGAATTAAATTAAAAACCTAAATTAAACCTTAAATTGTTTATGTGCAATTTTTATAAAAATAAAATAATAGATAGATAATATTGTGAGAAAAGAGAAAAATTAAAAAAGATATAAAAATTATCAATTAACCTAATTCTACATTTTTTTGGATTTTTATTAAAAGGAATTAAAGTTAGAAACCTAATTAACCTAAATAATTTACATATTAATTTGTGAAAATAATTATAATATAAAAATTATATTTTTTGGCCTTTTCTGAATTTTAATGTTTTTATGTTTTTATGTTTTTTAGGAAAATAAATTAATCATGTTAAAACAAAGAAAATAAATGAAATAGCAAAAATAAAATATAAGGAGAAAAATAGAAAAATGCAAACCAAGGGGGGGGGTAACCCCAAATTGGAGGTGAGGCCTAGCAAATCAGGCCCATTAAACTTGTGGATCCGTTGACTTTGCCAGTTTGTATGCTAATGCATTGACCCTTGTGCACGTGTTCCTTGAATCTTGGCCATTGATTTGGATGCTCTGGGACGCGTGGAGGTTGATTTCTGATGGAATATGGTGAGCCTGAATGTTATGTCTGCACGTAATTACTAAGAGAAAAATAATATGGAAATTTGCCAGACCTGGGACTTGAACCCAGGTCTTTGATGTTACATGTATCACGTGTTGCCACTGAGCCACTGAGTGTTAGTTAACAATATTATGGTAAACAAATAATAAAAAAACAAAACCAACGCGTAGCAATTAAAACGCGCGCAATTCAAATGGACGAATCACGCCTTGCCACGCCTTCTTCTTCCTCCCCGTCCCTGTAACATAAAACAAATAGGCAACGGTTTTCCAAGTGTGGTTTTAGGCTGCTTTTGGAGAAATAGCGAATAGAGCTACGTGAATCAGAAATTAATCGCGAGTATATCATTCTCTTTGTCCAGATGCCTGGAATGTAGTGGTGTGACTTTCATGGGCTAATTGTTCCTGGTCTGAAAACCCCTAAATTAAAAAACCTGCAACCCTAGAAATTGGTTATGGCCAAATCGCATACGATGCATGATTGTTCAATTAAATACCATGGTCAGCTTTAGAACTTCATAAGGAACAAGAATCAACAAAGAAAAAGTGCAAAGGATGCTTAAAAAATGATGCACGATTTCAACAATTTTTCTGTACAGTTTGAGTTGTAGCCACCACCTCCTTGCGTTTTGATTGATGTTAGGGATTGAGATGCGTTCAGAATTTGTCCAGGATGCTAATGGAATGAAAGTTCAAGCTTGAATCCACCTTTAAACTGGTTTTCAGTTTTTGAGTTTTAAGGAAAAATTTCAATTTGCAAAAGCTTGTTTGGGCGCAGCTTATGATGTGTTATGGTTAGGGTTTGACTCAGTGCCTATGATGGAAGGGAATTGGCTTGCTAACTGACCTAGATTCATGCTTATGAAAGAACAAGTCATAGGGTTTTTACCATTAACCAAGTTTCCTTCTTTTAAGCCAAGACCTAGACCTAGTGTGCAATTTAACCCTAGCCTGAGTTCTTGAGTTGGCCCATGATACATGGAAGTTGTCCAAATTCACATGACACTATTCCATTGATTTTTGAATTTTATTTGAATTTTCAAAGATTTAAAATGAATTAAATTATCAAAAATTAAATAAAATAAAAAAATCAATATTTGGTCTTGAAATTAATCATGGGACACGTGTGTGGCATGACAAGGATGAACCAAGTGGAAAAAATGGGGCCCTTTTGTCAAAAATTGGAGTTTCAAGGATAGTTGACTTTTGCCATTTCACAAAGATTTCCCAACTTCTACAAGGCATAACTTGCTCAATTTTTAAGCTTTTCACATGTTCTTGGACATTTTGGAAAGGTCTTTGAGTCCTTTAACCAATGCCTTTGGTCCCATGTCATTTTGATTTACCAATATCAAGTTATGGCCTTTGACTTAAAGTCCCTTTTTGTTGACTTTTGAAAATGACCTATAATGTTGAAATTGATAACTTTTTGTGAGAGCATTTCTAGGACTTGAAGTATGAAGATGAGTTGTAGGAAATGTCTTTCTCTTCAAAATGAGCTTTGGATGGGATTTTTCTGATAATCCATGTGAAAGTTATGCCCTGGTCAATTTCAGTTGACTTTTTCAGCTGTCCAAATATAGCAACTTTTGCATCTTTGATGATTTCTGAGCCAAATTTTGAGAATCATGATCAAGCATTGATCAAATGATGTTTGTGGCTTCAAAATGATATATTGACCAAAAATTTGAACTTTTGACTGCCAAATGACCATTTTGCCCCTACAGTTGACTGTAGTGCAATTTAGGGTTTTGACTGTGCAATCTTGAGCTGAATGCCTTGAAACTTGATATGGGGATGCTTGACCATGTTTGTAAGCATATGAGACTTGATTGGGCCTTTGAACACTTCCTTTTCTTGATCAGACTCAAAACCCTAATTTTGCCTGTATGGGAGACTGTTGCACTGCACAACCCTTGGGGAATTTTGTAGCTTGGCTTGGCAATCTCTTGAAGAATATGGGAGGGAAAATTTTGGGGTATAACAGTTGCCCCTGTTCAATCTTCTTAGACCTGAGGATGCAGATTGGCTGACGTGCCTTTCGTAATCCGAGGGTAGAAGATGATTGGACACTAGAGTGCCCAGAAATTTGCGCTCACATGTTAGCAATGATGGGGGGAATGGGCTTATAGATGCCATCTGGATGTTTGATTGCGTAAGAGATTTCTTGGAGAGAACCTGCATACCTGCAAAACAGAAAACGAGTACCTGACACGTTGCAGGAGCTGATGTTTAGATGTGTCCTGACTGGTTACAGGAGCTGAGTCTGGAGCTTCAAACGGCGATGAAAGAACTAGGGATGATTACTTCCTTAGCATGAATGGTAAGATAACCTTGGGCGACTTTAACTTCAACAACGCTCGTTGAGAAAAATCTGGGGTGTCTTCTACTGGGATAAGAATCAGGGAGATCTTAGGGTCAATCTGACTGAACCAGAGAGGCCTTTGACTGGGTAAGAATCAGGAAAATCTTAGGGTCGATTTAACTGAACCGGTCTAGGTCTTGAAATGTCTTCAACTGGATAAGCATCAGGGAAATCTTGGGACGATTTAACTGAACCAGAGAAGGCCTTTGACTGGATAAGCATCAGGAAAATCTTGGGGCGATTTAACTGAACCGGTCTAGGTCTTGAAATGTCTTCAACTGGATAAGCATCAGGAAAATCTTGGGACGATTTAACTGAACCAGAGAAGGCCTTTGACTGGATAAGCATCAGGAAAATCTTGGGACGATTTAACTGAACCGGTCTAGGTCTTGAAATGTCTTCAACTGGATAAGCATCAGGGAGATCTTAGGGGCGATCTGACTGAACCAAAGAAGGCCTTTGACTGGATAAGCATCAGGAAAATCTTGGGACGATTTAACTGAACCGGTCTAGGTCTTGAAATGTCTTCAACTGGATAAGCATCAGGGAAATCTTAGGGTCGATCTGACTGAACCAGAGAAGGCCTTTGACTGGATAAGCATCAGGAAAATCTTAGGGTCGATTTAACTGAACCGGTCTAGGTCTTGAAATGTCTTCAACTGGATAAGCATCGGGGAGATCTTAGGGTCGATCTGACTGAACCAGAGAAGGCCTTTGACTGGATAAGCATCAGGAAAATCTTAGGGTCGATTTAACTGAACCGGTCTAGGTCTTGAAATGTCTTCAACTGGATAAGCATCAGGGAGATCTTAGGGTCGATCTGACTGAACCAGAGAAGGCCTTTGACTGGATAAGCATCAGGAAAATCTTAGGGTCGATTTAACTGAACCGGTCTAGGTCTTGAAATGTCTTCAACTGGATAAGCATCAGGGAGATCTTAGGGTCGATCTGACTGAACCAGAGAAGGCCTTTGACTGGATAAGAATCAGGAAAATCTTAGGGTCGATTTAACTGAACCGGTCTAGGTCTTGAAATGTAGCTTGAGAACTTAACTGGATCTTTCCTGAAAGGTAAAAGTCAGTCATATGCAATGCATGATATGAATCAAGCAATGATGTTCTCAACATAAATGAGATTTGTAAGATATGATGTGTACATGCATGATGTATGATGTATGTGATGTTTTATGTATGTTCTTGTCTAGGAAAGTGAATCCTTGACGGGTGCCGGGAAGTCGTATCCTGGGCTGATGTCGAAGAATATATTTTGCTTCCGCTGGGGATGATAATTGCAAGGATACCGGTAGGAGAAGATGACTCCGTTGCGGAATAAACTTGGCGAATGGAAGATTCTGCGGGGAGAAAAGATGCTCTAGCGATCATGCTAGAAAGCAATACTCTGTGGGAAGAGTGACGCCTTGCTGAATGTTGATAGTAACTCTGTTGGGGATACCGTTGTTGTATTGGAAGTGTGAATTGACTTCGCTGGGGATAGGAAAGAACTACGTTGACGACAACCTTTCCTTGGCTTTTGGCTGAGGATAACCCAGTTATATCCTGTTAAGGAAATAACTCTTTAAATAAAGCCGGACGACGCGTTCGTGTCCTGTGAAGGATAAGCTTCCAGAATTTACTGGGGATAAGCTTACTGCTTGGGGAGATGAATTCCATCTATCCTGGGGAACTTGGATGGGACTCTCTTGGGGAAATTAAGATGCCTGGTTAGGTTCTTTAGCTGAACCTACTTTGGTACCTTGGAGGATAGAACAATTAGACTGCTCAGACAACTCTTTATTGCCCCTGTTTCTAGTGTCACCTGCAATTAATTCTTTGTTTCGTATGCAAATATTTATGAGCTAGCAAATTATTGTCAATGCATATATCACAAATTGAACCTTGGACGTTCTTCGCAAAACAAAACGGAAAAAGAAAAACAGTTGGCACGTTTAACTGAAAAGTATATTTGTATTGATTTTGAATAGCCTGTGAATAGGCGTTTTGTGTACAAGAGGCTGACGTCCTAGTAAGCGGAACGTCGCCGAACAAGAGAGTTTATACAAGTTTTGTACAAAAGAAAATAAACAGCTGTGTGAAATATGAATGATCCACTGGGTTTCAACTCTGCTATTGCCTTTATACTCTGTGCGTCTCGTCACTTGATGACCTTGGTTGAAAGTGAAGCTGACTGATCGATGCCGTCTTGATGTAGATACCGGATTCTGGATGCAAAGTGATCCAATGAGACATAGTATTACGCTTTTATCCCTAATTTTTGCCTGGACTGCCCTTCCGGGTTTTCAGTCCACCGGGATACCCATTTTTGCCCAAGCCGCCTTTTCAGGTTTTCGACTTGCCGGGTGTACAGATTTTTCATTTTCATCCCTTCATTTTGCCCGAACCCTTTTGGTTCGACGGGAAGCCCTAATTTTTGCCTAGACATGTCAGCCTAGCGGGTCTTTTTCATGCGTAGTATTTTTTAACTATGTCTGCATTGGCGGGGTGAGGAAGGTCGTCACCATCCATGTTGGTTAATATCATTGCTCCTCCTGAGAACACATGCTTAACCACAAATGGCCCTTCGTACGTAGGGGTCCATTTGCCCCTTGGATCACTCTGAGGAAGGATGATTCGCTTGATCACCAGATCCCCGACTTGATATTCCTGTGGTCTGACCTTTTTGTTAAATGCCCTGATCATTCGTTTCTGATACGTCTGACCATGGCAGATAGCAGCAAGTCTCTTTTCGTCAATAAGGTTGAGCTGATCAAGTCGTGTCTGGATCCAATCATCTTCATTCAGATTTGCATCCTTCATTATCCGGAGAGAAGGAATTTGTACCTCGATCGGCAAGACTGCCTCCATGCCATAAACCAGAGAGAAAGGAGTTGCCCCGGTTGACGTCCTAGCTGAGGTACGATACCCATGCAGAGCGAACGGTAACATCTCGTGCCAATCTTTATACGTTACTGTCATCTTCTGCACGATCTTCTTGATGTTTTTATTAGCTGCTTCTACAGCCCCATTCATCTTCGGTCTGTAAGGAGAAGAATTGTGGTGCTGTATCTTGAACTGTTCGCAGAGCTCAGTGATCATCTTATTGTTCAGATTGGTACCGTTATCTGTAATGATCCGCTCAGGGACACCGTACCGACAGATCAGGTTGTGCCGAATGAACCGTGCCACAACAGTCTTAGTTACCGTAGCATAGGATGCTGCTTCAACCCACTTTGTAAAATAGTCAATCGCCACTAGGATGAAGCGATGTCCATTGGATGCCGTAGGTTTTATCTCGCCAATCATGTCTATGCCCCACATTGCAAACGGCCAAGGCGCAGTCAGAACATTCAGGGGAACCGGAGGAACATGCACCTTGTCTGCATAGATCTGGCACTTGTGGCATGTCCTGGAGTGTTGGTAACAGTCAGCTTCCATGGTGGACCAGTAATACCCTGCCCGTAGGATCTTCTTTGCCATGGTATGTCCACTGGAGTGTGTACCAAAGGTCCCTTCATGTAGCTCTTCCATGATTCTTTCTGCTTCAGTCTTATCTACACAACGCAGTAGGGTTGAATCCTGGTTTCGCTTGTACAAAATGCCGTTGCTAAGAAAGAACTTGGCTGCAAACCTCCTCAGGAATTTCTTATCATTGACAGATGCTCCTTCAGGGTATTCCTGAGCTTCTAGGTATCTCTTCACTTCGTGGTACCAAGGCTTCTCAGTTACCAATTCAGTTTCGAGATCACAACAGTATGCCGGTTCGTCCAGTTTCCAGATGATGATCCGGGGAGCTTCATTATCCCATTTAACCTTGAACATTGAAGACATTGTAGCTAACGCGTCCGCCAACTGATTCTCTTCTCTTGGAAAGTGCTCAAATGTTATCTCTGTGAAGTGGGGGATCAGGGCCAACACACATTCTCTGTAAGGAATCAAGTTTGGATGTTTCGTATCCCACTCTCCTTTGATCTGATTGATCACGAGAGCGGAATCTCCGAAGACACTCAGAAATTTGATCCTCAGGTCGATCGCAGCTTGAAGACCCATAATACACGCTTCATACTCCGCCATGTTGTTGGTACAGTTGAAACACAGCCGGGCGGTGAGTGGAGTATGAGTATCTTGTGGAGATACGATTATGGCGCCGATACCATTTCCCAAAGCATTGGAAGCTCCGTCAAAGTGCATAGACCATCGGGATCCTGGTTCAGGTCCTTCATCCGGTCCAGGTATTTCACAGTCAGTTACTATCATAATGCTTTCATCTGGAAACTCGAAGTTCATTGATTGGTAGTCATCCACAGCTTGATGTGCTAGGTGGTCTGCCAATACACTTCCTTTGATGGCTTTTTGGGTCGTGTACTGAATGTCGTATTCCGTCAAGATCATCTGCCATCTTGCAATTCTCCCAGACAGAGCAGGCTTTTCGAATATGTACTTTATAGGATCCATTTTTGAAATCAGCAAGGTAGTGTGAGTCAGCATGTACTGTCTCAGCCGGCGAGCAGCCCATACCAAAGCGCAGCAAGTTTTCTCAAGCAGTGAGTATCGGGTCTCGCAGTCGGTAAACTTTTTGCTAAGGTAATAAATGGCATGCTCTTTTCGGCCAGACTCGTCATGCTGCCCCAACACACACCCCATTGCATTATCAAGCACTGTCAGGTAAAGTATCAAAGGTCTCCCTTCAACTGGTGGCATAAGGATGGGTGGTTCTTGGAGATATTCTTTGATTCTGTCAAAAGCAGCCTGACATTCATCATTCCAGCGTACTACCTGATCTTTCTTCAGCAGCTTGAAGATTGGTTCACAGGTAGCAGTTAAGTGTGAGATGAACCGAGCAATGTAATTCAGACGTCCTAGAAAGCCCCTGACTTCCTTTTCTGTCTTAGGAACTGGCATCTCTTGAATGGCTTTGACCTTAGCAGGGTCCACTTGAATTCCCTTATCACTGACCACGAAGCCTAGCAACTTCCCAGATCTTACCCCGAAGGTGCACTTGTTAGGATTCAACCTCAGCTTGTACAGTTTCAAACGGTCAAACAGTTTCTGTAGATGATCAAGGTGCTCTTCCTCAGTTTGGGACCTAGCGATCATGTCGTCCACATACACTTCGATCTCATGGTGGATCATATCATGAAATAAGGTAACCATGGCACGTTGGTAGGTTGCCCCAGCATTCTTTAGCCCGAAAGGCATGACTTTGTAGCAGAAGGTGCCCCACTGAGTAACAAACGTAGTCTTTTCCATGTCTTTCGGAGCCATCTTGATCTGATTATAGCCTGAAAAACCATCCATGAAAGAGAACACTTTATGCTGAGCTGTATTATCAACAAGGACATCAATGTGGGGTAGAGGGAAGTCATCCTTGGGGCTGGCCCTATTCAGATCCCTGTAATCGACACACATCCTGACCTTGCCGTCCTTCTTAGGTACCGGCACCACATTAGCAACCCACTGAGGGTAAGAAGTCACTGCAAGAAACCCGGCATCAAACTGCTTCATAACCTCGGCTTTAATCTTCTCAGACATCTCTGGACGCATACGGCGGACCTTTTGCTTAACCGGAGGGCAATCTTCTTTAGTTGGCAAGTGATGGACCACAATGTCGGTATCCAATCCGGGCATATCTTCGTAGGACCAGGCAAAGATTTCTTTATAGTCATGCAGCATCTGAGTCAACCGTTGCTTCACGCTGAGTTCTAGGTTGGCACCAATCTTCACCTCTTTCTTGTCTTCCTCAGTACCCAAGTTTATTATTTCCACTGGCTCTTCATGGGGTTGAATTGCCCTCTCCTCCTGTTGTAACAGTCTTGCAAGTTCGCCAGGCACTTCGCAATCATCTTCACCTTCGTCTGCGGCTAAGTTGATCGGATTCTCGAAGTCATAACTGGCAGTAGCAGAGTCGTTACCAGTGAGATCCAGAGTGGATTGAAACCTGTATGAGTGAGTGTGTGTGTAAATACAGCTGTTTTGTAATATGTAAAGAAAGGAAAGAAAAGGAGCGCAAAATTTGAAATGTGAAAAACGTCCAATGCTTTTATTCATGATATATGACAGTGACAAACAAAAGCCCTCATAAATAAAAACCACGGTGCCCCGGGTAAGACACCGGGCCATATAGTCTCAAATTATTGTTTATTACAAATCAAAAACAAAGAAATTCATTACTGGGGAACAAAAGTTATGGGTGTAAAATCTTTAGCAGTCCAATTGGTCAATCCACCGTCGGCCGTCGGGTAGATCCAGCTATCGAACTCTGACTCTTCTATTTCATCTTCCTCTCCAACAGCATTCACTTCTGAGTGGGTGATAAGCACAGGAGGTCTTCCAATTCTTGCCTTGCGCACCGCCTTCTGAGCTTCTATGGTGAAACCCAGCCCAAACTTGTTAGTCTTAGGAGTAAGATCAGGGAGCTTGCCCCAGTTTGCACATTCACCTTTTTCGATCACAGCCCGGGCGTCCTTTAAGGAGGCCATCTTCATAGGAGAAACCTCTTCATCTGCTTCTGCTGCTGCCAGGGTTTGTGGCACTTCCTCAAAATGTTGAAAGGGGGTTTCAATGAACTCCCCATCCATTTCCACGTATCTGAAGGAGTTGAGGTGGCTGACCATGTATTCCTCTTCCCCTTGCACTGTTACGATCTTCCCCCTGACCGGGTACTTGAGCTTCTGATGCAATGTGGAAGTCACAGCTCCAGCTTTGTGGATCCACGGGCGACCCAGCAAACAAGAATAGGACGGATGGATGTCCATCACATAGAATTTTGAATCGAATACCTGTGACCCAACCCTGATTGGGATGTCCACTTCACCATGCACCATTCTTTTGGACCCGTCAAAGGCCCGGACAACAATGTGAGTTGGTTTGAGCTCTAGACCCTCACAATCCAGCCTATCCAGAGCCTTCTTGGGCAGCACATTTAATGAAGAACCTGTGTCAACCAGCACATGAGCAAGAGTAGTGCCCCTGCATTCAATGGAGACATGCAGGGCATCATTATGGTTCTTCCCTTTTGCTGTCAGATCGGCATCAGAGAAACCCAGGCCATTATCAGCGGTTAAGTTGGCCACACAGTCGGTGAACTGGTCAGCAGACGTCTCTTGGGGTACGTGGGCTGTCTTTAAGAAAGCAATCAGAGCCTTTGCATGGGCCTCTGAACACAGCAGCAGTGACAACATGGAGATTTTAGAGGGGGTGTGCCCCAGCTGTTCCACAACGTTGAAATCACTTTTCTTTATTATCTTGAGGATTTCTTCCATTTCCTGCTTGGAAGCCTCAACAATGGTCTTTGGTGCCTCCGTCCTGGCAGGCATATCAGCAGCAATCCCCTGGCCCCGAGTATCAGATGACTCAGTAGCAGGGGTGGATACTTGGTCAGGAGAAACAGGCACTCTGGCAGGTGTGAAGATCAAAGGCCTATGAATTGCCGGAGGAGCAATGTCTGGCGAGAACAGTCTTCCACTACGAGTGACCTTAGCAGGTCCGGTGATGTTGGAGACACCAGTATCAATGTTGCACTCTTGTTTCACACCCAGAACATAAACATCCGCCCCATAGTGCCATGGGACAGCCTTATCAGATTTGTAGGGTATAGGCCCCGGAACAGTAATGGTGATGGGAGCACTCTTGTGAACTGACAAAATTTGTATAGGCTTCTTTGAAGGAGCCTTGGAATGGTTGTTGAAGATGGTAACGATCGACACTTCTTCAACAGGAGCAGCAGGAACAACAGTCTTTCTGAACAAAATCTCTCTACTATCTATCAGGTTTTGGATGCCTGACTTCAACAGAGAACAACCAGCAGGGGAAGCAACACATAGAGGGCAACTTTCGCTACATCCCGGAAATAAACCGGCTAGCAACAGATTCCTCTTGACCATCAGCAACGGAGTAGCAACATCATCCACCGAAGCTACATACAAATCCTCCTCAACAGCATTCACTCCATGCTGGGGCATGGGAGCAGTTACAACATTCGGCCTCTCGGGCGCCTCAAACTGTATCTCCTTTGCATCAATGAGGTCTTGAACTTTATTCTTTAGGGCCCAACAGTCATCTGTGTTATGCCCCGGGCTATCAGAGTGATAAGCACAGCGAGCATTTGGATTGAACTTGGGGGATGCAGTATTGGGAAACTTTGGAGCCTCCCTGACAGTCACTAAATTGGTGGATAGCAACTGTGGCAGGATCTGTGATAAGGTCATGCTTAACCGGGTATACTCTCTCCGGGGTCTTTCAAACTTTTGAGGATTAGTTGGCCGAGGAGCGGCAGCAGGTTTGGCAATCATTACCGCACTGACAGATTGGCGGTGTTCAGGTCGCTCTGTTCTCCGGGAGCTATATACAGCACTAGCCTCCTTTTTGAAGGGTTTCTTCTCAGTACTGGAGGAGGCAACTTTCTGTATCTTCCCCGATTTTATACCGGCCTCGATCCTTTCACCAGTCAGGATCAGATCAGTAAACCCAGCAGAGGAATTACCAATGAGATGATTGAAAAATGGACCAGATAGGGTCCCCAAGAACATATCTACCAGCTCCCGATCCGTCAATGGTGGCTGCACCCTGCCAGCCAGGTCTCTCCATTTCTGAGCGTACTCCTTAAAACCTTCACCCGACCCTAGCGACATACCCTGGAGCTGGGTACGCGTAGGAGCGAGGTCGGCATTATACTGATACTGCTTGTAAAAAGCAGTGGCCAGATCCTCCCAGTTACGAATGCTGATTCCATCCAGCTGATAGAACCAGTCGAGGTGAGTCCCTGAAAGACTCTCCTGGAAGAAGTGGATCCAAAGGTTCTTGTCTACTGTGTAAGGCTGGATCTTCCTTACATAAGAACGGAGGTGCATCTTGGGACAGGAAGCCCCATCATACTTCACGAAGGCAGGTGTTTTGAACTTGTGCGGGATCACCACTCCAGTAGATAACCCCAAGTCTCCGAAATCCAATCCAGGCACCCGCTGAACTTCCATAGCCTTCAATCTGTCTTCCAGCTGTTTATACCGGTCTTCAGCAGGAGGGTACTGTTCGTCGTTGAAGTCTGTTTCAGTATCAGAGCCCACAGGAGTAGTGACCTCCCTTTCTTGGTGACTACCTTCCGTCACAGATGGAGGAGTCCTTTCAGCTTCAACCAAAGTGTTCCCGAGTCTGCGCCCAGTGTTAAATAGCACAGTCCTCCTCTTCTTCTTAGTCTTCTTCAAAAGCATGGTCTTCAACTCTTGTTGACCCTGAGCCAAGCCCTTGATCAGCTCCTGAAATTGGGCGTTCTGCGCCTGAAATTGGACGTTTTGCGCCTGAAGAGCCTTGATAGACGCCTCGGTTGAGGATTCAGGATTCATGATGCTGAAATAAACAGCGAAGAACAGTAAACAACCTGAAAAGAAGAGTACCTATGATGCACATGATGAATGATATGTGTTTATGCAATGCATTCAAGAGTTCGAAAATTCAAATTTGTTGTAGACCAAAAGGAACACACGTTATTATTAAGAAAATCATTGTTTAATACATCAAAGTCTCATGGGCAAAAGTACAAAAAGATCAACTCAATCCCAAAATATGTTGCGCATCTTCTTTGGAGCTATGTAAGTGTTGAGATTCCTTTCCTCATGCAACAGGCGGGTGAGCTCCAAGACCTTCTTTTCACTGGCATGCAAACTAGTCTCAAGAGAATTCCGCTCTTCCTTAAGCTGGATCCAGCTCTTCTGCATCTCTTCCCAGGATGTGGGCATATCAGGGTGCTGAATAACATGAGACACCTCTCCTTCCAAGGCAGGTTCTTTGATTACTGGAAGCATGTGAGGATAAGGCATTACTAACTTCTGAGAGCGGGCTCGTACCCACTTGAGGTAAGGCTCCAAAGGGATGGAGTTCCTGTGCCCCAGTGTCTTGCTATCTATCCTACTAGGCATCCTCCAAGCTCTGATAAATCTCTGGCGAAGTCCTTGAGTATCGTTGTCGAAGTCAAAAACTATGTCAGGAATCAACATGTCATGAGGGCCATCCCTCCGAGCATAACCAAATTGTCTCCAAGCCAGGCATGGGCTATAAGTAATACCCCCTCTGATTCCAAGTAAAGGAACATTAGGATACTCCCCGCAACGATCAATGATAGTGACATCTTCTCTGGACCTAGGGCACCAATGTATATCTGCATGTGTAAGAGTCATCAACCGTTGTGACCATCTCAAACCCCGCTCGTTCTTCAGGACTGATTGTGGAAGGTGCGAAATAAACCACTTTCCCAGGAGAGGAGTGCAACACATAAGGACACCTCTTTTTCTCATGGTTCGAGTGTAACATGAGTGAAGGAGGTCCCCCAGCAACGTAGGTATAGGATTCCTGGACATAAAGATCTGGACAGCATTGATATCAACGAGCTGGTCTGGGTTAGGGAACAACACCAAACCATAAACAAGAAGGGCCACAACCTCTTCAAAAGCTTGTAAGTCAAGGGAGTTCCAACATTCATAGGCCTTTTCAAACAGAAACCTGGCTAAGAACCCTTTAATACCACTTCTAACTTCCCAATGCCCCTTAAGGTCAGATGACTGTAGGTGCAAGGCTTTAGCAATCTCTTCAAGCTTAGGTTCCTTTTCTGTACCGTTGAAGGGTAGCTGATCAAGAATAGGGATCTTCAGGAGTCGGGAGAACTCCTCCAATGTAGGTACCAACTGATAGTCCAAGAAGGTGAAACAGTGATGCAGAGGGTCAAAAAATTGGAACAGGACTTTTATCATATCTTCCTCAATGTTGGTGTTGACCAAGCTGATGAGGCTTCCATGCCTTTCACTGAATGAAGAGTTCTCGGGAATCCTGGATATAAGCTCCTTAAGCTGAGGAGGGATCCTTACAAGACTGATTTGAACTGTCTTTCTACGAACAGTTTCCATGTCCTACAAAACAGGAACAAAGATGAAAATTCGAACCCCTGAAATGGTTAGTTAATGCATATGATGCTGGATGATGTCATGATGTTATGATTAAACACACCACAAATATTTACAAAGACAGACATGTAAGGCATACAAGGCACACAAGACAGGCCCTTAAGGTTTAAGGCCAGCATGGGGTCTGGGTAGTACCCTCTTGAAGTTGGTGGGTTCAACCTGTCCTAATCAAAGTAACCGGGTTCTAAGGTTCCCAATATCACGGGATTACTTTCATTGTTCATTGTTTCGATTTAGCCACTGAACTGGCGACCGAAATATTCCAGGAAAGCAACCCTCAATTGAGTGTAGTATCGAGTATCAACCAACCTCGGACTGCACCAAAGTCAGTTATCTCACTACCCTAAAGAGGCCAAGATGGTTCAATTAAGGTTCCTAAGGTCTGTTGATGCTTCATGACACCACATGGAGGCCCCGTACTCTCCTTGACTGAACTCAAGGGTTACCGGTACACACCAAAGTGCCACATCAACGTAGCAGACTGTTTCAACCATGTCGGTATACCCCGCACAGTTCCCTCACAGCCTTGTTGCTACTTTCTAAGAAGGTATCCCCCAGATCCGGGTTAGGATCTATAGAACTCCCAAGCAACCCACAATTTTAAAGCACACAAGGAAAACAATTGAAAACACAGTTGTAACTATCCCTAAGGTACACCCCACTTTAAATTATCCCCAGCAGAGTCGCCAGTTCTGTGATCGGTGGATCTGGAACTGACTGTTTTAAAAGCTGGTTCGCGAAAATGTCGCGGAAGCAAGAGTCGCCACCGTCTTTTATTTTCTCCAATTGGAAAGGACAAAAGCACAGAAAAATTCCTTTAAAGAGATTGCTCTCGGTTCGGGAGGTAGGTTATAGAAAGGGAAGGTGTTAGCACCCTTTCTATCCATGGTTATCCATGGGCTCTTAGATACTTGCTCACCTGTGTTTTCAAAATTGTTTGTTTGCTTTTCAATGAGGGTTTAAAAAGTTTCTTTGGAAAAATTTCAGTTCGACTCGTATGTCAGAGTGTTTGAAAAATTTGCTTTGAAAGCTTTTGAAAATGTGTGGTGTGAAAAGAGTTTTGTTTTGTTTTGAGATTAGAGCAAGTATCCTTGAGAACCTACCTACCCTAAGGAATTCGTCTGTGTAAGAGTCCTTTAAAGTGGTGCCATCCCACCATTGAGAGGTAGGTAGCACCACTGTTGGAGGTGTTCGGGTCAATTCGAGTTTTAGGGACGTGGTGATCACTAGAGCAATGGGAAGACACCTTAGAAGCTACCCTCATGCCAGGTTCCCAGATCATGAGGACTTACTAAGACGTCCTCTACTCGACGATCACCTTTCGAAAGGCAACAGTGAGGCGTACCCTAGGGGTGGTGTGTGCGATTCGTGTGTCATGTTTCAATTATTTTGTCTTGTCATGTTTGTTGTGATCTACGCTTGATTTTATTTTTAAGTCCATACATTCTTTCATGCATATTTATTAACAGTTGTATATTTGCGAGAAAATAAATCTAAACTATTACAAATGGCGCGGGTCCACATCGCCAAAATAAACCGAACCCGATTTGACTGAAAATAAATAAAGCGAATAAATAAAAGTGCGAGAAATTTAAATTACATGGCTTTGGGAGATTTACAGAATTATAATAAGCAATAAAGTAAATGCGCGAAAGAAAATAATTACAACAAGGGCGTTGGACCCTTTTACAAAAATATTTAAAGTTAATGAATTAATGAAGGAGGAATTAAAATTAAAGATTTAAAAGGAATGTTTTTTATTATTTTTTTGTATTTTTTAGATTGAATAAGAAAAAGGATTAATTATAATTAAAGTGAAATGTCCAAACCCTAATTCTAACATTTTTTAAGTTTATTGGGAAAGAATTAAATTAAAAACCTAAATTAAACCTTAAATTGTTTATGTGCAATTTTTATAAAAATAAAATAATAGATAGATAATATTGTGAGAAAAGAGAAAAATTAAAAAAGATATAAAAATTATCAATTAACCTAATTCTACATTTTTTTGGATTTTTATTAAAAGGAATTAAAGTTAGAAACCTAATTAAACTAAATAATTTACATATTAATTTGTGAAAATAATTATAATATAAAAATTATATTTTTTGGCCTTTTCTGAATTTTAATGTTTTTATGTTTTTATGTTTTTTAGGAAAATAAATTAATCATGTTAAAACAAAGAAAACAAATGAAATAGCAAAAATAAAATATAAGGAGAAAAATAGAAAAATGCAAACCAAGGGGGGGGGGGGGGGGGGGTAACCCCAAATTGGAGGTGAGGCCTAGCAAATCAGGCCCATTAAACTTGTGGATCCGTTGACTTTGCCAGTTTGTATGCTAATGCATTGACCCTTGTGCACGTGTTCCTTGAATCTTGGCCATTGATTTGGATGCTCTGGGACGCGTGGAGGTTGATTTCTGATGGAATATGGTGAGCCTGAATGTTATGTCTGCACGTAATTACTAAGAGAAAAATAATATGGAAATTTGCCAGACCTGGGACTTGAACCCAGGTCTTTGATGTTACATGTATCACGTGTTGCCACTGAGCCACTGAGTGTTAGTTAACAATATTATGGTAAACAAATAATAAAAAAACAAAACCAACGCGTAGCAATTAAAACGCGCGCAATTCAAATGGACGAATCACGCCTTGCCACGCCTTCTTCTTCCTCCCCGTCCCTGTAACATAAAACAAATAGGCAACGGTTTTCCAAGTGTGGTTTTAGGCTGCTTTTGGAGAAATAGCGAATAGAGCTACGTGAATCAGAAATTAATCGCGAGTATATCATTCTCTTCGTCCAGATGCCTGGAATGTAGTGGTGTGACTTTCATGGGCTAATTGTTCCTGGTCTGAAAACCCCTAAATTAAAAAACCTGCAACCCTAGAAATTGGTTATGGCCAAATCGCATACGATGCATGATTGTTCAATTAAATACCATGGTCAGCTTTAGAACTTCATAAGGAACAAGAATCAACAAAGAAAAAGTGCAAAGGATGCTTAAAAAATGATGCACGATTTCAACAATTTTTCTGTACAGTTTGAGTTGTAGCCACCACCTCCTTGCGTTTTGATTGATGTTAGGGATTGAGATGCGTTCAGAATTTGTCCAGGATGCTAATGGAATGAAAGTTCAAGCTTGAATCCACCTTTAAACTGGTTTTCAGTTTTTGAGTTTTAAGGAAAAATTTCAATTTGCAAAAGCTTGTTTGGGCGCAGCTTATGATGTGTTATGGTTAGGGTTTGACTCAGTGCCTATGATGGAAGGGAATTGGCTTGCTAACTGACCTAGATTCATGCTTATGAAAGAACAAGTCCTAGGGTTTTTACCATTAACCAAGTTTCCTTCTTTTAAGCCAAGACCTAGACCTAGTGTGCAATTTAACCCTAGCCTGAGTTCTTGAGTTGGCCCATGATACATGGAAGTTGTCCAAATTCACATGACACTATTCCATTGGTTTTTGAATTTTATTTGAATTTTCAAAGATTTAAAATGAATTAAATTATCAAAAATTAAATAAAATAAAAAAATCAATATTTGGTCTTGAAATTAATCATGGGACACGTGTGTGGCATGACAAGGATGAACCAAGTGGAAAAAATGGGGCCCTTTTGTCAAAAATTGGAGTTTCAAGGATAGTTGACTTTTGCCATTTCACAAAAATTTCCCAACTTCTACAAGGCATAACTTGCTCAATTTTTAAGCTTTTCACATGTTCTTGGACATTTTGGAAAGGTCTTTGAGTCCTTTAACCAATGCCTTTGGTCCCATGTCATTTTGATTTACCAATCTCAAGTTATGGCCTTTGACTTAAAGTCCCTTTTTGTTGACTTTTGAAAATGACCTATAATGTTGAAATTGATAACTTTTTGTGAGAGCATTTCTAGGACTTGAAGTATGAAGATGAGTTGTAGGAAATGTCTTTCTCTTCAAAATGAGCTTTGGATGGGATTTTTCTGATAATCCATGTGAAAGTTATGCCCTGGTCAATTTCAGTTGACTTTTTCAGCTGTCCAAATATAGCAACTTTTGCATCTTTGATGATTTCTGAGCCAAATTTTGAGAATCATGATCAAGCATTGATCAAATGATGTTTGTGGCTTCAAAATGATATATTGACCAAAAATTTGAACTTTTGACTGCCAAATGACCATTTTGCCCCTACAGTTGACTGTAGTGCAATTTAGGGTTTTGACTGTGCAATCTTGAGCTGAATGCCTTGAAACTTGATATGGGGATGCTTGACCATGTTTGTAAGCATATGAGACTTGATTGGGCCTTTGAACACTTCCTTTTCTTGATCAGACTCAAAACCCTAATTTTGCCTGTATGGGAGACTGTTGCACTGCACAACCCTTGGGGAATTTTGTAGCTTGGCTTGGCAATCTCTTGAAGAATATGGGAGGGCAAATTTTGGGGTATAACACCATCCCTATAGTCAAGAAGGGATAAACTATACAGAAGCCTTTGCTCCAGTCACTAGGTTAGGATCTATCAGACTTTTGATTTCTTTTGCTGTAAATAATGGTATCACTCTTTATCAGATGGATGTTAAAAGTGCTTTTTTAAATGGTTACATTGATGAAGAAGTTTATGTGCACCAACCCCCTGGCTTTGAAAATACAAAACATCCAGAATATGTTTATAAACTTAATAAATCATTATATAGTCTGAAACAAGCTCTCAGTGCATGGTATGAAAGACTAAGTAATTTTCTGTTAGAAAATGATTTTACCAGAGGGAAGGTGGACACAATCTTATTATGTAAACTATTTAAAAATGACATTCTGGTTTGTCAAATTTACGTAGATGATATAATTTTTGGATCTAGTAAATCCTCTTTGGGAAAAGAATTTGCTAAGTTTATGCAGGTAGAGTTTGAAATGAGCTTAATGGGTGAACTCAAGTTCTTTCTAGGTATCCAAATCGATCAAACTTCATAAGGAACCTACATTCATCAAAGCAAGTATGTCAAAGAACTTCTGAAGAAATTTGATTTGTCAGAATGTAAGTCATCCAAAACTCTTATGCATCCTATATGTATTCTTGAAAGGAAAGAGGTATGTAAGAAAGTAGAACAAAATCTCTACATATGTATGATTGGTTCTCTCTTATATTTAATAGCTTCAAGACCTGATATTCTGTATAACGTTTGTCTTTGTGATAGATTCCAATCAGATCCTAGAGAATCTCACTTAACAGTAGTTAAGATGATTTTTAAGTATCAGAAAGGTACTAATAATCTTGGTCTTTGTTATAGAAAGTCCAGAGAACACAAATTAGTAGGGTATTATGGAGCTGACATTGCCGGAGATAGAATAGAAAGAAAAAAGTACTTTTGGAAGCTGCCAATTTCTGGGAGACAATCTAATCTCGTGGTCTAGCAAAAAACAATCCACTATTGCACTGTCAACTACTGAAGTTGAATATATAGTTGTAGCTGGATGTAGTACACAGATGCTCTAGATGAAGAGTCAGCTTGAAGACTTTAATATATATGAGAGTAACATTCCTATCCTATGCGATAATACTTTTGATATATTTCTTTCAAAAATATCCAATTTTACACTCTAGGGCTAAACATATAGAAATTAAACACCATTTTATTAGAGACAATATTCATAAGGGAATTCTTTCTTTAAAATTTATAGACACATACCATCAATGGGCTGACGTCTTCACTAAACCCCTTCCTAAATATAGGTTTAATTTCATTCTGAATCACCTCAGTATTGAATTATGCCCATAATGAAAATGTAGTTTATGTATATTTAATCCTCATAACTTTATGCTTTAATTTATTTTGTGTGAACATATGAACAATAGTTCTTCAGAAGTGAGAAGGAAAGTTGTATCATAAACTATCCAGAAGTTTTGAACATTTTCCAAAAATGTTTCATTTCTATGATAGAAGCAAGAAGTTCACCATATCAACATCTGTCAACTCTAAACGCAAGGTCATCCTCTAAGGCTGAACACGTGTTCAAAATCTTAAGGGACTGAAACGGTTGAGTTAATGCATTGAGGTGCGAGTCAAAGAGGTAATTGTTCAAAATCTTCACGCTATCCCTCTTTTAAGGAATCATTAAATGCACTTAACCATTGTTCTATTTATTTTTAATTAAAATTAAAATTCATGTTTTGCTTCTGTTGGATATTTATACTCCACTCTTTCACAAACACTCTCACATATTCACTTTCACTCACTTTTCTCTCTTCATTTGTTCCTCTTTCAAAACACTAAAAGAGTCTGTGAACAATGGCTTCCTCTCAACAAATTTCTCAAGTTTCTCAAATCATTATGGGTTCCTCCTCCTCTAATGAAAAAAGTTACGTTGAACCATCAAGAACTCTTCTCACCCAGTTGATTCTCTGGAAGATCTATGTGAGCTTATTGTTGATTTCTTAAGTATGAAATAAAATGGGTATGACTTAATCCCTAATGTTGAGTTCCAAGGATGGACGAAATACTTTGATCGTCTCATAGGTCCATTTTTCCCAAAATTAGTGAAAGAATTTTGGATCCATGCCACAACTTCAAATCATCAGGTAACTTCTTACGTTATAGGAAAGAAGATTATCATCACTGAAGATCTTATTGGAAAGCTTATAGGTCATGACGGCAGCGGTATAAGATGCAGTGAAATGGCAGAAAAAGGTTATGGCCTAACCATCATCTCAAAAGAAATCTTTTCCTTTGGACAACCATCCAAAAAAATCAAAGATCTGAAGGATTATCTCAGAATTTGGTCTAAAATAATTATGGGGTGCATCAATCACAGAAAACCAACCAGCTCTCTTGACTACATCGACATTGATCAATAGTACTATTTGTACTTCATCGCCACCAAAGCCAAAGTTCATCTTTCTCACATTCTGTTCAACCATCTGAAGACTAGTGTCAAAGAAACAAGGGAAGAAGAAAGAACTAAGAGAGACTAGATTCCTCTAGGAAGACTCATTTCAGATATTCTGACAGAAAATAGACTGATAGAACATCTGACTGAGGCTCAACAAGAAAATGTTCTGAAACCTTGTGCTGGAAAGCCTCTAAACATCAAGAATATAAATAAGATGAAGATTGTTGAAACCATTAAGAAGGATCCAACAATCACCACCAAGGAAGTCATCACCACCAGAAGAGTGCCTCTAAAGGATTTTCCTCTCTTCACTCAAGCAGACTCCTCTCCATAAATTATTCTCAAGTATCTGGAAGCCTACAAGAGTGATGGTACAATTCCAGATGTGAGTATTATTGATCTAAGGCAACAACCTCTGGAAGTTGCTACCAGAAAGTCAAAAAAAGGAAAGCTGCTAGAGAAGGAACTTCTCAGAAAGCCCCCAAAGCTGTCAAAAAGAAAGGTAACTCGTCTTTTGTTTCTGTTATTGAATCAACATTTTTATCAACATTTGAAGCCCCTTCATCTCCAAAACCCGCTGAAGATCCATATCCTCAAACCCTTGATGATTTTGACCTAGAAATTGACACTTTTATACCTACAAATAATCCTCTGATTAATCCACCTTCTACCCATTTTGATCAGACTCAGCCAGAACTTGCACAAGTTCTTTCTGATATTGATCAATTTTATCCACTGTTTGAAGCTCCCCAAACCGAAAACCCAAATATTTACTCTGATACCACGACAATCATTCCAGACATCACTTTCCCTCTCATGATCTCTCAACCACCAATAATCCCCTCAACTACATCACAAACTTTCTCCATTCAAGATATCCCATATCCATATCATTCAACACCACCTAACTCACCTATAACTCTTTCTGACTCTCCCTCTCCAAATAACTACCCAAAAGATCTGCTCAGAACAATCATTAACTTAGAATCTTGGGACAATATTGTCACAAGTTCTCAGAAAATAGTTGTTCCAAAATCAACACCAAAAAAATCCAAATCAGATGTTGGTAAATCTTTGCATATTTTTGAAAGAGAAATACAGGAATGGGTTAACTCCTTAAAACTAGCTTTCATGGATAATCTTAACCCAACTGCTTCTGATCTCAGTAGAATCAGTTCAGAAAATGGTTTAACTCTGAATTTCTAAAGCTAAAGGAACTCAGCTATGAAATCGCTCAACACAACTTCTGCGATCGGCTGAAAATCTTCAAGGATCAAGTTCTGCAACACTGGGTAAAGAAACTCCTCCTTCTTTTGAACAACACCCCTTGGGAATCCTCTCAGAAATCAGATTGTAATGAAGTGTCTCCTGAACCTCTTCCTCTGCAATTAATTCTGAGAATGTGGGTCCTTATGTTGAAACAGCCTCCTCTTCTCTTGTGTTGAAAACTCTGGAGGAGTTGAAGAAAGAAAATATTATATTTAAGGAAAGGTTAGACAAACAAGATGAAACTAGCAAATAAATTAAGGGGATGCTTGAGAAACAAGAGGAATCAAATAATCCAATCAAGAGTTTATTTGAAGCCTTGTTCACACGACTTCCACCTCCTCAACCTTAGTTCTGATAAATTATTTTGTTTCTACTATGCTTGTTTTTTATTTCAATCTTTTGTATATCTTAATCCACTTTGAATACAAAATTCATTTTGTTATATTTACTTGTTTTTATTGCTTTTTTATTTTTGACAAAAAGGGGGAGAACATAAGATATTTTGAATATAACAGTACTGAGACTTAGTCTTAAACATTTTGAATATCATAACCTTTGTTTTATATTCTAAATGCAAACAGGAAAACAGGAAAAATATCTTGAAAGTAACTTCTGTCACATAGACGTATCAAAACTTCCAATCACAAAGCTCTGATCAGAATATCTTCAGGGAAGTATTTTTTTATTTATCTGAATATTTAACTCAGTGGTAGACTCCAATTCTTTATACTCTTAAGTAATCTATCAAAATATAAAAGTTTTTGTCATCATCAAAAAGGGGGAGATTGTTAGAACATAGTTTGGTTATACATCCTTGTAATAGTTTTGATGATAAAAAACACATGATAGATATAAAGAACAAATATGCTCTCTAATAATGTATTTTAGTATGCAGAAAAATTCTGATGAAAGAAGCATAGAAGATGAGAGGGTTACGTTTTGAAGCTCTGTTTAGACACAACATACTTGGAAGCAAATCTGTGTAACACGCTAAAATAAAGAAGTTCTAATGTTAAAACTTCTGAAAGCACCAACGCTACGAGAAAAACTCTAATATTATGATAAGTAAAGTTCAAGAAGAACAAAAGAAGTCAACACACTCATTTACTCATATGTTCTAAAGATTCAGGACTTGAGCTACACTTTGATAGTAAATACTTTGATATGCAAAAGAAGCTCCAACTTATCATCCAAGTTCTAATGGATATCAAGAAACTCTGAGGATCAAAAGTCTCAATGGTAACATTCTTCTTCTAATATGATCTCAAGAAAGTAATGTTCTGATACGTTACAAATTATTCATTACAAATCAAAAAGTAACGGCTGAACCAATACAAGATCTATATTTTTGAAAATTACGTTAACAACACTTTATCAACCTTCCAAAAGCATCTTCTCATATCCCTTATGCATATCCTATATAAAGAAGACTTGAAGAAGAAATAAGACAACACTATTGCGCACTAAAAGAGAAAAATATTATTAACCAGTTCTATCTTGTGCTTTACAATTGTGTACACATCACTGTTGTGATATAGTTTTGTTTAGAAAACATCTTTGTACACACTTTTAATTAATTTATCTTGTAATACATTGAGAAAACCGAGTTATGGTTTAAACTCAATAAGACATTGACAGTAGTCATTGTATCTGCGTAATCAAGTTTTGATTAATGGATTAAGACCTCGTTTGAGAGAGGCGAAATCACCTTGGCGGGTGGACTGGAGTAGTTTGAGTTCAAATGAACAAGGATAACCAACGTGTCTACTATTTTTTATTTCAAAAACCCCAATTCAACTCCCCCTCCCCCCTTCTTGTGTTTTTCTATTCTTCATCAAGTGTCATATTTTGGAACATATGACTTATTTACTTTGTGTGTCAAGAGCATCCATATTTCAGATTCCAAGATTGGTGCCTCAACTTGACGGCTAGAGATATTTTCAACATAAACTATTTTGTCTTTTGGTACCCATATGTTTTTGGGTCCACTTTTGTTAGTTCTCCCAGCGGTTTTTCAAACCCATGGTTTATGAGCAGAATAATCATGTGCATGTCCCTAAGCAAAATGAAGGTTCAAAGCCTTTAGTTTGTTTTCCTTTAGTTTTATCGTAGGTTTGACCTTAGACTTCTTAGATGGCACAACCAATATTTCCTTTTTCATTCCTGATTACTCCATGGATCTTGGAAGCCATCTTATTTCTATCTAAGTTTTGTACAAGAAATTTGAAAACGTATGTCATATTTCTCAATGATAAAATCAGAGTTTATAGAAGCTTCTGAAAGAACTTCTTTTTCAAATTTTATATATTTTAAGGCAGAGTTTTATTTTTCAATAATGCAGATATTTTCTTCCAGATTATATATTTCTTTTAGTTGCTCGCTATGGACTTCAACGTCAGTTACACAAATTTGTTTCATATTCTTGTACCTTTTCTTAATCCTCCAACACTTTTCAGAAATTTCAATCAGACATGATCCTAATTTAAAACAAGTTAAGTTAGAAAATACCTCATCAGACTCTGATTTTTATTCAGATTCGGAATTAGATGTTTTTGTGCTTGCCATCAGTGCCATGTTGGCTTGCGTTTCTTCACAGTCATCTCCAAATTTTTTGTTACCTCTGAATTTCTTTTGTCTCTGCTTCCAGAGTTGGGTAACTCTTATAGACAACAAAGACATCTCATCTTCTTCCTTAACATCTCCTTCATCATCTTGAGAAGTTATAGTATTTACTGACTTGCTTTTAGACTTTGGATCCATTGACTTCCTTTTCTTGTGAGACTTATCTTCTTCAAGCTTTATCTCATGAATTTTTATAGAACTTATCAGTTCTTCCAGAGTTGTACTGTCCAGATCTTTTGACGCCTTTGATGCTGTCACTATTGGCCTCCATTTCTTGGATAGGCTTCTGATGATTTTCTTTGAATGATATTCATTAGTGTAGCCTTTGTTGAGAACCTTAAGTCCAGCTACAAGAATCTAAAACCTTGAGAATATATCCTCAATGGTTTCTTCTTCTTCTTCCATTCTGAAGGATTCATATTTTTAAATCAAGTCAAAAACCTTGGTTTCTTTCACTTGTTTGTTTCCTTCATGGGTCATTTTAAGAGAATCAAATATAGACTTTGCAGAGTCTCTATTTGTTATATTTTTGTATTCAATGTATGAGATAGCTTTTAACATAATGGTTCTTGATCTATGATGATTTTTGTTGTCCTTTTTCTATTGATCATTCATAGCACTTTTTCCATTGTAACATCATTTGCATTTAAAGGATGTGTGTAACCATTTGTTACCATATCCATAAATAAGCATTAAAACCAAGGAAGAAACTTTCAATTATATCCTTCCAATAATCAAATTTATCACCATCAAAAATTGGAGGTTTGGAAGAATAGTGATTTTTATCATTGTTAGTTGCAGGTGAAGGAACTCATGTTATTCTGTTTCAAAATTGGATCTTTATTTAACACAATTAAGTGTTTGTTATAACAATCAATACCAGAACCAGAGCTTTTATTTCAATTTAAGGTTCAATGAAACATAATAAATGAGGTTTGAATTGGGTTTCAAGATTTAAACTTTTTCGATCAAACAAATACAAACAACACAAAAGCAACAATGATAAAGAACACGAGTATTTTATCCTGGTTCACCGTTAACAGAGTTACTTCCAGTCCACCTACAAAGGTGATTTTTACTTCTCAACAAGGACTTAATCAACTAATCAAAAACTTTTATTACAACCACAAAGACCGCGGTCAATGTCTTCTCGAGGATTCTGACTATACCCTAGTCCATCAAGGAAATCAACTCAAAGACTGAAATTTTGGCACTTGCAAAATAGATGTTTAAGACTGATGTCCCAACACCACACAATGTCAAGATAGATGTTATAACATTTGTTTACATAAAACTTGTTAAATCTGAAGATTGTGCATAAAGATAAATTGCAAAAGTTTAAATAACATAATCAATTGTTAACCCAATTTGGTGCAAAGTCGCCTACTCTAGGGGACACCAAGCCAAGAAGGAAATCCATTATGATAGTATTAGTTCAAAGCTAAACCAACCCTAATTTATAAATTCTCGCCTAATCACCACCTTGTGCAACTTCTACTTAGAGACCACTAGATAAGAGACCCCCTTCTCACTTCCAATCACCATAGTGGTATACCTATAGCCACAAAGCTTGTGACTAGACCCAAAAACCATATTGAAGATTACACTTCCAATAAACAATACTTATTCTTGCTTAAAAGCTTCAACTAAGAACAATACTCAACTCTTTTCTTAAAAGCTCATGAGTGAGAATAATAACTTGATATAAAATCAAGTAACAATCAGTAAAACTCAATGCATCAAAATATACATGAGTGACATATAAAGAACACAAACACTAGGACCTTAAAAGACTCTCAAAACCCTAATCTTTATGTTGTACCCATTGTTTCTTCAATGTGAATGCTTGCTAATTTAGGTTTAATAAGTCCTTATTTATAGACTCTAGCAGTATGGGTTTAGACTCTTCAAATCAAATCGAATCTTCCTTTTTTAAATCAGCTGCAAGATCTTCATATTAAAATAGGAACAAATCTTTTAAAGTTTCCTAAAAAAGTATCCAAGACCCTTTTTAATGAAACCGAATAAAATTTGCACTTGTTCCAAATAAATCTCCTTGACATGCGAATAATAATGATATATATCCAAAAGGATCTCTAAAAAAATCAAATTTGTCAAGAGATAAAACAGCAGTGCCTGTTGCATGACAGACCAAGATGTCAAGACATCTGGCTCAACCTTTGTCTGATAAGCATGACAACAGAACCTATCATGACAGTTGTCCAAGATGTTATGACATCTTGTTCAACATCAGTCTAGAACCATGTTTTAGCATAATTCATGTTAATCCTAAAAACATGGATTTAACAAAGAGAAATTGTAAATGACTTCTTAAGTAATCTGACTATCACTTAGTCACTCAAAGAAATTATAACTTAAAGACAATATGTCAATGACTTCTTGATTAATCTGACGAACATATAGTCACTCAAGGAAATTAACCAAAAGGTTAAAGATACACAGAAAGTGTGTTTATAGAAATATTCTTTAACAAGTAGATTACACAAAAATGAAGATTATATTATACTTAAATTATTTAAAATATAATGCTCTAAGTGTTTCTCTCTTTGTTGTTCTTGAAGATTTCTCACATCATTTCTCTTTTCTTCTAGTTGTGATATGCTTCTTGCTTTTCTGTTTAAGAGGTGTTGTTTTTCTTTTTCAGCCTCTTGAAATTCTTCACATGTAATATGTTTTCTCTTGGTACTACCAAATTGTTCCAAACATCCAATACCTCTTTATATAGAAGATGAAAAATATATATGTTGGAGGGTAAAGTTGAAATTTCTTCTTTTTAACGGCTATCATAGATTGGAGCGAGAGTTAATGACTAATACAACACTTTCTCATTTGCAGGGTAGTTGACAAGATTTGATATTGTATTAGTTTTATTGCATCTACTTTTTCCTTTATCTAAGAGATATCTTATTGAATCAGAGGCTTAGAGTATAAGTTGATGAAGCTTCATCAGAGTTTAGAGCTTATCTTCAGTGCCTAGTTAAGAATGAGACTTTAGAGTCTAGTTGTGCTAAGGCCATAGAAAATAGAAGCTCAAGTTATCATAGTCTTGAGACATCAGATTCATTATCAAAGTAGATCTGGAAGAATATCTTTGGACGTGACGGCTTGATGGTTTAGAAGCTTGACTTCATCGAACAAACACTTTGCTTGTTCCTTTTTATTCAGAATCTCGAAGTATCAAAGTTTTTCTTAGAGACTCTCTGAATGAATTCTTGTAGATGCTTTAATTTGAGAACCCAGATACTTGACTTTTAAGCACGCCTTTTGGTCTTTCTTGATTCAGAGTGCGTTTTTAGTTTAGATTCTACAAATCTTTAGATTCAGTCAATCTTTAAATTCTACAAATCTTCAAATTCTACTATGCTTTGTTCAATGTTTGGTTCATTAATGCTTCTCTAGAGTCAGAATCGATTTCTTTTGATATGTGCACTTTAACAAACCGTTAGAGTACAAAAGTGTTCTCCATACATTTTATACTTTGTTATCATCGAAACCCTAGGATTAGTTGTAGAATCAAACTTGTTCCAATAATTTAGTTTATGTAAAAAATTTCTTCTTTGTAATAAGGTTTGTGGGCATATTCATAAAATCTTAAGATATTATTTTAGTGGAACTATCAATAAGAAATTTTTAGGGAGAGGAATATGTCAAGTGGTAGGCCAAACCTCTATAAATTCTAGTGCATTCTCTTTATCCCTATCTCTTTTATTTTTGTTGATTTATTTTCTTTCATCTCCAATTCCTTCTTTTTATTTTCTGTTGCTTTATCTCTGGACTAACATAAAAAAAAATTTGAAGTAAAAAGAATTTTAATATACATCACTCCCACTGAGAGTACACTACTCCTCTTTTGGTAATATCAAAGAGACGGAAAATAAACACAGGACAATCACATATATCATATATTCCTAATGATTGATTCACCACCAATGTTAGGATACTCTTACTTTGATTTTGTTGGGTACAAATTAGATCAAAAAAATATCAGTGATATGTGTCACTTACTTAGTAACTCACTTGTCTCTTGGCATAGCAAGAAACAAGCAAGTGTAGCATTATCCAAAATTAGGAAGAATATGTTGTTATGAATAGCTATTATGCAATTTTTTTACTAAACATGTTCCTAAAGATTTTTTTTCATGAGAACCAAATTAGAAATATTGAATCAATCATGTATGGATTAGTATCAGTCTAATGTCTATTCTCCTTCTTATTTTCTCCTTTCTCTATTTGATATACATGATCTATGGGTTTTCCTTGTGGATCTATGAGTTTTCCTTGTGTATATTTTTCGCCTCTTGGATAATTTTAAATGAAGAGTAGTATACTCTTAGAGGGTGAGATATACTAAAATTCTTTTGACTTTGAAAATAATTTGACATTAGTCCAAAAATAAAGCAGTAGAAAGTAAAAAGAAGGAATCAAAAAGAAAATAAAATAAGAGAATTTATCTCTCCGCCCTATAGTCTAAAGAAATACCCTGTGCATTTCTTAAAATTTCCATGAAAATCAGAAATATATTTCTGGTGCACACCTTTTTCTATTAAACCTTGTCTAAAAACCAGAAATACATTTACAAAGTGAACCGGAAATGTATTTTCGGTTTCTATGAAAACAATACCAGAAAGACTTATGTTGACAGTGGATCTTTTTGCGTGTTTTTTCACATTGAATACAAAGACGTATACAATAAAATATACTACAAAGACATGTAGAACAAAGACATATATAAATAGATATCAGTAAATAGTACAAAAGGTGCCCGTAGTCAATATAGATGGTAACTCAAAATATTATCTAAATACAATCAAAAAAACAATAACCAAAATACATATACAACATCAAAGGCTACTTTGGATATGGTGGACTCTGAGTCGGACTGTCACTCTTCCAGCGTTCCTCCACTCCTCCTGTACTACAGAGCCCATAGCCTCTTCTATGATGGCATCCATAACACCTCTAACATCAGAGCCATCAGAAAACAAACCTCCATCAATACTCGCTTGCATAATGTCCATGATACGATGATACCTAGGCAACACATCAGTGTCATGATCAGCATGTGCTTGCTCCTCTTCTAGAATCTCCTGATGAGCTGGCCTCGGTGGGTTTCCTGGAGCATCTTGTACCAAGTATGGATGGGACACCCTGAAGAACCATATGATATTATCGTCCATGTAGCTCCAATCGTCTGGAGCAATGGTACTTCGGGCCTCATCTGGAACAAGATGATTCTCATAATCATCAAACAAGGCATCCATATCCATGTGTTTCACCATAGGAGGAACAAATACAGCAGAATCCCGGGGAGTGTACTGGGTGTATTCGAACTGTCGCATGATGAGCTCAGGCATATAAGTAGCCGTCTTGCGCGACCCACAACCATCATGTAAACAGCGCAACATCATCAAATGGTATTGTGACACGGTGGTCGTGGTATGAATGAAACTATATATCCTCAAACACTAGCCGATAAATATACACCAAAAGGCATGCTCTCATAGAAAACCTTTGGTGTAGGGTAACCTTCTCGGGATCACCATTAGCCTCTCGCGCACGCCTTACCTCATCCGTGGACACCGTCTTCAAATAATAATATCTGACGTGGGCACCACGAGTGAAGTCCAACTCAGCCATGGCACTCTCATGGGTAACTCCCAATTTTTCTACCACCATATCTAACGCATCCTCTTTGTCAATCCTTTCATGGTCTATAAATGTACCTCTAATCGAAAGATGCATCAGAGACGTGACGTCGTCCAGTGGGATCGTCATCTCACCATGTGGTAGATGGAATAACGGCGTCTCATGGTGCCACCTCTAAACAAAAGCGTTATTCATACCATGATTAACGATGCTATAACCACACTTGGTCAAATATTTCAACCTTGTAAGCATCAACAGCTCATCAAACCATAGCTCAATAGGAGGTTCGGGTTTACTGATCTTTCGCCAATGATTAATGACCTTCAACGGACCACATTCCTGCATACATGGTTTGACAAAATTCATTCAACAAAAATACATAATAAAAATGTAATAGAAGGAACAAGTTAAAATTCATACTTCTTTGTCCCATATATCTCTAGCAACACAGTCCGGGTACATAGGTAGTAGAGATAAATCAGATGGTCCTTCTCTAAAACTCTAAGGCGTCGCAAGTGTCGCCCGAGGTGCTGGCTCAGGTGCCGGCTCAAGTGCCTGCTCAGGTGCATGCTCAGGTGCCAGCTCAGGTGCCTGCTCAGGTGCCAGCTCAGGTGCCTGCTCAGGTACATGCTCAAGTGCCTGAGATGTCTGGGGTATCGCCTCAGGTGGTGGGGATGTAGGTTGCGGATGGTCCTGAGGTGTCGGTTGGGAACCAGATGCCTCTCCCGCCTCTAATACCATCGGTAAGGAAGTACATCTACAGGAGGACAGGGGCGAGGAGGGATGAACTAGAGAACCCCGCCTGATTTGGGAGGACGATGCACTCAGAGTATAAACAGGAACACTAGAGGCAGAGGTTGTAGTACGCGCATCCGACAGAGTCTATCTAGAGGAAGAAAGAGCCTGGGATACCTGACTCCTTTCCCTCTGTACAGAAGCATGTTGTGCAAGTCTATCGTGCCTCAACCTAGATGGTCTCTCAGCCATTACTCCTGTAGAAGTGCAAAACAAACGTTAACATGAGGACTAATATTCAAAATTAAGGGAAAATAGAAACAAACTAAAATCGGAAATGCATTTCCGATTTTGTTCAATGTTAAAATGAAAATCGGAAATATATTTCTGATACAACTTGCAATTTCAGAGCTTCGTCAATGGCGAAGCAAAGCCCCAAATGACCTCCAACAAAAGCTCATTGATCATAAAAATGAGACTTCTAACACATTTATAATGAATCCTAATATTGAAAACACACAACAAAATCACAATTTCTAATCTAAATCACAAATTTGAGTAGAAATTACATAAACTCTAAAAAACTCAAAAGCAACTTACAGTTGATGAATTTTCTTGATTGCATGTTGTTGAACACTTGAGTTAAATGATGCTTGACAATTCCTGGTGAGCTTTTTGCAAAGTAGTTTGATTTTGTACCAATGGAGTTTGAGAGGAATGGGTTTGTGTGCTTTTTTAATCGTTTTTGAAATAAGGTTTTGCTGCAAAGAGAGGGGAAAAGGCATTGCACCTTTAAGTCTCGACACGAACCAGAAATATATATCTGACTGCAACCGGAAATACATTTTCAGTTTGCACCCAAATTTTTTATACAATTTATGTCTGACAAGGTGCGTACCAAAAATATAATTTTGATTTTAAGTGGTATTTTTGGAATTTCACTTGGTGCGCTAGAAAACTATAAGGTGGAAAAAGAAATCCTCTAAAATAAATCGACACAAATAAAAGGGATATGGATAGAGAGATTGCACAAAGATTTATAGAAGCTCAGCTTACCATTTGGAATCTCCTCTCTCCAAAAATTTCTTTTTAAAAGTTTCAGTAAAAGAATGTCCTAAATTTTTATGGATATATCCACAAACCTTATTACAAAGATGAGAGACTTTACACAAATTGATCCTCCAGACCAAATGAAAATTTTCACGACTGAGCTCACAAATTAGAGATTTTACTAACTAATCTCAAGAGCCAAACAAAAATATCAAACAAGAGAATCACATTCTCAATGAAAAATTCTTTAAAATATTTATCACTCCCAAGATGCTAAGGTAATTTTAATTAAAATAATATAGAAGAGAGAATAAAAAAACAATAGTTTAAATCCAAATTCTGATGCGTTTTCAAATTTAAAAAAAAAATTTATTTATAAGACAAAATATAATTTAAAAAAATGATTTGTGAACTTTTCTTAAATTTTCATCATCAATTATAAACTAGGTCTAATCAATTATATAATTTAAATATAGAATTTTTTTCAAATTCGTCATTACTAATCAATTATAAACCCTCTTAATCAATTAAAAAGCGTTACTAATGAAATAATAAATTAACCCTAAAATAGAATCCAAAACTAAAAAAATTAATAAGAGAATCAATATTTCAATTAAGTCTATAAATTAATTTATAAAGAAAAATCATTTTTTTAGAATACTTTCCGATTAAAATTAGATTTAATCAGAACAGCCATTAAAATATCAAAATTCATTACTGAAAAGTTATTGAAAACTTTGGTATATGAGCTTTAATTTCATTGGGTCATTAGAGAATATAAAGTTATTAAAAACTTTGGTATACGAGCTTTAATTTCATTGGGTCATTAGAGAATATAAATCGGGTCACGTTGGAGACGAGACATTTGTTTATAGGGAAATGCTAACTAATACCCTTGAGACACTTTTTAAATGTTTAATGTAGTAAGATTTTTTAAGAATGTGTGTAATCAATGAATTGAAAATTAAAATAATTGATTTTTTGTAAAGAATATTTTCTTTATTTGATATGCTTAAAGAGTGCTCTCAAAACCCTGATTTATAAAGTCAACACCTTTAAACAAAGTCCACTTTTTGATTATTTCCTCTTACACAACAAAAATTCATGATAGCTCAACATCATAAATGAATAGATGCCATCAAAGGGAAAGAGTTCATTAGACCATTTGAACATGTAAATCACAGCCTTCAAAATGGCATTACGCCCCTCAGATAAAAGTCTGTTCCGCAGCTCCTAAACGACGAGAGCCTTCTGTTTGCTAATGTTATATCCCAATGGATGCTGATCTCCATAACTAACTTGAGTTACCCACCAAGAAAGAGCTAAATGCAATTTGATGCCAAAATTTTATTATGTACATATAAGGAAGAGATCAAGAAAGACTCGACAGATAAGCTCCCTTGATGGACATGACGAAACAAGTGTTACCAGCCCAGAAACATTATTCAGCCTTCCTTTTCCGATTGTCTGTTGAGGCAGCAACAGATTGAGCCTGGCCAAAAACAGAGCTGCAAAACATGCAAAGAGACAAAATAACCAACAATGGTAAATGATAACATGGTAGAAGATGTTTACTAAGATACAGTTCAGTATTAAGTAACCACTTCCATTCAATGTTTGAGATCTCACTAATTGTTACAATCCTGAATGGCCGAAGCCAATCATAGTTTGGTCACTCATGATTCCATCCGTGTGCATTCACATTAGTGTTTCTCTATTTTAGTCAACATTCTACAGTTGCAAAATGAGAAAGGATGAAAACAGTGGGGATAAATAGGAATGCGAGGTTGTCCAAAATATGACTGAAAAACTTTGTACTAATTAGTAGGCACTGTTAAACTAGATAGACTCTTTCACACACAGCTATAAAATTCAGCTACATAGAGGAAATTAAATATTTGTATTAAATATAAGTCTGATAATAAACGAATTACAGAATACAATTGAAAGATGGAGATTTCTGTAAAAGTTGAACTGACTAAAACAAATATGCAAATAGTGAACATCTAAATTCATTTCATGCATCATAAATGGTGAAACTTATGGAAGTAGACATTACAAAATGAAATGAGATGATTTTCGAAAAACAAACACTTACCTACACGTTGAACACTTGTCGTGATGCTCACAGAATATGGATAAGCATACAGAACATACATAGCCCGTGTCGATTGTTTTCTTATGGCAGAAACACCTGAACATTTCATACAATTATTCAAGTGAGGGTCTTGTAGTTTCTATTGCGAACAGAAGAAAATCCACCATACAAAAAGAGGTTGGTGCCCTCGGGTAATCAGGTTTCTATATTTAGAGAATTAAGGCTTCAAAATTCTTGTTATAATAGGTGATGATAAATATATTTCATATTGGTCAACCACGGGTTACATAGAGACTTTCCAAGACAAATGTCATTTTGTCTCAAAAACACGCAATTTGATATCTTCACCATGTAGAAGCAATGTAGAAACAGAACCATAAAAGATGTGTATTTTCAAACCAACATAAAATTTAAAGGGAATAAGAAAATATCAATTGAACAAAAAGATAAACAAGTTTGATGATAGCTAAGCTGCAGTCAAAATGTTTCCAGCTTTACATGAGGGATGGAGAAATCCAGAGGGGGGAAATAAAAATGAGAAAACTCAAACAAGAAATGTTTAACAGAAAACGAATAACTTACGAGGCACGAAAATCCACACCCAGAGATTTAGGAAGCCTTAAAAATGCACGAGAATGCAAATCAGTTGCAAACACTGCCTACATAAACAAGGTCACATTAGTGTCAGAAGTAACACAAAAAGTAAAATTGCAAACGCAATACAAATAACCAGATCTCGATAAACAAAAAAACCTCCGACATTTGTTCATCCATTAAATTTGATATGAATCTGTCAGAGGCCAAGCATTAAAGTTTTTAAGTAGCATATAATGGTTTTCATATTCTTGTACTTTTGCATATATGCTAAATTACTTGGTTGCATTGTTGTTTAACATGACCAGAATAGCAAATTAATAGTTTCTTTCTCTTATACATGGTACATACAAAAAAGAACCAAATGGTTTTGAATGCTTTCTCTTACATTTTATGTTGAGCCAAAAAGGATACCAGCAGGCAGTTTGTACCATTTAACATATCAACTTATCTTGAAGTGCAACCATGAAAGAACAAGCTAAAACCCCACACAACAGTAACGGAAAAATGGTAGTCAATCCAGGATAGTGGCTGACCCCAAAAGTGGGATAGCATATAGCGGGATGACCACTACTTGATCATATTTTAGACAAATTACATGAATAACTATAAACACATATTTAATGTAAAATGAAACAAATAATTCAAAACTCATAAAAGATTCATAAATCAAATCACGGGCTGCAAAGAAGAAAAAGAGGAACAATGTGAATAGACGAAAAAGAAAAACAGAGGAAGGAAAAAAGAAAAACAGAGTAACGATGGATACAAAGCAAGAAACAGAGAAGAAAACGTTAGAACCAACCTGAAGAAAATGTGAATAAAAGAAAGAAACTGAGAAGAAGAAAAAACAATCATAAGAAAAAGAAACGATGGATGCAGACCGAAGAGCAGAGGGAGCAATGACGGCGACGGCGACGGCGGCTGCAGAAGGAGGAAGGACGACAGCTGTTGCGGCTTTAGAACGAATTGCATAGAGGAGGGAAATGTTACACGTGGTTTGTGTGCTGGAACTGCCGGAGAAAGAAACAAAGTGCAGAAATGATGGATGAAGGAAGGTTAGGGTTTGAATAGGAACTCAAATTTGATGGGAAAACTCAAATTTACACTAACAACGTTTTAAATTTAAGGGGTAATTTCAGATTTTCAAAAGGGAAAAAAGATAGTGGGCCAGAAACTGCTCCGGACCGGGAACTACTCCGCTCCCACTCCCGCTCCCTGCTACTATGAGTCGATAAGGTTCTTCTCATAGCAGTCGGCCTCCACTCCGCTATCCCGCTATAGCGCCACTATTGGCCGTTATTAACTAAACAAATTGTCCCTCTTAAAGTATACTATTCAATAGAGGTTTGACAAAAAAACTGATGACATATTTGTTGAATAGCTGCTAGGTTCATTATCGACTTTAAACTAATTCTATGTCAAACAACATATAGGGAAGGAAGACATGTTGTAACACTAAAAGAAACATTTCATTCATTTTCTTGTGTGTATTCTAAAGGCACTCAGGTTCATAACCTTTTCATAATGACAGCATTGTAAATTAATTATGAACTACTGAAAGCTTGATAAGATGTTTTCACCACCTTAAAGCTAAGTGTGAGGTGGCCCTGCAATTATCTCATATACTCTAGTGAAGGATATTAACTAAGACATGGCTTGTGAAGAGATAACACAAGTATCAGCATTATATATTTAGTCTTGCACTGCCATTGGGGTTTATATACCACAAATCTTTTTGAAGTCTAATGTTATATGCAGAAACTGGTTCCGAAAAAATTAATTACAAGCTTTCAGTAGTATAGGATGAAAAAAATGGCTTATCTTATACTCTGGTCGAAGAAAATGAAGGCTAACACAGCTATATAAATATGGTGTTCAGATAAAGAGAGAGAATTCGATGAATGTTAATATTAACTGACAACCACGGTAATTTAGTAATATATATATTAGTTAAACATCAGGTCGTTGATGATGAGATGACAAATGTATTCAAGTCCTAGTATAGTGATACACTTCTATCCCTCTCAATTTATAGTCCACTTTTCTTCATCCAACTACACATAGGCAGCTAATTAATTGAAAACTTATGAGCAAAAATGTAAACTATATTGCAGATCGCATCATAGCCTCACAAGAGCCAAATGAGCCAAATAAAACACAAACTTACTGAAAGATATTGAAAAAGCCCATCCAATTGGGGAGGCTTATAATATATGCCACCGGTTATGTATGAAGCCTGCCATTCACACATAAAATAGAGAGAATTGACAAGAGTCAATAAATCGTAATCTGCAATACCAACTCATAAAATGTGAGGGTGTCCTTAATTTAACTACCTGCTGAAGGAATGCAGAATTGCTTGAATTGCTTGAAGCAATATAACAAGAATCTACAGGAACCTGCATTGCAAAACATTACACAAAAGAACTGGCTAACATAAAAACACAGGAAATCCTTATGTGTTATTATATATAGACTTGTAATGTTTTAGTCTTGCTACCTAACAGTATGCACACAAGCAAAAGGCCAGGGTAAAGACCAATCATAAAGGAACAAAGAAAGAAAAAGTGAAGATTCAGTACATACTGAAGAACGCTGAGCAGAGAATATTGCATTCATGATTGCCACGTATCTGAAAAGGATGGAAAGTGTTTGAAGTGAAATGGCAATACAAAAATTAAAAGTGTAAAATGTAAAGATTGTAAGGTAGGTACTGTTCAGGCCCATCGGGAGATCCTTGCAGACATAGAATCTGTTCAAAAATAAGTATACAAACAAGCAAAGTAACTATCCAAAATCTGTAAATTAGAAATGAAATGGTAAAAAAAAAAAGGAAACGAAAATAAAATTGCAAGAGAAAAGAAAGAATAGCTGAAAATACTAACAGAATGTTGATTTCTATAAAAGAAAATAGCAACTGCATTCATATCAATTAAAAAAACAAAGAAGGCCAAATTACAGGAAACAACTTCCACAAAAGTGTTTGAAAATCTCGTACTCCAGTTTAAAAACAAATTCAAAATCGCCTAGATGTCAATAACCATTTATAACATAGAGCTACCTAATCAACTTTAACCAAAAAACAGTTAGTTAAGAACTCTAAATCCTCATTTGTGTCTGTTAGTAAACTACCTATAGATGCGAGACTGAACACAATACATAGCATCAAATAATCAATGAATTCAAAAAACCATGACTAACATCTCTAACAAAAATTTCTCACATTCAAGTGTAGTATAAAATTCCATATAAGAACATAATAAACACACCCGAGGTTGAGGATGCATTGGCCCTGAACGAAAAGCTCTCTGTATATCTGGTAATCAAATCAGGTCAAACAAGAATCTCAATAACATTCAAAATCAGTTATCATTCAATTCCCTCAACAGCAACAACAACCCTAACCATTAAAAAGGAATAAGCAAAGAAATAGGATACAGCATAGAGCCTTGGACAATGATCCGGATAAGAGCGAAGAAGGAACGTTCCCGGGTTCATGAGCCGTTGTTAATTGCTTATCTTTGGCGATGAATTCGTCGAGATTGTGAAGAAGATTGGAATAAAGTGCAGGCATTGTGCCGTTAGTGGAAGCATGGTTTTTATTAGAAGATGAATCGTAGACGTAGGAGCATGAATTGCAACCGGTGGCGATAACAACGACTTGGTTGAGTTGGCCGAGGAGGAGAATTGAATTGAGAAAAGCGAGAACCTGAAACGAAAGAAGAAATCGGGGTGATGAGTGAGTGTTTGGGAATGAGAAGAAGAAGAGGGTGGTGGTGGTGTTGTTACTTACTTGAGAGAGGAAGTCGGAGAAATGGGAGGGGAAATCGGACCAGAAGAAAGGGTTGGTGTCGAGTGTGACGACAAGGAGGCTGACGTCATCTGCAATGGAAGGAAGATGGGTTAGTAGTGATTAGTGATGGAATAGAGATTGTGGGTTAGGGATGGAGAGGGGGTGGGAACCTGTGTAATTTTTTGAAGGAGCGGGAGACATGGCGTCTGCTTTTGCTTCAACAATGGCACCACGCCACAGCACAATGAGTAAGTAATAAGCAAAGCAACCCAAGTTCTCAATTTATGTAATTACAGATTTTTATGGAGGTGATGTAAAAATTATGCATGCTCCATATTAGTAATTCTCTAAATGGGACCAAAATTATCTATATGTACTCCCCCTCTCGTGGCAAGCAAGGACCTCTAGTGTATGTATCAGGCTAGCCTGGAAAAATAATAAAAACCACATTTAAGAAATTATATCAAAGTTTTTTTCTTAATTGTGAATTAGGAATGCCTTCCGCGTATTGAGTGGGAGCGTGGGGCGGATCTCTTTTTTTTCTTGCTAAGGTAATCTTATTTGAATGTTTCAGCTATTTTGGATATAAGGGGAGGTCACATACCTAACAATAAGTTCTAATTGTTTTCTTCTCTCTATGTAAAAGTGGTTGTTCTTGGGGTTAATGATTTATTGGCATGTTAGGTTTAGTACTTGGTATTTGGATGAGACCCATGTCCATATGTGGTCAGGTTTATAGGATTATAACCTTGTATATGTCCACACCTCAAGCATGAGGCATGCAAGGGTGTGGTGTTTAATGTCATTATTTCAAACTATTGTTTCCAAGCACGAGGTATGTAAAGGCACGTTGTTTAAGTAAGGTTGTTGCGGTTTTGACGTGTTTGTGTTTTATTTTGTGAGTTCATGGTTATTTAGAATCAAATAGTGTTTCTTCGATGACAAGGCTATATTTTACTTTCTAGTGAGTTATAATTTTGAATTTTGTATATGTCTTTTAATGTTAATTGGTGTTATTCATGCCTTCACTTGATCTTCTTGTGTTTACCCGTCTTTTGTGTTGTTTCTTGAACTAATGTGGTCGGTGTGTTTGCTTATTGATCATTGTCTAGTGTGTTGTGTGAATTCGTTATTTATTTTTTTACTTTCAATTTTTGGTGCACCTATAAATACGATATTTTGTTACTTTGTTTCACATTCGTTCTCTTAATTTATCTTTTGGATTTTACTCTTATTCTATTAAATGTGTCAATATTTAGTGAACAGTTCAAAGTACTTTGTTGATCATTTGTATTGTTTCTACCATTCATTTATGGTGAACTCAAGAAAGATGTGTCGATCAGTGATGAACCCTCTTGTGATAAAATGTTTGGAGTGAATATGCCTGACCAAAAACTAGGCTTTTTGGATGACTTATTACCATCAAAAAACAAAGTGATTGCGTTATTTGGTTGAAACCTTTGGCTATTTTTGAAAAGAAAAATGTGTCCCCCTAACACTGTGTCCGACTCGAGGGTCTTCACGCTTTATTTTTATTGTTGTTCTAGTGGTTATATGTGGTGAGGGTTCCTAGTGATATATGGTGTGCTGGAACGTGACACTTGTATCTCAATGATGACATGTAATTTGAACACCCTTTGCTTTGTGGTTCATTGACGAGGTGGAAATTGGACGCCTACAAATGGCTTGATTTTCTTCTTATCTTTTAATGTTTCTTGTCATACTTTTTATCTTGTTATGTATTCTGGACTGACCCAATAGCTAGAATTTGTCCAATCCGCGTCTATCATTGGCACGACCCGTTAACACTGGCCCAACATCCCTGACTGACCACGCCTCAAGAAGTGCCACCAGTAATGCCTTACACGCACACCTGACCAGGCCAGCAGCTATTTCTCCGTCTGGCTGACACATGTCGAGTAGACAACCAGGAAACGTCCAGAACGTCACTCTGCCCGTAATCTACCTCCTCCTCAGAATAAACGGCTAGTTACGAGTATGTCTGCATGTTTTGACTGAGTCCTGGGAGTTACCTATTTTTGCAGACCCGCATATATAGGCCCAAAAATAGGAACCAATGGCCAAGTATCGGGGGTATTATATAAACACTCACACATGTGAGGGTCAGGTATCCAATATTCAAACCTTAAACCCTAATATCCTACTCGTATCTCTTTACACTCATTCTTACTTGATCGTCGGAGTGCCTTACAGGTATAACCCTCATTTTTCTCCTCAACCGGTAAGATCAGTGGTGCCGTCTGTGGGGAACCATCTTCCCTGTCTTCTTTCCCTGTAATCTGAAGACCAAAGACACCTTCAATTTTTTGATCATGGTCGACCATGATGATCATCACCTCTCTGGAAAGACAGTTCTCTCCCCGGTCCACAAGACCGACGTAAGCCAGGAACATCCTCACCTCGAGGATGATTTCGACATCAGAGATGGACAGACTGCATCCCTAGATTTAATCGACGCCTAATGCAACGACCATCAGTTCTTGGACGAGCAGCGTCCCAAGAACCCTATCGAGGAACTCCTAAATATTCTGCAACCAGTTCTCATTCCTCAGAATGTCGACTCGGCCATGGCAGCATTGCTCGCTTCCCTCAAGCATACCAACGCCCTTATCGTGCAGTAGAGCAAGAGGATAAGGCCTGGGAGAAGAATCATTCAAAGTCTCCTCCTCAGAGACACCGAAGACATGACTTTCCTAGCATATCACCACCTAGGTGCGGCCGTCTAGCAAGAAGGGAGAAGCACGGTGTTTCTTTCCTTAAAAAGCGCGGTCACACACCTCCCAAGAAAGATCAAGGCTCTCCATCTCCCAAGAAGACGAAGAGCGACCTCCGAATCAACCGCGACTGATCAATATCGCCTAAACCAAGGCAACAGGGAAGAAGCCCTTCCCTCGACAAGATAATGATGCCTGACGGGGAAGGAACCATCATTCCCAAGCCATCATCCCCTGAAGGAAGCGACGATGACGAGCCCCGCAGCCCGTTATCAAGAGAGATTATAGATACCCAGCTCTCAGTCGTCCTGGAGAAGCTACCCCTATTAGGAACGCATGACGGTACAACTGATCCTAATGAACACATAGAGAATATTGACGCCCTCCCCGACTACCAAAGAGTGATGGGCGTCATCAAATGTAGACTATTCCCAACTACCTTGAGGAAAGGTGCCATGTCTTGGTACAAAAGTCTCCCAGATGAATCTATTACCTCCTAGAAGTAGCTGAGGAAGATGTTCTCAAGGAATTTCACAACCTCTTGCTGACATCTTAATTTGCAAGCATCACTAGAAGCAATCATCCAAGGAAGAGATGAGTCTCTTCGGGCTTACATCGAGCGCTTCAACAAGAAAGTCGTGCAGATCTCTATAACAGACGACATGAAAAAATATCTTCTCAAGCGCAGGCTCCGTCCCCACAGTGACTTTGCCAAAGTCGTTGGCATCGAGACTTCGGCCATGCTCGACTCCCTCCTACTCAAAGCCCAAGCGTACATCCAATACAAAGAGAAGGAGGTGGCGAATAACACAAGGGACTCACGACATAGAGAGAATTCCAAGGTCTCGAAGAATGAGAGCCCTCGACATCTCATCGAGGGGGAGAAAAGAAATGGGAGGAGAAGTCCCAAGATTCCAAAGACTATCGGGCCCAACTAGTCATTTTCGCGACTACACCCCCTCAATGCCTCTCGAAAGTGTATTCCGATGGAACGCTAATTCCGAATTCAAGCAAGTTGAGGTCCGCTTTCCCTGCCAAACACCATCCAAGCCCGGGACGAATAAGAGCAAATATTATAGGTTCTACAAGAGCCACGAGCATAACACTAATGACTACATTCACCTCAAAGATGTAATTGAGATACTCATCAAGGACGAGTATCTCAAGAAATACCAGAAGAAGGAGAACGCCTACAAAGAGACTTAAGAGACCAAGAATGTCGAAGAGGGGAAAGAGTCCCCTGACACCAATATCATCCCGGTCAACATGAGCATCACAAGACCAGAGGATTTCTATTTTCCCGACATGGAAGAGATCTGTTATACCCCAAAATTTGCCCTCCCATATTCCTCAAGAAATGGCCAAGCCAAGTCACAAAATTCCCCAAGGGTTGTGCAGTGCAACAGTCTCCCATACAGTCAAAATTAGGGTTTTGAGTTTGATCAAGAAAAGGAAGTTTTCAAAGGCCCAATCAAGTCTCATATGCTTACAAACATGGTCAAGCATCCCCATGCCAAGTTTCAAGGCATTCAGCTCAAGATTGCACAGTCAAAACCCTAAATTGCACTACAGTCAACTGTAGGGGCAAAATGGTCATTTGGCAGTCAAAAGTTCAAATTTTTGGTCAACATATCATTTTGAAGCCACAAACATCATTTGATCAATGCTTGATCATGATTCTCAAAATTTGGCTCAGAAATCATCAAAGATGCAAAAGTTGCTATATTTGGACAGCCGAAAAAGTCAACTGAAATTGACCAGGGCATAACTTTCACATGGATTATCAGAAAAATTCCATCCAAAGCTCATTTTGAAGAGAAAGACATTTCCTACAACTCATCTTCATACTTCAAGTCCAAGAAATGCTCTCACAAAAAGTTATCAATTTCTACATTACAGGTCATTTTCAAAAGTCAACAAAAAGGGACTTTAAGTCAAAGACCATAACTTGAGATTGGTAAATCAAAATGATATGGGACCAAAGGCATTGGTTAAAGGACTCAAAGACCTTTCCAAAATGTCCAAGAACATGAGAAAATCTTAAAAATTGAGCAAGTTATGCCTTGTAGAAGTTGGGAAATTTTTGTGAAATGGCAAAAGTCAACTATCCTTGAAAATCCAATTTTGACAAAAGGGCCCCATTTTTCTCACTTTGTCCATCCTTGTCATGCCACACACGTGGCCCATGGTTGATTTCAAGACCAAATGTTGACTTTTTTATTTTATTTAATTTTTGATGATTTAATTCATTTTAATTCATTGAAAATTCAAATAAAATTTAAAAATCAATGAAATGGTGTCATATGAACTTGGACAAGTTCTATGTATCATGAACCAACTCAAAAATCAGGCCAAGGTTCATTTACACACTAGGTCTAGGTTTTGGCTAGAAATTAGGAAAAAATGGTTAATGGACAAACCCTAAGGCCAATTCTCTAACAAGCATGAATTAAGGAGAGTTAGCAAGCCTATTCAATTCTATGATGATCACTGAGTCCAACCCTACCTAGAACATAGCAAAAAGCTCGCTGAAAAAGCCATTGGACATTTGAAATTTTGGCCATAAAATGCAAAACTGAAATCAGTGCTAGGGATCTTCTCAAGCCTTAATTTTTGTACCAATAGCTTCCTGAGACAATTTTGAACGTGTCCCAATTCATAACATCAATCAAAGCTCCTTGAACTGGTAGTTACAAGTGAAACTGTACAGCAAAATTTTTGAATTCGTGTTCTTGATTCTAAGCATCCTTTTGCATTTTTAATTACATATTCATACTCATGACGAAGTTTCCAAGCTGTTCATTATATTTAATTGCATTTTTGTCCATCCTACGCGAATCTGCCATGCCCACGTTCTAGGGTTTTCAAGTTTTGATTTTGGGGTTTTTACCACACTGCAAAATTGGCCCTCAAGACCATGACCATTGCATTCCTGGCATCTGGACGAAGAGAATGAGATGCCCGCGCCTAATTTCTGATCACCACAGCCCTATTCGTTATTTCTCCATAGCCACCCTAACACTACGTTTCAAAACCGTTGCCTTATTTGTTTTTGTTTCAGGGCACACGAGGAAGAAGAAGACGTGTCCACCAGTGACTTGTCCATTCAAAGTTCGCGCGCGTTTGACCACTATGCATTGATTATTCTTTTTATTATTTATTAACTATTATATGTTAATTAAGATACAACTGGCTCAGTGGTAACGTGTTAAGTGCATGACATCAAAGACCTGGGTTCAAGTCCCAGGTCTTGCAAAATTTAATGTTATTTTTCATTTCCAATTCACATGCAGCGCTCACACTGATGCTCACCATACTCCATCAGAATTCAACCTCCACGTGTCCCAGGGCCTCAGATCCATGGCTAAGATGAAGAGTGCACCATACATCAAGTCAACAGGCGTGCACAGGATTAGAAAAGTCAACAAATGGCCAGCAATTGGGCCAGGCCTTTCAGGCTTGCACCTCCAAATTTGAGACCACACCTCCCTGGTTATATCTTTTTTTTCTTTTTTTTCTAATTTTCTTTATATCCTATTATTTTTTAAATTCACTTGTGTTTTTATTTTCTGACTTAATTAATTCTTACAAAAATAAAAAAAAAAACATTAAAAAATACAGAAAGGACAAAAAAAAATATAATTAATTTTGATTCTTTTATAAATAAATTAAAATGTAAATCATTTAGTTTAATTAGGTTTTGATTTTAATTTTAATTCTTTTTTCATAATAAAAATCCAAAAAATGTAGAATTAGGTTAATTATTAATTCTTTATATCCTTTTTAATTTTTTTTCCTTTTTTCTCACAATATCATTATTTATTATTTATTTTCTATAAATCAAAAATTGTACATAAATTAGTTTAGAATTTAATTAGGTTAGAAATTAAATCTTTTTTTCATAATAAACTTAAAAAATGATAGAACTAAGATTTTAATTTTAATTAACTTTTCTCTTTTTTCTTTTAAACCTAAAAAACACAAAAACATTATTTTTCATTTAATTTTTAATTTCCTTGATTAATTTTAATTATTTGTAAAAGGGTCCAAAGCCCTAATTTTGTTTAATCTTTTTATTTCGCGCATTTGTGTTATATTGTTTAAATACCTCTGTATATGCCCCAAAGCCTTGTAATAAGTTTAGATTTATTTCTTGCACTTTTTATTTTATTCGCTTTATTTATTTTCAGTCAAATCGGGTTCGGTTTTCTGGCGATGTGGACCCGCGCCAGTTGTAATAGTTTAGATTTATTTCTCGCAACTTTATAACTGTTAAACAATAACATGAAAGAATGAATGCCCAAAAATAAAATCAAATCGTTAGATCACCAATGCATGACAAGACAAACAATAAACTGAAAATGACACACAATTCGCACACACCACCCCTAGGGTACGCCTCACTGTTGCCTTGCCTCGAAAGGTGGTCGTCGAGTATAGGACGCTTTAGTAAGTCCTTATGTCCATGACATGATCCAGTTGCCTCGAAACGGTTGCCTCGGAAAATAAAGGATCAGTGGCATAAGGGTAGCTTCTAAGGTATCCTACTGTTGCTCTGGTGACCACCACGTCCCTAAAACTCGAATTGATCCGAACACCTCCAACGGTGGTGCTACTTACCTCTCGATGGTGGGATAGCACTACTTTAAAGGACATTTATACAGACAAATTCCTTAGGGTAGGTAGGTTCTCATAGATACTTGCTCTCTTTAAAACAAAACAAATCAAAATCTTTTCACACCGACACTTTCAAAAACTTTCAAAACAAACTTTTCAAACACTCTGACGCATGAGTTAAACTGAAACTTTTCAAAGAATATTTTTGAAACCCACATTGAAAAGCAAGCACACATTTTGAAAACACATTGAGCAAGTACCTAAGAGCCCATGGATAACCATGGATAGAAAGGGTGCTAATACCTTCCCTTTCTATAACCTACCTCCCGAACCGAGAGCAATCTCTTTAAAGGAATTTTTCTGTGCTTTTGTCCTTTCCTATTGGAGAAAATAAAAGGCGGTGGCGACTCTTGCTTACCGCGACATTTCGCGAACCAGCTTTAAAACAGTCAGTTCCAGATCCACCGATCACAGAACTGGCGACTCTGCTGGGGACCAAACTTAAAGTGAGGTGTACCTTAGGGATAGTTACAACTGTGTTTTCAATTGTTTTCCTTGTTTGCTTTAAATTGTGGGACTGTCTTGGGAATTCTATAGATCCTAACCCGGATCTGGGGATACCTTCTTAGAAAGTAGCAACGAGGCTGTGAGGGAACTGTGCGGGGTATACCGACATGGTTGAAACAGTCTGCTACGTTGATGTGGCATTTTGGTGTGTACCGGTAACCCTTGAGTCAGTCAAGGAGAGTACGGGGCCTCCATGTGGTGTCATGAAGCATCAACAGACCTTAGGAACCTTAATTGAACCATCTTGACCTCTTTAGGGTAGTGAGATAACTGACTTTGGTGCAGTCCGAGGTTGGTTGATACTCGATACTACACTCAATTGAGGGTTGCTTTCCTGGAATATTTCGGTCGCCAGTTCAGTGGCTAAATCGAAACGATGAACAATGAAAGCAATCCCGTGATATTGGGAACCTTAGAACCCGGTTACTTCTGATAGGACAGGTTGAACCCACCAACTTCAAGAGGGTAATACCCAGACCCCATGCTGGCCTTAAACCTTAAGGGCCTGTCTTGTGTGCCTTGTGTGCCTTACATGTTTGTCTTTGTAAATATCTGTGTTTAATCATGGCATCATGACATCATCCAGCATCATATGCATTGACTAACCATTTCAGGGGTTCGAATTTTCATCTTTGTTCTTATTTTGTAGGACATGGAAACTGTTCGTAGAAAGACAATTCCAATCAGTCTTGTAAGGATCCCTCCTCAGCTTAAGGAGCTTATATCCAGGATTCCCGAGAACTCTTCATTCAGTGAAAGGCATGGAAGCCTCATCAGCTTGGTCAACACCAACATTGAGGAAGATATGATAAAAGTCCTGTTCCAATTCTTTGACCCTCTGCATCACTGTTTCACCTTCTTGGACTATCAGTTGGTACCTACATTGGAGGAGTTCTCCCGACTCCTGAAGATCCCTATTATTGATCAGCTACCCTTCAACGGTACAGAAAAGGAACCTAAGCTTGAAGAGATTGCTAAAGCCTTGCACCTACAATCATCTGACCTCAAGGGACATTGGGAAGTTAGAAGTGGTATCAAAGGGTTCTTAGCCAGGTTTCTGTTTGAAAAGGCCTATGAATGTTGGAATTCCCTTGACTTACAAGCTTTTGAAAAGGTTGTGGCTCTCCTTGTTTATGGTTTGGTGTTGTTCCCTAACCCAGATCAGCTCATTGATATCAGTGCTGTCCAGATCTTTATGTCCAGGAATCCTATACCTACGTTGCTGGGGGACCTCCTTCACTCATGTTACACTCGAACCATGAGAAAAAGAGGTGTCCTTATGTGTTGCACTCCTCTCCTGGGAAAGTGGTTTATTTCGCACCTTCCACAATCAGTCCTGAAGAACGAGCGGGGTTTGAGATGGTCACAACGATTGATGACTCTTACACATGCAGATATACATTGGTGTCCTAGATCCAGAGGAGATGTCACTATCATTGATCATTGTGGGGAGTACCCTAATGTTCCTTTACTTGGAATCAGAGGAGGTATTACCTATAGCCCATGCCTGGCTTGGAGACAGTTTGGTTATGCTCGGAGGGATGGTCCTCATGACATGTTAATTCCCGACATAGTTTTTGACTTCGACAGTGATACTCAAGGACTTCGTCAGAAATTTATCAGAGCCTGGAGGATGCCCAGTAGGATAGACAGCAAGACACTGGGGCATAGGAACTCCATCCCTTTGGAGCCCTATCTCAAATGGGTACGCGCCCGCTCTCAGAAGCTAGTAATGCCTTATCCTCACATGCTCCCAGTAACCAAAGAACCTGTCTTGGAAGGGGAAGTGTCTCATGTTATTCAGCACCCTGATATGCCCACATCCTGGGAAGAGATGCAGAAGAGCTGGATCCAGCTTAAAGAAGAGCGGAATTCTCTTGAGACTAGTCTGCATGCCAGTGAAAAGAAAGTCTTGGAGCTCACCCGCCTGTTGCACGAGGAAAGGAGTCTTAACACTTACATAGCTCCGAAGAAGATGCGCAACATATTTTGGATGTGATTTGATCTTTTTGTACTTTTGCCCATGAGGCTTTGATGTATCAAACAATGATTTTCTTAATAATAAAGTGTGTTCCTTTTGGTCTACAACAAATTTGAATTTTCGAACTCTTGAATGCATTGCATAAACACATATCATTCATCATGTGCATCATAAATACTCTTCTTTTCAGGTTGTTTACCATTCTTCGCTGTTTATTTCAGCATCATGAACCCTCCTGAATCATCAACCGATGCGGCTATCAAGGCTCTTCAGGCGCAGAACGTCCAGTTTCAGGCGCAAAACGCCCAATTTCAGGAGCTGATCAAGGGCTTGTCTCAGGGTCAACAAGAGTTAAAAACCATGCTGTTGAAGAAGACTAAGAAGAAGAGGAGGACTGTGCTATTTAACACTGGGCGCAGACTCGGGAACACTTTGGTTGTTGAAGCTGAAAGGACTCCTCCATCTGTGACAGAAGGTAGTCACCATGAAAGGGAGGTCACTACTCCTGTAGGCTCTGATACTGAAACAGACTTCAACGACGACCAGTACCCTCCTGCTGAAGACCGGTACAAACAGCTGGAAGACAGATTAAAGGCTGTGGAAGTTCAACGGGTACCTGGATTGGATTTCGGAGACTTGGGGTTATCTACTGGAGTGGTGATCCCGCACAAGTTCAAAACACCTGCCTTCGTGAAGTATGATGGGGCTTCCTGTCCCAAGATGCACCTCCGTTCTTATGTAAGGAAGATCCAGCCTTACACAGCAGACAAGAACCTTTGGATCCACTTCTTCCAGGAGAGTCTTTCAGGGACTCACCTCGATTGGTTCTATCAGCTAGATGGAATCAGCATTCGTAACTGGGAGGATCTGGCCACTGCTTTTTACAAGCAGTATCAGTATAATGCCGACCTCGCTCCTACGCGTACCCAGCTCCAGGGTATGTCGCTAGGGTCGGGAGAAGGTTTTAAGGAGTACGCTCAGAAATGGAGAGACCTGGCTGGCAGGGTGCAGCCACCATTGACGGATCGGGAGCTGGTAGATATGTTCTTAGGGACCCTGTCTGGTCCATTTTTCAATCATCTCATTGGCAATTCCTCTGCCGGGTTTACCGATCTAATCCTGACTGGTGAAAGGATTGAGGCTGGTATAAAATCGGGGAAGATACAGAAAGTTGCCTCCTCCAGTACTGAGAAGAAACCCTTCAAAAAGGAGGCTAGTGCTGTATATAACTCCCGGAGAACGGAGCGACCTGAACACCGCCAATCTGTCAGTGCGGTAATGATTGCCAAACCTGCTGCCGCTCCTCGGCCTACTAATCCTCAAAAGTTTGAAAGACCCCGGAGAGAGTTCACCCGGTTAAGCATGACCTTATCACAAATCCTGCCACAGTTGCTATCCACCAATTTAGTGACTGTCAAGGAGGCTCCAAAGTTTCCCAACACTGCATCTCCCAAGTTCAATCCAAATGCTCGCTGTGCTTATCACTCTGATAGCCCGGGGCATAACACAGATGACTGTTGGGCCCTAAGGAACAAAGTTCAAGACCTCATTGATGCCAAGGAGATACAGTTTGAAGCGCCCGAGAAGCCAAATGTTGTAAATGCTCCCATGCCCCAGCATGGAGTGAACGCTGTTGAGGATAATTTGTATGTAGCTTCGGTGGATGATGTTGCTACTCCGTTGCTGATGGTCAAGAGGAATCTGTTGCTAGCCGGTTTATTTCCGGGATGTAGCGAAAGTTGCCCTCTATGTGTTGCTTCCCCTGCTGGTTGTTCTCTGTTGAAGTCAGGCATCCAAAACCTGATAGATAGTAGAGAGATTTTGTTCGAAAAGACTATTGTTCCTGCTGCTCCTGTTGAAGAAGTGTCGATCGTTACCATCTTCAACAACTATTCCGAGGCTCCTTCAAAGAAGCCTATACAAATTTTGTCAGTTCACAAGAATGTTCCCATCACCATTACTGTTCCGGGACCTATACCCTACAAATCTGATAAGGCTGTCCCATGGCACTATGGGGCGGATGTTTATGTTATGGGTGTGAAACAAGAGTGCAACATTGATACTGGTGTCTCCAACATCACCGGGCCTGCTAAGGTCACTCGTAGTGGAAGACTGTTCTCGCCAGACATTGCTCCTCCAGCAATTCATAGGCCTTTGATCTTCACACCTGCCAGAGTACCTGTTTCTCCTTCTGACCAAGTATCCACCCCTGCTGCTGAGTCATCTGATACTCGGGGCAAGGGAATTACTGCTGATGTGCCTGCCAGGACGGAGGCACCAAAGACCATTGTTGAGGCTTCCAAGCAGGAAATGGAAGAAATTCTCAAGATAATAAAGAAAAGTGATTTCAATGTTGTGGAACAGCTGGGGCACACCCCCTCTAAAATCTCCATGTTGTCACTGCTGCTGTGTTCAGAGGCCCATGCAAAGGCTCTGATTGCTTTCTTAAAGACTGCCCATGTACCCCAAGATACGACTGCTGACCAGTTCACCGATTGTGTGGCCAACCTAACTGCTGATAATGGCCTGGGTTTCTCTGATGCCGATCTGACAGCAAAGGGGAAGAACCATAATGATGCCCTGCATGTCTCCATTGAATGCAGGGGCACTACTCTTGCTCATGTGCTGGTTGATACAGGTTCCTCATTGAACGTGCTGCCCAAGAAGGCTCTGGATAGGCTGGATTGTGAAGGTTTAGAGCTCAAACCAAGTAGCATTGTTGTCCGGGCCTTTGACGGGTCCAAAAGAATGGTGCATGGTGAAGTGGACATCCCAATCAGGGTTGGGTCACAAGTATTTGATTCAAAATTTTATGTGATGGACATCCATCCGTCCTATTCTTGTTTGCTGGGTCGCCCATGGATCCACAAGGCTGGAGCGGTGACCTCCACATTGCATCAGAAGCTCAAGTACCCGGTCAGGGGGAGGATCGTAACAGTGCAAGGGGAGGAGGAATACATGGTCAGCCACCTCAACTCTTTCAGATACGTGGAAATGGATGGGGAGTTCATTGAAACCCCCTTTCAACATTTTGAGGAGGTACCACCAACCTTGGCAATAGCAGAAGATGAAGAGGTTTCTCCTATGAAGATGGCCTCCTTAAAGGACGCCCGGGCTGTGATCGAAAAAGGTGAATGTGCAAACTGGGGCAAGCTTCCTGATCTTACTCCTAAGACTAACAAGTTTGGGCTGGGTTTCACCACAGAAGCTCAGAAAGCGGTGCGCAAGGCAAGAATTGGAAGACCTCCGTTGCTCATTACTCAGCATGGAGTGAATGCTATTGGAGAGGAAGATGAAGTGGGAGAGTCAGAGTTCGATAGCTGGATCTACCCAACGGCCGACGGTGGATTGACCAATTGGACTGCTAAAGATTTTACTCCCATAACTTTTGTCTCCCAGTAATGAATTTCTTTGTTTTTGATTTGTAATAAACAATAATTTGAGACTATATGGCCCGGTGTCTTACCCGGGGCACCGTGGTTTTATTTATGAGGGCTTTTTGTTTGTCACTATCATATATCATGAATAAAAGCATTGGACGTTTTTCACATTTCAAATTTTGCGCTCCTTTTCTTTCCTTTCTTTACATATTGCAAAACAGCTGTATTTACACACACACTCACTCATACAGGTTTCAATCCACTCTGGATCTCACTGGTAACAACTCTGCTACTGCCAGTTATGACTTCGAAAATCCGATCAACTTAGCCGCCGACGAAGGTGAAGATGATTGTGAAGTGCCTGGTGAACTTGCAAGACTGTTACAACAGGAAGAGAGGGCAATTCAACCCCATGAAGAGCCGGTGGAAATAATAAACTTGGGTACGGAGGAAGACAAGAAAGAGGTGAAGATTGGTGCCAACCTAGAACTCAGCGTGAAGCAACGGTTGACTCAGATGCTGCAGGATTATAAAGAAATCTTTGCCTGGTCCTACGAAGATATGCCCGGATTAGATACCGACATTGTGGTCCATCATTTACCAACTAAAGAAGATTTCCCTCCGGTTAAGCAAAAGGTTCGTCGGATGCGTCCAGAGATGTCTGAGAAGATTAAAGCCGAGGTTATGAAGCAGTTTGATGCCGGGTTTCTTGCAGTAACTTCTTACCCTCAGTGGGTTGCTAATGTGGTGCCGGTACCTAAGAAGGACGGCAAGGTCAGGATGTGTGTTGATTACAGGGATCTGAACAGGGCCAGCCCCAAGGATGACTTCCCTCTACCCCACATTGATGTCCTTGTTGATAATACAGCTCAGCATAAAGTGTTCTCTTTCATGGATGGTTTTTCAGGCTACAATCAGATCAAGATGGCACCTGAAGACATGGAAAAGACTACCTTTGTTACTCAGTGGGGCACCTTCTGTTACAAGGTCATGCCGTTCGGGTTAAAGAATGCTGGGGCAACCTACCAACGTGCCATGGTTACCTTATTTCATGATATGATCCATCACGAGATAGAAGTGTATGTGGACGACATGATCGCTAGGTCCCAGACTGAGGAAGAGCACCTAGATCATCTGCAGAAGTTGTTCGACCGTTTGAAACTGTACAAGCTGAGATTGAACCCGAACAAGTGCACCTTCGGGGTAAGATCTGGGAAGTTGCTAGGCTTCGTGGTCAGTGACAAGGGAATTCAAGTGGACCCTGCTAAGGTCAAAGCCATTCAAGAGATGCCAGTTCCTAGGACAGAGAAGGAAGTCAGAGGCTTTCTAGGACGTCTGAATTACATTGCTCGGTTCATCTCACATTTAACTGCTACCTGTGAACCAATCTTCAAGCTGCTGAAGAAAGATCAGGTAGTACGTTGGAACGATGAATGTCAGGCTGCTTTTGACAGAATCAAAGAATATCTCCAAGAACCACCCATCCTTATGCCACCAGTTGAAGGGAGGCCTTTGATACTTTACCTGACAGTGCTTGATAATGCAATGGGGTGTGTGCTGGGGCAGCATGACGAGTCTGGCCGAAAAGAGCATGCCATTTATTACCTTAGCAAAAAGTTTACCGACTGTGAGACCCGATACTCACTGCTTGAGAAAACTTGCTGCGCTTTGGTATGGGCTGCTCGCCGGCTGAGACAGTATATGCTGACTCACACTACCTTGTTAATCTCAAAAATGGATCCTATAAAGTACATATTCGAAAAGCCTGCTCTGTCTGGGAGAATTGCAAGATGGCAGATGATCTTGACGGAATACGACATTCAGTACACGACCCAAAAAGCCATCAAGGGAAGTGTATTGGCAGACCACTTAGCACATCAAGCTGTGGATGACTACCAATCAATGAACTTCGAGTTTCCAGATGAAAGCATTATAATAGTAACTGACTGTGAAATACCTGGACCGGATGAAGGACCTGAACCAGGATCCCGATGGTCTATGCACTTTGACGGAGCCTCCAATGCTTTGGGAAATGGTATCGGCGCCATAATCGTATCTCCACAAGGTACTCATACTCCACTCACCGCCCGGCTGTGTTTCAACTGTACCAACAACATGGCGGAGTATGAAGCGTGTATTATGGGTCTTCAAGCTGCGATTGACCTGAGGATCAAATTTCTGAGTGTCTTCGGAGATTCCGCTCTTGTGATCAATCAGATCAAAGGAGAGTGGGATACGAAACATCCAAACTTGATTCCTTACCGAGAATGTGTATTGGCCCTGATCCCCCACTTCACAGAGATAACATTTGAGCACTTTCCAAGAGAAGAGAATCAGCTGGCGGACGCGTTGGCTACAATGTCTTCAATGTTCAAGGTTAAATGGGATAATGAAGCTCCCCGGATCACCATCTGGAAACTGGACGAACCGGCATACTGTTGTGATCTCGAAACTGAATTGGTAACTGAGAAGCCTTGGTACCACGAAGTAAAAAGATACCTAGAAGCTCAGGAATACCCTGAAGGAGCATCTGTCAATGATAAGAAATTCCTGAGGAGGTTTGCAGCCAAGTTCTTTCTTAGCAATGGCATCTTGTACAAGCGAAACCAGGATTCAACCCTACTGCGTTGTGTAGATAAGGCTGAAGCAGAAAGAATCATGGAAGAGCTACATGAAGGGACCTTCGGTACACACTCCAGTGGACATACCATGGCAAAGAAGATCCTGCGGGCAGGGTATTACTGGTCCACCATGGAAGCTGATTGCTACCAACATTCCAGGACATGCCACAAATGCCAGATTTATGCAGACAAAGTGCATGTTCCTCCAGTTCCCCTGAATGTTCTGACTGCGCCTTGGCCATTTGCAATGTGGGGCATAGACATGATCGGCGAGATAAAACCTACGGCATCTAATGGACATCGCTTCATCCTAGTGGCAATTGATTATTTTACGAAGTGGGTTGAGGCAGCATCCTATGCTACAGTAACCAAGACTGTTGTGGCACGGTTCATTCGGCACAACCTGATCTGTCGGTACGGCGTCCCTGAGCGGATTATTACAGACAACGGTACCAATCTGAACAATAAGATGATCACCGAGCTTTGCGAACAGTTCAAGATACAGCACCACAATTCTTCTCCTTACAGACCGAAGATGAATGGGGCTGTAGAAGCAGCTAATAAAAACATCAAGAAGATTGTGCAGAAGATGACAGTAACGTATAAAGATTGGCACGAGATGTTACCGTTCGCTCTGCATGGGTATCGTACTTCAGCTAGGACGTCAACCGGGGCAACTCCTTTCTCTCTGGTTTATGGCATGGAGGCAGTCTTGCCAATCGAAGTACAAATTCCTTCTCTCCGGATAATGAAGGATGCAAATCTGAACGAAGATGATTGGATCCAGACACGACTTGATCAACTCAACCTTATTGACGAAAAGAGACTTGCTGCTATCTGTCATGGTCAGACGTATCAGAAGCGAATGATCAGGGCATTTAACAAAAAGGTCAGACCACAGGAATATCAAGTCGGGGATTTGGTGATCAAGCGAATCATCCTTCCTCAGAGTGATCCAAGGGGCAAATGGACCCCTACGTACGAAGGGCCATTTGTGGTTAAGCATGTGTTCTCAGGAGGAGCGATGATATTAACCAACATGGATGGTGACGACCTTCCTCACCCCGCCAATGCAGACATAGTTAAAAAATACTACGCATGAAAAAAGACCCGCTAGGCTGACATGTCTAGGCAAAAATTAGGGCTTCCCGTCGAACCAAAAGGGTTCGGGCAAAATGAAGGGATGAAAATGAAAAAAAGTCTGTACACCCGGCGAGTCGAAAACCTGAAAAGGCGGCTTGGGCAAAAATGGGTATCCCGGTGGACTGAAAACCCGAAAGGGCAGCCCAGGCAAAAATTAGGGATAAAAGCGTAATACTATGTCTCATTGGATCACTTTGCATCCAGAATTCGGTATCTACATCAAGACGGCATCGATCAGTCAGCTTCACCTTCAACCAAGGTCATCAAGTGATGAGAAGCTCAGAGTTATAAAGGCGATAGCAGAGTGGAAACCTAGTGGATCATTCATCTTTCACACAGCTGTTTTATTTTCTTTTGTACAAAACTTATATAAACTCTCTTGTTCGGCGACGTTCCTCTTACTAGGACGTCAGCCTCTTGTATACAAAACGCCTATTCACAGGCTATTCAAAATCAATACAAATATACTTTTCAGTTAAACGTGCCAAGTGTTTTTCTTTTTCTGTTTTGTTTTGCGAAGAACGTCCAAGGTTCAATTTGTGATATATGCATTGACAATAATTTGCTAACTCATAAATATTTGCATATGAAACAAAGAATTAATTGCAGGTGACGCTAGAAACAGGGGTAATAAAGAGTTGTTGAGTTGTTTGAGCAGTCTAATTGTTCTATCCAAGGTACCAAAGTAGGTTCAGCTAAAAAACCTAACCAGACATCTTAAATTCCCCAGAGAGTGAGACAGCAAGTCAGTGCATTCTTCCCCAGCATATCAAAACTTCCCCAGGAGAGTCCCATCCAAGTTCCCCAGGAAAGGTAGAATTCATCTCCCCAAGCAGTAAGCTTATCCCCAGTAGATTCTGGAAGCTTGTCCCCTCACAGGGCACGAACGCGTCGTCTGGCTTTATTCAAAGAGTTATTTCCTTAACAGGATATAACTGGGATATCCTCAGCCAAAAGCCAAGGGAAGGTCGTCGTCAACGTAGTTCTTTCCCATCCCCAGCGAAGTCTATTCACACTTCCAATACAACAATGGTATCCCCAACAGAGTTACTATCAACATCCAGCAAAGCATCACTCTTCCCACAGAGTATTGCTTCCCAGCATGATCGCTAAAGTATCTTTTCTCCCCGCAGAATCTCCCATTCGCCAAGTTTATTCCGCAACGGAGTCATCTTCTCCTACCGGTATTCTTGCAATTATCATCCCCAGCGGAAGCAAAAGCTTATTCTTCAACATCAGCCCAGGATACGACTTCCCGGCACCCGTCAAGGATTTACTTTCCTGGACGAAAACATACATAAACATCACATACATCATTATAGCATGCATAACGCACTGCATCATACAAATCTCATTTATGTTGAGAACATCATTGCTTGATCCATATCATGCATTGCACATGACTGACTTTTATCTTTCAGGAAAAATTCAGTTAAGTTCTCAAGCTACATTTCAAGACCTAGACTGGTTCAGTCAAAGGCCTTCTCTGGTTCAGTTAAATCGTCCCAAGATTTTCCTGATGCTTATCCCTTTGAAGACATTTCAAGACCTAGACTGGTTCAGTCAAAGGCCTTCTCTGGTTCAGTTAAATCGTCCCAAGATTTTCCTGATGCTTATCCCTTTGAAGACATTTCAAGACCTAGACTGGTTCAGTCAAAGGCCTTCTCTGGTTCAGTTAAATCGTCCCAAGATTTTCCTGATGCTTATCCCTTTGAAGACATTTCAAGACCTAGACTGGTTCAGTCAAAGGCCTCCTCTGGTTCAGTTAAATCGTCCCAAGATTTTCCTGATTGCTTATCCAGTGGAAGACATTTCAAGACCTAGACCGGTTCAGTTAAATCGTCCCAAGATTTTCCTGATTGCTTATCCAGTCAAAGGCCTTCTCTGGTTCAGTTAAATCGTCCCAAGATTTTCCTGATGCTTATCCCTTTGAAGACATTTCAAGACCTAGACCGGTTCAGTTAAATCGTCCCAAGATTTTCCTGATTGCTTACCCAGTCAAAGGCCTCTCTGGTTCAGTCAGATCGACCTTAAGATCTCCCTGATTCTTATCCCAGTAGAAGACACCCCAGATTTTTCTCAACAAGCGTTGTTGAAGTTAAAGTCGTCCAAGGCTCTCTTACCATTCATGCTAAGGAAGTAATCATCCCTGGTTCTTTCATTGCTGTTTGAAGCTCCAGACTCAGCTCCTGTAACCAGTCAGGACACATCTAAACATCAGCTCCTGCAACGTGTCAGGTACTCATTTTTCTGTTTTGCAGGTATGCAGGTTCTCGTCAAGGAATCTCTTACGCAATCAAAACACCCAGATGGCATCTATAAGCCCATTCATCCCATCATTGCTAACATGTGAGCGCAAATTTCCGGGCACTCTAGTGTCCAATCATCTTTTACCCTCGGATTACGAAAGGCACGTCAGCCAATCTGCATCCTCAGGTCTAAGAAGATTGAACAGGGGCAACTGTTATACCCCAAAATTTGCCCTCCCATATTCCTCAAGAAATGGCCAAGCCAAGTCACAAAATTCCCCAAGGGTTGTGCAGTGCAACAGTCTCCCATACAGTCAAAATTAGGGTTTTGAGTTTGATCAAGAAAAGGAAGTTTTCAAAGGCCCAATCAAGTCTCATATGCTTACAAACATGGTCAAGCATCCCCATGCCAAGTTTCAAGGCATTCAGCTCAAGATTGCACAGTCAAAACCCTAAATTGCACTACAGTCAACTGTAGGGGCAAAATGGTCATTTGGCAGTCAAAAGTTCAAATTTTTGGTCAACATATCATTTTGAAGCCACAAACATCATTTGATCAATGCTTGATCATGATTCTCAAAATTTGGCTCAGAAATCATCAAAGATGCAAAAGTTGCTATATTTGGACAGCCGAAAAAGTCAACTGAAATTGACCAGGGCATAACTTTCACATGGATTATCAGAAAAATTCCATCCAAAGCTCATTTTGAAGAGAAAGACATTTCCTACAACTCATCTTCATACTTCAAGTCCAAGAAATGCTCTCACAAAAAGTTATCAATTTCTACATTACAGGTCATTTTCAAAAGTCAACAAAAAGGGACTTTAAGTCAAAGACCATAACTTGAGATTGGTAAATCAAAATGATATGGGACCAAAGGCATTGGTTAAAGGACTCAAAGACCTTTCCAAAATGTCCAAGAACATGAGAAAATCTTAAAAATTGAGCAAGTTATGCCTTGTAGAAGTTGGGAAATTTTTGTGAAATGGCAAAAGTCAACTATCCTTGAAAATCCAATTTTGACAAAAGGGCCCCATTTTTCTCACTTTGTCCATCCTTGTCATGCCACACACGTGGCCCATGGTTGATTTCAAGACCAAATGTTGACTTTTTTATTTTATTTAATTTTTGATGATTTAATTCATTTTAATTCATTGAAAATTCAAATAAAATTTAAAAATCAATGAAATGGTGTCATATGAACTTGGACAAGTTCTATGTATCATGAACCAACTCAAAAATCAGGCCAAGGTTCATTTACACACTAGGTCTAGGTTTTGGCTAGAAATTAGGAAAAAATGGTTAATGGACAAACCCTAAGGCCAATTCTCTAACAAGCATGAATTAAGGAGAGTTAGCAAGCCTATTCAATTCTATGATGATCACTGAGTCCAACCCTACCTAGAACATAGCAAAAAGCTCGCTGAAAAAGCCATTGGACATTTGAAATTTTGGCCATAAAATGCAAAACTGAAATCAGTGCTAGGGATCTTCTCAAGCCTTAATTTTTGTACCAATAGCTTCCTGAGACAATTTTGAACGTGTCCCAATTCATAACATCAATCAAAGCTCCTTGAACTGGTAGTTACAAGTGAAACTGTACAGCAAAATTTTTGAATTCGTGTTCTTGATTCTAAGCATCCTTTTGCATTTTTAATTACATATTCATACTCATGACGAAGTTTCCAAGCTGTTCATTATATTTAATTGCATTTTTGTCCATCCTACGCGAATCTGCCATGCCCACGTTCTAGGGTTTTCAAGTTTTGATTTTGGGGTTTTTACCACACTGCAAAATTGGCCCTCAAGACCATGACCATTGCATTCCTGGCATCTGGACGAAGAGAATGAGATGCCCGCGCCTAATTTCTGATCACCACAGCCCTATTCGTTATTTCTCCATAGCCACCCTAACACTACGTTTCAAAACCGTTGCCTTATTTGTTTTTGTTTCAGGGCACACGAGGAAGAAGAAGACGTGTCCACCAGTGACTTGTCCATTCAAAGTTCGCGCGCGTTTGACCACTATGCATTGATTATTCTTTTTATTATTTATTAACTATTATATGTTAATTGAGATACAACTGGCTCAGTGGTAACGTGTTAAGTGCATGACATCAAAGACCTGGGTTCAAGTCCCAGGTCTTGCAAAATTTAATGTTATTTTTCATTTCCAATTCACATGCAGCGCTCACACTGATGCTCACCATACTCCATCAGAATTCAACCTCCACGTGTCCCAGGGCCTCAGATCCATGGCTAAGATGAAGAGTGCACCATACATCAAGTCAACAGGCGTGCACAGGATTAGAAAAGTCAACAAATGGCCAGCAATTGGGCCAGGCCTTTCAGGCTTGCACCTCCAAATTTGAGACCACACCTCCCTGGTTATATCTTTTTTTTCTTTTTTTTCTAATTTTCTTTATATCCTATTATTTTTTAAATTCACTTGTGTTTTTATTTTCTGACTTAATTAATTCTTACAAAAATAAAAAAAAAACATTAAAAAATACAGAAAGGACAAAAAAAAATATAATTAATTTTGATTCTTTTATAAATAAATTAAAATGTAAATCATTTAGTTTAATTAGGTTTTGATTTTAATTTTAATTCTTTTTTCATAATAAAAATCCAAAAAATGTAGAATTAGGTTAATTATTAATTCTTTATATCCTTTTTAATTTTTTTCCTTTTTTCTCACAATATCATTATTTATTATTTATTTTCTATAAATCAAAAATTGTACATAAATTAGTTTAGAATTTAATTAGGTTAGAAATTAAATCTTTTTTTCATAATAAACTTAAAAAATGATAGAACTAAGATTTTAATTTTAATTAACTTTTCTCTTTTTTCTTTTAAACCTAAAAAACACAAAAACATTATTTTTCATTTAATTTTTAATTTCCTTGATTAATTTTAATTATTTGTAAAAGGGTCCAAAGCCCTAATTTTGTTTAATCTTTTTATTTCGCGCATTTGTGTTATATTGTTTAAATACCTCTGTATATGCCCCAAAGCCTTGTAATAAGTTTAGATTTATTTCTTGCACTTTTTATTTTATTCGCTTTATTTATTTTCAGTCAAATCGGGTTCGGTTTTCTGGCGATGTGGACCCGCGCCAGTTGTAATAGTTTAGATTTATTTCTCGCAACTTTATAACTGTTAAACAATAACATGAAAGAATGAATGCCCAAAAATAAAATCAAATCGTTAGATCACCAATGCATGACAAGACAAACAATAAACTGAAAATGACACACAATTCGCACACACCACCCCTAGGGTACGCCTCACTGTTGCCTTGCCTCGAAAGGTGGTCGTCGAGTATAGGACGCTTTAGTAAGTCCTTATGTCCATGACATGATCCAGTTGCCTCGAAACGGTTGCCTCGGAAAATAAAGGATCAGTGGCATAAGGGTAGCTTCTAAGGTATCCTACTGTTGCTCTGGTGACCACCACGTCCCTAAAACTCGAATTGATCCGAACACCTCCAACGGTGGTGCTACTTACCTCTCGATGGTGGGATAGCACTACTTTAAAGGACATTTATACAGACAAACTCCTTAGGGTAGGTAGGTTCTCATAGATACTTGCTCTCTTTAAAACAAAACAAATCAAAATCTTTTCACACCGACACTTTCAAAAACTTTCAAAACAAACTTTTCAAACACTCTGACGCATGAGTTAAACTGAAACTTTTCAAAGAATATTTTTGAAACCCACATTGAAAAGCAAGCACACATTTTGAAAACACATTGAGCAAGTACCTAAGAGCCCATGGATAACCATGGATAGAAAGGGTGCTAATACCTTCCCTTTCTATAACCTACCTCCCGAACCGAGAGCAATCTCTTTAAAGGAATTTTTCTGTGCTTTTGTCCTTTCCTATTGGAGAAAATAAAAGACGGTGGCGACTCTTGCTTACCGCGACATTTCGCGAACCAGCTTTAAAACAGTCAGTTCCAGATCCACCGATCACAAGATCCCACTGCACTTCTCCTTGCACAGCCCTTGGGAATCATTCTCGATAGCCATGGTCATCTCCGGTGGGGGTGTTGTACCCCAAAATTTGCCCTCTCATTTTCTTCAAGACATTTTCATAAAGGTCTCAAATAGTCAAAGCTTCTCAAAAGTTGATTGGTCAAAAGCACCTCCTAAGAAAGGGTCTTCAACTAGGGTTTTATGCTTTACAAGGAAGATTGGGTTAGGTAAAATTTCAATTATTTCCCTACATGTTTGCTCAGTCAATGACTCAGATGACGTAAAATCAACTGCATTGGGTAAAAAGTCAATTGTGGTCAACATATAGTCAAACTTCAAAAAAAAATTTCAACATCAATATTTTGAGGTGATATTCATCATTTTATCAAGGGTTGACCATGATTCGTCAAGGAAATCCCTCAAATCATCAAAGGTCAAAAATTGCCAAAATTAGGGTTTTGATAGAAGATGACTGATCATTGACTGTTGACCTAGTGCATGACCTAATAGCTTGAAGCATGATCTTAAGGACTTAAATGCAACATCTTGGCCTAATTACATGGCTCAAGATATTTCCAAAGATTCAAGTGATTGATAGTTGAAAATTTGAATCAATTGATGAAAAGTCAACAGTCACTTAAAAGTTAAACTTTGACTTTTTGTAAAACATTGGAATTCAAAAATCAAGAATCATCAAAACATTCAAAACTATAAAAATTGATCATCAAGAATAAAAAAGTCAACAAAATTCAAAAGTCAAGATTTTCAAACACTTAGAAAAAATTCAAGTGCTTTGTACCTAAAAAACCCTAACTTCACAAGCAAGTTTCCTCGAGATACAAGTTGATTCAAGGAAAACTTTCAACATGAAAGTTGTAGGGATTGATGAATTCTACAAAATTGTTAATGTGGGGTGATCCTAAAAAAGTGCTTAATTTAAGAGATATGAGCCCATTAAGTTATGATGTTTTTTATCCAACACTTAGAAAAATTCTCAACAAGTTTTGATCAGTTTTTTGTCCCAACTTCATGGCCATTTTTTACCAAGATCCCATTTGATTTAGCCAAAGTGGTCAACATGAAAGTTGTAGACAATATTTCAAGCTTTCCAAAATTTTCAAGAGCATAAAAAGATCATGCTTGAGTTAGGAGATTCAAAGACATGAAGTTGGCATTCTATTCTTGAATTATAGGTCATTTTTGTGACAAGTTCATAACCAAATCTTCAAGCCATGCTGCATAATCTCACTTTTTAGGCCTCTAAACCCACAAATATCTCCCTAATCAAAATATTACACTTACTTTTGAGCTATTATCCAAGTGTTCAAGCCATTAACCAAAACAATTTTCCATTAATGGCGCAAAGTTAACACTTCCATTTTGGAAAAGCATGCTTTATGCAATTGTCAACTCCTTGAGCCTCTCACTTGTTTCCTCTGCACACACTCAACTTAAAAGATCAAATAATATTGCTTAAAGTATCCAACAACTCTATGAGACAAGGTATAATGCATTGGAACCATGACTTTGCAAGTTACTTCAAAACCAAGCTTCAAAACCATAACTTCTTATCTCAAGATTCTGGTTACTTCAAGATGTTAAACCTCTTGCCTATAAATAAAGAGGTCATTTGCAAGCCAAAACACGAATGAACAAGCTCTCAAATACTCTCAAACTCACAATCACTTAGAAAACGCCATTGTTGCACATTTGAAGCTTCCAACACCCAACTTCAAATCCACTCGAGCATTTTCCTCTTCTATCTTTCAAACACCTTAGATACATCATATAAAAGTTGTCCAAACATCTGAACAACTTCTGTAATCACTCCATCGTCATCCACCATTTTCAAAATCCAACTTTGCAACTTGACTTGAGTAGACTGATTCAGACACTCTAAAGGTAAATTAAGAGTTGTAACATACTAACCAAGGTCCCAGGAAGCTAAAGAAAGCATCTCATTACTTCTGGAAATCGTGTAGAGGACATTGAATTTTGCTTCAAGAGGTAAGTTTTCTTGAAATTCAAAACCCCACATACACGCATCATTTGATTTCAATTTCAAAAGATAAAATGTAGACATGATTTTCCTAAAACTAACCATGTCCTTAATTTTCATTTATGTTGACTATGTGATGAGAATTTTGGAATTGAAGTTTCTGAAAAATTAGGTTTCAGTTTGGTACCAAACAAATTCGTCCTAACCATTGATCTTTAGCTTTTGAAAGTTGTATGGTTGGATTCGTGGTTAAAATTCAAGCAAGTTTGATGTTTGCATTTTTTAAAATGGTTGAGAAATGAGAGTTTTATAGATTAAAAAATGGTGTTGTTATTGATTTGTTCGTGCGCGAGGAAGAAGATGAAGTTCATTTTTGAAAACTTGTTTATTTTGTATTTAATGATTGTTATTTTACAACCGGATGTAAAAACCACTCCAGTGGCAGCACGCTTGATCGTAAGTCACACGTATTCCTGGTCACGGGGTCGAGCCAGACGTGGGACATTTTTTCTTTTCCATGTTTATTTCTCACAGATCCAGTGCAAACAAGTCCAAAGCGCGCATAGTATACCTCACATCTTGACCATCAGATTTCAAGATTCCAAATCCAGCGCTCCAGATAGCCAGGACCATGGTGGACTTCCTAAGATCAGTCTCACTGGATCACACATGCATCTGAACCATCACTTATGGGCATATGACATTTTTGCTTCTTCTCACCCCCTTTTTACTTATTACACCCAAGCCCATTTTATTTTCTTTATTTTTTTAAATTAATTATTTCTTTTCAATATTTTTTTAAATCAGAAAAATAATAAAATCACAAAAATTTAGATTTAGGTTTTTTTTTAATTAATTAATTTAATTTTTCACAAATAAAAATTAATTTAATTTAATCACTTTGATTTTATTTAACTAGAATTAGGTTTTATACTATAAAATATCTTTTCTAAATAAAACACCAAAAATATTTCTAAATACTTAGAATTCTTTAGATTTTAATTAATTAATTTAATTTTTGATAATAAAAATTAATTAATTTAATCACATCTTATTTTATTTTAAATAATTAAATTAGAATTAGGTCTAATTTTTTAAATATTTTCTAAACAAAGAAACAACAAAATATTTTCTTAAAATACTTAGAATTTTTTAGGGTTTTTGCATCTTTCCCTTTTCTATCTCCGCGCATTTGTTTATTTTTTGCATTAAAACAATTATGTAAATGTCAAAAGTTTGTAATAGATAATTAGGGTTCATTGCTTTCTGTTGTACCCCAAAATTTGCCCTCCTATTTTTCATAGAAGACACAACCCTAGGGTTTCTCGGATATTCAAGTTGGCTCAGGAATCGATCAGACAGATTTTCTTCTGTGGCAGTAAACCAGCAATTAGGGTTTTTCTTGCATTCCTCAAAAGAAATTGAGTTCTCAGAAATTCAATTGGTTTTCACAGGTCTTCATGATTCCTCAGGTTTACTAAAAAGAGACAATGTTTGTTCTCAAGGCATGGTTGTTTGGGACAAGAGATGGAATTTAAGACTGTCATTAGGGACGACCATGATTTTAATCCAGGTTAACCAGATGATTTGCGTCTTTTAAAACATTTGCTTGGTCAGGAAGTGGAATATACAGTGCGTGTTTGTTTGGAATGCAGTTAAATAGTTATTGGGATTACTTGGAATGTAAGTTACCAGATTGGAGCATTTTGTTCCAATTATCTTGATTGGGAATCTTTAAGAATCAGTTAGGATGCGAAGAGAAAATTACAAGTTATTGACAGTAAAGGGTTTCAATTGACGCCAAAATATTTTATAAGACTTTCTCCAATTTTTCAAACATTGTTACAAAATAATTTGTTCTTTTAAATACTCTATGTTTTACAACTTATTGTATTTAAAAGATAAATTAGTACAATTGTTGGATACAGTACAAGAATGTTTTTCTCTAAATTACAAAAGAAATCCAAATAAATGTTTGGCCTAGGAGAACTAATATATGCCTAAGTTTGACTGAAGTTCTTTTGCTATCTCCAAAGACCTCCATGCTTGCAGAGTTCTTGCCTCCCATGCTTTGTCGCATCCAATTTTGCTCACATGAAAATGAAAGAAAGAAAATGTGATTAGTACAAGTTATTTGGGCATGAACAAAATTTTCCAAAAAAAAGTGCTATTCATCATTAAAGTTTGCAAATTGGAATCAGAAGGCCATTTTAATTCATCACAATTTATTTCCTCTATTTTTGCAAATCACAAGAAGATTACTCTTCTTGGTTCACAAAAAGAAGCAAACTGTCCAAAATGCAAGCAAGTTGTCTAAACAAAACAAATGCAGCAAACTTATCTAAACAAACAACAAGGCTGGACAAAACAAATGCAGCAAACTTATCCAAACAAACAGAATATTACAAACTGAATGCAAGCAAGCTGCGCAAGCTAGGCAACAAATAGCAGCATTAGCAAAACTGTCCAAACAGAATGGTACAAACTTGTCCAAACAGCAGCGCAACAAACAGTAAAAACAAGGCAACAAGCTACCAAACAACAAACAGCATCAACAAAGGAAGAAGTATGGAAATATAATAAGTTAAGTCAAACAAGCAAAAACTTGTTCAAGAAGCCTAGTTCATCATTTTCCATTTTTTATTGCAAACTTTTCAGAATTGGAAAAAAAGGCAAAAGAACAATTGACTTTCTTAGTGTCATTGAGAGAGAAGAGAGGAAAGAAGTCACCTAGGTTATTGGGATGCACAGCCCTGCTGCCTTGACTGTCACAAGTTGCATAAAAGTTGCTAAAAAACAAAACTGCCATCAAAAAGCCAAAAGAACAATATAGTAAAATATTCAAATTCTTTGTTTTCCCACCATTTGGAATAGGAATACAACAGAAGCAACACCAATATAACAGAAAAAAAACTCTCAAGCAAGGGGAGATAGAAAACATTTTATCAAAGTCCAAAAACTGTCAAAGTCTCCAACAACAAAAACCTGTAAAACTCTCAAGCCAAAAACCCAAATCTGAACCAATATCCCAAGCCATCCTCAAACAGCAAGAACCAAGCTTCAAGCTTATAAAAAACCAGCATACAGTAGCAAGTTCAAAAAACCAACAAAACCTGTAGAAAAGCCAAACCTGATCCAAAAACATAAATCAACAACAAAACATACTAAGCCAAAGATCCCAAAATCATAAACCATCATCAAAATACAAAAAAACCACCAAACTCAAAATATACACAAGTCTGAAACTGATAAAACAGTAACAACATCCAATTTCTAAACCATCTCAAAACAACAACCTTCAAAACCTGTAAAGGCCAAACTGTCAAAACCAACATAAGTATCAAGCCAAAAAAACTAGCAACTATCATCAAAACCAACAGCAAAAACTTGTTAACCCTTTTTCAAACCCACCATCATCAAGCCAAACTGTCAAAACCAACAGCAAAGCCTGTAACAAAGCAAAAACATCCCAAAACCTGATCCAAAACATAAACCAGTAACATCATCCATCAAACCTGTAACAAAGCCAAGCATACCAAAACCTGTCAAAAAAACCTCAAATCTCAAGTCCTGCACCAGATCTCAAACTTGCAACAAAATACAAAAAAAACAGTTGAACCAAAATCTCAAGTACTGCAACCAAAACCAAACCTCAAACTCAGAAAAACAAACTGAAACACACGAGCCTCAAACTGATAAACAAAAACCAGCATTACAACGGGTCAAACACAATTATCATTTCCAAACTCGCGAAACAGTAGCAAACCAAAAACAAAACCAGATAACAAATATCATCATCATTCAATAAAGGAAGCGGAAGAGTTACCAACGAGCTAGAACATCAAGGAGGTATCCTCATCTCCTCCCCCGTGCAGCTCCGGCCACCAAGGAGCGCCACCCTCAGTCTCACCATCCCCTTTCCATTTCAAAGAAAATCCCCAACAGGTATGAACTTTCCCTCTTTCTCATGAATCCCTAAAAACCATTTCCTGCATTTCAATGGACAATAAGATTTATTAACAGAAAAACACATAACAAGACAAAAACCATTGAAATCGTTTAAGCTTTAACAAGAACAGAACCATACCTTTTCAAGGAAAGTCGCTAGAAATCGTTTAGGGAGGTGAGATTAAGGGGCACTCCGGCAACAGAAAGTTGGAGGGGAAGATCAGATAGACAAATTTTGGACCTTTTAGGCTTAAATCTGAACTTAGGGTTTTCAAAACAAAAACGCGAATCATGGTGAGATAAAGACAGAGAGAGCAATTTCATTCACCAAATTAGGAAGGGACGAGTAGTGAGATGAACAGAGATGAAAAAAAATGGAAGGGATGAGTGAATGAAGAAGATGAGCGGCGCCGCTGTAAACCAAAGGGTTACAACCCTAATTTTTGCTTTGTTTCCTTAAACAACATCTAATGCCAACTTAAGAGTTTGGGCATGCTTTGTTTAAATTTCCTTAAGCCCATCCATTTCGCTGGATACCCCCTGGCTTGTTTTGTGTTACAGCAAAAACACCTTTTTTTTCTTTGGGCCTAACACCCCTAAACTCACTTGAGCCCATATTTATTTCTGTTTTTAATTTGTTTTTTCTTCTTATATTTATTTTGTAAAATGCTAAATAAGACTTAAAACATTTTCATTATTTTGATTTAAGTTTTTGTGATTAATTTTTATCATTTTCTTTTTTATATATATAAATTTGTTTTGATTAATTTTTACATTTAATAAAACATAAAAAAAAAAAAATTAACTTAGTTTGTTTTCTTTCTTTAAATTTACTTACTTAATTAATAAAATATAAAAAAAATAAATAAAGATTTTAATTTAATCATTTTTTTAGAATATGTTTTATTTTCCTCTTTTCATGTAAATATTTAGCATTTCATATTTTGTTAATATTGTTTTCATAAATTGTCATAGCTTTATATTAAATCGCACAAAAATTCGATTTGGTTGTATTGTTTGATATTTGGATCTTCCTATCTCATTTGATTCATCCCCATTTGTAACAATTGTACCCCCATTCCCGAACACTTTGTAATTGCGTAGAATTTCAATTCCCGCAATTTACTGTTTTCCATATACTGTATAGTAACTAGGCATGTATGATAAGATTCAAAAATCAATCGCTAGATGACCTAATCAAAGAATAAAATAACTTGAAACCAACACACTTTCTCACACGCGGAACTCTAGGGTAACCTCGCTCGTTGACTCGGAAATACAATCATGTCCCTCGAATATGAGACGCTCTAGCAATGACCCTTCGATAAAAAAAGATTGTAGTCCCTCGATGACCCTCGATGTTGCCTTCGATTAAAATGATCTCGTCCCTTATGAAAATTGCTAAAGCGTCTCACAAGTTCCCTTCAATGATTGTGAAATTGACATGCGCCTGTCCCTTCACATCCAACAATGGGGCTTCTTACCAAATCAATGGTAAGATAACACCATTAAAAGGAAGAAGAAAAGAACAATTTAAGACCTTTCGAGTAGATAGATTCGCTCTTAGTTACTCGCTTGCTCACAACAAAAACTTTTTCACACCTACACTCTCATTTCAAAACATTTTCAAAAAGACAAAACATTTTGTATACGTTCTTATAGAACGAGAACCATTGCAAAACCTCTTTTCAAAACACTTTTCGAAACACGATTCACAAACACATCTTTGAACCACTTTTCGAAACAAAACTTTGTATACGTTCTTATAGAGACGAGAACCATTACAAAGAGATTTTTCAAAATACTTTCAAAGCCCACACCACAAGCCCACAATCAAACAAAAGCAAGTGATCTAAATGAGTAACTAAGAGCCCATGGAAAACCATGGATGAAAAGGGTGCTAATACCTTCCCTTTTCATAATCTACCCCCCGAACCCGAGAAATAATCTCGAAAGGTCTTTCCTGTGCTTTTTTACCTTTCCTTTTGGATAAAAGAAAAGTCGGTGGCGACTCTTGCTAACCGCACAAGTGCGATCGAAACGCAAAACATCAAGTCAGTTCTCCCACTGTATCACACTTTCCTTCCCCATTCATAAACTTGTACCCCCATTCCTGAGGCGTTGTAATAGCATAGAACATTTAATTTACGCAATTTACTACTTTCCTTATTACTGTTAATAATTAGGGTTTGTATGACAAGATAAATAATAAACATTAGAAAACCTAATCTCAAGACAAATACTTGAAATCAAAACACTTTGCAAACATGCACCTCTAGAGTTACCTTCACTTGTTGCCTCGGATAAAAACAGTCATGTCCCTCGAACATGTGATACTTTAGCAAAGACCCTCAGTTACAAGATCATAGTCCCCCGATGACCCTTCAATGATGCCTTCGGTAAACGATCTTAGTCCCTTACGACAATTGCTAAAGCGTATTACAAGTTGCCTTCTATGATTGTACGATGACTCATGTCTGTCCCTCACATCCAACAATAGGGCTTCCTACTAACTAATGGTAGGATAACACTATCTAAAGGAGGATCAAAAGAATAAAGACTTTTTGAGTAGGTAGATCGCTCGTAATCGCTTTCTCACAAATTAAAACAATTTCCACACTTCACAATTTCAAAAACAAACTACTTTCAAAGCGCTTTATAAAAACTCTTGAGGACTGATACAAGGGTTATTATAAAGCAAATTGCCTTACATTGGCATTTTCAAAACACTTTCCAAAATAACAATTTTTTTCATAAATATTTTTGAAACAAACATTTTATATACATTCTCAACGATACGAGAATCATTACAAAATTTCCGCACTTAGGCATTTTTTTTTCAAAATATTTTCAAACATACACAAACACAAAGTATTTCAAAAGTGAGCTAGAAATTAAGAGCCCGTAGATAACTACGGATGAAAAGGGTACTAACACCATCCCTTTTCACAACCTACCCCCGAACTCAAGAAAAATTCTCAAAGGTCTTTCCTGTTCTTTTTACCCTTTCCTTTATTGGATAAAAGAAAAGTCGGTGGCGGCTCTTGTTATCCGTAACATTTGCGATAAAATGCAAAACCTAAAGTCAGTTCTCCCACCGTATTACAGAACTGGAGACTCTGATGGGGAGATTAAACTAAAAGTGGGGTTAACTTAAGAGCTAGATCACCTTTATTGCTTTACTCGTTTGCCTTGTTTGCTTTATATTTTGGGATATGTTTGGGTTTATTTCTTGTATAGATCCTATACCCGGATCTGGGGGCATTTTAGGTAAATAGCAATAGATCGTGAAAACTGTATGGCATAGACCGATATGGATGAAATGATGTCTATGTTAGTGCGACATATTGGTTGGTGCTGGTATTCCTTAAGTAAGTCAAAGAGAATGTTGGGTTGTCGCATGGTATCATAAAGCACTAATTGACTGTAGAACCTTAGTTGACACAACTTAGCCATTAGAAAGTAGTGAGATGGTCGGCTTTGGTGCAGACTAAAGTTGGCTAATACTCAATGCTACACTCATTAAGATCGGACTCTCGGGATTTTTCGGTCGCAATTTAGATGCTTGTGTTGAAACAATGCCTGAGAGAAAGATAAGTGATATTGAGGCTCCTAGAACCCGGTTACTTCTTTTAGGACAAGTTGAGCCAACTAAAACTTCAAAAGGGTACTTGTAATATAGTGGGAGAACTGACTTGGTTTTGCATTTTGTCGCAAATGTTGCAAATAGCAAGAGTTGCCACCGACTTTTCTTTTATCCAATAAAGGAAATGGTGAAAAGAACAAGAAAGACCTTTTTAGATTTTTCTTGAGTTCGGGGGGTAGGTTATAAAAAGGGAAGGTGTTAGCACCCTTTTCATCCGTAGTTATCTATGGGCTCTTAATCGCTTGATCACTTTTTAAAATACATTGTGTTTGTGTATGTTTGAAAATATTTTGAAAAACGCCTAAGTATGGCAATTTTGTAATGATTCTCGTATCGTTAAGAATGTATACAAAATGTTTGTTTTGAAAATAATTGTGAAAGGAAGTGTTGTTTTGGAAAGATGTTTTGAAAATGCCAATGTAGGGCAATTTTGTAATGATTCTCGTATAGTTGAGAATGTATACAAAAATGTTTGTTTTGAAAAGTGTTTTGAAGATATTTGTTTTGAAAGTGTGAAGTGTGGAAATTGTTTTAGTCTATGAGCAAGCGATTACGAGCGATCTACCTAATCAAAAAGTCTTTATTTTTTTCCTCCTCCTTTAGATGGTGCTATCCTACCATTAGTTAGTAGGAAGCCCTATCATTGGATGTGAGGGACAAGTGTGGGTCATCGTACATTCATAGAAAGTAACTTGTAAGACGCTTTAGCAATTATCGTAAGAGACTAAGATCGTTTACCAAAGACAACATCGAAGGGTCATCGAGGGACTACGTTATTTTAACCGAGGGTCTTTGCTAAAGCATCCCACGTTCGAGGGACATGACTGTTTTTTATTCGAAGGCAACAAGTGAGGTTTTCCCTAGAGGTGCATGGGTGAAAAGTGTGTTGATTTCATTACTTTGTCTTAGATTTATGGTATTCTAATGTTTGGTTTCAAATCTTGCCATGCAATCCTATTAGACTAACAGTAATAAGGAAAGCGATAAATTGCGGAATTTAAATGTCCTATGCTATTACAATGCTTTGGAAATTGAGAGTACAAACTTATGAATGGGGATAGAAAGTAAAAAAATCCTAATTATCTATTATAGACCATTTACATAAATAATAATGCGAAATAATAACATGCGCAAAAAATGTAAAGTAGAGGAAAGAAAACGGAAGTTGTTTTGGTGATTGATAGAAAAAGATTTGGTGATTAACCTAATTAAATTAGTTTTAATTGAAAGGAAATTAGTTAATTAACCTAAAAATATATGTTGGTTTGAAAAGAAAGATAATTTAAATGAAACCTAATTCTAATTTATTTCTAATTTTTAAAGAGAAAATTGTTGTTTTTTAGAAAATATCTTTTTTAGTGTTTTAATTGGAAAATTATTTTATGGTGCAAAATAAATAATAAAACTTAGTTCTAATTTTTTTACAAGTTAAAAGTAAAATAAAGTAATTAATTTTTATTTAAAAAAATTAAATTAGTTGATTAAAAAAACTAAACCTAATTAATTAACATAAATAAAAAGAAAATTAAGTGAGCCAGTGGTGTAAAAGCAAACAGAGGGTGAAAAGAAAAAAAGGTTAGGCCCAACATAATTTGTTTGAAGTAGAAAAAATAAAAAGGGAGTGGGCCTACACTGGAATGAGGGGGGTGCTGAAAAGAAACAAAAGCTGGCCCAAGGCCAGGAGGCTCACGTTAGGGCGTTGGGACAAAATAAACATGAAAAAAATCCAAAAGGGTACCGCTGGGGCTCGAACCCAGGTACCTAAGGTAAACAGGTGCGCGCTTTAACCATTGGGGTGGTGATACATCAAATAGTTAAAACAACAACTTTTTAAATATGTTACAAACTTGTTTTTGAATGGACTTCATCTTCTTCTTCGCGCCAGTAACTTCAACAACATTTTTGAATTTATGAAAATGCTCATTTCTTAACCAAATTGAAAAATGTAAACATGAAACTTACTAGAAATTTAACCACTAATCCAACCATATAAATTTCAAAAGCTATAAATCAAAGATGAGTGAGAGTTTTACTTGGTACCAAACTGAACCCGAGAATCTCAGAATTTTCAGTTTCAAAATTCTCATCACGTAGGCAATATAAATGAAAAGTAAGCACATGGTTAGCTTCATAGCCATGATATCTACATTTTATCTTTTGAAATCGAAGGTAAATGATGCTTGAATAAAGATTTCAAAGTTTAGAAAACTTACCTCTGAAGTGAGAATCGATTTTGGAGTTAGAGCACTCTTGGAGATGTTGTGATGACTTGAATAGCTTCACTGAAATCCCAGGAAGCTATTACAATGCTTACTTTGGATTGAGAGTGCCTCAATTCTTCTGGACAAGTCAAGTTACAGAGCTTTGTTCTTGAAAATGGAGGATGATGAAGATGATGTTACAGTGATGAAATAGAGCTTTGGATAGGTTCTAAATGAGTTATAGAAACTTTGTGATGGATTTAAAATGAAATCACACGAGTGGATTAGGTATTTGATGTTCAAAGTCAGAAATGGCAACAAAATGGAGCTTCAAGGCAATTCTGACTTTGGGACTGATTGAGGAGGTTTAAGGGCTTTTTAATTTGTGTCTCAACTTACAAATACTTCCTTTATTTGTAGGCAAGAGGTTTGAGGACAAGGATTGATCAAATTTCCAAGATCATATGTTAGGGCTAGGTTGGATTGTAAATGAAGCAAGCTTGAAGATCATAGTTCCAATGCTTTGTACTTTGCTTCATAGATTTGTTGGATACTTTAAGCATGCTTATCTGATCTTGTATGTTGAGTATGTGGATAAGTAACAAGTTAGAGGCTCAAGAAGAGTTGACTTTGTGATTAAAGTTACTTTGCAAGAATGGCAATGTTAACTTTGTGCCAAAAATGGAATAATCACTTGGACAATGACTTGAATGCTTGGATAATGATTCAATCAGTTATGTAAACATTTAATTATGGTGAGATTTGCAAGTTAGAAGCCTACAAAGCAATATTTATGCAGCATGGCTTGGATATTTCATCTCATATTCATCACAAAATGACTTGTGTTTCAAGAATGGATGCCCAACTTCATCTCTTAGAATCTCCTTGCTCAAGCATGATAAAATGTGTTCTTGAACATTTTGGAAAACTTGAAACATTTTTTACAACTTTCATGTTGACTACTTTGGCTAAATCAAATTGGAACTTGGTGAAAATTTTCCAAGAAGTTGGGATAAAAATCTGACCAAACTTATTGAAAATTTTACTGTGTTTAGATAAAAATGGAATGACTTCATGGGCCTATATCTCCTAATCAAACCATTTTTTGGATATAAACCCTCAAGGATAAAGTTGTATAATTCATCAATCCCTACAACTTTCATGTTGAAAATTTTCCTTGAATCATCTTGTATCTTAGTGAAAAATGGTCATGAAGTGGCGAATTGATTAAGGACAAAACACTTAGAATTTTTCTAAGTATTGGAAATTTTGACTTTTTGTTGACTTTGCAATTCTTGTTGATCAAGATTGACAAATTTGAATGTTTTGATAACTATTGATCTTTGAAGTTCAAAGTTGACCAAAAAGTCAAAGTTTGACTTTTGTGTGATAGTTGACTTTTCATCAGTTGATCTCAATTCTTCAACTATCAATCTCTTGCACCTTTGGAAATGTCTTGAACCATATAATTAGGTCAAGATGTTGCGTTTGAGTCCTTAATATCATGCTTCAAGTCATTAGGTCATGTGCTAGGTCAAAAGTCAATGATCAGTCATTCTCAGTCAAAACCCTAATTTTAACAATTTTGCCCCTTTGATGATTTGAGTGCTTTCCTTGAGGAATTATGATCAACCCTTGATAAATTGATGAATATCACATCAAAATGTTGATTTTGGCAAAAAATCTTGAAGTTTGACTGTTGTACCCCAAAATTTTCCCTCCCATATTTCTCAAAACATTTCAAGTGAGGTCCTCAAGATGCTCAAGGAAGTCCAAGGGTTGACCAGACAAGCTCCCTCCTAAGGCAGTCTACCTCAAATTAGGGTTTCTTGTTTCATCAAGATACTTAAGTCCAAGGGATCCCAAATTCTCACCATTGTCCTAATATTTTCTCAAGATAATCCATGTCAAGTTTCAAGCCTTGTAGAGAAAGTTTGCTCAGTCAATTGCTCAAAGGCTTGAAAATCGACTGTGCTAAGGCAAAAGTCAATTGTGGCCCACATATAGTCAAACTTCAAGATTTTTGGTCAACATATTCATTTTTAAGTATTATTCATCATTTTATCAAGGTTTGATCATGATTCATCAAGGATGGTTCATAATTCATCAAGAACCAAAAGTTGCTAAATTAGGGTTTTGCAGGAAAAGTCAACTCAACTTTGACCAAGCATAACTTTCTCATAAATTATGATAAATGACACATCCAAATCTCATTTTAAATAGGATGCAATTGTATACAATCCATCTTCAGCTCCCAAGTTCAAAATATGCACTCACAAGAAGTTATGAATTTGGACATTATAGGTCATTTTGAAAAGTCAACAAAAACACCTTTTTTGTCAAAGCTTTATACATGAACATGGAATACCAAATTGGTATGAGACCAAAAGGGTTGCTTAGATAATATCTCAAGATTTCTAAAAAGTCCAAGAACACCTTCAAAGAGTCAAAATTGAGGAAGTTATGCATTGGTGAAGTTGACCCTTTTTGCAAAATTGTCAAAAGTCAACTATGCCTCAAATTGCAATTTTTGCTAAATGGGCCTAATATTTTGCACTTGTTTTGAGTTGGTAACATGGTCCACGAGACCTAGCCCTTTCCACTTGTCATTATATTGTTTTTATTATTTATTTTGATTTTTATTTGAATTATATCAATTTTAATCAAAACAAATCATGAAAAATCCAAAACATTGAAATCCAAAGATTTTGTACATGTTTCAGGTCCTATATCCAGCTAGCATGAGATTGAATTCGTGTAAAGGCTTGGTGTGCACAAAAAGATTGGTTTTGGCTATTTTTAGAAAGATATTCAAAGGAATCAAATCAAAATCAAAAGCAATGATGGAGGAAGATTGAGACCAGGTTTTCAACCCTAATTCATTCCTCAAATACATAAGGAGTATTTTCAAACCTAAAACAAGGTTGGAGAGAGGCGCACAAGGTCAGAACAAACTTGCAAAAAACAAAGAAAAGTGCTGAGTTGAAATCATACTTCCAGAAAATTACAAAGCCTCCTGATCATCCCAATTGTTTCCTGGGATCACCAGCAAGCAAAACCAATCAAGAACAAGCACTCCCAGGCCTTGTAACTCGTTGTAAGTCAGTCACGACATTGCTATTTTCTTGAACTCGAATTTCATAATTGTGGCATCTATAGCATGAAATATTTGTAGATTCTTGATCCTGGGAACATTTGCAAACTATCTGTAATATTCAATTGCATTTTTATGGGTTGTATGAGATTTCACCATTGCTAGGTTTTTCTGCTTCGATTTGGGATTTCTTCATATAGGTAAAATTGGGCCATAAAAGGAGCACCATTGTGCTCAGCAAGTCCAGACGAACTGATTCATGGCCATACATTTTGTTTATCTTGCTTGTGCTTGATTTTGAGAAATTGCAGGGTTATAGCGACGGACGTTGTCCGTAGGTAAAGGTTTTCAAACCTTTTAGCCACAGAGAGAGGACAGGGATGATGGCGTGGCATCATCTAACTCGTCCATTTGAATTTCCACGCGAATTTCATTTATTTCATTTGTTCTTAATATAATAATTATTGTTTTTTTTTGTATACAAGAAACACATGTAGCTCAGTTGGTAGGCAGGTGGTTGGAAAGTGCTTCAAGGCCTGGGTTCGAATCTCAGGTCCCCCCAATTATTTCATGCATTTTTTCTTTCAGTGATCAGGCGCCCCACAAGGCATGAAGACCACCATACATCCTCATCATCCAACCTGCCAAGTGTCCAGATGGCCAAATCTAAAGGCCATCATATGAAGGATCATCATGGACCTCAGTCAACGCATAGCAGGGAATCTGGCAAGTCAACGTGGACAACTTTGTTTTGGGCCCAGACTTGGCTATCCACACCCCCCAAACTGCTTTTCTCAGGCCCAAGTTTCTTTTCTTTTTCTTTTGATATTTTGCTTTATTTAATTTATTTATTTGTTTTACTAACAAAATTAATTATTTCTTTTTATCAAAAAATCAAAAAAATAATATTTTCCACCCAATTAGATTTAGGTTTATTTTTTATCAATAAATTAATTAATTTAATTAGATTTTGATTTTAGGTAACTTTAATTTCTTTTTGTAAATAAATTAAAATTAATTAGAAAAATTAGGGTTTTATTTCTAACTTAATTATATTTTCTTTTTCTTAAAATAACCAAAAACACAAAAATAGGCCATTTATTTATTTTCATTAATAAATTTAATTAGCTAATTAATTGTGTACTTAATTTAAAAAACCTAATTCTTTTTCTTAAAAATAGTTTAAAAAATAACAAAAAACATTTTTTCTTTCAATTAGGTTAGAAAGGGTCAAAACCCTAGTTCTCTCCCGATCTAAATTTCCTCGCGCGCGCTTTTATCATTTATTTTTACCATATTGATATAATTGCTCACAAGTTGTAATAGTTTAATTAGGTCTTTTATTTTCATTTATCGCTTTATTTTTTAAGGGTTTGTTTTTGGCTATGTTAATACCCGAAGCCTTGTAATAGCGTAGTTTAATTTCCGCGAACTATTAATTGTTAGATGTATGATATAGGGATGCATGGCAAGAATGTATGATTAACTTTAAAACGGTTAGATAACCCTAAAATGTGCAAAGATAATAAACTTGAAATTGAATCACTCGCACATGCGCACTCCTAGAGTACACTCCCACTTCGGTTGCCTTCGGTAAACGGTCATTAGGTATAGGATGCTTTAATGGTCGTCCTTTTGTCTCAAAGATCAAAGTTGCCTCGGAATGGTTGCCTCGGATATTGTTGCCTCGGATAATTGATCTAAGACAGTAGGGTTACTACTAAGACGTCCTAACATTGCTTTAGTGATCGTACATCCCTTTCTTATTGACCCTCAAAACTCCAACGATGGTGCTACCTACTCACTAATAGTGGGATAGCATTGTCTAAAGGAAATGAACATAGAACAATTCTTTTTTCGAGTAGGTATATTAGTTCTTAAGTACTTGCTCAATCTAAAAAACTTTTTTCCACACTTACACTCCTTTTCAAACAAAGCTTTCAAAAACACTTCGTAACACTCTTGAAGATAGAAGCAAGAGTTAAATCGAAGTCCAAACAAAACTTTTCAAGTCACACAAACACAAAGAAGCAATTTTTGAAAATGATGAGCAAGTACCTAAGAGCCCGTAGATAACTACAGATAGAAGGGTGCTAATACCTTCCCTTTCTATAATCTACCCCATGTACTCTGAATAATCTCAAAAAAGGAATTTTTTTGTGCCTTTTTCCTTTCCTTGTTGGATAAAATAAAAGTCAATGGAGACTCTTGCTTACCGCGACATTTTGCAAACACAAACGCAAAACGCAAACCAACATTCCTAAAACAGTCCCGGTTCTGGCCACCGTATCACAGAACTGGCGACTCTGCTGCGGACTAGATAAGTGGGATATACCTTAGGATTAGTTCGTCATATTGTTTTCTATTGTTTGATTTGATTGATTTATTTTTATGGGCTTTGTATCGGAGTTACTATAGATCCTAACCCGGATCTAGGGAACACCTTTTAGGTAAGTAGCAATAAACTGTGAAGGAACTGTACGACATAGACCGATACGGCTGAAGCAGTAGCTACGTTGATGTGGCATATTAGTTGGTACCGGTATCCCTTGTGGAGGAACAAGGAGAATACGAGGCTGCTATATGGGTCGTTAAGCATTAACTGACCTTAGAACCTATAATTGACCAACTTGGCCATATGAAGTAGTGAGATAGATGGTCTCGGTGTAGAGCTGGGAACTGGTTAATACTCGATGCTACACTCATTGAGACCATACTCTCGAGATAGTTCCGGCCGTAAGAAAAGATTGCGTGAGCTGAAACCATGACCGATGGAGGATGGTCAGTGATATTGAGGACCTCTAGAACCCGGTTACTATTATTAGGACAGGTTGAACCAACTGAACTTCAAGAGGGTAGTACCTAGACTCCATGCAAGCCTGAAACTTAAGGGCAATTGTGTGACTTGTTTGCCTGTACCATGTTTGATACCTGCTATACCTGTTGTGTGTTTTATCATGACATCATGCATCATGACATAGCATGCATATTTCATTAGACTAACCATTTCAAATACCGAGGGGATTCATCTTTGTTCTGTTTTGAAGATTATGGCTTCTATGCACAGAAATACCATTCGAGTCAACTTCGTGCAAATCCCTGCTCAGCTCAGAGAGTTGATCTCAAAAGTTCCTGATACTTCTTCCTTTGTTAGAAGACATGGTCATATCCTTAGCCTGGTCACTTCCAAGTTGGATGAGCAGATGATGAGCGTCCTTTTTCAGTTCTTTGATCTGTTGCACCATTGTTTTACCTTCCCGGATCATCAGCTAGTCCCTACTTTGGAGGAGTTTTCTAATTTACTGGGTATATCCATTCTCGAGCAGACACCCTTTACAGGTTTGGAGGAGGTTCCCAGGCCAGAGGATATTGCTTCAGCCCTACATCTAAAAAGGGTTGATGTAGTGTCCAACTGGGAGACTCGGAGTGGGGTTAAAGGTTTCTTAGCTAAGTTTCTAATTGATCAAGCTCAACAGTTTTGGGATAATTTGGATTTTCAGGCATTTGAAGACATCCTGGCTCTCCTCATCTACGGCTTGGTTCTATTCCTGAATCCAGATTCTTTCATAGATGTGAATGCAGTCAAGATCTTCATGTCTCGTAACCCAGTGCCTACTCTTCTAGGTGATATTTTACATGCTCTCTATACCCGTACTGTGCGGAGAAGGGGAACTCTCATGTGTTGTACACCGCTGCTGGCGAGGTGGTTTATTTTGCACCTTCCCAAGTCTGTATTGAAGAATGAGGAAGGTGTAGGTTGGGATTACAGAATCATGTCCCTTGCTCATACGGACATCCTTTGGAGTTCTAAAGACATGGAAATGGTAGCTGTCATTGATCGATGTGGGGAATACCCTAATGTTCTGTTGCTTGGAATTAGAGGGGGAATAACCTACAATCCTTGCTTGGCTTTACGACAGTTTGGTCGCGCTCGGAGAGACGGTCCTCATGAGCTGCTGCTTACAGATATTGTCTTTGACTACAAGGGGGACGTTGATGGGCATCGCCGCAAGTTTATACGAGCTTGGGACATGGTGAACAGGTCTGAACCTCATGAGCTAAGACTGAAGACTTCTCTCCCGATGCAACCTTATCTCCAGTGGGTTCGAGCCCATGCTCAAAAGCTGGGAATGCCATATGAAGTTGTTTTGCCGGTGATTGTAGAGCATACTAATGAAGAAGGGGTTCCTTATACAGTCCTTCATCCCTATATGCCTACTGATCTGGGGGAATTGAAGAGATCTTGGATCCAGTTGAAGGAAGAACGTGATACCTACAGGGAGAAGTATCATGAGCAGGAACGGAAGATCTTGAAGCTTACAAGGCAGCTTGAGAATGAAAGGACAATCAACGATTATGTCAGCACGAAGGGAAAACGACCATGGGATTTCTGATGTCTTTTATTGTTTCTAATTTAGATTTGATTTTCAGTTATTTCTTTTGTAAACGCCTTGAAGGCATTGTTAAACATTGTTACAAGTTTTTATCTAATAAAGTGTGTTTTATTTTGGTTTACAAATTTGAATCTCCCAAAGTCTTTGAAATCATTTCATACGCATTCCATTACCATGCACCTCATTACAGGTACCCTTACAGGTTTCTTATCTTCTCCACTGTTTATTTCAGCATAAAATGTCTTCTGAAACACCTACTGACCAAGCCATCAAAGCTCTTCAAGCTCAGAATGCTCAGTTCCAGGAGATGTTCTTGAGCTTGGCTAAAGGACAATAAGATTTGAAGATTCTCATCTGTTAGAACAAAGTTTGAATCTACTACCCTATATTTAAGTTTTGATGATAACAAAGTGAAAAGATATATTATTTATAAGATTCATGTATGAACTATCTGCTGCCTAAAATTACTATGTTCTGACTTGCAGATACTCTGATTGATATAAGCAAGATCACACCTATTCAGCATCAGAATTTGGTTTCAGACATCAGCATTAGAAGTTGCCATATCAGAATGTCAAAATCAGATGATCAACTCACGTATATGCTGAAGCCTGATGAACAAGACTGCGCTCAACACTCTGATAAAGAAACACAACAGTTCATCAGCGGCAAAGCAGAGTCAGAATGAGCTAAGCCAGAACTTGCATTAAGTAAGGAACGATACTGTGCATTGAAAGCAAATTAATACCAACGGCCTCATTCCAGACAAGATCTGCTCGATAAGGAAAGTTTGTTATTAGCATTGAATCAAGAATATTGCATCCAACGTTCATCATCTCAGTGCTATATAAACAAGACTTTGAAGATTGAAATGGCTAATGCTCTCCAAATCTCTACACGCATAAATGCTGATCAAAATCTTCCTTCTCTCAGTTTTGCTAAACACTACACATTCTGATATTCTATCATTGTTTAGCAATATAGTTTCTAAGCTTTAAGTTGTGTATACATCACAGTTGTGATACAGTTTTGTAGAAAACATTCACACACTTAGTTTTATCTCTTTGTAAGAAAGTGTTTCCTTGACAAACCGGGTTGTGGTTTGGATCAAGAAGGCTTTAGCAGTGGTTAAAGCAGTCTGTGATATTCAGTTGAATATAGTGGATTAAGACCTCGTTGGAGAGAGGCGAAATCACCTTGACGGGTGGATTGGAGTAGTTTGAGATCAAACGAACCAGGATAAAAATATCTTGTTCATTGCATTAGATTTCAGTTTTACAATTCAACCCCCCCTTCTTGTGTTTTTCACTACTTCATCATCTTGAAGGACAAGAAGAAGAAGAAGAAGAAGGTGGTTCTGCTAAATATGGGTCACAGATTTGGGAATAGGTTGCGAGAGGAGGTTGATCTGTCTCATTCATATGGAGGAGGAGAAAATCAAGAGGAAACGAAGGGTCCTAGCCCTGTGGTCTCTGATAATGACACTGATTTTGATGAGGAATAGTACCCTCTTGTTGAAGATAGGTACAAACAACTTAAAGACCGTCTGAGTGCCATGGAGATTCAGAAGGTTCCCGATTTGGACTTCGGAGATTTGGGACTAGCATATGGGGTGGTAATTCCTCACAAGTTTAAAGCTCCTATTTTTCCTAAGTACAATGGAGCGTCCTGTCCAAAGCTCCACCTCCACTCATACGTCAAAAAAATTCAGCCCTACACTGCTGATAGGAATCTCTGGGTTCATTTCTTTCAAGATAGTCTGTCAGGGACTCAACTTGAATGGTTCTATCAATTGGAAGGATCTAATGTCTGCAACTGAGAGGACCTTGCTGCTGCTTTTTACAAGCAATACCAGTATAATTCTGACCTTGCTCCCACGCGTACTCGGCTTCAAGTTATGTCTATGGGTGCAAGCGAAGGTTTTAAGGACTACGCTTATAAGTGGAGAGATCTGGCTGGAAGAGTACAACCCCCTTTATCTGATAGGGAGTTGGTGGATATGTTTCTTGGGACTTTATCTGGTCCATATTTCAATCATTTGATCGGTAGTTCATCGTTTGGGTTCACTGAATTGATTATGACTGTGGAGAGAGTAGAGGCTGGTATCAAAAGTGGCAAAATACAGAAAGGTGCTTCATCCAGTACAGAAAAGAAGCCTTTCAAGAAGGAATCTAGTGCCGTTTACAACTCAAGGAGCCAAAGCCGATCTGAACGCCGCCAAGCAGTTAATGCGGTAGTAATATCAAGACCCACTATTGCCCCACAATGCAACAATCAACAAAGAGTAGAGAGACCACAAAGATAGTATACTCGACTCAGTATGACCTTATCTCAAATTTCACTGCAGTTATTGAAGACTAACCTGGTAACTCTGAGGGAAGCTCCGAAGAATCCCAGTACCACCTCTCCGCTGTATAATCCGAACGCCCGCTGTGCCTATCACTCTGATAGCCCAGGGCATGATACCAACAACTACTGGGCCTTGAGGAATAAGGTGCAAGATTTGATTAAAGCTAAAGAAATTGAGTTTGACGCACCAGAAAAACCCAACGTCATAACCACACCCATGCCCAAGCATGATCAGGGAGTGAATGCAATCGGAGATGATGATGAAGAGTCAGATTTCGACAGCTGGATTTACCCGACTACCAACGGTGGCTTGAACAATTGGACAGCGAAGGACTTCGTGCCCGTTTCTTTTATTACACAGTAATAGAATTTTGTTTTGAGACTTGTAACAGACAATTTGAAACTTTACGGCCTGGTGCCTTGCCCGAGGAACCCTGGCTTTGTTTGTGAGGGCTTACTATTTGTCATTTTCATATATCATCAATAAAGCATTGGACATTTTCTTGCATTACAAATGTTGTGCTCCCTGTTTTTCTTTTCTATCTTGCACTTTATCAAAACGACTATTTGTCTTACACACACTCACACATCATGATCGACATCCACTTTGGGTCCCATTGATAACGACTCTGCTACTGTCAGTTATGACTTTGAAAGTCTGATCAACCTAGCCAAAGATGAAGGTAAGGATGATTGTGAGGTGCCTGGAGAGCTTGTTAGACTGTTACTACAGGAAGAGAGGGCCATACAACCTCCAAGAGCCACCAATTCTGATGCCTCCAGTTGAAGGAAGACCGTTGATCTTATACTTGACCGTACTCAACAATTCGATAGGGTGCATGCTGGGGCAGCATGACGAGTCTGGCCGAAAAGAGCATGCTATTTATTACCTTAGAAAAAAGTTTACCAACTGTGAGACCCGATACTCACTGCTCGAGAAAACTTGTTGCGCTTTGGCATGGGCTGCTTGCCGACTGGGATAGTATATGCTGACTCACACCACCTTATTGATATCAATGATGGATCCAATCAAGTACATCTTCGAAAAGCCTACCTTATCCGGAAGAATAAGCAAGATGGCAGATGATTTTAACCGAATATGATATCCAATACACAACCCAAAAAGCAATCAAGGGGAATGTGTTGGCAGATAGTTGGCACATCAGGCCGTGGATGATTACCAATCCATGAATTTCGAGTTCTCGAATAAGAACATCAAGAAGATTGTGCAAAAGATGACAGTGACCTACAAAGATTGGCACGAGATGTTACCATTTGCTCTTCATGGGTACCGTACCTCAGCGCGAACGTCAATAGGGGCAACACCCTATTCCTTGGTATATGGTATGGAAACAGTCTTGCCCATTGAAGTCCAGATATCCTCTCTTCGGGTTATGAAGGATGCAGGTTTGAGCGAAGACGATTGGATTCAGACCCGGCTTGATCAGTTGAACTTAATCGATGAAAAGAGACTTACTGCTACTTGTCATGGTCAGACGTATCAAAAACGGATGATCAAGGCATTTAACAAGAAAGTCAGACGACAAGAGTATCAAGTCGGGGATCTGGTGATCAAGCGCATCATATTGCCACAAGGTGATCCCAAGGCAAATGGACCCCTACTTACGAAGGGCCGTTTGTGGTTAAGAACATTTTCTCAGGAGGGGCTATGATTCTAATCACCATGGATGGTGACGACCTTCCTCACCCTGTCAATGCAGACATAGTGAAAAAATACCACGCCTAATCAAAAACCCGCTAGGTCGACTGACCTAGGCAAAAATAAGGGCTTCCCGGCGAACCAAAAGGGTTCGAGAAAAAGTAAGGGATGAAAATGAAAAAAACTGTACACCCGGCAAGTTGAAAACCTGAAAAGGCGGCATGGGCAAAAAAGGGTATTCCAGTGGACTGAAAACCTGAAAGGGTAGTCTAGGCAAAAATTAGGGATCAAAGCGTAACACCATGTCTCATCGGATCATCTTGCAACCATACTTCGGTATCGACTGTCAAGCTCGGACGGCACCAATCAATCTGATCTACCTTCAACCAAGTAGCAAAGTGATGAGACGCTCAAAGACATAGGGGCAATAGCAGAGTTGGAACTCAGTAGGATTGTTCACATAACTGTTTTTCTTTATTTTTCACAAATTTTATAAACTCTATCATTTCGGCGGTGTACTCTTACTAGGACGTCAGCCTCTTGTATAAAAACGCCTATTTATAGGCCAACTTCAAAATCAATACAATTCATTTTCACAAATAAATTTCAAATTATTTTCCTTTTTCTGTTTTGTTTTGCAAGAACGTCCATTAGTTCATTTTTGATATATGCATTTAACTATAATTGCTGCTCATAAAATATTTACATGCGAAACAAAAGACGATTAGTCGTAATATGTGAAACAGGGGCAAACAAGAAATGTCTAGACCTTACAGTTGCTCTGTCCACCAGGTATAGAGATAGACCTAGCTAGAGAAAACACTTAAAGGTACATTCACTCCCCGCAGAGTATGAAGTACCCAAATACAATATTATCAACTCTCCCCAGCGGAGGCTCGCAACCGCGAATGAGTCGGTAAGATTCTCCCCAAGCAAAGTTTATTTATCAATAGCACTGGAAGATTATCCCCAACGGAGTCTGGAAGATTATCCCCAATAGAGTCTAGAAGACCATCCCCAGTGGAGTTTATTTCTCCCACAAACAGAAACTTTATCCCCGACAGAGTTATCATTACCAGCAACGGTAATTCATCCACAGCCGATGGTATTTCTCCAAAATCAGCAAATCCTCAACAGAACATCTCTTCCCCACATAATCATTCTCTCACCAATATATTCTTCAGCAGGATTATTCTCCCAATCAACTTCGGTCGTTATCCCCAGCGAGCGAAATTCTTTATACTCTCCAGCAGCAATCCGGGATCTATTTTCCCCAGCTAGAGAAGATCATAAAAACATTGCATGTCCATACATCATGACATGTGCATACACATTATACAGCACAATCTCATTTGTTTTGAGAATATCATTGCCTGATACATATCATGCATTACATACAGCTAACCTTTACCTTTCAGGAAAGATACAATCAAATTCTCACAAACTCCAAGCTATGAAGCCCGGGTACGACCGAATAGTATCTTGATTACTCCATTATATTGTGAAGCCCGGAGAACAACTGAATAACAGTATTAGACTACCGCGGAGCCTGGATTACGACCAGATAGTGGTATCTATTAAAAGCAAGCTATGAAGCCCAGATTCGACCGGATAATAGTTTAATCCCCAGCAAGCCGTGAAGCCTGGATTACGACCGGATAGCAGCTCAGTAAGTACCATGAAGCCTGGATTACGACCAAATAGTGGTGTATCATAAACGCAAGCCGTGAAGCCAGAATTACAACTGGATAGCAGCTCAGTAAGTTACCGTGAAGCCTGGATTCGACCAGATAGTGGTATATCATAAACACAAGCCGTGAAGCCCGGATTACGACCGGATAATAGCTCAACAAGTTATTGTGAAGCCTGGATTACAACCAGATAGCAATACAAGACCATGAAGCCTGGATTACGACCAGATAGTGGTAGAAGATGTTGTGAAGCCTAGATTACGACCAGATAGCAGCCAAAAACACTGAAGCCTGGATTAAGACCAGATAACAGTGAAGGACACAGTGAAGCTTGGATTACGACTAAATAGCAGTTCACCCGGCCAATTACTATGAAGCCCGGATTCGACCGGATATTAGTAAACCCAACATTCAAAGGGAAACCCGGAGGCAACCGGATAACCACTTGATCTCTTCTGAAGCCTGGATTATGACCAGATAAGAAGTAAGGTATTGTGAAGCTTGGATTACGACCAAATAGCAATACAAGACACCATGAAGCCTGGATTCGACCAGATAATGGTATAAAGTATCGTGAAGCCTGGATTACGACTAGATAGCGGTATAAGACACTGCGAAGCTTGGATTTCGACCAAATAGCAGTTTACCTGGACAGTTACTAAGAAGCCCGGAGTCGACCGGGTATTAGTATGCCCTTGTTGTACCCCAAAATTTGCCCTCTCATGTTTTCAAAGGTCTTCCCTTACATGGTTGGTCACAAACTCTTGCCTAAGGAAAAAGAAAATTTTTGAGTGGTGCTTTAAGCACCTTTCGATTGGCATTCTGAAACACCCTTCGATTGGTGTTCTGAAGGAGCCTTTCGATTGGCATTATGGACAAGCATTTCGATTGGCATTTAGAAAGACCCTTCGATTGGTATTCTGAAGGAGCACTTCGATTGGCATTATGTCAAGGCACTTCGATTGGCATTCTAAAAGACCCTTCGATTGGTATTATGAATGAGCCTTTCGATTGGCATTAAGGACAAACACTTCGATTGGAATTATGTCAAAGCCCTTCGATTGGTATTCTGAAAGACCTTTTCGTTTGGCAGCCTGGGCCAAGCCTTTCAATTGGCATGCCAAGGGATCCTTTAATTTAGCATTGTGTCAAGGCAGCTTCGACAGGCATGTTAACCATGTCCTTCGATTATCATGAACAGCACCTTTCGATTGGCCAGTTAACAAAGCTTTTCAATTGGCCTGTTAATAAAGCCATCAAGAGTGCACTCAAAAAACATGTCCAGGTACACTGAACATGAGAAAATGGCATGTTTCCCTTGCAAATATAGAAATAATTAAATGCTGTTTGTGGATTTAATTCCTGAGTTAAAGGCCAGATTCTTGCCTTTTCTGTTCCTAAAGAGCTGATTCGAACAGAGGGATTATTTTCAAATCAGGACCAATCGAAGAGCAGAGCCTGAATGCATTCGAAAGCCAAAAGTGTCTAGATTCATTCCAGATTCCAAGGAGACACGAATGTTTCAAAAAAGGAAATATTTTAATGTGTCTGATTCTTGTCTCATGGCTTTAATGGCCTGGTTAAATGGCTGTCTCTTGCCGTTACTAGACCCCCACACTCCTATAAATACAGGGCCAGCATACAGTGCCAAGGACGGAGAAAAAAAACATTACAAAAATTATAGTAAAGAAAAGAAAACTCTGTAGAAACAAAACAGACAGAACGAAAAAGGAGAAACATGGAGGATTTGGAGACACCCACCACAGGTTGTCAACATTTTCAGAAGTGATCCAGGCCAAAGCAACCCTTCAACAAAAGTATCCACGCCCGGAAATCCCAGATTGAAAGTGCTCCCATCTAGCCAGTACCCAAATCGAAGATTCAATCTGCTGGTAAGAAAGGGTAAATTGTCAAAACTTTTCATTTTGCATAACACCTCCATATTTTCTACCCCATTCGATTTGCCATCCTAGACAAAATTCAAGGGCTTGGGTTTGGCCCCAGGTCATGTTCTTCATTTGCTAACATTTGCTGCAGATTTAGCCTGAAAAGACTCAGCGCACGCAAGATCGAAGGGCCTGGGGTTCGATACCAGGCCCTGAGCTTTATTTTGCTAACATACTTTTGCAGGTATAGCATCCCAGATCGAAGGAGACACCTTCTCTGGATCGAAGCTTCCCATAGTCCTCCTGGATCGAAGAAGGCATTTTTCCCAGGATCGAAGGGAAATCCCCTTCCCTGGATCGAAGGCTGTTCATGCCCACTTCGTGGCCCAATCGAAAGAACCATGACCCTGTTTGGATCGAAGCTTCCATTCCCTCCTTGGCTCTAAGCTCCTTTTTTTCCCTGGATCGAAGGATCCCCCTTGTATTTTATTTTTGTTTTTGTTGACATCTTTTTATCTTTTTAATTAACAATAAAATAAAAAAAATCATAAAAACATTAGGCTAGTTTGTTTTTCTATTAAATTAACTTGGTTAATTAATCATTTAATTATCTTAAAATTTTTCCAAAACTAAAATTAAGTAGATTTAGATCATTTTCCCAAAATAAAACAACAAAAAGATTTTATTCTTAGGATTTTTAGAGGTTATTTTCATATTCGCGCGCGTTTATTTTATTATAACTGCCTACTGGTTTGTAGTAGCTTAACTAAGACTTTTACACTTTACTGCTTTATTCCCCAAATTTTGGACATGTAAATAATCCCCCTCCCCGAAGCCTTGTAATAGCGTAGGATTTACAATTCCCGCACTTTAAATTCTTGTACATGTATTAACTGTTTAGATGTATGCTAACTAGGATTGCATGACAAGATTAACCTTTAAATCAACCGTAGCTCACCATAACATGTACAAAGATAATATAAACTGAAAATTGACACATTTGCACATGTCACTCTTAGGGTACGCCTCACTTGGTTGCCTCAAACGTGGTCATTGAGTATAGGAAGTCTTAGAGGTCGCCATCCTGTCCAAAGATCAAAGTTGCCTCGAAACGGTTGCCTCGATAAAAATGATCTAAGACATTAGGGTTACCACTAAGGCGTCCTAACATTGCTTTAGTGACCACACCTCCCTTAAATCGAATTGACTCGAAAACTCCAACAACGATGATACCTACTCCTCAATAGTGGGATAGCATTGTCTAAAGGACATTTACACAGTTTAACTCCTTTTTGAGTAGGTAGAGGTTCTTAAGTACTTGCTCCTTTTAAAACAAAACAAAACTTTTCGCACCTACACTCTCTTTAAAAACAAAACTCTTTTCAAAACCCACACACACAAAGAAAAGCAAACTTTTGAAAACATAGTGAGCAAGTACCTAAGAGCCCGTGGATAACCACAGATAGAAAGGGTGCTAACACCTTCCCTTTCTATAATCTACCTCCCGAACCCGAGAAATAATCTCGAAAAGGAATTTTTCTGTGCTTTTGTCCTTTCCTTGTTGGATAAAATAAAAGACGGTGGCGATTCTTGCTTACCGCGACATTTTGCAAAAACAAACGCAAACGCGAACCAGCATTCCAAAACAGCCAGTTCTCATTCCCACCGATCACAGAACTGGCGACTCTGCTGGGGATTATTCTATAAGTGAGGTGTACCTTAGGATTAGATCACTTGTGTTTTCAATTGTACTGCTTTGTATGCTCTTAATTTTGTGAGCTTGTATCGGAGTTCTATAAATCCTAACCCGGATTTGGGAAACATTCATAGATAGCAATACGTTGTGGAAACTGTGTGGGGTATACCGACACAGTTGAAGCTATAGCTATATTAGTGCGACATATTTGAGAGTACCGGTAGCCTTTGAGTCAATCAAAGAGAATACGGGGCCGCTGAGTGATGTCACTAAGCACTAATGACCTAGAACCTTACTTGACCATCTTGGCCTTTTTAGGGGTAGTGAGATGACCGGCTTTGGTACAGTCCGAAGTTGGTAGATACTCGATACTACACTCATTGAGGATTGTTTTCTTGGAATATTTTGGTCGCCAGTAAGTGGCTAAACCAAAACAATGAACATAGAAAATAATCCAGTGATATTGAGCTCCTTAGAACCCGGTTACTATTTATAGGACAGGTTTTGAGCCAACTAAACTCAAGAGGGTACTTACCTATGAAACTCCATGCCAGCCTAAACTTAAGGCTATATGCGTGACTTGTGTGCCTTCAAACTTGAACTACTTGCACATACTTGTTATTTGACAACATGAGTTCCTTGCAGGTTTTGTTTACAGTCCTTATCAAATAATTTGGACTTATTGCAGGGCTTACTTACATCACCTCACACTTGTGCTTAAACGCATAGCATACACATCATAGCATCATGCCTTAGCATTTCTTTAACCATTTCAAGGATCTCAAGGGTTTGTGATGCAGGTTATGGTAAATCAAATGGCTAGCAAGGGGCAAAGGGGATTTATTTTCCTCTAGCCAAGGTTGTCTAGAAATCCAAGCATGATAACTTGAGTCAGGGGCTATGACCCACTCGATATGGTGAGCTTGACTCTTGAAGAAGGACTCTCAGCAACATAAAGTTCCTTCAATCAAGCTATCAGATTCAAATTCTAACCGTTTCTTGTTTACCCCGCGAGATCCTTGAAAACATTGCATACATATATCATACATATCATTGCATAACAGGTCTCCCAGTACAGGTCTCTCATGTTCTCGCTGTTTATTTCAGCAATGGCTTTCCAACCAGACAACCAAGATCTCCGGGCTCAAAATGCCCAACTTCAAGAAATGTTCTTGAACCTATCCCAGGGGCAAGAAGAAATAAAAGCTCTCCTCACAAGGGGCTTGGTCCTAGAGAATCCATGAGGCATCAGGAATGATCGGTTGGAAGGGCTACAAATTGAGTTGGCAACAATGAAGATCCAGATGATGGGACAACTGATGGGCCAGATGGCTCTCATTCAAGACTTAGCTCAAAGACAAGAAGAGCTCAGGGTCCTCGTCAACAAGCTGCTTCAAAATAACCAAGTGGGGCAAACAACTAGGGTTGAAGATCAAGTCATCATTCAACCACCTTTGGGGCAAGAAGACAAGGGAAAAGCTCCTCAGCTTGCTTCAGGGTCACAAGCCCATCATCAACCTCGCCAGCATCAACAGGGTAATCGGCGTAAGCGAAATACGTCTGGAAGACATTTCCGAGTCTGATATACCATCATCTCTCATACTGAAACGCTTGTTGGAGGTCAATCTGATTACTTTAAAGGATCCTCCCCGAAATCCCAACACCTCTGCTCCTACCTATCATCCCAATGAAAGGTGTGCATACCACTCTGACAGTCCGGGACATGACACCAACGACTGTTTGACTCTGAAGAACAAGATCCAAGACTTGATTGACGGAAGGGTGCTGGAGTTCATGCCATATGGCGAGATGAAAATCTTCCGCTGAGAATTCTCCATCTGAGATGACTAATTCAGACTAAGAGACTTTTGTTCATTTGAATTCTGAAGTTGTATTTTTCTTTGCTTATTCAAACAATTATTATCATGTCGAACTCTTTTATTTCATTAATGCATTGCACATGTCTGTTTTGAATTAATTGTTCTCACTATGCTTAAATTGCTTCATATTTCCTTTTTGTGATGTTCAACTCTCGATTAAAAAACTCTAAGCCTTTAGAGGGAGGATGACGAAAACGATACCACGATCTTTACAGTATGCTTTTGAATAGACCCCGCTGATGAGGTACATGCATTGTTTCAAATCCTAAACAGTGGAGTTATAAGGAAGATAATCCCTAGTCAACCCCTTTGAGCCAAAGAAGTTGGAGTTTTTCTTTTCATGAATTAAAACCTTTAATTATAACCTGGGGCAGGGTAGTTCTCTCAGTTGATCCAGGTGCACAATAAATGGCATCAAAGAAGTCCTTCTGAAACAAAAGACGGTGTTGGTTCCGTATAATCGTAAGGACATGCAGTCATTACCTCTCAAAATAAAAGCCCAATAAGTCAAAACCTATGAAGGAGACTTACAAAACTGGGGCATCCCGCTGACTGTAATCACAAAAGAAACAGTTCAGGAAAAAAGACAGGGATAACAAAGTCCAAAAGAAAGAGGTCCTACAAACTCTCATAAAAAGGACTGCTTGTTCAAAATAAACTGTCAATATCCGAACCATCACCAGAATATCAGAGCTAAGACTCAAACAAGATTTAATGCACGATTAGATGAGTTTAGGATCGAAGAACATCACGAAGAGCGTGCAGGTACAAATATACTTTAAGCCTTTATCCTTTGTTTCTTAAACCGTGAACCAGACCACGTTACAACCCTTAAAAGTCCTAGCTGAAGCACAGGTTAGTTCGAAAGCATACTGTTACGAAAGGTATCCTGACTCCTATAAGGCTCGCTGTAAAATCCTGAGTTGACATCACATTTTACAAAAAAAAAAATCGCTTGTTTTATTGAAAACTGCATTTTCAAAGAACTTCAAAACAGACATAAGCTTTGTATTCTTAAAATAACATTGTTTGCATATGACTATTTGTTCAACAGCAGAGAAATTCGCACGACGAATATCTAGTGAACAAAAACACTTCCAACCAAAGGGGAACGACATGAGCATTGTTTATCATCTAGGGCAGTCAAGTCAAGATTCAAGGAGTCTCTCAAAGATGCCAAATAGCCAGGGGCAGATCTCCATCTGAATCACTTGGGGCATTGGACATGAATTCCAGCAACGAATCCTGTATGATCAAGCGAACATCTTCTGGTAGTATGGCAACACGACACTACTGACAGTGACAACTCCCTACACTCTGAGAGTGTGGACATGGTCAGAAAATACTGCGCATAAACAAAGACCCGCTAGGTTGACACACCATGACAAAAATAAGGGCATCCCGGCGAACCAAAAAGCTTCGGGCAAAAATAAGGGATAAAAATGAAAAATCTGTACACCCGGCAAGTCGAAAACCTGAAAAGGCGGCTTAGGCAAAAAAGGGTATCCCGATGGACTGAAAACCCGAAAGGGCGGTCCAGGCAAAAGTTAGGGATTAAAGCGTACGACTATGTCCCGTCATCTCGTCATTTGCCTACCAGAAGAAGATTTGTCATTTCAATTGGCAATTACCAAAGCACCTCATAGGTTGGAATAATACTCGATCCACAAGGCCTCCGCAGGCACCTTCTCCCACAGATACAGGTGCAGAAAAGTCTCAATGCAAAGTCATGGTCATATCCTCATTCCGCGTCCCAGTAACATCTACACTCCCCACAGAGTAAGAAAAGGACAATGGTATTAATTCTCCGCAGTTGAGGATCGCAACCACGAATGGGTCGACAAGATTCTCCCCAAGCAGAGTTTATCTATCACCAGCACAGGAAGGTTATCCCTAATGGAGTCTGGAAGATTATCCCCAGTAGAATCTAAAAGTGAAGTCTCCATTGGAAAACCATCCCCAGCGGAGTTCATTCCTTTCACAGACAGAAATTCAATCCCCAACAGGGTTCACTGTCACCAGCAACAGTAATTCATCCCCAGCTGAGTTTTATTTCTCCTAAATGCAGCTTCACATAGGTTTATCCTAAAAAAATCCTACACGGGTCCTTTATCATGTATTTCTGAATGAAGTTTTACACGAACTCATCCCAAAGTAACCTTACCTAGATTCCTTCTAGAGACAGTTCAGATGCGACCCAGATATGGCTGACATTCTGATACTTATTCCAGACCCTTTCTAGAGACAGTTCAGATGCGACCCAGATATGGCTGACATTCTGATACTTATTCCAGACCCCTTCTAGAGACAGTTCAGATGCGATCCAGATATGGCTGACATTCTGATACTTATTCCAGATCCCTTCTAGAGACAGTTCAGATGCGACCCAGATATGGCTGACATTCTGATACTTATTCCAGATTCATTCAAAATACAGTCCAGATACGATCCAGATTCGGATGTCATTCTTTCACTCATTCAAAATACAGTCCAGATACGATCCAGATTTGGATGTCATTCTGTTACTCATTCAAAATACAGTCCAGATACGATCCAGATTCGAATGTCATTCTGTCACTCATTCAAATACATTTCAGATACGCTCCAGATGCAGACGCAATTCTGACAATCATCCAGACTCAACTCCATTCTCCAGCAGCTCCGGGATTTATTTCCCCAACTAAAACATTACATTTCCATACATCATGATACATGCATAAACGCATCATACCACACAATCTCATTTATGTTGAGAACATCATTGCTTGATCCATATCATGCATTGCATATGACTGACCTTTACCTTTCAGGAAGGATGCAGTTAAATTCTCAGCCATATCAAAAGGCCTTCTCTGGTCCAGTTAAATCGATTCCTAAAGATTTTTCTGATGCCGATCCAGTTGAAGATATTCCAAGACCTTGTCTGGTCCAGTCAAATCGATTCCTAAAGATTTTTCTGATGTCGATCCAGTCAAAGGCCTTCTATGGTCCATTTAAATCGATTCCTAAAGATTTTTCTGATGCCGATCCAGTTAAAGATATTCCAAGACCTTGTCTGGTCCAAGTTAAATCGATTCCTAAAGATTTTTCTGATGCCGATCCAGTCAAAGGCCTTCTCTGGTCCAGTTAAATCGATTCCTAAAGATTTTTCTGATGCCGATCCAGTTGAAGATATTCCAAGACCTTGTCTGGTCCAGTTAAATCGATTCCTAAAGATTTTTCTGATGCCGATCCAGTCAAAGGCCTTCTCTGGTCCAGTTAAATCGATTCCTAAATATTTTCCTGATGCCGATCCAGTTGAAGATATTCCAAGACCTTGTCTGGTCCAGTTAAATCGATTCCTAAAGATTTTTCTGATGCCGATCCAGTCAAAGGCCTTCTCTGGTCCAGTTAAATCGATTCCTAAAGATTTTCCTGATGCCGATCCAGTTGAAGATATTCCAAGACCTTGTCTGGTCCAGTTAAATCGATTCCTAAAGATTTTTCTGACGCCGATCCAGTCAAAGGCCTTCTTTGGTCCAGTTAAATCGATTCCTAAAGATTTTTCTGATGCCAATCCAGTTGAAGATATTCCAAGACCTTCTCTGGTCCAGTTAAATCGATTCCTAAAGATTTTTCTGATGCCGATCCAATTGAAGATATTCCAAGACCTTGTCTGGTTCAGTTAAATCGATTCCTAAAGATTTTTCTGAGGCGAAGCATGTCAATGGAGGCAAAATCAGTTAAATCGATTCCTAAAGATTTTTCTGAAGCAAAGCCAGTCAATGGAGACAAAATCAGTTAAATCGATTCCTAAAGATTTTTCTGAGACAACCTGTCAATAGAGATAACTCGTCAAAGGAGACACCCCGTCAGAAGAGACAACCCATCAACCTTTTCAAGTCCCAGTTTAATACCTGTAGCAAGCCAGGAAAACTATCTGTGGACGACTGATTGTAGATTAATACCTGTAACAAGCCAGGAAAATTATCTACGTGAAGATATTGAAGATTAATATTTGGAACCAGACAGGACAAGTACTATAACCTCAACGGTATACCCCATTGAGCACGAGTCAGTTCCTAGATCTTGATGTTTTCCTCCGTCATAGTGTGGACAAGTTCTATAACCTCAACGGTATAGTCCCGGTGGGCACGAGACAGTTCCTAGATCTTGATGAAGATGTTTCCCTACGTCATAGTGTGGACGAGTACTATAACCTCAATGGTATACTCCATTAAGCACGAGTTAGTTCCTAGATCTTGATGTTTTCCTCCGTCATAGTGTGGACAAGTTCTATAACCTCAATGGTATACTCCTGGTGGGTACGAGACAGTTCCTAGATCTTGATGAAGATGTTTCCCTATGTCATAGTGTGGACGAGTACTATAACCTCAACGGTATACTCCATTAAGCATGAGTCAGTTCCTAGATCTTGATGTTCTCCTCCGTCATAGTGTGGACAAGTTCTATAACCTCAACGGTATACTCCCGGTGGGCACGAGACAGTTCCTAGATCTTGATGAAGATGTTTCCCTACGTCATAGTGTGGACGAGTACTATAACCTCAACGGTATACTCCATTGAGCACGAGTCAGTTCCGAGACCTTGATGTTCTCCTCCGTCATAGTGTGGACAAGTTCTATAACCTCAGCGGTATACTCCCGGTGGGCACGAGACAGTTCCTAGATCTTGATGAAGATATTTACCTACGTCATAGTGTGGACGAGTACTATAACCTCAACGGTATACTCCTTTGAGCACGAGTCAGTTCCTAGATCTTGATGTTTTCCTCCGTCATAGTGTGGACAAGTTCTATAACCTCAGCGGTATACTCCCGGTGGGCACGAGACAGTTCCTAGATCTTGATGAAGATGTTTCCCCCCAATTGAATTATGAACAGGTTCTTAAAACTCAGCTGAAGCATTCTCTCAGTTGAAGTACAGGCAGGTTCCTAAATCTCAACAAGGTTAGACTTCCCCAGCGGAATCTTCTACAACAACAGGTATGCAAGTTCTCGCTAAGGAATCTCTTATGCGATCGACACTCCTGCAGATGGCATCTATAAGCCCATCCTCCTACCAACAATCTCCAGATGGCATCTATAAGCCCATCCTCCTACCAACAATCTCCAAATGACATCTGTAAGCCCATTCCCGACATCACAATGCTGATACTTCACCATGCGAGTGCAAATTTCTGGGCACTCTAGTGTTCAATTGTCTTCCACCTTCGGATCACGAAAGGCTCGAAAGCCAATATATATCCTCAGGTTTAAGAAAATTGAATAGGGGCAACTGTTGTACCCCAAAATTTGCCCTCTCATGTTTTCAAAGGTCTTTCCTTACATGGTTGGTCACAAACTCTTGCCTAAGGAAAAAGAAAATTTTTGAGTGGTGCTTTAAGTACCTTTCGATTGGCATTCTGAAAGACCCTTCAATTGGTGTTCTGAAGGAGCCTTTCGATTGGCATTATGGACAAGCACTTCGATTGGCATTCTGAAAGACCCTTCGATTGGTATTATGAAGGAGCACTTTGATTGGCATTATGTCAAGGCACTTAGATTGGCATTCTGAAAGACCCTTCGATTGGTATTCTGAATGAGCCTTTCGATTGGCATTACAGACAAGCACTTCGATTGGCATTATGTCAAAGCCCTTCGATTGGTATTCTGAAAGACCTTTTCGTTTGGCACCCTGGGCCAAGCCTTTCAATTGGCATGCCAAGGGATCCTTTGATTTAGCATTGTGTCAAGGCAACTTCGACAGGCATGTTAACCATGTTCTTTGATTAGCATGAACAACACCTTTCGATTGGCCTGTTAACAAAGCTTTTCGATTGGCCTGTTAACAAAGCCATCAAGAGGGCACTCAAAAAACATGTCCAGGTACACTGAACATGAGAAAATAGCATGTTCCCTTGCAAATATAGAAATAATTAAATTTTGTTTGTGGATTTAATTCCTGAGTTAAAGGCCAGATTCTTGCCTTTTCTGTTCCTAAAGAGCTGATTCGACCAGAGGGATTATTTTCAAATCAGGACCAATCGAAGAGCAGAGCCTGAATGCATTCGAAAGCCAAAAGTGTCCAGATTCATTCCAGATTCCAAGGAGACACGAATGTTTCAAAAAAAGAAATATTTTAATGTGTCTGATTCTTGTCTCATGGCTTTAATGGCCTGGTTAAATGGCTGTCTCTTGCCGTTACTAGACCCCCACACTCCTATAAATACAGGGCCAGCATACAGTGCCAAGGACGGAGAAAAAAAACATTACAAAAATTATAGTAAAGAAAAGAAAACTCTGCAGAAACAAAACAGAGCAGAACGAAAAAGGAGAAACATGGAGGATTTGGAGACACCCACCACAGGTTGTCAACATTTTCAGAAGTGATCCAGGCCAAAGCAACCCTTCAACAAAAGTATCCACGCCCAGAAATCCCAGATTGAAATTGCTCCCATCCAGCCAGTACCCAAATCGAAGATTCAATCTGCTGGTAAGAGAGGGTAAATTGTCAAAACTTTTCATTTTGCATAACACCTTCATATTTTCTATCCCATTCGATTTGCCATCCTAGATAGAATTCAAGGGCTTGGGTTTGGCCCCAGGTCATGTTCTTCGTTTGCTAACATTTGCTGCAGATTTAGCCTGAAAAGACTCAGCGCACGCAGGATCGAAGGGCCTGGGGTTCGATACCAGGCCCTGAGTTTTATTTTGCTAACATACTTTTGCAGGTATAGCATCCCAGATCGAAGGAGACACCTTCTCTGGATCGAAGCTTCCCATAGTCCTCCTGGATCGAAGAAGGCATTTTTCCCAGGATCGAAGGGAAATCCCCTTCCCTGGATCGAAGGCTATTCATGCCCACTTCCTGGCCCAATCGAAAGAACCATGACCCTGTTTGGATTGAAGCTTCCATTCCCTCCTTGGCTCTAAGCTCCTTTTTTTCCTTGGATCGAAGGATCCCCCTTGTATTTTATTTTTGTTTTTGTTGACATCTTTTTATCTTTTTAATTAACATTAAAATAAAAAAAAAATCACAAAAACATTAGGCTAGTTTTTTTTCCTATTAAATTAACTTGGTTAATTAATCATTTAATTATCTTAACATTTTTCCAAAACTAAAATTAAGTAGATTTAGATCATTTTCCCAAAATAAAACAACAAAAATATTTTATTCTTAGGATTTTTAGAGGTTATTTTCAGATTCGCGCGCGTTTAGTTTATTATAACTGCCTACTGGTTTGTAATAGCTTAACTAAGACTTTTACACTTTACTGCTTTATTCCCCCAATTTTGGACATGTAAATAATCCCCCTCCCCGAAGCCTTGTAATAGCATAGGATTTACAATTCCCGCACTTTAAATTCTTGTACATATATTAACTGTTTAGATGTATGCTAACTAGGATTGCATGACAAGATTAACCTTTAAATCAATCGTAGCTCACCATAACATGTACAAAGATAATATAAACTGAAAATTGACACATTCACACATGTCACTCTTAGGGTACGCCTCACTTGGTTGCCTCAAACGTGGTCATTGAGTATAGGAAGTCTTAGAGGTCACCCTCCTGTCCAAAGATCAAAGTTGCCTCGAAACAGTTGCCTCGATAAAAATGATCTAAGACATTAGGGTTACCACTAAGGCGTCCTAACATTGATTTAGTGACCACACGTCCCTTAAATCGAATTGACCCGAAAACTCCAACGAAGATGCTACCTACTCCTCAATAGTGGGATAACATTGTCTAAAGGACATTTACACAGTTTAACTCCTTTTTGAGTAGGTAGAGGTTCTTAAGTACTTGCTACTTTTAAAACAAAACAAAACTTTTCGCACCTACACTCTGTTTAAAAACAAAACTCTTTTCAAAACCCACAAACACAAAGAAAAGAAAACTTTTGAAAACATAGTGAGCAAGTACCTAAGAGCCCGTGGATAACCACAGATAGAAAGGGTGCTAACACCTTCCCTTTCTATAATCTACCTCCCGAACCCGAGAAACAATCTCGAAAAGGAATTTTTCTGTGCTTTTGTCCTTTCCTTGTTGGATAAAATAAAAGACGGTGGCGACTCTTGCTTACCTCGACATTTTGCGAAAACAAATGCAAACGCGAGCTAGCATTCCAAAATAGTCAGTTCTCATTCCCACTGATCACAGCCATAAATTCAAGTTGAAGCCCGGATGCGACCGGATAACAACTTAATTCCTTCTGAAGCCTGGATTACGACCAAATAAGAATTGAGAAATTGCGAAGCCTGGATTACAACCGGATAGCAAGTTTGATCTCATCTCCCCAGTAAAGTCACTGTATAGCCTGGATTACGACCAGATAACAGTCAATCTTATCACTATGAAGCCTGGATCACGACCAGATAGTAGTTCATTTTCTCCTCTTCGACCAAGAGATGATTCTCCAGTAGAATAACGGACGAACGAAGTTCCTAAAATTCAACTTTTCTCAAAATAGAGATGATTCCCCAGTAGAATAACGAACGACCGAAGCTCCTAAAATTCTATTTCTCTCAACAAAAAACAACATTCCTCAGCGGAATCTTCCTCAGCAACAGGTATACAAGATCTCGCTAAGGAATCTCTTATGCGATTGACACTCCTTCGGATGGCATCTTTAAGCCCATCTCCCGTAATCAATCTCCAAATGGCATCTTTAAGCCCATTCCCGACATCACAAGACAAGTACCACTTCATACGAGTGCAAATTTCTGGGCACTCTAGTGTTCAATGATCTTCCACCTTCAGATCACGAAAGGCAAACAAGCCAATCTAAATCTTTAGGTTTAAGAAGATTGAACAGGGGCAGCTGTTGTACCCAAAAATTTGCCCTCCCATATTTCTCAAAACATTTCAAGTGAGGTCCTCAAGATGCTCAAGGAAGTCCAAGGGTTGACCAGACAAGCTCCCTCCTAAGGCAGTCTACCTCAAATTAGGGTTTCATGTTGCATCAAGATACTTGAGTCCAAAGGATCCCAAATGCTCACCATTGTCCTAATATGTTCTCAAGATCATCCATGTTAAGTTTCAAGCCTTGAAGAGAAAGTTTGCTCAGTCAATTGCTCAAAGGCCTAAAAATCGATTGTGCTAGGGCAAAAGTCAACTATGGCCCACATACAGTCAAACTTCAATATTTTTAGTAAACATCTTCATTTTGAAGTATTATTCATCATTTGATAAAGGTTTGATTATGATTCATCAAAGATTGTTCATAATTCATCAAGAACCAAAAGTTGCTAAATTAGGGTTTTGTAGGAAAAGTCAACTCAACTTTGACCAAGCATAACTATCTCATACTTTATGAGAAATGACCCATTGAAATATCATTTTAAAGAGGATGAAATGATATACAATCCATCTTCAGCTCCAAAGTTCAAAATATGCACTCACAAGAAGTTATGAATTTGGACATTATAGGTCATTTTGAAAAGTCAACAAAAACACCTTTTTTTGTCAAAGCTTCATACATGAACATGGAATACCAAATTAGGATGAGAACAAAAGGGTTTATTAGAGGACATCTCAAGATTTCTAAAAAGTCCAAGAACACCTTCAAAGAGTCAAAATTGAGGAAGTTATATATTGGTGAAGTTGACCTTTTTTGCAAAATTGTCAAAAGTCAACTATGCCTCAAATTGAAATTTTTGCTAAATGGGCCTAATATTTTGCACTTGTTTTGAGTTGGCAACATTGTACACGAGCCCTAGCCCTTTACATTTCTCATTATATTATTTTTATTATTTATTTTGATTTTGATTTGAATTAAATCAATTTTAATCAAAACAAATCATGAAAAATCCAAAACATTCAAATCCAAAGATTTTGTACATGTTTCAGGTCCTATATCCATCTAGCATGAGATTGAATTCGTGTAAAGGCTTGGCGTGCACAAAAAGATTGGTTTTGGCTATTTTTAGAAAGATATTCAAAGGAATCAAATCAAAATCAAAAGCAATGATGGAGGAAGATTGAGACCAGGTTTGCAACCCTAATTCATTCCTCAAATACATAAGGAGTATTTGCAGACCTAAAACAAGGTTGGAGAGAGGCGCACAAGGTCAGAACAAACTTTCAAAAAACAAAGAAAAGTGCTGAGTTGAAATCATACTTCCAGGCAATTACAAAGCCTCCTGATCATCCCATTCGTTTCTTGGGATCACCAGCAAGCAAAACCAATCAAGAACAAGCACTCTCAGGCCCTGTAACTCGCTGTAAGTCAGTCACGACATTTCTATTTTCTTAAATTCAAATTGCATAATTGTGGCATCTATAGCATGCAATATTTGTAGATTCTTGATCCTGGGAACATTTGCAAACTATCTGTAATATTCAATTGCATTTTTATGGGTTGTATGAGATTTCACCATTGCTAGGTTTTTCTGCTTCGATTTGGGATTTCTTCATATAGGTAAAATTGGGCCATAAAAGGAGCACCATTGTGCTCAGCAGGTCCAGACGAACTGATTCATGGCCATACATTTTATTTATCTTGCTTGTGCTTGATTTTGAGAAATTGCAGGGTTATAGCGACGGACGTTGTCCGTAGGTAAAGGTTTTCAAACCTTTTAGGCACGAAGAGAGGACAGGGATGATAGCGTGGCATCATCTAACTCGTCCATTTGAATTTTCGCACGAATTTCTTTTATTTCATTTGTTCTTAATATAATAATTATTATTTGTTTTGTATACAAGAAACGCATGTAGCTCAGTTGGTAGCCAGGTGGTTGGAAAGTGCTTCAGGGCCTGGGTTCGAATCCCAGGTCCCCCCAATTATTTCATGCATTTTTTCTTTCAGTGATCAGGCGTCCCATAAGGTATGAAGACCACCATACATCCTCATCATCCAACCTGCCAAGTGTCCAGATGGCCAAATCTAAAGGCCATCATATGAAGGATCATCATGGACCTTAGTCAACGCATAGCAGGGAATCTGGCAAGTCAACGTGGACAACTTTGTTTTGGGCCCAGACTTGGCTATCCACACCCCCAAACTACTTTTCTCAGGCCCAAGTTTCTTTTCTTTTTCTTTTGATATTTTGCTTTATTTAATTTATTTATTTGTTTTACTAACAAAATTAATTATTTCTTTTTATCAAAAAGTCATAAAATTAACATTTTTCACCCAATTAGATTTAGGTTTATTTTTTATCAATAAATTAATTAATTTAATTAGATTTTAATTTTAGGTAACTTTAATTTCTTTTTGTAAATAAATTAAAATAAATTAGAACAATTAGGGTTTTATTTCTAACTTAATTATATTTTCTTTTTCTTAAAATAACCAAAAACACAAAAATAGGCCATTTATTTATTTTCCTTAATTAATTTAATTAGCTAATTAATTGTGTACTTAATTTAAAAAACCTAATTCTTTTTCTTAAAAATAGTTAAAAAACAACAAAAATTATTTTTTCTTTCAATTAGGTTAGAAAGGGTCAAAACCCTAGTTCTCTCCCGATCTAAATTTCCTCGCGCGCGCTTTATCATTTATTTTTATCATATTGATGTAATTGCTCACAAGTTGTAATAGTTTAATTAGGTCTTTTATTTTCATTTATCGCTTTATTTTTTAAGGGTTTGTTTTTGGCTATGTAAATACCCGAAGCCTTGTAATAGCGTAGTTTAATTTCCGCGCTTTAATTTCCGCGAACTATTAATTGTTAGATGTATGATATAGGGATGCATGACAAGAATGTATGATTAACTTTAAAACGGTTAGATAACCCTAAAATGTGAAAAGATAATAAACTTGAAATTGAATCACTCGCACATGCGCACTCCTAGGGTACACTCCCACTTCGGTTGCCTTCGGTAAACGGTTATTAGGTATAGGATGATTTAGTGGTCGTCCTTTTGTCTCAAAGATCAAAGTTGCCTCGGAATGGTTGCCTCAGATATTGTTGCCTCAGATAATTGATCTAAGACATTAGGGTTACTACTAAGACGTCCTAACATTGCTTTAGTCACCGTACGTCCCTTTCGTATTGACCCTCAAAACTCCAACAATGGTGCTACCTACTCACTAATAGTGGGATAGCATTGTCTAAAGGAAACGAACATAGAACAATTCTTTTTTCGAGTAGGTAGATTAGTTCTTAAGTACTTGCTCAATCCAAACAAACTTTTTTCCACACTTACACTCCTTTTCAAACAAACTTTCAAAAACACTTCGTAACACTCTTGAAGACAAAAGCAAGAGTTAAATCGAAGTCCAAACAAAACTTTTCAAATCACACAAACACAAAGAAGCAATTTTTGAAAATGTTGAGAAAGTACCTAAGAGCCCACAGATAACTACGGATAGAAGGGGTGCTAATACCCTCCCTTTCTATAATCTACCCCCTGTACTCTGAATAATCTCGAAAAAGGAATTTTCTGTGCCTTTTTCCTTTCCTTGTTGGATAAAATAAAAGTCGGTGGTGACTCTTGCTTACCGCGAAATTTTGCGAACACAAATGCAAAACGCAAACCAACATTCCTAAAACAGTCCTGGTTCTGGTCACCGTATCACATTGACTTTATGTTGACCACAGTTAACTTTTTACCCAATATAGCTGATTTTCAGTCATATGAGCAAATGACTGCGCATATTTGTGATGCAAGACTTGAAACTTGGTATGAGTATTTTTGGAGACTTATGATGAACCATGAAAGTCACTTGGGGCTTTATAAGTCCAATTTTCCTTGAGAAAACCAAAATCCTAGTTGTGGACCCAGTGCTTAGGAGGTGAGCTTGTCTGATCAACTCTTGAGAACCTTTGAGCATATGAGAACTTTTGTAAGAAATGTATTGGGAAAAAGGGAGGGAAAATTTTGGGTACAACAACTTCCTCTATTCAATCTTCTTAAACCTGAATAGTTACATTAGCAAGCCCACCATTCGTGACTTGAAGGTGGAAGATGATTGAACACATAAGTGACCAGAAATTTGCACTCGCTTGTGCATGAAGTCATGTTGTTGGTCGATTATGCCGGGAATGGGCTTAAAAGATGTCATTTGGAGAGGTAACTAAGAGTTGTCGGAGATGGGCTTATAGATGCCATCCAAAGTAACTGTTGATAGAGAAATTAGAATAAATCCACGCTCGACTTTAACTAGGAGAAGTATCAGAATAAATCTTTGGTCGATTTAATCTGAGCTAGAAAATGTCTACTAGAAGAAGTATTAGAATAAATATTTGGTCAATTTAATCTGAGCCGGGAAATGTCTACGTATATCTCTAACTGGGAGAAGTATCAGAATAAATCTTTGGTCGATTTAATATGAGCCAAGAAATGTCTTTTTGTCTTTAACTGGAAGAAGTATCAGAGTAAATCTCATGTCGATTTAATCCGAGCCAGAAAATGTCTACTGGAAAAAGTATCAGAATAAATATTTGGTCGATTTAATCTGATCTAGAATATGTCTACGTCTGTCTTTAACTAGGAGAAGTATCAGAATAAATCTTTGGTTGATTTAATCTGAGCCAGAAAAGGTCTACTAGAAGAAGTATCAGAATAAATCTTTGGTTGATTTAATCTGAGCCAGGAAATGTCTTTTTGTCTTTCTCTAACTGGGAGAAATATTAGCATAAATCTTTGGTCGATTTAATTTGAGCCAGAAGAGGTCTTTTTGTCTTTAACTAGAAGCAGTATCAGAATAAATATTTGGTCGACTTAATCTGAGCCAGCAAAAGGTCTACTTGAAGAAGTATCAGAATAAATATTTGGTCGATTTAATCTGAGCCAGAAGATGTGTAATGGAAGAAGTATATTAATAAATCTTTGGTCGATTTAATCTGATCCAGAAGATGTTTGAAGGAAGCGTTCATTACGTAGATATTTGCCTTATCTTGTTTCGGGAATTATTCTACAATCTGTTTTGAGAATTGTTGATGATATTGGTCTATTGATTAATCTTTCCTGGAAAGATAAAGAGTTAGCTATATGCAATGTCATGATGTATGAAATTCACTGTGTAATGATGTTCTCAAAATAAATGAGTCTGTGTTGTATGTGTTTCGTATGCATATGCTATGATGTATGAATGTGAAATATTGTGAAGTGTATTTGTAAGCCCGTGCTGTATTTTGTCTGGGAAAATAAATCTCTGACTGTTGTTGGGGATGAAGATTATGTGTATCCTCAATCTTGTCTAGAATGCTTCTGCTGGGGGATTCTCGTCTTTTGTTTGAGGAAACTCCGATGGGGAGTGTTGAGGTCTATTTTGGAACATTGGTTTCTCATTGCTCTACTGGGGAATTTAATTCTTATATACCCTGACTGGAGATGAAAGAGTGGATAACCTTCCGACTCGTCTGGGGAGGATAAAGTTAACTGGTATCTAGTCCGGTTCCAAGTTTCATAGCAATTCTCTGGGGATAGTAGTGTTGCTACCGGGGAGAGGAATTTTGTCAGTGATTCATAGCAATCTGAAGAATAGACTCAAGCTGAGGAGACTGTATTCTGTTGGGGAAATAAACCCTCTTGGGGAAATAAACGCTACTTGACAGAGAAATATTCTGCTGAGGAAACAAACTCTCCCAGGGAAATTGAATTTTGCTAGAGAGAAGAAATTTGCAGGGGTTTTTCAGTTTTGGAGGAATAAACTCAGTTGGGGAAGAGAATTTCCATGAACTCTACTGATTGGAACTCCGTAGATTGGGGAAAATATGGGGAATGTATCTTCGTTGAAGATTACTCTATGGGGATAATCTTATGGAAGTGACTCCCAAGGAATTTGTGGGTGGCTTGGACGTCATCCCAACTCCTAGAGTCTTGAGTAAATGCTTATTCATGTTCTTGTGCATATATTTGTTAACAGTTGATCATGTTCATATGCATATGTTCATTCAATTTTAGTCATTGGACGTTTTTGCAAGCAAAACAGAAGAAAAAAAAGTTTGAACTTTAAGGTGTATTTGTATTGATATTTTTCTTATAATCAGGTGTTTTTTGTACAAAGAGACATAAATACTAATAAGAGGAAATCTCCATGAAATGAAAAGAGTACAAAGTGAAATAAAACATATAGCTATGTGTAAATGATCTCGTTAGGTTCCAACTCTGCTATTGCCCATATGTCTTTGAACATCTCATCCCTTATTGTCAGAATAAGTTGATTGAACTCGTACCATTTTAACTTTTGACTTTTGGTAATAAAGCTTACGGAAAGTGATCCAACGGGACATAGTCGTATATTTTAAATCTCTAATTTTTGCTTGAACCACCCTTTCGGGTTTTCAGTCCACCGGGATACCCTTTCTTGCCCAAGTCGCCTTTTTAGGTTTTCAACTTTCCGGGTGTGTAATATTATATATATATATATATATATATATATATATCCCTAATTTTTTCCCGAACCCTTTCGATTCACCGGGATGCCTTTATTTTTTCCTAGGCCAGTCAACCTAGCGGGTCGTTTTTATGCGTAGTATCTTTTGACTATGTCTGTGTTCACAGGGTGTGAGAAATCTTCATTGTCCATGGTGGTTAGTATCATAGCGCCGCCCGAAAATACTTTCTTGACAAAAAATGGCCCTTCGTAGGTGGGAGTCCATTTGATCCTGAGATCACCTTGTGGTAGAATGATATGAGTTATTACCAAGTCACCAACCTAATATACCCGATGCTTGATCTTCTTATTGAATGCCTTGATCATATGTTTCTGATACATCTGACCGTAACAGACAACCACAAGCCTCTTTTTGTCAATTAAATTCAACTGATCCAACCAATTTTGAATCCACTCGACTTCGTCTAAGTCTGCATCTTTCATAATCCTTAGAGAAGGAATCTGAACTTCGACAGGCATGACAACTTCCATGCCATAGACCAAAGAGAATGGGGGTTGCCCCAGTTGATGTTCATGCTGAAATATGATAGCCATGAAGAGAAAATGGTAACATTTCATTCCAGTCTTTATAGGTCACAACCATCTTTTGCACAATCTTATTTATGTTTTTGTTGGCAGCTTCCACCGTGCCATTCATCTTTGAATGATACGGAGAAGAGTTGTGGTTCTTGATCTTGAACTGCGTGTAGAGTTCAGTGACCATAATGTTGTTAATATTGGTACCATTGTCAGTGATGATTCTCTCAAGAATACCATACCGGCAGATGATGTTATGCTTAATGAATCGAGCCATAACACTCTTGGTAACCAAGGCAAATGAAGCTGCTTCAACCTATTTTGTGAAGTAGTCAATGGCAATGAGAATGAAGTGATGTCCATTAGATGCAGTAGGCTTGATTTCTCCAATCATTTCAATACCCCACATTACGAATGGCCAAGGAGCAGTCATGACGTTCAAAGGTACTGGAGGCACATGAATTTTATCAGCATAGATCTGGAATTTATGACAAGTTCTCAAGTGGTGATGACAGTCGGTTTCCATGGTCGACCAATAGTAATCTACTCTCAAGATTTTCTTAGCCATAGTATGTCCACTAGAATGAGTACCAAAGATGCCTTCATGCATATCTTCCATGATTTTCTCTGCTTCCTTCTTGTCCACACAGCGGAGCAGAGTTGAATAATGATTTCGCTTGTACAAAATACCATTGCTCAGGAAGAACTTAGTTGAGAACCTCTATAGGAATTTCTTGTCATTGATTGATTCCCCTTCAGGGTAGTCTTGAGCTTCAAGTTACCTTTTCACTTCATGAAACCAGAGCTTCTCTTCTACTCCATTAGTATCGATTTCGTAGCAGTGTGCTGGTTCGTCGAACCTTTCAACGGTAATCTTGGGAGTCTCGTTGTCTCGTCTGACCTTGAACATGGATGACCTGGTAGATAAGGCATCCACCAACTGATTCTCTTCTCTTGGGATGTGCTCAAAAGTGATCTCCTCGAAGTATGGAATTAAGGTAAGCACATGCTCCCGATATGGAATGAGATTTGGGTGCTTCGTATCCCAATCTCCATTGCCTTAACTGATTACTAATGTTTAATCCCCATATAAGCTCAGGAATTTGATTCTCATGTCAATACCAGCTTTGATACCCATGATGCACGCCTCATATTCAGCCATATTATTGATGCAGTCAAAGTATAGTCTGGCGGTGAAGGGCGTATAGCAACCCGTGGGGGAGATGATCACAACACCAATCCCATTGCCAAGTGCATTGGAAGCTACATCGAAAACCATAGTCCATCGGGATCCTAGCTCAAGTCCTTCATACGGTCTAGGTTTTTCATAATCTGTTACCAATATTAATGTTCTTGTCCGAGAATTCAAAGTTCATAGACTGATAGTCATCTACAACCTGATGTGCCAAATGGTCGGCCAATAAACTTCCTTTGATTGCCTTTTGAGTGGTGTACTGGATATCATATTCTGTTAAGACCATCTGCCATCGGGCTATTCTTCTAGAGAGAGTTGGATTCTCGAATATGTACTTGATAGGATCCATTTTAGAGATCAATAAGGTAGTATGGGTCAGCATATACTGTCTTAGTCAGCGAGCATCCAATGCCAAAGCGCAACAAGTTTTCTCGAGCAATGAATATCTCATTTCACAGTTAGTAAATTTTTTGCTAAGGTAGTGTATTGCATGCTCTTTTCGACCAGACTCGTCATGTTGCCCCAACACCCCCCCATTGAGTTCTCTAGCACTATTAGGTACATGATTAGAGGTCTCCCTTCAATTGGTGGTATCAGAATCATAGGTTCTTATAAATACTCCTTGATTTTATCAAAAGCCATTTGACAGTCGTAGTTCCACCTGACTACTTGATCTTTCTTCAGTAGTTTGAAGATTGGATCACAGGTAGTAGTCAAATGAGAAATGAATCGGGCAATGTAGTTTAGTCATCCTAAGAAACCTATGACTTCCTTTTCAGTTCGCAGAGCCAACATTTCTTGAATAACTTTAACCATTGCGAGAACGACTTCAATACCTTTACCACTGAAAACGAAACCTAAGAGTTTTCCAGACCTCACCCCAAAGGTGCATTTGTTTGGATTCAGCCTTAGTTTGTACTTCTTCAACCTTTCAAATAACTTGTGCAGATGATCAAGGTGTTCTTCCTCAGTTTGTGACCTGGATATCATATCATCGACATAGACTTCTATCTCATGATGAATCATGACATGGAATAAAGCTACCATGGCTCACTTATAAGTTTCCCCTGTGTTCTTCAACATAAAAGGCACGACCCTGTAACATAATGTGCCCCACTGTGTGATAAAAGTAGTTTTCTCCATGTCTTCAGACGCCATCTTGATCTGATTATAACCCAAAAAACCATCCATGAAGGAGAATACCTTGTGTTGAGCGGTGTTCTCGACCAAGACATCAATATGTGGAAGTGGGAAATCGTCTTTGGGGTTTACCCTATTTAGATCCCTGTAATCTACACAAATACGTACCTTACCGTCCTTCTTTGGCACTGGAACAACATTGGTAACCCATTTGGGATACGACGTCACTGCTAAGAACCCTGCATTGAACTGTTTCATGACCTCGGCTTTGATCTTCTCAGATATCTCAAGACGCATGCGACGAAATTTCTGTTTAATTGGAGCACAACCCTCTTCCATCGGCAAATGGTGAACCATAATATCTGTATCGAGCCCTGGCATGTCTTCGTATGACCAAGCAAAGACCTTAACATATTCGTGCAACATCTGAATCAATTTTCTCTTGACATTGTATTCTAGGTTGGCGCCAATCTTGACTTCTTTCCTATCTGTCTCAGAACCCAAGTTTACCACTTCAATCGACTCTTCATGTGGTTGGATAACCTTTTCTTCTTAAATTATGAGTCTGGCGAGTTCTCCAGGTATTTCACAATCTTCCTCACCTTCTTCCTTGGCTTGGTAGATTGGATTTTCAAAGTCATGAGTGGCAATAGCAGGATTGTTATCAATGAGATCTAGAGTGGATGGAGAACTACAATGTAGTTTGTGGGTGTGTGTAAGAACACATAGCTATTTGAAAGTGCAATAAAGTAAAATAAAGACAGAGAGCGCAAAATTTGTATGTAAAACGTCCAATGTCTTTTCATTAAATGAAAATATGACATATGAAATGACAACCCTTAACAAATGGACCATTGTGCCTCGGGCCAGGCACAAGGTTTAAAGTCATTATTTTAAAAGAAATTACATAACCAAACTTCTTAAAGTAATAAAAATAGGAAATAGCAATTACTCCTGACTAAAGGAGACTGGTACAAAGTCTTTAGCCTTCCAGTTGTTGAGTCCACCGCCAACGGTAGGGAATATCCAATTGTCCAAGTCACCATCACTATCAATTTCTTCCATATCATTGATTTCATTATTGCTAATACGGAAATGTGGTCCTCCAACACGAACACATCAAACCTTCTTCTGAGCCTTTGAGGAGAAACCCAAACCAAATTTGTTGGACTTATAGGGGATATCGAGAAGCTGTCCCCAGATAGTGCAACCACCCTCTTCTACCACAACTCTAGCATCCTTCAGAGAAGCCATTCTTGGTGAATCCTTGATGATATTAGGGGTAGCAAGAGTAGCTTTAGCAACGACAATCTTCAGAGGGATTACTTCAAATGTCTGGCAGGGAGTTTCAATGAATTCAGCATCCATTTCAACATATTTGAAAGAATTCAAATGACTGACCATATATTCTTCTTCTCCGCAGACTGTAACGATCCTCCCTTTCACCGATACTTCAATTTTTTATGTAAAGTAGAGGTGACAACGCATGCCCCATGAATCCAGGGGTGTCCTAGAAAACAGGAATAGGCCAGCCGAATATCCATTACATAAAAAGTGGAGTTGAAAACCTGAGATCCCACCTTGATCGGAAGATCAACTTCTCCATGCACCATTATTTTTGACCCATAAAAGGCTCTTACCATAATATCACTGGGTTTTAGCACCAGCCCTTCGCAGTCCAATCTATCCAGAGCACCTTTTGGTAATACATTCAGGGAGGAACTGGTATCAACTAACACAAGCGCCAAAGTAGTTTCCTTACACTTAATAGAGACGTGTAGAGCCTTGTTATGATTTTTTTTGCCAGAGTTAAGTCGACATCAGAAAAGCCTAAACCATTATCAGTTGTTAGGCTTGCAAAATAATTCTAAAACTGATTAGCAGAGGTCTCTTGTGGTACATGAGCTTTCTTTATAAATTTCAACAAAGCCTAAGCATGGGCTTCGAAGCATAATAACAAGTACAACATGGATATTTTAGAGGGTGTCTGCCCTAGTTGTTCAACTATTTTATAGTCCCTTTTACGAATGATCTTTAGTATTTTTTCTATATCTTGTTTAAAGGAGTCTTCAGTTGTAACATCTTTTGAGGGTGCCTCCATCTGGGCAGGCTCAGTCACTTTCTCTTTGCCCCGGGCGTCATCAATTGACCCAGCAACAGGAATATGGACAAGTGTTATGATAATTTTAGAGGAGAGATCTTTGGGGAGAAGATCCTTCCTGTTCGAGTAACTTTACTAGTTCCGAAAATATTTTCGACATTGAGATTGATAACTTCAGAATATTCATCTTCGATAATCCATGGCTCTTGCTTAACACTATGATAACAAACTTGTGCCCCATAGTTCCAGAGAACAACCTTGTCAAAGGAATAGGGGACTGGCCCCGATGAAGTGATGATCAGTGGAGCCACTCTTGGATCAGCATGAATCCTTATAGGTCCTCTAGAGGTGATCCTTATAAGAGTATTAGAATTTGTGATTATAGAAACATCTTCAAGTCTCAGTTCTTGAGATGTACTTTCATGCAAACTCTTCATGGACGGAATTTTCTCGAACATAATTTCACGACTATCAATCAAACATTGAATACCCTTCTTTAGCCACATACATGCATTAGTTTGGGAATCACAATGGTAATAATTTTCAGGACAACTCGAAAATAAACCGACTCATAACAGTTTCTTCTTAACGGTCATCAAGGGAGTGGTCAAGTCACTTATGGTGGAGACATAGGAAACATCGTCAATAGCATTAACACCTTTACTATGACTGGGCATGGGCACAATAATCACATTAGGGGTCTCGGGAGGATCAAATTAAATTTCCTTTACATCAATCATGTCTTGGATTTTGCTTTTTAGGGCCCAACAATCATTGGTGTCATGCCCAGGACTATTGGAATGGTATGCACACCTTACATTTGGGTTATACTTCAGAGATGATGTATTGGGATTTTGAGGAGGATCCCGCAGTGTTATCAATTATGCTTTCAACAGATGTTGTAATGCTTGAGCTAATGGCATATTAATCTTGGTGATCTGCCTCCTCGGAGCATCTGACCTACGTTGATTGCTCGGTTGTTGCGGTGGAATAGGTGTTGGATTATAGAATAACACGACCCCTACAGACTTATAATGATCGCTCTTACTACAAATCCTCTGGCCATAGACAATGTTGGTTTCTTTCTTTCCAATGAATGTTTTCTTCACAGTACTAGAGGATGAAGCCATCTGAATCTTCCCGCTTTTGATACCAGTTTCAACTCATTCGCTAGTTAAAATCAACTCAATAAACCCTGATGAAGAACTCCCAATCAGAAAATTAAAGAATGGACCCGTCAAAGTTCCCATGAACATATCCACCAATTCTCGGTCAGTTAAAGGGGATTTCACCCTTCCATCACCCTCCATCTTTGAGCATACTCCTTAAATCCTTCATTTGAGCCCATAGTCATACTCTGTAACTGCACACGAGTTGGTGCAAGGTCAGCATTATATTGGTATTGTTTGTAGAAGGAAACAGCCAAATCCTCCCAAGCACGGATATTAGTCCCTTCTAGTTGATAGAACCATTCCAACTGTGTTCCATATATGCTCTCTTGAAAGAAATGAACCCATAACTTCCTGTCGGCAGTGTGTGGTTGAATCTTTCGGATGTATGACCTCAAATGGAGTTTAGGACAATAGACCCCATCATATTTAGTGAAAGCATGGACTTTGAACTTATGGGGGATGACTACCCCTGGGATCAAACCTAGGTCTTCAAAGTCCAATCAAGGCACTTTTGAATTTCCAAGGCTTTAAGTCGGTCTTCTAGCTGCTTGTATTTGTCATCCGTCGGAGGGTACTGCTCATCAGAGTAGTCTTAATCCTCAGAAATTTGATTGTTTCCACCCCCATCCCTGGTGCTTATAACATCAACTTCTTGATTGTCATCCTCCTTAGAGGAAACATCTTTTGCTTGAGCTAGTCGGGTAGGACCTTTGAACCTTCTCCGCATGTTAAGGATAAAAACCCACTTCTTAGTTTTCTTTTTTGTGATGAGGAGCGCCATCATCTCTTGTTGCCCTTTATCTAGGTTTAGAAGAGTCTCTTGAAACTGTGCATGTTGAGTTTACAGATCTTTGACAGTTTGCTCAAGAGCCATCTTATACTGAAATAAACAGTAAATAGATGATGAAACCTGTATCAAAAAACCTGCTTATGAAATGATGCATGATATGTGGATGCAATGTTTTCAAGGACCTTAAGAGATTTAAATTTGATAGCCAAAAAGGAAGCAAAAACAAAGATTGTATTAATAAGTTCAAACATTACAATTGCCGCTTAGTCTTCCAACGGAAAAGAAAAAGGTCTTAAAGTGACAACAAAATGAACTCCTAAAATCTAAGACTCAAGTCTCCCATGGATGCTTCCTCTTCGTAACGCCCGTAATTTAATTAATTATTTAATTAAATCATTTTTGGATTATTTGTGAAGTTGTGTTATGATGATAGATGTTGTGTGGTGGTTATTTGAATTAATTTATTCGATTAAGTTGTAGAATAATATTAGAACAATACTATTATTTGACGTAGGCTTATTTTTAATGATTAGAAGCAGTAGAAAGGGGGTGTAGGAATTTAAGCCCATTAAGACATAATAAGAGTTATTGTGTCATTATATTAGTTATTGAGAAATATTAAGAAAAGGGAAGTAACAGTAAGAATAAAATAAAATAAGGGTTGGAAGAGAGATAGAGAACATGGAAGTTACCAAGAAGGAGGAAAAGAGGCAACGCGGAATTCGATTGGAAAATTGTAGAGCAACCTTCAATCCAAGGTAAGGGTGGGGTTCTGACTCTATAATAGGGTTTGTGATGAGTAGTATATGGGATTGGATTTGAAAATAATTGTTTTGTTTGTGATTGATATATATATATATATATATATATATATATATATATATATATATATATATATATATATATATATATATATATATATATATATATATATATATATATATATATATATATATATATATATATATATATATATATATATATATATATATATATATATATATATATATATATATATATATATATATATATATATATATATATATATATATATATATATATATATATATATATATATATATATATATATATATATATATATATATATATATATATATTGTTGTTGTTGTTGTTTGATGAGGAATCAATGATTTTGAGATGAATAATGATGCCAAAATGACGTATAATTGATGTAGAAACATAGGATTATCATAAGTGATGATTACTTATGGTTAGATGATGTTTTTAGGTCCTAGGGCAGGGAAATCGCCGTGAAATCGCAAATAAATTCAGCACAGATCAGTATGAGTCGACCTCCAAGGATCATGCGTCGACACATGCAATATTTCAGACTCAGTATGAGTCGACACAAGAGGTTACACATCGACCCATGCAGGATTCCAGACCTAGTATGCGTCGACTCAAAGAAGCACGCATCGACTCATGTAGTCCAATTTTTGACAGATTTTTCCAAAGGCTGTAACTTGAGTTTTCGGACATCGTTTGAGGTGCTGTTTGAAGCGTTGGATAGATAACGCGATGAAATTCATTCTTAAGGATTAAAATTAAAGATAATAAGAATAATTCTAGTACCCAAATTAGGATAGAGTTAGCTTCCCGCGTTAATCGCTATGATGATTTCGTGAAGTATGATGAGGATAAGATGATCTTAGATTATTGTTGGTTCATAACAGTAAGATTAATAATAATAATGAAGTAGTATTACAGTATAATAATATGTAGAGGTTTAGTAATTAGAGGTAAGCATTAGATGAGTGATTAATCGGCATAATTTAGAATTGTCCGAATGTTTATGGGCGATATCATGTTGTAGGCCTATGGCCAATGTTGAATGGTTGTTGACCTGTTGTTGTGTTGTGGTTATGGTTGAGTTACTGTGGATTTACGTGGATGAGTTATGCTGATGATTTATGTTGATGAATTATGTTGATGAATTATGATGAGATGCCTCTAATTATTGACAACTATTGAGTTGTAGGCTTCTGGTCAATGATGATTTATGTTGAGATGTTGTTAGTTATGGTTGTTGTTACTACATTCATGATTATGTCACATACATTGCATATCAAGATGGAGTTGATGTTCGTTGAGATGGCATGTATTGGCGAATATTAAGATGAAGGCCTATGCCTTGTTGATGCCTCTATTTATTGGCAATTATTTTAAGATGGGAGTTCTTCTCTAATGGTACCACATGCATTTTCATAGTATTGAGTCGAATTACATGATTGCATAAGGAAGTTTTGTATTGATGCGGTACACATTGTATGTTGTTGATGTTTCCCTTGCGATTATTGTTGTTTATAAGATGTGAAGTGGTGATATTATATGATCTTATCTAATATATTATTTATCATACATTTTATTATATTGTTAGATATCTCACCCCTTCTGTTTGAATGTTACCCTTACATTGGTAACATGCAGGTAATCCAGAGTGAAAACGGTTTACCTTCAGTAGTTCGAGTCAGTGTCATTGCTCTGATACGTAACACTCGGGGGGATGAATGCTTGTTGATTTTAGTTATTGTTATTCTAGTTGGTGAACTTTAATTTGGTTGTGGCTAAGTATGTATTATTTTGAAGTTGCTGTAATGTTGACAAGGATGTTATTATGATTCCGCTGCGTAGTTGTTCAAGTTGTTAAATTAAGAGATTAAATTATTTTGCTGTTGGTTCATCCGAAGTTTCAAAGTGTTATGTATCCATGTTGAATGCAATGGTTTTTAAGTTTAATTTGTGGCATCCTGATTCAGTTGTATGCATTTTATAACTCTGATTTACATTTATAATTGCCGGGTAGAATTGGGGTGTTACAAAGTTGGTATCAGAGTAAAGTCGGTCCATCCGACCAAGTTGTCGAGTCGTAGGTTGTTTAACAATCGAGTATTGTTAATTTGAGTTCTAACCGTTGTTTATGCTGTAGAGATAAGTTGAGATGGCTGGAAGGAATGATGATGCACTTGCTGCTACTTTAGAAGCAATGGTGCATGCGATGGAGAATCAGCTGAATGATGACGGGAATGCTGGATCTCGTAGTTTGGCGACTTTCAGGAGAGAGAATCCACCTACCTTCAAGGGAAAGTATGATCCTAACGGAGCATTGGATTGGTTGAAAGAGATTGAGAGAATCTTTCGTGTGATGTACTGCACTCCAACGTAGAAGGTTCGATATGGTACTCATATGCTAGCAATTGAAGCTGATGACTGGTGGCTAGAGACGTGTCAGAGGTTGGAAGCTGCAGGTGAAAATGTCACTTGGGCTGTGTTCTGTAGGGAATTTCTGAGGAAGTATTTTCCTGAAGACGTCCATGGTAAGAAGGAGATTGAGTTCCTTGAGCTGAAGCAAGGGAGTATGTCGGTTGTTGAGTATGCCATAAAGTTTGCTGAGTTGGCTAAGTTTTATCCGCACTATAGTGAGGCTAACGTTGAGTTTTCGAAGTGCATCAAGTTTGAGAACGGGTTACGCTCAGAGATTAAGAAGGCAGTTGGATGTGATTCTGGGTATGAACTGGTTAGAGCGTCACTATGTTCATATTAACTGATATAGCAAGTCTGTAAGGTTTTCTACTCCTGAAGAAGAGGAAGATAGTCTATTGTCTGCTAGACAGTTGCGACAGCTGATGCTAGAAGAAGCACAAATGTTCTCATTGATGGTGTCGCTATTTTTCGAGACTCAAGCTATAATTGAGGAATTGCAAGGGGTGTGTGAGTTTCCTGAAGTTTTCCCTGATGAAATTCCTGATGTACCGCCATAGAGGGAAGTTGAATTTGCTATTGATCTTGTACCTGGTACCAGGCCTGTGTTTATGGCACCATACATGATGTCTGCATCTGAATTGTCAGAGTGTGATCGGTGGATCTGGAACTGACTGTTTAAAGCTGGTTCGCGAAATGTTGCGGAAGCAAGAGTCGCCACCGTCTTTTATTTTCTCCAAATGGAAAGGACAAAAGCACAGAAAAATTCCTTATAGAGATTGCTCTCGGTTCGGGAGGTAGATTATAGAAAGGGAAGGTGTTAGCACCCTTTCTATCCATGTTTATCCATGGGCTCTTAGATACTTGCTCACTTGTGTTTTCAAAATTGTTTGTTTGCTTTTCAACTGTGGGTTTTAAAAAAGTTTCTTTGAAAATTTCAGTTCGACTCTTGTATCGGTCCTCAAGAGTGTTTGAAAAGTTGCTTTCGAAAGCTTTTGAAAAGGTGTCGGTGTGAAAAGTATTTTTTGATTTGTTTTGAAATTAGAGCAAGTATCTAGAGTCGTCTACCTATCCTAAGGAATTCGTCTGTGTAAGTGTCCTTAAAGTAGTGCCATCCCACCATTGAGAGGTAGGTAGCACCACCGTTGGAGGTGTTCGGGTCAATTCGAGTTTGTAGGGACATGGTGATCACCAGAGCAATGGGAAGACACCTTAGAAGCTACCCTCATGCCAGGTTCCCGGATCATGAGGACTCACTAAGACATCCTCTACTCAACGATCACCTTTCGAGGCAAGGCAACAGTGAGGCGTACCCTAGGGGTGGTGTGTGATTTTGTGTGTCGTTTTCATTTATTTTATCTTGTCATGTTATGAGTGATCCATGCGCTTATTTTTATTTTTGTCCATTCATTCTTGCATGCATTTGTTAACAGTTAAAAAGTTGCGGAAATTAAAAGTTCTAAACTATTACAAAGGCGCGGGTCCACATCGCCAAATTAAAATCCAGGACCCGATTTGACAGAAAAATAAATAAAGTGCGAGAAATAAAATGTCCGAGTTTACAAGGCTTTGGGAGAATTACATTAATATTTACAAGAAATAATAAGAATAAATGCGCGAAAGAAACTAAAGTTGAACGTTCGAGGGCGTTGGACCCTTTTGAAGTTAAATTGAAATTAAAAATTAATTAATTATTTATTGAAATAAAAGAAGTGTTTTTTAGGTTTTTTTGTATTTATGAAATAAGAAAATTAAAATTAAAATTAAAAGAAACCCTAATTCTAAGTTATTTTTAATTATTTGAGAAAAATGTTAAAGTTTAACTTAATTTACTAAAGAATTTATGTACATGTTTATTTACAAAATAAATTAGTAATTAATAATAATAATAATGATGAGAAAATTATTTATAAAAAAAAATGATGAAAAAGTTAAAAACCCTAATTTCTACATATTTAATTTATTAAGAAAAATATTAAAGTTTTGAAACCTAAATTAATCTAATTAATTGTTTAAAGTTTATTTACAAAAAATATTAAAATAAAAAAAATATTTATTATTTTTTTCTTTTCTGATTTTTATGTGTTTTATGTATTACTGTAAAAAATAATTAAATTAAAAGAATTGATTGAAATAAAAAAATATAAAAAAAGAAAAGAGATGCAAACCTAAGGGGGTCTGCCCCTGATTTGGAGGTGTATTCTTTAGCAATTTGGCCCAAGATTCTAAGGCCTCATTTGACTTTTCCTGGGAGCATGCTGGCGTGTTGACTGGGGCTCACCATAGTCTTCAACTCATGGCCTTCTGATCATTCCCTTGGGCACGTGGAGGGTTTGATTTTTGAGGATGTATGATAGTCTTCAGCGTTGACACTGCATAGGAAGATTGATTGAAAAATAATATGGACAAAGGTGAGGACCTGGGGCTCGAACCCAGGTCATGTACGTTACCAGCACACACGTATGCCACTAAGCCATCCCAAGCGCGTTTAACCTATAATAACTAACAAACATTATAAAAGAAAAAATAGTCAGTGGTTCAAAACGCGCGAAAAATTTGAATCTTCCAATCAGCGCCTTCCACCTAATCATCTTCCTCGTTGGTGTTTTCTTTTTCTGAAATACAAAAACAATAAGCAACGGTTTTCAAACGTTGCTATAGATAACATTACAGAAAATAACGATTAGCCCCTGGGGCTTCATAAATTGAGCGCGATGATGCCATTGTTTTCGTCCAAACCCCCTGAATCAATTCCTGGCATCGTGGTGGTCTAATTTTACTGTATTCAAAAACCCCCAATTTGAAGGTTGAAGAACCCTAAAAAAGAAACATGGTAGATTCGTGTACGATGCCCAAAACTTCAATCAAGTTATGTAGTTAGCTTCAGAACAAAGTAATTAGTACAAATCCATGAATAAAATGCAATGATATGGTCTCAATAATAGAATACGATTATGCAAAAAGAGTGATACAGTTCACCCTCGAATTACCAATTCTTTGAGTATGGGGTTAAGTTTTTGACTGGAATCGTTTACTGGCAACCCTGGCAAGCTAATGGAATAAGTTTTGAGGCTTGAATCGACCTGCAAGTAGGTTTTCAGAATTTGAGTTTTCAAAGAAAATTTCAAGTGTGGTTTTCTATGTTCTTGCGCAGCTTAGTGGTTCTTAGGATTAGGTCTTGCTTCTGTACTTATGTAGGAATGATTTAGGTCAAATAAAACAATCCAAATCCTTGGCATTCATGGTTTTTGAGATTTGATTTTCCAATATCTTTTTTCAATATTTTCCATGCTATTTTGTACCAATCATGACCAATTCTCTTCAAATCTTTCCATATTTGATTATGCACGAATTTTTGAGTATATTTCATGCACAAAAAGATTGAAAAACTTAGGTTAGATATTTTTCATGTATTTAATTGATTTAAATGAATTATTATTAATAAAAATTCAAATAAAATAAAAAATGAAGAAAACTTCCCTTTGGGCCAAGTGGTTGTGCACATGCTTGGGATGATGAATTGTGGAAGAAAAATAGGCCCATTAGCAATTTTAGGTCATTTGAATCAATGTTGACTTTTCAAAAATATCCAAAACTTTCCCAACTTCCACAAGGCATAACTTGCTCAATTTTTAAGCTTTGCTCATGTTCTTGGACATTTTGGAAAGGTCTTTGAGTCCTCTAACCAATGCCTTTGGTCCCATGTCATTTTTATTTACCAATCTAAAGTTATGGCCTTTGACTTAAAGTCCCTTTTTGTTGACTTTTGAAAATGACCTATAATGTTGAAATTGATAACTTTTTGTGAGAGAATTTCTTGGACTTGAAGTATGAAGATGAGTTGTAGGAAATGTCTTTCTCTTCAAAATAAGCTTTGGATGGAATTTTTCTGATAATCCATGTGAAAGTTATGCCCTGGTTAATTTACAGTTGACTTTTTCAGCTGTCCAAATAAGGAAACTTTTGCTTCTTGATGATTTTTGAGCCAAGATTTGAGAATCATGATCAAGCATTGATCAAATGATGTTTGTGGCTTCAAAATGAGATGTTGATAAAAAATTTGAACTTTTGACTGTCAAATGACCATTTTGCCCCTACAGTTGACTGTAGTGCAATTAGGGTTTTGACTGTGCAGTTTTGTGCTGAAAGCCTTGAAACTTGATATGAGGATGCTTGACCATATTTGTAGGCATATGGGACTTGATTGGACCTTTGGAAACTTCATTTTCTTGATCAGAACAAAAACCCTAGCTTTGACTGTTCAGGAGGCTCTTGCACTGTGCAACCCTTGGGGAACTTTTGAAGCTTTGACTTGGCAATTTCTTGAAGAATATGGGAGGGAAAATTTTGGGGTACAACAGTTGCCCCTGTTCAATCTTCTTAGACCTGAGGATGCAGATTGGCTGACGTGCCTTTCGTAATCCGAGGGTAGAAGATGATTGAACACTAGAGTGCCCAGAAATTTGCGCTCACATAGTAGTAGTGTGATGATGGAATGGGCTTATAGATGCCATTTAGAGGTTGATGAATAGGACGATGGGCTTACAGATGCCATGCTAAGAGGTGATGGAAGGTGGATGGGCTTATAGATGCCATCTGGATGTTGATCGTATAAGAGATTCCTTAGCGGGAACCTGCATACCTGCAAAAGAAAAAAAGAGTACCTGACACGTTTGCAGGAGCTGGTTTTCAGAGGCTTGGTATAGATATGTCCTGACTGGTTACAGGAGCTGGATCTGGAGCTTCAAAAGATGATGAATGAACCAGGGGTGGTTACTACCTCAGCAGGAACGGTGAGAGAACCTTGGGTGACTTCAACTTCAACAACAATCGTTGAGAAAAACTTGGGATTACCACCTCCGCGGGATCGGGGAGAGAACCATAGGCAATTACAATCTCAAAAGCGGACGTTTGAGGAAAACCTGGAGTGGAATTATCATCTCCGCACCGTTGGGGAGAGAACCATAGGAAATTATAATCTCAAAAGCGGACGTTTGAGAAAAACCTGGGATGGAATTATCATCTCCGCACCGCTGGGGAGAGAACCATAGGAAATTATAATCTCAAAAGCGGACGTTTGAGAAAAACCTGGGATGGAATTATCACCTCCGCACCGCTGGGGAGAGAACCATAGGAAATTATAATCTCAAAAGCGGACGTTTGAGAAAAACCTGGGATGGAATTATCATCTCCGCACCGCTGGGGAGAGAACCATAGGAAATTATAATCTCAAAAGCGGACGTTTGAGAAAAACCTGGGATGGAATTATCACCTCCGCACCGCTGGGGAGAGAACCATAGGAAATTATAATCTCAAAAGCGGACGTTTGAGAAAAACCTGGGATGGAATTATCATCTCCGCACCGCTGGGGAGAGGACCATAGGAAATTATAATCTCAAAAGCGGACGTTTGAGAAAAAACCTGAAATGGAATTATCATCTCCGCACCGCTGGGGAGAGAACCAAAGGAAATTATAATCTCAAAAGCGGACGTTTGAGAAAAACCTGGGGATGGAATTATCATCTCCACAACATTGGGGAGAGAACCATAGGAAATTATAATCTCAAAAGCGGACGTTTGAGAAAAACCTGGGATGGAATTATCATCTCCACAACATTGGGGAGAGAACCATAGGAAATTATAATCTCAAAAGCGGACGTTTGAGAAAAACCTGGGATGGAATTATCATCTCCACAACATTGGGGAGAGAACCATAGGAAATTATAATCTCAAAAGCGGACGTTTGAGAAAAACCTGGAATGGAATTATCATCTCCACAACATTGGGGAGAGAACTATAGGAAATTATAATCTCAAAAGCGGACGTTTGAGAAAAACCTGGAATGGAATTATCATCTCCACAACATTGGGGAGAGAACCATAGGAAATTATAATCTCAAAAGCAGACGTTTGAGAAAAACCTGGGATGGAATTATCATCTCCACAACATTGGGTAGAGAACCATAGGAAATTATAATCTCAAAAGCGGACGTTTGAGAAAAACCTTTGATAACTTCTACTGAGTCTTCATCAGAAAAATCTGTTTGGGGTCGATTTAGCTGGACTAGAGAAGGCCTTGGACTGGATAAGAAATCTTTGGAGTCGATTAACTGAACCGGTCTAGGTCTTGGAATGTTGGAATATGATTGAGAATTTAGCTGAATCTTTCCTGAAAGGTAAAGGTTAGTCATATGCAATGCATGATATGGACCAAACAATGATGTTCTCCACGTAAGTGAGCTTTGTAAGATATGATGCATATGTGCATGCTATAATGATGTATGTGATGTTTATGTATGTTTTCGTCTAGGAAAGTAAATCCTTGACGGGTGCCGGGAAGTCACTCCTGGGCTGATGTTGAAGAATAAGCTTTTGCTTCCGCTGGAGATGATAGTTGCAAGAATACCGGTAGGAGAAGATGACTCCATTGGGGAATAAACTTGGCGAATGGAATAACTCTGCGGGGAGAAAAGTACTCTAGCGATCTTGCTGGGAAGCAATACTCTGTGGGGAGAGAGATACTTTGCTGAGTTGATAATAACTTGCTGGGGATACCATTGTTGTGTTGGAAGTGTTGATAGACTTCGCTGGGGATACCATTGTTGTGTTGGAAGTGTTGATAGACTTCGCTGGGGATAAGAGGACTTCGTCGGGGACGGTCTTTCCATGGCTTTTAGCTGAGGATAACCCAGTTATATCCTGGTAAGGGCATAACTCTTTGAATAAAGCCGGACGACGCGTTCGTGCTCTGTGAGGATAAGCTTCCAGAATCTACTGGGGATAAGCTTAACTATTTGGGGAGATGGATTCCAACTTTCCTAGGGAACTGGATTGGACTCTCCTGGGGAAGTTTATTTGATATGCTGGGGAAGTAGCTCCATTGAATGTTTATAGAACGCCGGGGAACAATATTTAGACCAAGACTGTCGGGGATGCTTGTTAAGACTGTATGCTGCTGGGGAAGGTTGAGATCTGCGGGAGGATACCCAACTTCCTTAAGGTTGATAACTGCTTTGCTTGAGGAGAGTATACTGCTTGCTGGCTCACTCTCTGGGGAATTAAGATACCTGGTTGTGTTCTTCAGCTGAACCTACCTTGATACCTTGGAGGACAGAACAATTAGATCGCTTGGACAACTCTTTATTGCCCCTGTTTCTGAGGTATGAAAAGAAGACCTGTGAGGTGCTGATAGTTGTTGATGGACAAACCTTCTTCTGGTAGGCAGGTGACAAGATGCCTGGACATAGTCGTACGCTTTGATCCCTAACTTTTGCCTGGACCTCCCTTTCGGGTTTTCAGTCCACCGGGATACCCATTTTTGCCCAAGCCGCCTTTTCAGGTTTTCGACTTGCCGGGTGTACAGATTTTTCATTTCATCCCTTACTTTTGCCCGAACCCTTTTGGTTCGCCGGGAAGCCCTTATTTTTGCCTAGGCCAGTCGACCTAACGGGTCTTTGATTTTGCGTAGTATTTTTTCGACTATGTCCACGCTCTCAGAATGTAGGGAGTTTCCCCTGTTAGAAGTGTTTTGTCATGCCACCAGAAGGTGTTTGATCGTGCAAGATTTGCTGGAATGCCCCAAGTGACTCAGGCGGAGATTTGCCCCAGGCTATTTGGCCTTTTGAGAGATTCTCCGAATCTTGATTGGATTGCCTCAGATGATGGATCATGATCATGCCGTGCCCCTTGATTGGAAGTGCTTTTGTTCACTAGGTATTCCTCGTGCGAATTTCCCTGCTGTTCAAACAAAAAGTCATATGCAAACAAAGTTATGTTAAAAATGCAACGCTCATGTCTGTCTTGAAGATTTTAAAAATGCATTTTGTCGTAAAACAATGTGATGTCAACTCAAGATTTTACAGCGAGCCTTCAGGAGTCAGGATACCTTTCATAACAGTATGCTTTCGAGCTAACCCATGCTTCAGCTAGGACTTTTAAGGGTTATAACGTGGCCTGGTTCACGGTTTAAGAAACAAAGGATAAAGGCTCAAATTTTATTTGTACCCACCCGCTCTTCGTGATGTTCTCCAAACCTAAACTCAGTTGATCATACGTTAGACCTTGTTTGAGTCTTTGCTCTGATCTTCCGGTGATGATTCGGATATTGATGATTTATTCTGAATAGGCAGTCATTTCCTTTTGTCGTTGAGGGTTGGTAAGTCCTCTTTCTTTTTTTGATTTTTGTTATCCCTTTCTTTTTTTGCCTGAACTATTTCCTTTTTTGGAATTACAGTCAGCGGGATGCCCCAGTTTTGTAAGTCTCCTTCATGGGTTTTGACTTAATGGGTTTTTATTTTGAAAGATCATGACTGCCTTTCTTTATTGATTATTCGGAACCATCACTGTCTTTCGTTTTTTTTTTTTTTTTGTAAAGATCTCTTCGGTGCCATTCGTCATGCACTTGGATCAACTGAGAGACTACCCTGCCCCAAGTTATGATTAAGGGTTTTAATTTTTGAAAAGAAAAACTCCTACTTCTTTGGCTCAGAGGGGTTGACGAGGGATTAACTTCCTTATAACTCTAGTGTTTAGGGATTTGAAACAATGCCTGTACTTCATCAGCGGGGTCTGTTCAAAAGCATACTGTAGATTATGGTATCGTTTTCGTCATCCTCCCTCAAGAGGCTTAGAATTATTATTTAAGAGTGGATCATCAGAAAAAATATGAAAATAATTTGCATTTAGTGAATATATTGTTTTAGAACAGCCATATGCGATGCATTAATGAAATAACAATGTTTAACATGAGTAAATGTTTGAACAAAAGAGAATTGCCACTTGAACATTTGAATGAACAAAAATTTCTCAATCCTAGCCATGTTTTGGCAAGGGAGCAGTGATCACGTGGGGAGTCTTGGGTACTTTAAACTGAATCTCTCCAGCGTCGATCATGTCTTGGATCTTATTTTTCAAGCTCCAACAATCATCTGTAGTATGCCCCGGGCTGTCAGAGTGGTAAGCGCAGCGGGCGTTGGGGTTATACTTCGATGACGTTGTATTTTGGTTCTTCGGAGCTTCTTTTAGAGTTACCAGCTTGGTCTCCAGCAACTGTGGCAATATCTGGGATAAGGTCATGCTGAGCCGAGTGAACTGCCTTCTCTCGCTCTTTTGTTGGTTGTGATGTTGAATTTGTGATACTGAAGCCATTTGAGGAGCTCTCCCCTTACCTCCTTGTCTCAAGGGTGGTTGAATAATGACTGGCTTTTTGCCCTTAGACTTTTGCCCCAGTTGGTTGCCCTGAAGCAGTTGGTTGACGAGAAACCAGAGCTCATCTTGTCTTTGAGCTAACCCTTGAATGGCAGCCACCTGCCCCAGCATCTGGACCTTTAATGCATCCACCTCAGCTTGTAGGTGTTTCAGCCTTTCATCCTCAGCACTGTTCCTGACAAAGGTCTCCATGAGAAGTGTCCTTAGCTCTTCCTGCCCCTTGGATAGATTCAGGAGGATTTTCCCGAACCGGGTCTCTTGAGCAAGAAAGTCCTGGTTATCTTGTTGGGAAGCCATTGCTGAAATAAACAGCGAGAACGGTAAGTGACCTGTAGCAAGGGTACCTGTAATGCAATGATATGTATGTATGCATGCAATGTTTTCAAGGATCTCGCGGGGTAGACAAGAAAATTTGTTAGAATTTGGGTCCGGTAGCTTGATTGAAGGAACTGCATATTATGGAGAGTCCTTCTTCAAAGGGTCAAAGGCTCACCATATCCAGTGGGTCATAGCCTCTGACTTTAATCATCATGCCTGGTTTTGGTTTCCAAACAACCTTGGTTAGGGGAACCTTCTTCAGGAGTCAGATCTCACCATATCAAGTGGGTCATAGCCCCTGACAGCTTTGGCTAGAGGAAAATAAATCCTCTCTGCCCCTTGCTAGGTGTTTGATTTATCATGACCTGTATCACAAGCCCTTGAGATCCTTGAAATGGGTTAGGATGTATGCAATGATATGATGTCATGATGCATGGGGTAATAGGAATAAACCCTGTTATGAGCCCTTATTAAGGACTATAAACAGAAACCTACAAGAAACTCAAGTAAAACCTGTCATGAGTCCCAGTTAAGGACTAAAAAACAAAACCTGCAAGAAACTCGGTAAACCCTGTTATGAGTCCTAATTAAGGACTGCAAACCAAAACCTGTAAGAAACTTAGTATACCCTGTTATGAGTCCCTATTAAGGACTATAAACAAAACCTGTAAGAAACTTAGTATACCCTGTTATGAGTCCTAATTAAGGACTGCAAACCAAAACCTGTAAGAAACTTAGTATACCCTGTTATGAGTCCCTATTAAGGACTATAAACAAAACCTGTAAGAAACTTAGTATACCCTGTTATGAGTCCCTGTTAAGGACTATAAACGAAACCTGCGAGAAATTCAGTATACTTTGTTATGAGTCCCACTTAAGGACTATAAACAAAACCTGCAGGAAACTCAAGTGTCAGACAACAAGCATGCAAATAGTCAAGTACGAAGGCACACAAGTCACACAAAAGAGCCCTTAGAGTTTAGGCCAACATGAGGTCTAGGTATTACCCTCTTTCAGTTTGTTGGTTCATACCTGTCCTATCAAAGTAACCGGGTTATTAGAGGATCCCAATATCATTGACTACCCTCAATCGGTCATAACTCCAGCATCGCAATCTTTTCTTGCGGCCAGAACCATCACGAGAGTTTAGCCTCAATGGGCGTAGCATACTGCTACTGTTCTAATGGCCAAGTTGTGTCATTTAAGGTTCTAAGGTTGTTGGTGCTTAATGACTCCTCAGAAGACCCATATTCTCCTCGTTGCAACACAAGGGATATCGGTACAGACCAAGGTGCCACACCAACGTAGCCACTGCTTCACCCGTGTCGGTCTACGCCGGACAGGTCCCTCACAGCTTATGCTACCTAAACAGGGTATCCCCAGATCCGGGTTAGGATCTATGCTACTCCCATGCAACCCACAAATTTAAAGCAGACAAGTCAATACAATTGAAAACACAGTTATGAACTAACCCTAAGGTACACCTCACTTTAAGTTTAATTCCCCAGCAGAGTCGCCAGTTCTGTGATCGGTGGATCTGGAACTGACTGTTTAAAGCTGGTTCGCGAAATGTCGCGGAAGCAAGAGTCGCCACCGTCTTTTATTTTCTCCAAATGGAAAGGACAAAAGCACAGAAAAATTCCTTATAGAGATTGCTCTCGGTTCGGGAGGTAGATTATAGAAAGGGAAGGTGTTAGCACCCTTTCTATCCATGGTTATCCATGGGCTCTTAGATACTTGCTCACTTGTGTTTTCAAAATTGTTTGTTTTCTTTTCAACTGTGGGTTTTAAAAAAGTTTCTTTGAAAATTTCAGTTCGACTCTTGTATCGGTCCTCAAGAGTGTTTGAAAAGTTGCTTTCGAAAGCTTTTGAAAAGGTGTCGGTGTGAAAAGTATTTTTTGATTTGTTTTGAAATTAGAGCAAGTATCTAGAGTCGTCTACCTATCCTAAGGAATTCGTCTGTGTAAGTGTCCTTAAAGTAGTGCCATCCCACCATTGAGAGGTAGGTAGCACCACCGTTGGAGGTGTTCGGGTCAATTCGAGTTTGTAGGGACATGGTGATCACCAGAGCAATGGGAAGACACCTTAGAAGCTACCCTCATGCCAGGTTCCCGGATCATGAGGACTCACTAAGACATCCTCTACTCAACGATCACCTTTCGAGGCAAGGCAACAGTGAGGCGTACCCTAGGGGTGGTGTGTGATTTTGTGTGTCGTTTTCATTTATTTTATCTTGTCATGTTATGAGTGATCCATGCGCTTATTTTTATTTTTGTCCATTCATTCTTGCATGCATTTGTTAACAGTTAAAAAGTTGCGGAAATTAAAAGTTCTAAACTATTACAAAGGCGCGGGTCCACATCGCCAAATTAAAATCCAGGACCCGATTTGACAGAAAAATAAATAAAGTGCGAGAAATAAAATGTCTGAGTTTACAAGGCTTTGGGAGAATTACATTAATATTTACAAGAAATAATAAGAATAAATGCGCGAAAGAAACTAAAGTTGAACGTTCGAGGGCGTTGGACCCTTTTGAAGTTAAATTGAAATTAAAAATTAATTAATTATTTATTGAAATAAAAGAAGTGTTTTTTAGGTTTTTTTGTATTTATGAAATAAGAAAATTAAAATTAAAATTAAAAGAAACCCTAATTCTAAGTTATTTTTAATTATTTGAGAAAAATGTTAAAGTTTAACTTAATTTACTAAAGAATTTATGTACATGTTTATTTACAAAATAAATTAGTAATTAATAATAATAATAATGATGAGAAAATTATTTATAAAAAAAAATGATGAAAAAGTTAAAAACCCTAATTTCTACATATTTAATTTATTAAGAAAAATATTAAAGTTTTGAAACCTAAATTAATCTAATTAATTGTTTAAAGTTTATTTACAAAAAATATTTAAAAAAAATATTTATTATTTTTTTCTTTTCTGATTTTTATGTGTTTTATGTATTACTGTAAAAAATAATTAAATTAAAAGAATTGATTGAAATAAAAAAATATAAAAAAAGAAAAGAGATGCAAACCTAAGGGGGTCTGCCCCTGATTTGGAGGTGTATTCTTTAGCAATTTGGCCCAAGATTCTAAGGCCTCATTTGACTTTTCCTGGGAGCATGCTGGCGTGTTGACTGGGGCTCACCATAGTCTTCAACTCATGGCCTTCTGATCATTCCCTTGGGCACGTGGAGGGTTTGATTTTTGAGGATGTATGATAGTCTTCAGCGTTGACACTGCATAGGAAGATTGATTGAAAAATAATATGGACAAAGGTGAGGACCTGGGGCTCGAACCCAGGTCATGTACGTTACCAGCACACACGTATGCCACTAAGCCATCCCAAACGCGTTTAACCTATAATAACTAACAAACATTATAAAAGAAAAAATAGTCAGTGGTTCAAAACGCGCGAAAAATTTGAATCTTCCAATCAGCGCCTTCCACCTAATCATCTTCCTCGTTGGTGTTTTCTTTTTCTGAAATACAAAAACAATAAGCAACGGTTTTCAAACGTTGCTATAGATAACATTACAGAAAATAACGATTAGCCCCTGGGGCTTCATAAATTGAGTGCGATGATGCCATTGTTTTCGTCCAAACCCCCTGAATCCATTCCTGGCATCGTGGTGGTCTAATTTTACTGTATTCAAAAACCCCCAATTTGAAGGTTGAAGAACCCTAAAAAAGAAACATGGTAGATTCGCGTACGATGCCCAAAACTTCAATCAAGTTATGTAGTTAGCTTCAGAACAAAGTAATTAGTACAAATCCATGAATAAAATGCAATGATATGGTCTCAATAATAGAATACGATTATGCAAAAAGAGTGATACAGTTCACCCTCGAATTACCAATTCTTTGAGTATGGGGTTAAGTTTTTGACTGGAATCGTTTACTGGCAACCCTGGCAAGCTAATGGAATAAGTTTTGAGGCTTGAATCGACCTGCAAGTAGGTTTTCATAATTTGAGTTTTCAAAGAAAATTTCAAGTTTGGTTTTCTATGTTCTTGCGCAGCTTAGTGGTTCTTAGGATTAGGTCTTGCTTCTGTACTTATGTAGGAATGATTTAGGTCAAATAAAACAATCCAAATCCTTGGCATTCATGGTTTTTGAGATTTGATTTTCCAATATCTTTTTTCAATATTTTCCATGCTATTTTGTACCAATCATGACCAATTCTCTTCAAATCTTTCCATATTTGATTATGCACAAATTTTTGAGTATATTTCATGCACAAAAAGATTGAAAAACTTAGGTTAGATATTTTTCATGTATTTAATTGATTTAAATGAATTATTATTAATAAAAATTCAAATAAATAAATAAAAAATGAAGAAAACTTCCCTTTGGGCCAAGTGGTCGTGCACATGCTTGGGATGATGAATTGTGGAAGAAAAATAGGCCCATTAGCAATTTTAGGTCATTTGAATCAATGTTGACTTTTCAAAAATATCCAAAACTTTCCCAACTTCCACAAGGCATAACTTGCTCAATTTTTAAGCTTTGCTCATGTTCTTTGACATTTTGGAAAGGTCTTTGAGTCCTCTAACCAATGCCTTTTGTCCCATGTCATTTTTATTTACCAATATCAATTTATGGCCTTTGACTTAAAGTCCCTTTTTGTTGACTTTTGAAAATGACCTATAATGTTGAAATTGATAACTTTTTGTGAGAGAATTTCTTGGACTTGAAGTATGAAGATGAGTTGTAGGAAATGTCTTTCTCTTCAAAATGAGCTTTGGATGGAATTTTTCTGATAATCCATGTGAAAGTTATGCCCTGGTCAATTTACAGTTGACTTTTTCAATTGTCCAAATAAGGAAACTTTTGCTTCTTGATGATTTTTGAGCCAAGCTTTGAGAATCATGATCAAGCATTGATCAAATGATGTTTGTGGCTTCAAAATGAGATGTTGATAAAAAATTTGAACTTTTGACTGTCAAATGACCATTTTGCCCCTACAGTTGACTATAGTGCAATTAGGGTTTTGACTGTGCAGTTTTGTGCTGAAAGCCTTGAAACTTGATATGAGGATGCTTGACCATATTTGTAGGCATATGGGACTTGATTGGACCTTTGGAAACTTCATTTTCTTGATCAGAACAAAAACCCTAGCTTTGACTGTTCAGGAGGCTCTTGCACTGTGCAACCCTTGGGGAACTTTTGAAGCTTTGACTTGGCAATTTCTTGAAGAATATGGGAGGGCAAATTTTGGTGTACAACACAGAGTTAAAGAAGAAATTGGAAGAGTTACTTGAAAAGAAGTTTGTAAGACCAAGTGTATCACCGTGGGGAGCTCCAGTGTTGTTAGTAAAGAAGAAAGATGGAAGTATGAGGCTTTGTGTTGATTATAGACAGTTAATTAAAGTGACAATTAAGAACAAGTATCTGCTTCCAAGAATAGATGACTTGATGGATTAATTGGTGGATGCTCGTGTGTTTAGTAAGATTGATTTGAGGCCGGGTTACCATCAAATTAAAGTGAAGGATGAAGACATCCAGAAAACTGCTTTTAGAACACGTTATGGACATTATGAGTATTCGGTGATGCCTTTCGGTGTTACTAATGCACCAAGAGTATTCATGGAATACATGAACCGTATCTTTCATACTTATTTGGGTTGGTTTGTAGTGGTGTTCATTAATGACATTTTGAGTTACTCTAAGTCGGCAGAAGAGCATGCAGAACACTTAAGAGTAGTATTGCAAGTTTTAAAAGAGAAGAAGTTGTATGCAAAGCTGTCTAAGTGTGAGTTCTGGTTAAAGGAGGCTAGTTTTATTGGTCATGTGATCTCAGGTAGTGGAATTGTTGTAGATCTATCGAAGGTTGATGTTGTGTTGCAATTGGAGACTCCGAAGTCAGCTACTAAGATTAAAAGCTTTTTGGAATTAGCTGGTTACTATAGAAGGTTTATCGAAAGTTTTTCTAAGTTGGAACTTTCGTTGACTATGTTGACTTGTAAAGGTAGAGCCTTTGTGTGGGATATTCAGTGTGAAGAGAGTTTTGCAGAGTTGAAGAGGAGATTGACGTCGGCTCCGATTTTGACGTTACCTAATCCAGGAGAACCTTTTGTGGTATATCGTGATGCTTCTAAGATGGGTTTAGGAGGTGTGCTTATGCAGAATGAAAAAGTAGTTTCTCATGCATCAAGGCAGTTGAGGACCCATGAGAAGAACTATACTATGCATGATTTAGAGCTTGCTGCAGTTGTTTTTGTGTTGAAAATTTGGAGGCATTATCTTTATGATTCTAGATTTGAAGTGTTTAGTGACCATAAGAGCTTAAAGTATTTATTAGATCAGAAGGAGTTGAATATGAGGCAACGAAGATGGTTGGAGTTGTTAAACGATTATGATTTCGGTTTGAATTATCATCCAGGAAAAGAGAATGTGGTAGCTGATGCGTTGAGTCAAAAGACTTTACATATATCGGCAATGATGGTTAAAGAGTTGGAATTAATTGAACAGTTCAGAGATATGAGCTTAGTTTGTGAAGTGACACCGCGGAGTGTTATGTTGGGTATGTTGAAGATTAATAATGAATTTCTAGACAGTATCAGAGAAGCTCAGAAGTTGGATGTGAAACTGGTAGATTGGATGGTTGGGATCGATCAGTCTGAGAATAATGATTTTAATTTAGATGCCCAAGGTGTGTTGACATTCCGTAATCGGATTTGTATTTCTGATGATGCGGAGATGAAGAATGTGATCCTTGAAGAGAGTCATAGAAGTAAGCTGAGTATTCATCCAGGAGCTACAAAGATGTATCAGGATTTGAAGAATTTGTTTTAGTGGCCTGGGATGAAGAGTAATATGGATCGGTTTGTGTATGCATGTTTGACTTGTCAGGAGTCGAAAGTTGAACATCAGAAGCCTGCAGGGTTGATGCAACCGTTAGAAGTTCCAGAATGGAAATGGGATATCATTTCAATGGACTTTGTGACGGGGTTACCTAATACTTTAAGAGGACATGATTCGATTTGGGTGATTGTTGATAGGCTTAAAAGGCCGGCTCATTTTATTCCTATTAACATCAGTTTTCTAGTGACGAAGTTGGTTGAGATTTACACTAGTGTAATTGTGAAACTGCATGGTGTTCCTTTGTGCATTGTATCAGATAGAGATCTGAGGTTTACTTCTGATTTTTGGAAGAGTTTGCAAGAAGTGTTGGGTTCTGAGTTGAGGTTGAGTTCGGCGTATCATCCTCAGACGGATGGTCAGACTGAACGGATTATTCAATCGTTGGAAGATTTGTTGAGGGCATGTGTTCTTGAGCAGGGAGGTTCATGGGATACTTACCTTCTGTTGATAGAGTTAACTTATAATAACATTTACCATTCTAGTATTGGGATGACACCTTTTGAAGCTTTGTATGGTCGAAGATGTAGAACTCCTTTATGTTGGCATGAATCTGGAGAAAGTGTAGTACTTGGACCTGATGTTGTTCGTGAGACTATTGAGAAGGAGAAGTTGATTCTAGAAAAGATGAAAGCTTCCCAAAGTAGATAGAAGAGTTATCATGAAAAGCGAAGGAAGGACTTAGAATTTCAAGCAGCTGACCATGTGTTTTTTAGAGTTACACCTATGACTGGTGTTGGATGATCATTGAAGTCTAAGAAGCTCACTTCTCTATTTATTGGTCCATATCATATTTCAGAGAGAGTTGGGAATGTTGCTTATAGAGTGGCTTTACCGCCTAATCTTTCGAATTTGCATGATGTGTTTCATGTGACACAACTCCGGAAGTATATTCCCGATCCATCTCATGTGATTCATATGGATGATGTGCAAGTACGAGATAACCTTAATGTGGAGACGATCTCTCTAGAAACCACGGACCGTGAAATAAAGACTCTGAGGGGAAAAGAGATTGCTTTGGTGAAAGTGGTTTGGCTAGGAGCTGCCGGAGAAAGCATGACTTGAGAGTTGGAAAGCAAGATGCGGGACTCCTATCCTGAGTTGCTTGATTAAGGTGAATTTTCGAGGACAAAGATATTCTAAGCGGGGGAGAGTTGTAACGCCCGTAATTTAATTAATTATTTAATTAAATTATATTTGGATTATTTGTGAAGTTGTGTTATGATGATAGATGTTGTGTGGTGGTTATTTGAATTAATTTATTCGATTAAGTTGTAGAATAATATTAGAATAATACTATTATTTGACGCTGGCTTATTTTTAATGATTATAAGTAGTAGAAAGGAGGTGTAGGAATTTAAGCCCATTAATACATAATAAGAGTTATAGTGTTATTATATTAGTGATTGAGAAATATTAAGAAAAGGGAAGTAACAGTAAGAAGAAAATAAAATAAGGGTTGGAAGAGAGATAGAGAACGTGGAAGTTACCAAGAAGGAGGAAAAGAGGCAAAGTGGAATTCAATCAAAAAATTATAGAGCAACCTTCAATCCAAGGTAAGGGTGGGGTTCTGAATCTATAATAGAGTTTATGATGAGTAGTATATGGGATTGGATTTGAAAAGAATTGTTTTGTTTGTGATATATATATATATATATATATATATATATATATATATATATATATATATATATATATATATATATAGTTGTTGTTGTTGTTTGATGAGGAATCGATGATTTGGAGATGAATAATGATGCCCAAATAACATATAATTGATGTAGATGAATGGTTACCTATGGTTAGATGATGTTTTTAGGACCTAGGGAAGGGAAATCACAGTGAAAACCCAGAATAAATTTAGCACAGATCAGTATGAGTTGACCTCAAAGGATCATGCGTCGACACATGCAGTATTTCAGACTCAGTATGAGTCGACACAAGAGGTTACTCATCGAATCATGCAGGATTCTAGACCCAGTACGCGTCGACTCAAAGAAGCACGCATCGACTCATGCAGTCCAATTTTTGACAGATTTTTCCAAAGGCTGTAACTTGAGTTTTCGGACTCCGTTTGAGGTTCCGTTTGAAGCGTTAGATAGCTAACATGATGAACTTCATTCATAAGGATTAAAGTGAAGGATAAGAAGAATAATCCTAGTACCAAAATTAGGATAAAGTTATCTTCCCGTGTTAATCGCTATGATGATTTCGTGAAGTATGATGAGGATAAGACGATCTTTGATTATTGCTGGTTCATAACAGTAAGATTAATAATAATAATGATGTAGTATTACAGTATAATAATATGTAAAGGTTTAGTAATTAGAGATAAGCATTAGATGAGTGATTAATCAGTATATTCGAGAATTGTCCGAATGTTTATGGGCGATATCATGTTGTAGGCCTATGGCCAATGTTGAATGGTTGTTGACCTGTTGTTGTGTTGCGGTTATGGTTGAGTTTCTATGGATTTACATGGATGAATTATGCTGATGATTTATGTTGATGAATTGTGTTGATGAATTATGATAAGATGCCTCTAATTATTGGTAGCTATTGAGTTGTAGGCTTCTGGCCAACGATGATTCATGTTGAGATGTTGTTAGTTGTTGTTGTTGTTACTACACTCATGATTGTGTCGCATACATTTCATATCAAGATGGAGCTGATGCTCATTGAGATGGTCTGTATTGGCAAATATTAAGATGAAGGCCTAGGCCTTATTGATGCCTCTATTTATTGGCATATTTTAAGATGGGAGTTTTTCTCCAATGGTACCACATGCATTTGCATAGTATTGAGTCGCATTAGATGATTGCATAAGGAAGTTATGTATTGATGCGGTAAACATTGTATGTTGTTGATGTTTCCCTTGCGATTATTGTTGTTTATAAGATGTGAAATGGTGATATTATATGATCTAATCTAATATGTTATTGATCATTAGTTTTAATATATTATTATATATCTCATCCCTTCTGTTTGAATGTTACCCTTACGTTGGTAACATGCAGGTAATCTAGAGTGAAGACGGTTTACCTTCAGTAGTTCAAGTTGGTGTCATTGCTCTGATACGTAACACTCGGGGGGATGAACGCTTGTTGCTTTTAGTTATTGTTATTCTAGTTGGTGAACTTTAATTTGATTGTGGCTAAGTATGTATTATTTTGAAGTGGCTGTTTTGTTGACAAGGATGTTATTATGATTTCGCTATGTAGTTGTTCAAGTTGTTAAATTAAGAGATTAAATTATTTTGCTGTTGGTTCTTCCGAAGTTTCAAAGTGTTATGTATCCATGTTGAATGCAATGGTTTTTAAGTTGAATTTGTGGCATCTTGATTCAGTTGTATGAATTTTATAACTCTGATTTACATTTATAAATTTCGGGTAGAATTGGGGTGTTACTCCCATTAGGCTTACAATGGAAAAGAAAAATGTCTTAAACCGACAACAAAATGAACTCCTAAAACCTAATTTTTCCCCAGAATGTTCAACTTCAAAATTCACATCACTCAAGCAACATAAATGAAAAATAAAGGCATGATTAGCTTCAGGGCAATGATGTCTACATTTTTCATTCACAAAGTAACCATTAATGATGCTTGTAGAGAGAGTTCAAAGTTGAGAAAACTTACCTCAAAACTGGAAATTGTGTTTTGAGTTTGAGCACTCCTGGAGGTATTGTGATGATCTGGATAGCTTCATTGAACTCCTAGGAAGCTAATGCAACTCTTACTTTATACTGAAAGTAACTGAATCTTCTTGGAGAAGTCAAGTTGCAGGTGACTGTTTTTGAATTTGGAAGATGAGGAAAATGGAGTTACAGTTATGAAACAGGGGTGTGGGTGAGTTTTAAATGAGGTATGGAAGCTTTGTGATTGATTAGAAGTGAAAATGCACGAGTAGATTTTGAATTTGAAGTTCAAGGTCAAAATATGCAACAATGGAGGTTTGAAATGCAAATTCTGAGTTCAGGGAGTTTGTGAGTGTTTTAGGGCTTGTGAAATTGTGTGTTAGCTTTCCAAATAGTGTCTCTATTTATAGGGAAAGGTTAGAGGGAAGGAGAACCTCGGGTTTGTAGTTACAAAGTTATGACTAGGTGACATAGTTTTGAAGCAACATTGAGATAACCTTGTTCCAATGCATAGTACAAGCATGATCTGAAATAGCTAGAGGCTTTAGAAAAGTTGCTTCTGGCTTTGAGATTGTGTGTGTTCATAAGGAACAATTGCAAAGCTCAAGGAGAGTGGACTTTATGATTAAATCCACTTTTCCAAAATGGCAATGTTACCTTTGTGCTAAAAATGGATTAATCACTTGGACCATGGCTCAAGCCCTTGGATCATAGCTCAATCAGTTGTGTAATTAATTAATTATGGAGTGATTTTCAAGTTAGAAGCCTGCAAAGCAAGATTTATGCAACATGGCTTGAGATTTTGTCAAGTGTTCTTCATGAAAATGCCTTGTAATTCAAGAATGGATGCTCAACTTCTTCTTTTCGATTCTCCTAGCTCAAGCATGATCTCTTCAAGTTCTTTGAAATTTTGGAAATCTTGAAACATTGTATACAACCTTCATTTTTACCACTTTGGCTAAATCAACTTGGAACTTGGCGAAAAATTGCCAAGTTGGGACAAAAAATCTGCGTAACTTGATGAAAATTTCACTAAGTGTTTTTGATAAAAAGTCATGACTTCATGAGCCTATATCTTCAAATCCAAGCATTTTTGGACATAAACCTTAAGGGAAAAGTTATAGAATTCACCAAGATCTACAACTTTCATGTTGAAAATTTTCTTTGAATCATCTTGCATCTTGGTGAAAAATTGTCATGAAGTAGTGAAAGTATCATGGTTAAAAACACTTAGAATTTTTCTAAGTCTTTTAAATCTTGACTTTTTGTTTAATTTTTTGACTTTTTAAAGTCTTTTGTAATGCAACTGATTTTCAGTCATCTGATCAATTGACTGAGCAAATTTGTGATGCAAGACTTGAAACTTGGTATGAGTAATCTTGGAGACCTATAATGAACCATGAAAATCATTTGAAGCATCAAAATTACAATTGTCCTTGAGAAAACCAAAACCCTAATTTGTGGACTCAGTGCTTAGAAGGTGAGCTTGTCTGATCAAACTCTTGAGAACCCTTGAGTATTTGAGATCTTTTGTGAGAAATGTCTTGAGAAAAGAGAGGGAAAATTTTGGGGTATAACAATTGCCCCTGTTCAATCTTCTTAAACCTAAAGAGTTAGATTAGCATGTTCTCCATTCGCGACTTGAAGGTGGAAGATGATTGAACACTTAAGTGCCCAGAAATTTGCCATCGCTTGTGCATGAAGTAAAACTGTTCACTGATTATACCAGGAATGGGCTTAGAGATGCCATTTGGAGAGGTGACAGAGAGTTTTCGAAAATGGGCTTGTAGATACCATCCAAAGTAACCATTGATAGAGAGATTAGACTAAGTCTACGCTTGACTTTAACTGGGAGAAGCATCAGAATAAATCTTTGTTTGATTTAATCTGAGCCAGAAAATGTCTACTGAGAGAAGTATTAGAATAAATATTTGGTAGATTTAATCTGAGCCAATAGAGGTCTTTAAATCTTTAACTGGGAGAAGTATCAGGATAAATATTTGGTCGATTTAATTTGATCCAGAAGATGTCTGCGTCCGTATTTAACTGTTGGAAGTATCAAAATAAATCTTTGGTTAATTTAATCTGAGCCAGAAAAGGTCTACTGAGAGAAGTATCAGAATAAATATTTGGTCGATTTAATCCGAGCTAACATAGGTCTTTAAATCTTTAACTGGGAGAAGTATCATAACAAATCTTTGGTCGATTTAATCTGAGCTAGAAAAGGTCTACTAAGAGAAGTATCAGAATAAATCTTTGGTTGATTTATTCTGAGTCAGCAGATGTATTTAAATCTTTAACTGGGAGAAGCATCAGATAAATCTTTGGTCGATTTAATCTGAGCCAGAAAATGTATACTGAGAGAAGTATCAGAATAAATCTTTGGTCGATTTATTTTGAGCCAGCAAATGTCCTTAAATCTTTAACTGGGAGAAGTATCAGAATAAATCTTTGCTCGATTTAATCTGAGCCAGAAAAGGTATACTGAGAGAAGTATCAAAATAAAACTTTGGTCGATTTAATCTGATCCGGCAGATGTCTTTAAGTCTTTAACTGTGAGAAGTATCAGAATAAATCTTTGGTCGATTTAATCTGAGCCAAAAAAGGTCTACTTAGAGAAGTATTATAATAAATCTTTGGTTGATTTATTCTTAGCCAACATATGTCTTTAAATCTTTAACTGCGAGAAGTATCAGAATAAATCTTTGGTCGATTTAATCTGAGCCAGAAAAGGCCTACTGATAGAAGTATCAAAATAAATCTTTGGTCGATTTATTTTGAGACAACATATGTCTTTAAATATTTAACTGGGAGAAGTATCAGAATAAATATTTGGTCAATTTAATCTGAGCCAGAAATGGTCTACTAAGAGAAGTATCAGAATAAATCTTTGGTCGATTTAATCTAAGCCAACATATGTCTTTAAGTCTTTAACTAGGAGAAGTATCAGAATAAATGTTTGGTCGATTTAATCTGAGCCAGAAAAGGTCTACTGAGAGAAAGTATCATAATAAATCTTTGTTCGATTTAATCTGAGCCAACAGGTGCTTGAAGGGAGTATTTATCATATAGATATTTGCTCTGTCTTGTTTCAGGGAATGACCTATAATCTGTTTTGAGGATTTGTTGATGACATCGGTCTGTCGCTTGATTCTTCCTAAAAAGTTAAAGAGTTAACTGTATGAAATGTCATGATGTATGAAATGCATTGCATAATGATATTCTCAAAATAAATGAGATTATTCTATATGTGTTTCGTATGCATATGTTATGATGTATGAATGTGTAATATTGTTGATTTATATTTGTAAGCCTGTGTTGTACTTTGTCTGGGTAAATAAATCCCTGACTATTGCTGGGGATGAATAGTACATGTATCTTCAATCTTGTTTAGAATGCTTCCGCTGGGAATTCTTGCTTACTTGTTTGAGGAAACTCTGCAGGGGATGTAGATTTCTCTTTGGGGAGTAGAGTTTGGGAACATTGGTCATTCATTTCTCTACTGGGGAATTTAATTCTTATATGCCGTGACTGGGGATAAAAGAGATGGATAATCTTCCTACTCGTATGGGGAGGATAAAGTGAACTGGTATCTGGCCGAGTATCAGGTTTTGCAGTAACTTTTAGGGAATAGTGGCAACTTTTCTTAGGAAGAAGAATTTTGTCAATGATTTGTAGTAGTCTAAGGAGTAGACTCGAGCTGGGGAGTTTGTAGGCTGTTGGGGAAATAAACCCTGTTGGGGAAATAAACCCTTTTGTCGGAGCAGTACTCTGCTGAGGAAACAAATTCTCTTGGGGAATTGTATTTTGCTAGAGAGAAGAACTTTGCAAGGTTTCTTTCTATGTTTTTGGAGGACCAAACTCAGTTGGGGAAGAGAATTTCTAGGAAGCATACTGATTGGAAACTCCATAGGTTGGTGATATTGCTGGGAAAGAGATTATATTCCTTTATTTACTGGAGTGATCTGTCGGGGAGATTACGTGGAATGTACCCTTATTTGTGAAGATTACTGTGTGGGGATAGTCTCTTTGAAGTAACTCTGTGGGGATTTATGAACAACTTGAGTGTCATCCCAACTCCTAGAGTTTTGAGTAAATGCTTATTCATGTTCTTATGCATATATTTGTTAACAGTTAATCATGTTCATATGCATATGTTCATTCAATTTTAGTCATTGGACGTTTTTGCAAACAAAACAGAAAAAACTAAAAGTTTAGACTTTAAGATGTATTTGTATTGATAATTTTGCCTATAAACAGGCGATTTTGTAAAAAGAGACGAAAATCCTAGTAACAGGAAGTCGTTGTGAAACGAAAAGAGTACAAATTGAAAACAAAATGTATATCCATGTGGAAGTGATCTCATTGGGTTCCAAACTCTGCTATTTCCCATATGTCTTTGAACATCTCGTTCCTTGCCATCAAAAGAAGTTGATTGAACCATTTTAACTTTTGACTTTGTTAATAAAGCTTGCATGTAAGTGATCCAACATGACATAGTCGTACACTTTTAATCCCCAATTTTTTCCTGGATTGCCCTTTCTGGTTTTCAGTCCACCAAGATACCCTTTTTTTCCCAATCCGCCCTTTCAGGTTTTCAACTTGTCGGGTGTACAATCTTTTGTATGTATCCCTAACTTTTGCCTGAACCCTTTTGGTTCACCGGGATGCCCTTATTTTTTCCTAGGTGTGTCAACCTAGCAGGTCATTCTTATGCGTAGTATTTTTTGACTATGTCCGCGTTCACAGGGTGCAGGAAATCATCGCCATCCGTAGTGGTCAGCATCATAGCACCGCCCGAGAATACTTTCTTGACAACAAATGGCCCTTCGTAGGTGGGAGTCCATTTTCCCCTGGGATCTCCTTATGGTAGAATGATGCGCTTTATTACCAAGTCACCAGCCTGATATACCCGATGCTTGATCTTCTTGTTGAATGCCTTAATCATACGTTTTTGATACATCTGACCATGGCAGACATCAGCCAGCCTCTTTTTGTCAATTAAATTCAATTGATCCAACTTAGTCTGAATCCCCTCATCTTAGTCTAAGTATGCTTCTTTTATAATCCTTAGAGAATGGATTTGAACTTCGACAGGCAAGACAACCTCCATACCATAGACTAGAGAGAATGAGGTCGCCCCTGTTGATGTTGGCGTCGAAGTACGATAGCCATGAAGAGCAAATGGTAACATCTCATGCCATTCTTTGTAGGTCACCGCCATCTTTTGCATAATCTTGTTTATGTTTTTGTTGGCAGCTTCCACTGTGCCATTCATCTTAGGTCTGTATGGAGAAGAGTTATTATGATTGATCTTGAACTGTGTGTAGAGTTCAGTGATCATGGCATTATTGAGATTGGTACCATTGTCATTGATGATCCTCTCAGGGATGCCATGCCGACATATGAGGTTATGCTTGATGAATCAGGCCACGACGCTCTTGGTAACTGAGGCAAATGAAACTGCTTCAACCCACTTAGTAAAGTAGTCAATGACGACAAGAATGAAACAATGTCTATTAGAGGAAGTAGACTTGATTTCTATGATCATATCAATATCCCACATTGCAAATGGACAAGGAGCAGTCATGACATTCAAAGGGATTGGAGGCACATGGAATTTATTAGCATAAATTTGGCACTTATGGCAAGTCCTCGAGTGGAGGTGACAATCGGTTTCCATGGTCGACCAATAGTAACCAACTCTTAGAATCTTCTTGGACATAGTATGTCCACTTGAGTGAGTATCAAAGATGCCTTCGTGCATGTCCTCCATAATTTTCTTAGCTTCCTTCTTGTCTATACAACGAAGCAGGGATGAATCACGGTTGCACCTGTATATAATCTCATTGCTCAGGAAGAACTTGGTAGAGAACCTCTGTAGGAATTTCTTGTTGTTGGTTGACGCCCCTTCGGGATACTCTTGAGCTTCGAGATATCTTTTCACTTCATGAAACCAAGGCTTCTCTTCTACACCATTAGTGTCAATCTCATAGCAGTGCACCGATTCGTCAAATCTTTCGACAGTAATTCTGGGAGCTGCGTTGTCCCATTTAACCTTGAACATAGATTCCATGGTAGCTAAGGCATCCGCCAACAGATTTTCTTCCCTCGGGACATGTTCGAAGGTAACCTCTTCAAAGTACGGGATCAAGGTGAGTACAAGTTCTTTGTAAGGGATAATATTTGGATGTTTTGTATCCCACTCTCCTTTAACTTGACTGATTACTAAAGCTGAGTCTCCATATAAACTTAAGAATTTGATTCTTAGGTCAATATCAACTTTAAGACCCAAGATGTACACTTCATACTCAACCATGTTATTGGTACAGTCAAAGTAGAGTTTGGCCGTGAAAGGCGTATGGCAACCTTCGGGGGAAATGATCACAACACCAATTTCGTTACCCAGTGCATTGGAATCTCCATCAAAAACCGTAGTCCATAGGGATCATTGCTCAGGTCCTTCACACAGTCCAGGTGTGATACGGTGGGAGAACTGACTTGATTGTTTTGCATTTTATCGCAAATGTTGCGGTTAGCAAGAGTCGCCACCGACTTTTCTTTTATCCAAAAGGAAAGGTGAAAAAGCACAGGAAAGACCTTTGATATTTGTTCTTAAGTTCGGGGGATAGATTATGAAAAGGGAAGGTATTAGCACCCTTTTCATCCATGGTTTTCCATGGGCTCTTAGTTACTTGCTAGATCACTTGCTTTTGTTTGAAATTGTGTTTTGTGTGGTTTTGAAAGTATTTTGTAAAAGAGGCCATTGTTTAGGCAATCTTTGTAATGATTCTCGTTCGTAAGAATGTATACAAAGATGTTTGTCTTTTTGAAAATGTTTTAAATTTTGTAAGATGTTTTGAAATGTGTGTGTGTTTGTTTTGAAAATAGCAAGGATATTTGTTTGAAATGGAGCAAGTAACTAAAAGTAATCTACCTACTCAAATGTCTTTCTTATTCATTTTTATTTTCCTTTGATATTGTTGTCTTATCATTGATTTGGTAAGCAACCCTATCTATGGATGTAAACGGGATGGGCATGGGTCATCGTATAGCCATGATTAGTAATGTTGTAAGGTATCTTAGCATTTTTGAGGGACTAAGATCATTTTGTAAGGCAACTTTGAATAGCATCATCGAGGGACTATGATCTTGTTTTTGTTTATTTTGCTAAGATACCTTACATGAATAATAAGGCCATTTTTGTATAAGGCAACCAAGTGGAGTAACCCTAAGGGTGCTTGTGTGCAAGTGTGTCATTTTCATGCTTGATTTTGTATTGGATTAGTGTTTTCTATTTGATTGATTTTATTCTTCCCATACAAACCCTAATTACTAGCATATTATGTAAAAGTGATAAATTGCGAAATTTAAAGATTACTACGCTATTACAACACTTTGTGGGAGAGGGGTATACAACTTATGAATGGGGATTTGCAAGAAAGTAAAAACCCTAATTATCTATTACAACCATATCGAATTTATCAAATGTACAAAGAAACGAATGTAAATACAATGTATACAAAGTGAAATGAATATAATGTACAAGTATGAATGAACAAGGCCATGGATGTTGTTTTGACTTTAATTAACTTAGGAGAAAAAGAAATAATTAATTAAGAGAATATTATAATTAAATTATCAAAAGAAACTAGTTTAGAGAAACAAATTTCTAAATAAATAATAATCACAAACCTAATCTAATTATTTAATTAAATTTAAAAAAAAGAATTTTAACAAGAAAATATTTTAGTCTATTAAACAAACATGAATATATTTAATATATATATATATATATATATATATATATATATATATATATATATATATATATATATATATATATATATATATATATATATATATATATATATATATATATATATATATATATATATATATATATATATATATATATATATATATATATATATATATATATATATATATATATATATATATATATATATATATATATATATATATATATATATATATATATATATATATATATATATATATATATATATATATAAAATATTTTTGAGATTCTTTTTTTATTTAAAAAAATAAATATTGTTATAATATTAATAATAGTAATTAAAAGAAAATAAAGAAAAATAGAATATATAAAATAAGTTAAGGGGGTTAATAATTAAAAGGGGTGTTTGGAGAAAGAAATTAAAAAAACTATTGGGCTTGCAGCCCACAAAAATCATGGCCAAAAAATCAGATTTTTTACAAAGGGGATGGGGGGTGTAGCAAAAAGAGGGGGTTGGGTTCAATACTTTTGTTTTGGGCCTTAATGAGAAGGCCTGGTTGTTTTAGACAAATCAACCAGGTTCAAGGGGACGACTCATTTTGTTGTTTCACTTCTCTCTCTCACTTGTTCTCTGAAGTTCCTCCACCGGAGAAGAAAAATAGGCCGCGTCGGAAATCACCTTGCGACGGTGACGGCGACGGCTGGGTTCAAAACCTCAACTTTTTTACATTAATCTCTTCCTCTCTTCTTCCTCATTACTAATCTAGCGTTGTTTTTTGTGCAGAAAACATGAGATTTGGCCTAGATCTAAAAGGGGGCGACCGGAACCCTAGGGGTTCCAGTTTACATCTTCTACATGATTTGGTGAGATCTTTCCTTTCTTATCTCTTTGATAGTTCTGAGGATTTAGTTTTCTTTGAAAATGATGATAAATTTTTTAGGGTTTTGTACTTGCATGCAGTACTGTATCTTGTATATTTATGATGATGATTGTCGGTTTGGGAAAACTGAAACTGGAGGATTTGTTGTTCTGAGTAATTCGTATGTTTTTGATAAATGATTTTTCTGAAGGTTTTGGGTCTGTTTGTTTGTAAGGCTTGGTTTCTATATTTCTGTATTGTGGACTTTGCATGTTTTTCTTTGTAAAACTGAAAGAAAAATGTGAGTGATGATGGCTCTTGGATTTTTTGTTTTAGTGATGATGATCTGACTTAGGGTTTTGGCTCTGTCTGTTGTGATTCTGACTTTGTATATTTTGTAGAAAAAGAACTTGATATTATTTTGAGGGTTTTGACAGTTTGTGTTGGAATCTCTGTATATTTTTTTCTGTAAAAGGAAAATGATGCTATTGCTAATTCTCTCTTGAGGTAAATGAATGATGTCTTTGGTGTTTACTTCTGTTACAAGTTTTTCTGTCCCTTTAGTTTTTAATTGAACCTAAACTATATGTTTTGTAAGAGTTTGGTATATTTCTATGAAAAGAAATTGAGAATAGTTTGAGAAGTTACCTTTGTTGCTGTGTTTAGGTATCTTGTGGCTTGTTGACTGTGATCTTTGATGGTCTTGTGATGAAAATATTGGCTTGACTTTTATCTCTTCTGTATGTTCTTTTTTTTTCCCAAAAACAAAAACCTGCCTTTATGTGCACAATATGGCTGCCTTTTATATTGGTTGGTTTGTCCAATTTCTGTGATAAAATAATGTTGGTTGTGCTGGTTGACTTTGCTTGTTTACAGTTGGTACAATGCCTGCTGTACTGACTTTTCTTTTTTTGTACTTGTTGTATATTTTCTGACTTTGGCTTCTCTTGTGATCCAAGACTTAAATGCTTGAGATTTTGTACAGCCAACCCCCCTCTTTTGAGTTTGTTGACTATGTGACTTTCTGCATTGCTTCCTTTCAAACTTGTATTTGCTGATAGTTTTATTGTATTTTTATCACTTGTGGACTTTTGCTATGAACCAAACTTTGCTTTGAGATTTATGGTAAAGTACCCTAGGCCTATGACATGACTTTACAAATTTTGAGGCTCTTTGATTGTTGATTGTACAGGTTTTATGATTTGAAACAACATGAGACTTTTGCTTGTTGATTTGGTATTTTCTGATTTCCTCTTTATCTTTTGTGAACCAAGATTTGGGATTTGCAAGAGACTAACCCTAGCCAATGATGTATGATCCTGATTTTCTGTTGCTTGCTGTACTGGTTTTGCACCTTTTAGTTTATTGTGAACTAATTATTTTGAGATTTGCAATATAACTTTAGCCTATGATAAAACTTAAATTGTATGAGGTTTTTGAACACAAGACCTTCTTTTTCTAAACTTCTGGTATTTTGCTGCCTTTAGATTCTGCATAGGTTTTGTTCTGGAAGCTTGCAGTGTGCCCTGTTGTTGGTTACAGTTTGCTTGCATTGTTATCTTGCTGCCTATTATGCAGCTTGCCCTGCTTGTTTGTTGTAGTTTGCTTGCCTTGATATCTTGCTGCCTGTTATGCTTGCCCTGCTGTTTGTTGCAGTTTGCTTGCATTGTTTGTCTTGCTGCCTGTTATGCAGCTTGCCCTGCTGTTTGTTGCAGTTTGCTTGCATTGTTTGTGAACCAAGTTTCCCCCTTGTGATTTGCAAACCATGAACTCTTAGGCCAATGATTAAGCAAATATTGCATGAGGCCTTAGCATACAAACCCTTCTTTTCTGATTCAGCAGAAACCACCCCAATGATGAATTTAGGATTACCTTGTATGTTTTGTTCATTTCTGAATATTTGAACTACTAACAAACTTATCCTTTTCTCTTTTCATGAACATGAAGCATGGATGGCAAGCAAAGGTTAGAGAGGTTGCTTGAGGATGAAGACTTAGGATTTATCTTTTAAACAAAATTTGTAATTTATTGCATTAGTAGATATTTCTTCTGTAAAATTCAAAATTTGTAATGTAATGAATACAGTACATTTAAATAATATTGTGAAAATATTGTACCAATTTCAATCTTTAAATCTTGTAATTCTTATGTTTTGAGTAAGAAACCTCATTCTAGGTAACTTGTATTTCAAGCAATCACCAAAGATGATCAAATAAAACAAAACTCTTTGCACTCCAATCAAACCTTTAAAACAAAAAATGAAAGTTTGAGAATTCCATTTGATTAACTTAACCTCAAAGGCCTATGATCAAAAAGTCTTAATCTTCAATTCTTGCTCAAAAGCTAAACTGGTAACCAAAATGAGTTCGCATGTCATTCTTGATTCAAACGGGATTTCAATCATCTACCAAACATGTTTTAAGAACAATCACCAGTCTTGTAGAATTAACAAACTTCAGCGAATTGTGTTTAAGAATATTTGAAATTTTGAAGACTCAATTATCCCTGATAAATCCCAAACCCTAATTATTGATTTTCCGTCTTAGGAAGACAATCTGTCTGATCGACCCTCGAGATAATTGAGTGTACAAGAAACCCTAGGATAGCATTTTGTATAAAAATTTAGAGGGCAAATTTTGGGGTACAACAGCTGCACCTGTTCAATTTTCTTGCACTTGAAAAGCGAAATTGGCGTGCTTGCCGTTTATAGTTTGAAAGTGGAAGATGATTGAACACTAGAGTGCCTGGAAACTTTCACTTGTTGGTGTACGAAGTAATGCCTTGAATCTATTGTATCAGGAATGGGCTTAAAGATGCCATTTAATGAACTGAGGGATAACTGTTAGAGATGGGCTTACAGATACCATCCAAGGGTGACTGTTGACAGGAAAGGGAATAAGTCCTACCTTGATTTCAATTGAAAGAGTGTCAGGATGACATCCATGTCTGGAGCATATCTGAACTGTATCTGTAAGATGCTCTGAATGAATATCAGAATGGTGTCCATGTTTGGAGTGTATCTGTACTGTATCTGTAAGGTGTTCTGAATGAGTATCATAATGGCATCCGTGTCTGGAGAGTATCTATATTGTATCTGTAAGATGCTCAGAATGAGTATTAGAATGGCGTCCGCGTCTGGAGCGTATCTGTAATGTATCTGTAAGATGCTCTGAATGAGTATCAGAATGGCGTCTGCGTGTGGAGCGTATCTGAATTGTATCAAGAGATTGAATCTGAATCAGTATCAGAATGGCATCCGTGTCTGGAGCGTATCTGTACTGTATCTGTAAGATGCTTTGAATGAGTATCAGAATAACGTCCGTGTCTGGAGCATATCTGTACTGTATCCGTAAGATCAAATCTGAATGAGTATCAGAATGGCGTCCGTATCTGGGGCGTATCTGAACAGTATCATGATTGCATATTGTTAACGGTAGTTGTTAGCCTTAATCCTGAAAAGGGTAAAATGTTAGCTAAAATACAAATTTATGTTGTATGGAATGTATGCTACAATGTATTTGCTTTATCAATGTTTATGACATATGGATGCAATGTATGCGTATGTGAGCTTATCTTCTGCATTGCTATTGGATTGAAGGAAATAAATCCTTGAATGCTGCTGAGGATATGTGAGCCTTCATGTCTTGAAGTCGAAGTGTTGATGGATTTCTGCTGAGAGAAATAAATTATGTTGTAAGGGCAATGCCATGTACTGCTTGCAAGATCTCCCGACTTTTACTGGGGATTGAAAACTGGGAACTTTCATTCTGCTGGGGATTTAAATGACGTACTGTAGGGGATTACTTATGGAGTATCCTAGAGACATTTCCCTATTCTTTTAATCTATCAGCAATTGTCTTTCCCATTTTGTTTATTTGTAAACAGTAATTACATTCGAATGCATATGTTCAAAAATAAATCATTGGACGTTTTTGCAAACAAAACACAAGCGCAAAGAAAATAAAGACCAATATTTTTTTGCACTTTCAAAGGGATATCTTTGTATTGACTTTGAGTAAAAAAAAACTTTGTACAAAGGGGACAAACATTCTAGTAAGAGAATGTTGTCATAAAAGAGAAAAATTTGATACAAAGAAGGATAGCTATGTGTAATAATCCCATGGGGTTCCCATTCTGCTATAGCCTTCGTATCTCTGAGCATCTTGTCTATTTGTCGCCTCGTCCGAAGATGACCGAATTGATCAGAACCTCTGAGTTTGTCAGTGGAAGCCAAAGGTTGCTTGTAAAGTGATCCGATGGGACATAGTCATACGCTTTAATTCCATAACTTTTGCCTGGACCGCCCTTTCACGTTTTCAGTCCAACGGGAAACCCTTTTTTTTCCCAAGTCGCCCTTTCGGGTTTTCAACTTTCCGGGTATACATATTTTTTTGTTTAATCCCTAACTTTTTCCCGAACCTTTTTAGTTCGCCGGGATGCCCTTGTTTTGCCTAGGTATGTCAACCTAGCGGGTTTCTTATGCATAGTATCTTTTGACTATGTCCGCGTTCGTAGGGTGTGGCAGTTTGTCTCCATCCACGGTGGTCAAGATCATTGCCCCACTGGAGAATATGTTTTTGATTACAAATGGTCCTTCATAGGTAGGAGTCCATTTTCCCCTGGGATCACTTTGTGGCAAGATGATGCGTTTGATCACTAGTTCCCCAACTTGATACACTTGGCGTTTGACTTTCTTGTTAAAAGCCTTGATCATCCGTTTTTGATACATTTGACCATGGCAAACAACAGTAAGTCTCTTCTCATCAATCAAGTTTAGATGATCAAGTTGAGTCTGGATCCAATCGTCTTCATTCAATCCTGCATCCTTCATAATCCTTAAAGAGGGGATCTAGATCTCGATAGGCAAGACAACTTCCATTCCGTAGACCAAAGAATAGGGTGTTGCCCTGGTTGATGTGCGAGCCGTGGTACGATACCCGTGGAGAGGGAATGGTAGCATCTTGTTCCAGTCTTGGCATGTGACAGTCATGTTTTGTATGATCTTTTTAATGTTTTTATTTGCAGCTTCGACAACACATTCATCTTTGGCCGATAGGGAGAAGAATTGTGATGCTGAATCTTTGAGGCTCCATCAAAGAACATGGTCCATCGGGATCCTTGTTTAGGTCCGTCATATGGCCTGATTTCTTCATAGTTGTCTAATGTCATGATGTCTTCGCCCGGGAATTCAAACTTCATGGACTGATAGTCTTCTACAGCTTGGTGAGCAAGGTGATCAGCTAGCACGCTACCCTTTATAGCTTTATGGGTAGTATATTGTATGTCATACTCTGTCAGGATCATCTTCCATCTAGCTATTCTCCCAGAAAGAGCAGGATTCTCGAAGATGTATTTTATCGGATCCATTTTAGATAACAACAAGGTAGTATGAGTCAGCATATACTGTCTTAGTCGGAGAGCAGCCCATGCCAGAGCACAATAAGTTTTCTCGAGCAGTTAATATCTGGTTTCACAGTCGACAAACTTTTTTCTCAGGTAGTACATAGTGTGCTCTTTTCGGCCAGACTCGTCATGCTGCCCCAATACACCCCCCATTGAGTTTTCTAAAACAGTTAGATACATGGTCAACAGTCTTCCCTCGACTGGTGGCATCAATACATGAGATTCTTGTAAGTATTCTTTGATTTTGTCAAAAGCAACTTGGCACTCATCATTCCATTTGACTACTCGATCATTCTTCAAGAGCTTGAAGATTGGCTCACATGTAGCTGTCAGGTGAGAAATGAATCTGGCAATATAGTTCAAACGTCCCAAGAATCCTTTAACTTCCTTCTCAGTACGGGAAGCTGGCATCTCTTGTATTGCTTTAACTTTGGCAGGATTGACCTCAATAATTTTGTTACTGACGACATAGCCTAGGAGTTTACCAGACTGTACCCAAAATGTACACTTGTTTGGATTCAACATCAGCTTGTACTTCTTCAGTCTCTCAAACAGTTTTTGTAAGTGGTCAAGATGCTCTTTTTCTGTTTGCGATCTGGCTATCATATCGTCTACGTAGAACTCTATTTCATGATGTATCATGTCATGAAATAAAGCTACCATGGCGCGCTGATAAGTTTCCCCAACATTCTTCAGTCCGAATGGCATCACCTTTGTTGTACCCAAAAATTTTCCCTCCCATATTTCTAATACATTTCAAGTGAGGTCCTCAAATTGCTCAAGGAAGTCCAAAGGTTGACCGGACAAACCCTCTCCTAAGGCAGTCTATCTCAAATTAGGGTTTCAGTTTGCATCAAGATGTTTGAGTACAAAGGATACCAAATGCTCACTATTGTCCTAATATGTTCTCAATATCATCCATACCAAGTTTCAAGCCTTGCAGAGGAAGTTTGCTCAGTCAATTGCCCAAAGGCCTGGAAATCGATTGTGCTAGGGCAAAAGTCAACTGTGGCCCACATACAGTCAAACTTCAAGATTTTTGGTCAACATCCTCATTTTTAAGTATTATTCATCATTTTATCAAGGGTTGATCATGATTCCTCAAGGATTGCTCACAATTCATCAAAATCCAAAAGTTGCTAAATTAGGGTTTTGTAGGAAAAGTCAACTCAACTTTGACCAAGCATAAATTTCTCATAATTTATCAAAAATGACTCATACAAAGCTCATTTTGAAGAGGATTTAATTCCCTACAATCCTTCTTCAGCTCCCAAGTTCAAAATATGCACTCACAAGAAGATATAAATTTGGACATTATAGGTCATTTTGAAAAGTCAACAAAAACACCTTTTGGGTCAAAGCTTCATACATGAACATGGAAGACTCAATTGAGATGAGACCAAAAGGGTTGTTTAGAGAACATCTCAAGCTTTCTAAAAAGTCCAAGAACATATCTCTAGGATCAAAATTGAAAGAGTTATGCTTTGGCCAAGTTGACCTTTTTTGCAAAATTGCCAAAAGTCAAAATTGCCCAAAATTGCAACTTTTGTCAAATGGGCCCAACTTTTTATGATCGCATTGAGTTTGTAATGTGACCCACGACCCATGATATCTCCCACTTGTCATTCTTTTATTTTTGTCATTTATTTTGATTTTATTTCAATTAAATCAAATAAAATCCAAATAAAATCATGAAGATATCAAAAACTAATCAAAGCTTGAGATTTTATGCATGTTTAGGTCTATTATACAACTGGAGAGAGAATCAAATCATGCAAGGTTTATTTGGACACAAAAAGATTGAATTTTGCTTGATTTAGAAAGATTTTGTACAATGATCAAATCATGAATCAATGATCTTAATTGGAAAATATTTGAAGCAAATTTGTAACCTAATTCCTTCTAGGGTACATAAGGAACATGTTCAGATAAAAAACAAAGAGATTGGAGGCGTGCAAGACAGAAATAAAAGTTGCAAAAAACTCAAGAAAAGTGTAAACTGATTTTCAGGATTTAGATCAATTCAAAGCCTTCTAGTCATCCCAATCGTTTCCTGGACGTTCTAGGATCCTATTCCAATCACTAGAAAGCTTCCTAACATCCAGAAACACACTGTAAGTGTCGCACGACTTCCATACTTTCTTGAAATCGAATTCAATGATTCTGGCATAGTTAGCATGTTTTATTGACATATCCTTAATCCATGAGTTATTTGCAAGCTAATGGCGGTACTTAATTGCATTTTCATTAACTGTACATCAAGATGCCATAGTTAGGGTTCTTGCTTCATTTTTAGGGTTTTTGTGTACAGGGACAATTGGCCATGGATAGTGGTACCATGATGCTCGTGAGGTTGCAACGATTTGATTGGCACCACTGGTTGTGATTTATCATACCTGTATGAAGTGTTGGAGAAGCACAGGGCTGTACCTACGCCCATTTGTCCGTAGGTAAAAGTTCTTGGTCTAAAACGACGGGGGCACGAGGAAGATGATAACGTGGCACTCCCTGACTCGCCCATTCAAATTTGCGCGCGTTTGATAATTATTATTTTGTTTTTTCCATATAATGTTTGATTGTTGTTCCATATACAAATAACCAAGCCAGCTCAGGTGGTCATCATGCAACGCGAAAATGCTAAAGAGCATGGGTTCGATCCCCAGGTCCCCCTATTGTTGCATATTATTTTTCTTTGTGTAATCAGGCACACGTGCATATAATGAGCCTACCGTACACCATGAATATCCATCCAACAGATCTTCAACAAGGCAGATCCAATGCCTTATCCATGAGGGTCTACCATATGCCCAGTCAAGCAAGCAACATGGGATTGAAAAAGTCAAACAGGCCAAGGATTGTTGGGCCCAGAAACTGCAATTGGCACCCTTTTTTTTTGCTGAAAACACCAAACCCATTCTTATTCATTCTTTTTATTTTCTTTAATTTAATTTATTTAATTTGTTTTCTAACCACAAAATTAATTTCTTTTTAAAAAAAAAAATCATAAAATCAATTTCACAAATTTAGAATTAGGTTTATTTTATTTTATCAAGTTTAATTCAATATTAATCTAATTTAATTTAGGAATAATTCTAACTTTTTCATGTATTTAAAATCAAATTAGAAAATTAGGGTTAACTTGATTTAATTTTTATTTCTTTTTTCAATAAAACAAAAATACCAGAAATAGGTTAACTTAATTATTTTTCTTAATTTAAATTAATTAGTAATTAGGCTTTTCTTTATTTATTCAATTAAAATCTTATTTTCTCAAAACAATCAAAAACCACAAAAAATGATTTTCCCTTTAATTAGGATTAGTCGGGGTTAAAACCCTAATTTTCTCGTTCTCGATTCATCGCGCACGTTTACTATTTTTGCAATATTAATGTAACTGCTCACGGTATGTAATAGTTTAATTAGGATTTTCTTTTATTTATCATTTTACGGGTTTGTGGCTATGTAATTAATCCCCCTTCCCGAAGCCTTGTAATAGCTAGGTTTATTTTTCGCACTTTAAATTCCTGCAATCTTTAACCGTCTAGATGCATGGCTAATAGGATTGTATGGTAAGAATGTCTGGAAAATTAAAATGGTAGATCACCTAATGTGAAAATATTAAATAACTGAAACAAATCATATGCACATATTCACTCCTAGGGTTTACCCCACTTCGGTTGCCTTCGGTAAACAATCGTTAGCATAGGAGATTTTAGTGGTTTCCCTCCAGTCTAAAGAGATCAAAGTGTCCCATTCGAATGTTGCCTCGAAAATATTTCCTCGGAAATGTTTCCTCGGAAAGATCTTAAGACTTTAGGGTTACTACTAAAGTTTTCTAACTACTGCTTTAGTGATTATATCTGTCCCTTTCGAATGTCCCTTACAACTCCAACGATGGTGCTACTTACTCCTTAATAGTAGGATAGTGCAATCTAAAGGAAATAGAACGAACAATCTTTTTTTCGAGTAGGTAGAATCTTAAGTACTTGCTCAATAAAAACTTTTCACACAAACACCTTTCAAAACAAATTTTCAAAATAACTTCGTCACATCCTTGAGGACTGATACAAGGGTTATCACAAAGCAAAACGTTTTCAAGACAAACACACACAAGCAATTTGAAAAATGAGCAAGTACCTAAGAGCCCGTAGATAACTACGGATAGAAAGGGTGCTAACACCTTCCCTTTCTATAATCTACCCCCCGTACTCAGAATATCTCGAAAAAAAGTTTTTTCTGTTCTTTTCCCTTTTCCATGATTGGATGAAATAAAAGTCGGTGGCGACTCTTGCTTACCGCCACATTTTGAAAACAAAAAATGCAAAACGCAAACCAATATTAAACAGTCGGTTCTGCCACCGTATCACAGCCTTGTAGCAGAATGTGCCCCACTATGTGACAAATGTTGTTTTCTCCATGTCCTCAGGTGCCATTTTGATTTGGTTGTAACCTGAGAATCCGTCCATGAAGGAAAACACTTTGTGTTGTGTCCTATTGTCAACTAGGATATCAATGTGGGGGAGTAGAAAATCATCTTTAGGGCTCGCCCTATTCAAATCTTTATAGTCCACACACATTCGTACTTTACCGTCTTTTTTAGGTACGGGAACAATGTTGGCCACCCATTGAGGGTAGGAAGTGGCAGCCAAGAATTCAGCATTGAATTGCTTCATAACCTCTGCTTTAATCTTTTCTGACATATCAGGTCTCATGCGGCGAACCTTTTGTTTTACCGGCGAACAATCTTCTCTCGTAGGAAAACGATGTACCACAATGTCCGTATCAAGTCCCGACATGTCTTCATATGACCAGGAGAAGATTTCAACATAGTCGTGTAGCAACTGAATCAGACGCTCCTTGACTCTGGGTTCTAGATTAGCACCCATCTTGACCTCTTTTTTATCTTCTTCGGTACCCAAGTTGATTGTATTCACGAGTTCCTCGTGAGGCTGAATGGTTCTTTCCTCTTGTTGTAGCAGTCTGGCAAGCTCCCCTGGTACTTCACAATCTTCCTCACCTTCGTCTTCAGCTTGGTAGATTAGATTCTCAGAGTCACAAAAGGCCATAGAAGTATCGTTACCCATGGGATCCAGAATGGATGAATACCTGCATTGTGAGTGTTGGTGTGTGTAAGGGTATAACTATCTTTTAAAAGAAAAATAAAATGTAAAAGAAAAACAATGAGCACAAAAGTTTGTATGCGAAAAACGTCCATGATTCATTTATGTCATATGAAGATGAAATAATAACCCTTACAAATGGACCATTGTGCCTCGGGAAAGACACAAGGTTTTAAGAGTGCGAATTGTTTTTGAATATTACAGATCCAACAAAATGTAAAGATAAATTACTGTGGGATAAAGGTTATTGGGACGAAGTCTCTAGCCTCCCAATTGCTGAGCCCTCCATTGACAGTCGGAAAGATCCAATCCTCCAGGTTGCAATCATCTTCACCATCTTCTACCGCGTTAACCTCACGGTTGCTGATCTTCAAGGGTGGCCCTCCATCACGGGCACGACGTACACCGTTTTGAGCACTTGAAGTGAAACCTAGGCCAAAATTGTCAGACTTATATGGGATATCCGGAAGTTTCCCCCAGATGGTGCATCCCCCTTCCTCTACCACTGTTTTGGCGTCCTTCAGAGATGACATCCGGAGTGGAGGTCTTGTAATCTTGGGAATCTGGGACACTGTCTTGGTCACTGCTACCTCTTGGGGGACCTCTTCGAAGTGTTGAAATGGAGTTTCAATGAATTCGCCGTCCAATTCCACATATCTGAAGGAATTGAGATGACTGATCATGTATTCTTCCTCTCCATGGACAATGATAATCTTTCCTTGAATCAGATACTTCAACATCTGGTGCAATGTAGAGGTGACGGCTCCAGCATTATGGATCCACGACCGAACTAGCAGGCAAGAGTATGAAGGGCGGATGTCCATTACATAAAAGGTTGAATTGAAAGTTTGAGTCCTAACCTTTATGGGGATATCTATTTCCCCGTGCACCATTCTCTTCAAGACATCAAATGCCCTTACTACTATGTTGCTTGGCTTTAATGTCAGTCCCTCGCAGTCAAGTCTGTCAAGAGCTTTTTTCGGTAATATATTCAAGGATGAGCCTGTGTCCACCAAAACATGGGCCAGAGTTGTGCCCCTACATTCCACAAAGACATGTAATGCCTCGTTGTGCTTTCTTCCCCTCGGCATCAGATAAGCATCCGAGAAGCCTAAGCCGTTATCCGCCATCAAGTTGGCTACGTAGTCTTGGAATTGATCAGCAGACGTCTCTTGAGGCACATGGGTTGTTTTTAGGAACTTCACCAAGGCCTTCGCATGTGCCTCAGAACATAGTAGTAATGCCAGCATGGAGATTTTGGAGGGAGTTTGCCCCAATTGTTCAACTACATCGTAGTTGCTCCTCTTTATAATTTTTAGGATCTCCTCCATTTCTTTCTTAGATGTCTCGGGGATAGTCAGTGATTGAGCCTTCGTCCGGACAGGCTCTACTTGAATACTCTTTCCTCGAATTTCAGCAGCAGGAGTGTTGGTAGGAATGATAACAAGAGTTGTGACGACTTCGTCAATAGGAGCACTTGTAGAGATGATTATGGGTACGGAAGTAACCTTTGAAGCAGCCACGGGTCCATAAACTGCCTTTGGGGGAGCAATATCTGGAGAAAATATTCTACCGCTTCGGGTAATTTTACTAGTTCCGACAATATTGCTGATGTCGGAATCTTCTTCTTCGGAGTTTATCTCTTTGGAGGTCGGCCAATCTTGTTTGATGCCATGGTAGTAAATATCCCCTCCGTAATTCCATGACACAGTTTTGTCTGATTCATATGGGACTGACCCAGGCATTGTGATTATTAAAGGAGTTGCTTTCGGAACCGATGTAATTCTAACGGGTCTTTTGGTGGAGACCCTGGAATAATTGGCGGAAATGGTAATGATTGAAACATCTTCAACAGGAATAGGTGAAACAGGAGTACTTTCAAACAAAATATATTTGTTATCTATCAGGCGCTGAATGCCTTCTTTCAACAAAGGGCACTCAGTTGGTGAGGACAAGCAGAGATGGAAAACTTCATTACAACTCGGGAACACACCAACTTTCAACAAGTTTATCTTAATGGTCGGAAGTGGAGTCATGAGTTCATCAACTGTGGTAACAAACAAATATTCTTCAATAGCATTGGTATTGTGACCATGTCTGGGCATAGGAGAAAAAATGACATTTGGCTTCTCGAGCGCATCAAACTCAATTTCTTTTGCTTCAATGAGGTCTTGTATTTTGTTCTTCAAGGCCCAACAGTTATTGGTATCGTGGCCAGGACTTTCAGAGTGATATGCGCAATGGGCATTGGGGTGATAATGAGGGGATGTTGTATTGGGGTTTTTCGGAGCTTCTTTCAAGGTTTCCAAGTTGGATCTCAGAAGATGCGGTAATACTTGAGACAGAGTCATGTTAATTCTGGTGAATTTCCTAACTGGCCTTTCCACCCTTGGTTGATTACTTCTTTGCTGCTCAGACGTAGGCTTTGGAACCATAACATCCCCCACCATTGGTCGACGTACGGCCCTCTCTTTATTTCTTTGTGGATATACAACCGCTACCTCTTTCTTCCTGATAAAAGGCTTCCTCACAGCTGTAGAAGAGGATGAATCCTTCTGAATCTTTCTACTTTTTATGCTAGCTTCCACTCTCTCTCCGGTCAATATTAGCTCAGTGAAGCCTGCAGATGAATTTCCGATTAAATGGTTGAAAAAAGGACCAAACAAAGTGCCTAGGAACATGTCTACCAATTCCCTTTCAGACAGAGGGGGTTGAACTCTTCCAGCCAAATCTCTCCATTTTTGTGCGTAATCTTTGAAACCCTCATTGGAAGCCATGGCCATACTCTGGAGTTGAGTACAGGTAGGCGCCAAATCGGCATTGTATTGATATTGCTTGTAGAAAGCTGCGGCAAGACCTTCCCAATTATGGGTGTTGGCTCTTTCTAGTTGGTAAAACCAGTCGAGTTGTGTTCCGGACAAACTGTCTTGAATAAAATGCACCCACAAGTCTTTATCAGCAGTGTGGGGTTGGATTTTTCTCACATATGATCGGAGATGCATTTTAGGGCATGACACTCCATCATATTTTGCAAACGTAGGTGTTTTGAATTTCGGAGGAATCATAACCCCTGACACTAGTCCCAATTCTTCAATGTCTAAGCCTGGCACCTTTTGTATTTCCATCATGCTCAAACGATCTTCGAGATGTATGTACTTGTCATTAGCTGGAGGATACTAATCCTCAGAGTAGTCTTCCTCTTCTTCCTCCTCTTCTTCTGATTCTGACGGGACAGCTATTTCCTTGCCTTTCCCTTCTCCTTCACTGGAAGTTGTTGCAAAGTTCAAAGTCCTTCTTGTCTTCCCCTGAAATCTTATCCCCATGTTTAAGACTCCAGTTACCTTCTTTGTTTTATTTTTCCTCTCCTCAGCTAGCAGAGTCTTCAATTCTTCTTGCCCCTTGGCTAGGGTCATGAGCAACTGTTGAAACTGCATGTTCTGAGCCTGGAGATCTTTCAATGTTTGTTCGATATCCATCTTACTGAAATAAACAATAGAGAGATGAGGAGACTTGTTGCAAAAGACATGTTTATGTTATGATGAATGATATGTGCATATGCAATGTTTTCAAGGTTTTCGAAGATTCAAGTTTGTTTTAGACAAAAAGAAAACACACATTATATTAATAAGATAAAGTTTGAGTACATCAATGCTCCTTGGACAAAATAATACAAAATTCTAAGATAAAAAAGTAGTGCGCATCCTCTTTGGTGCAATGTAGGAATTTAGAGTCCGCTCCTCATGAAGTAGCCTAGTGAGTTCCAAAACCTTCTTCTCGCTTGCGTAGAATTGGGCTTCGAAAGTATCTCGCTCTCCTTTGAGTTGTATCCAATCCCTTTGTAGGTCTTCAAGAGATGTGGGCATGTTAGGATGTAGGATAGTGTATGGAACATCTCCCTCCTTAACAGGCTCAATGATTACTGGGAGAATGGAGGGGTAAGGCATCATAAGACTCTGAGCACGAGTTCATACCCATTTGAGGTAAGGCTCAAGAGGGATGGAATTCTTGTGTCCCAAAGTCTTTCTATCCACCTTGTTTACATCCTCCAAGCTCGGATAAATCTAGGGCGAAGACCTTGATCGTTGTTGTCGTAGTCGAATACCAAACCTTGAATCAACATCTCGTGTGGGCCATCCCTTCGGGCGTAACCAAACTGTCTTAAGGCTAAACATGGGTTATAGGTGATGCCTCCCATAATACCAAGTAGAGGTACATTAGGGAATTCTCCACAACGGTCAATAATGATAACATTCTCTTTGGATCGGGAGCACCAATGAATGTCTGAATGTTTGAGCATCATTAACCTTTGTGACCACCTTGAACCTTGCTCATTCTTTAAGACTGATTGGGGAAGATGAGAAATAAACCATCTTTCCAGGAGAGGGGTGCAACACACAAGGACACCTCTTTTCCTCATTGTGCGAGTGTGAAAGAGTGTAGGATATCCCCTAGCAATATAGGCACTGGGTTGCGTGACATAAAGATTTTGACGGTGTTCACATCTATGAGTTGGTCAGGGTTTGGAAACAAAACCATCCCATAGATGAGGAGAGCCACAATTTCCTAAAAGGCTTGCAAATCTAGGGAATTCCAAAAGCTTTGGGCTTTCTCAAACAGGAACATTGCTAAGAAGCCTTTGACACCACTCCTAGTTTCCCAATGAGTTGTGACATCAGATGAGTGTAGGTGTAGAGCTTGAGCAATCTTTTCTGGCTTTAGGTCTCTTTCCGTACCATTGAAAGGTAGTTGATTGAGAATGGGAATCCTCAAGAGCTGGGAGAATTCTTCCAAAGTAGGCACAAGTTGATAGTCGGGGAATGTGAAGCAATGGTGCAAAGGATCAAAGAACTGAAAGAACACCTTCATCATATCCTCATCTGTGTTGGAGGTGACCAAGTTGAGCAGACGACCATGTCTCTTGGTGAATGGAGAGTTCTCAAGGATCCTTGAAGCTAGCTCCTTAAGTTGTGGAGGAATTCTTACGAGGTTGACTCGAATAGTTTTCCTGCAAAGTGAATCCATCTCCTACAAAACAAGAACAAAGATGAATCCCAAAAATCCTTGAAATGGTTAGTGGATGTATGTGATGTTCATGATGTCCATGATGTTATGTACAAGTATGCATATACAAGCAAATCAAACAAATCCTTAGTTTAGGCTTGCATGGAGTTTTATAGGTAAGTACCCTCTTGAAGTTTAGTTGGCTTAAACCTGTCCTAGTAATAGTAACCGGGTTCTAAGAAGCTCAATATCACTGGATTGTTTCCTTGGTCATTGTTTCAGATTAAGCCTCTTTAATGGTGACCGAAATATCCCAAGAAACCAAACCTCAATGAGTGTAGTATCGAGTATCTACCAACTTCAGACTGCACCAAAGCCGGTCATCTCACTACATCCTAAAGGCCAAGTTGGTCAAGTAAAGGTTCTAGAAGTTCATTAGTGCTTTATGACATCACTCAGCGGCCCCGTATTCTCTTTGATTAACTCAAAGGCTACCGGTACCCACAAATATGTCGCGCTAACATAACTATTGCTTAGACCATGTCGGTATACCCCACATAGTTTCCACAACGTATTGCTACTTACCTATAATGTATCCCAAATCCGGGTAGAGGATTCAAACCCAAACAAAGAACCATAATGTAAATCATACAAGTCAAACAATGTAAGCAAGTAAATGTGATCTAAACCCTAAGGTAACCCCACTTTAAGAATTCTCCCCACCAGAGTCGCCAATTCTGTGATACGGTGGGAGAACTGACTTGATTGTTTTGCATTTTATCACAAATGTTGTGGTTAGCAAGAGTCGCCATTGACTTTTGTTTTATCCAAAAGGAAAGGTGAAAAAGCACAGGAAATACCTTTGAGATTGTTTCTTTAGTTCGAGGGTAGATTATGAAAAGGGAAGGTATTAACACCCTTTTCATCTATAGTTTTCCATGGGCTCTTAGTTACTTGCTAGATCACTTGCTTTTGTTTGAAATTGTATTTTGTGTGGTTTTGAAATTATTTTGTAAAAGAGGCCATTGTTTAGGAAATATTTGTAATGATTCTCGTTCGTAAGAATGTATACAAAGATGTTTGTCTTTTTGAAAATGTTTTAAATTTTGTAAGATGTTTTGAAATGTGTGTGTGTTTGTTTTGAAAATAGCAAGGATATTTGTTTGAAATGGAGCAAGTAACTAAAAGTAATCTACCTACTCAAATGTCTTTCTTATTCATTTTTATTTTCCTTTGATATTGTTGTCTTATCATTGATTTGTTAAGCAGCCCTATCTATGGATGTAAACGGAACGGGCGTGGGTCATCTTATAGCCATGATTAGTAATGTTGCAAGGTATCTTAGCATTTTTGAGGGACTAAGATCATTTTGTAAGGAAACTTTGAATAGCGTCATCGAGGGACTATGATCTTGTTTTTGTTTGTTTTGCTAAGATACCTTACATGCGTAATAAGGCCATTTTTGTATAAGGCAACCAAGTGGAGTAACCCTAAGGGTGCTTGTGTGCAAGTGTGTCATTTTCATACTTGATTTTGTCTTGGATTAAGGTTTTCTATTTGATTGATTTTATTCTTCCCATACAAACCCTAATTACTAGCATATTATGTAAAAGCGATAAATTGCGAAATTTAAAGATTACTACGCTATTACAACACTTTGTGGGAGGGGGTATACAACTTATGAATGGGGATTTACAAGAAAGTAAAAATCTTAATTATCTATTACAACCATATCGAATTTATCAAATATACAAAGAAACGAATGTAAATACAATGTATAAGAAGTGAAATGAATATAATGTACAAGTATGAATGAACAAGGCCATGGATGTTGTTTTGACTTTAATTAACTTAGGAGAAAAAGAAATATTTTATTAAGAGAATATTAGAATTAAATTAGCAAAAGAAACTAGTTTAGAGAAACATATTTCTAAATAAATAATAATCACAAACCTAATCTAATTATTTAATTAAATTTAAAAAAAGAATTTTAACAAGAAAATATTTTAGTCTATATATATATATATATATATATATATATATATATATATATATATATATATATATATATATATATATATATATATATATATATATATATATATATATATATATATATATATATATATATATATATATATATGTGTGTGTGTGTGTGTGTGTGTGTGTGTGTGTGTGTGTGTGTGTGTGTGTGTGTGTGTGTGTGTGTGTGTGTATAAATAATATTTTTGAGATTCTTTTTTTATATTTACAAAAATAAATATTGTTATAATATTAATAATAGTAATTAAAAGAAAATAAAGAAAAATAGAATATATAAAATAAGTTAAGGGGGTTAATAATTAAAAGGGGTGTTTGGAGAAAGAAATTAAAAAAAACTATTGGGCTTGCAGTCCACAAAAATCATGGCAAAAAAAATCAGATTTTTTACAAAGGGGATGGGGGATGTAGCAAAAAGAGGGGGGTTGGGTTCAATACTTTTGTTTTGGGCCTTAATGAGAAGGCCTGGTTATTTTAGACAAAACAACCAGGTTCAAGGGGACGACTCATTTTGTTGTTTCACTTCTCTCTCTCACTTCTGATTCTCTCACTTGTTCTCTGAAGTTCCTCCACTGGAGAAGAAAAATAGACTGTGCCGGAAATCGCCTTGTGGCGGTGACGGCGGCGGCTGGGTTCAAAACCTAAACTTTTTTACATTAATCTCTTCCTCTCTTCTTCCTCATTACTAATCTAGCATTGTTTTTTTGCAGAAAACATGAGATTTGGCCTAGATCTAAAAGGGGGCGACCAGAACCCTAGGGGTTCTGGTTTACATCTTCTACATCATTTGGTGAGATCTTTCCTTTCTTATCTCTTTGATAGTTCTGAGGGGTTAGTTTTCTTTGAAAATGATGATAAATTTTTTAGGGTTTTGTACTTGCATGCAGTACTGTATCTTGTATATTTATGATGATGATTGTTGGTTTGGGAAAACTGAAACTTGAGGATTTGTTGTTCTGAGTAATTCGTATGTTTTTGATAAATGATTTTTCTGAAGGTTTTGGGTCTGTTTGTTTGTAAGTCTTGGTTTCTGTATTTCTGTATTGTGAACTTTGTATGTTTTTCTTTGTAAAACTGAAAAGAAAAATGTGAGTGATGATGGCTCTTGGATTTTCTGTTTTGGTGATGATGATCTGACTTAGGGTTTTGGCTCTGTCTGTTGTGATTCTGACTTTGTATATTTTGTAGAAAAAGATTTTGAAATGATTTTGAGGGTTTTGACAGTTTGTGTTGGAATCTCTGTATATTTTTTTTCTGTAAAAGGAAAATGACGCTATTGCTGACTCTCTCTTGAGGTAAATGAATGATGGCTTTGGTGTTTACTTCTGTTACAATTTTTTCTGTCCCTTTAGTTTTTAATTGAACCTAAACTATATGTTTTGTAAGAGTTTGGTATATTTCTATGAAAAGAAATTGAGATTAGTTTAAGAAATTACCTTTGTTGCTGTGTTTGGGTATCCTGTGGCTTGTTGACTGTGATCTTTGATGGTGTTGTGATGAAAATAGTGGCTTGACTTTTATCTCTTCTGTATGTTCTTCTTGTTTTCCCAAAAACAAAAACCTGCCTTTATGTGCATAGTATGGCTGCCTTTTATATTGGTTGGTTTGTCCATTTTCTGTGATAAAATAATGTTGGTTGTGCTGGTTGACTTTGCTTGTTTGTAGTTGGTACAATGCCTGCTGTACTGACTTTGCTTTTTCTGTACTTGTTGTATATTTTGACTTTGGCTTCTCTTGTGATCCAAGACTTAAATGCTTGAGATTTTGTACAGCCACCCCCCCTCTTTTGAGTTTGCTAACTATGTGACTTTCTGCATTACTTCCTTTCAAACTTGTATTTGCTGATAGTTTTTTTGTATTTTGTCAATTGTGGACTTTTGCTATGAACCAAACTCTGCTTTGAGATTTATGGTAAAGTACCCTAGGCCTATGACATGACTTTACAAATTTTGAGGCTCTTTGATTGTTGATTGTACAGGTTTTATGATTTGAAACAACATGAGACTTTTGCTTGTTGATTTGGTATTTTCTGATTTCCTCTTTATCTTTTGTGAACCAAGATTTGGGATTTGCAAGAGACTAACCCTAGCCAATGATGTATGATCCTGATTTTCTGTTGCTTGTTGTACTGGTTTTGCACCTTTTAGTTTATTGTGAACCAATTGTTTTGAGATTTGCAATATAACTTTAGCCTATGATAAAACTGAAATTGTATGAGGTTTTTGAACACAAGACCTTCTTTTTCTAAACTTCTGGTATTTTGCTGCCTTTAGATTCTGCACAGGTTTTGTTCTGGCAGCTTGCAGTGTGCCATGTTGTTGGTTACAATTTGCTTGCATTGTTATCTTGCTTCCTATTATGCAGCTTGCCCTGCTTGTTTGTTGTAGTTTGCTTGCCTTGATATCTTGCTGCCTGTTATGCTTGCCCTTCTGTTTGTTGCAGTTTGCTTGCATTGTTTGTCTTGCTGCCTGTTATGCAGCTTGCCATGCTGTTTGTTGCAGTTTTCTTGCATTGTTTGTGAACCAAGTTCCCCCCTTGTGATTTGCAAACCACGAACTCTTAGGCCAATGATTAAGCAAAGATTGCATGAGGCCTTAGCATACAAACCCTTCTTTTCTGATTCAGCAGAAACCACCCTAATGATGAATTTAGGATTACCTTGTATGTTTTGTTCATTTCTGAATATTTGAACTACTAACAAACTTCTCCTTTTCTCTTTTCATGAACATGAAGCATGAATGGAAAGCAAAGGTTGGAGAGATTGCTTGAGGATGAAGACTTAGGATTTCTCTTTTAAACAAAATTTGTAATTTATTGCATTGGTAGATATTTCTTCTGTAAAATTCAAAATTTGTAATGTAATGAATACAGTACTTTTGAATAATATTGTGAAAATATTGTACCAATTTCAATCTTTAAATCTTGTAATTATTATGTTTTGAGTAAGAAACCTCATTCTAGGTAACTTGTATTTCAATCAATCACCAAATATGACCAAATAAAACAAAACTCTTTGCACTCCAATCAAACCTTTAAAAAAAAAATGAAAGTTTGAGAATTCCATTTCATTAACTTAACCTCAAAGGACTATGATCAAAAAGTCTTAATATTCAATTCTTGTTAAAAAGCTAAACTGGTAACCAAAATGAGTTCGCATGTCATTCTTGATTCAAAATGGATTTCAATCATCTATCAAACATGTTTTAAGAACAATCGTCAGTCTTGTAGAATTAACAAACTTCAGCGAATTATGTTTAAGAATATTTGAAATTTTGAAGAATAAATTATCCCTGATAAATCCCAAACCCTAATTATTGATTTTCCGTATTAGGAAGAGAATCTGTCTGATCGACCCTCGAGCTAATTAAGTGTACAAGAAACCCTAGCATAGAATTTTGTATAAAAATTTAGAGGGCAAATTTTGGGGTACAACACCAAGCTTTTCACAATCCGTAATCAGCATGATATTCTCATCCGAGAATTCAAAGTTCATAGATTCGTAGTCATCCATAGCTTGTGCGCTAAATGATTTGCCAGTACACTTCCTTTTATTGCTGTGTAGTGTATTGGATATCGTATTCAGTTAAAATCATTTGCCATCGAGCTATTCTTCTGGAGAGAGTCGACTTCTCGAAGATGTACTTGATGAGATACATTTTAGAGATCAATAGAGTAGTATGAGTCAACATATACTGTCTTAGCTGGTGAGAAGCCCATGCCAAAATGCAAAAAGTTTTCTCTAGTAGTGAGTATCTTATTTCCCAGTCGGTAAACTTTTTGCTAAGGTGGTATATTGCATGCTCTTTTCGACCAGACTCGTCATACTCCCCCAACACACACCCCATTAAATTTTCTAACACGGTTAAGTACATGATCATAGGTCTTCCTTCAATTGTTGGCATCATAATTGGAGGTTCTTTAAGATATTCTTTGATATTGTCAAAAGCTGTTTGGAAGTCGTCGTTCCATTTCACTACTTGATCTTTCTTCAGCAGCTTGAAGAGTGGTTTACAAGTAGTAGTCAGGTGAGAAATGAATCAGGCGATGTAGTTGAGTCGTCCCAAGAAACCTATGACCTTCTTCTCAGTACGGGGAGCTGGCATTTCTTGGATAGCTTTGACTTTTGCAAGATCGACTCAATTCCTTTGCCACTGGCAATGAATCCTAGTAGCTTTCCAGATCTTACCCCAAAGGTGAGTTTGTTGGGATTCAACCTCAGATTGTATTTCTTCAGCCTGTCAAACCATTTCTGCAAATGAACAAGGTGCTCTTCCTCGATTTGTGATCTCGCTATCATGTCATCCACATAGACTTCTATATCATGATGGATCATATCATGAAATAAAGCCACCATAGCTCGTTGATAAGTTGCATCTGCATTCTTCAGCCCAAAAGGCATGACTTTATAACAGAAAGTACACCACTGTGTGACAAAAGTTGTTTTCTCCATGTCTTCATGCACCATTTTGATTTGGTTGTACCCTGAGAAGCCATCCGTGAAGGAGAATACCTTGTGTTGAGCAATGTTATCAACCAAGACATCAATATGTGGTAGTGGGAAGTCGTCTTTGTGGCTTGCACTATTTAAATCCCTGTAGTCTACACACATATGAACCTTATTGTCTTTCTTCGACACTGGAACAACATTTTCAACCCATTGGGTAATGACGTCAATGCCAAGAAACCTGCATTGAATTGTTTCATTACCCCAACCTTGATTTTCTCTGACATACCAGGGTGCATGCGACAAACTTTTTTTTTGATCGGAGAACAACCTTCTTTCATTAGCATCGATGAACCACGATATCAGTATCGAGCCCCGACATGTCTTCGTACGACCAAGCAAAGACCTCAACATATTCGTGCAACATCTGAACCAATTTTCTCTTGACATAATCTTCCAGGTTGGCGCTGATCTTGACTTCTTTCTTATCTGCCTCAATACCCAAGTTTATCACTTCTACTAGCTCTTCGTGCAGTTGGATAGCCTTTTCCTCTTGTATCAGGAGTCTGACGAGTTCTCTAGGTATCTCACAATCTTCTTCACCTTCATCTTCTGCTTGATAGATTGGATTTTCAAAGTCATAAACGACAATAGCAAAATTGTTGTCAATAAGATCTGGAGTGGATATGGATCTGCAAATGTGTGTGTCTACATGTAAGGTCACATGGCTATTTTGAAAATGCAGTAAATTAAAGAAAGACAAGGAGCGCAAAATTTGAATGCAAAATTATATAATGTTTTCATTAAATGAGCATATGATATATGAAATGACAACCCTTAACAAATGGACCATTGTGCCCCGGGCAAGGCACATGGTTTAAAGTAATTATTTTTAAAGAAATTATACAGACAAACTTCTTAAAGCAATAAAAATAGGAAATAACAATTACTCCTGGCTGAAGGAGATTGAGATGAAGTCTTTGGCCTTCCATTTGTTGAGTCTGCCGTCAGTAGTTGGGAATATCTAGTCGTCCAAGTCACCATCATTGTCAGTGTCTTCTAGAGCATTGAATTTATTGTTGCTAATACGCAGAGGTGGTCCCCCAGCACGAGCACGTCGAACCTCTTTCTGAGCCTTTAAAGTAAAATCCAACCCAAATTTGTCAGATTTGTAGGGGATATCTGGAAGTTTTCCCCAGATAGTGCAACCTCCATCTTTTACAACAACCATAGCACCCTTCAGAGAGGCCATTCTTGGTGTGCCCTTAGAGATTTCAAGAGTAGCAGGAGTACCAACAACAATCATTGGAGGGATTACCTCAAATGTCTAGCAGGGGGTTTCAATGAATTCGCCATCCATTTCAACATATTTGAAAGAATTCAAATGACTGACCATATATTCTTCCTCTCCATAGACTGTGACAATATTCCCTTTTACTGGGTACTTCAACTTTTGATACAATGTAGAGGTAATCGCACATGCCCCATGAATCCATGGGCGTACCAACAAGCAACAATAGGTCGGGTGAATATCCATTACATAAAAAGTTGAATTGAAGACTTGATATCCCACCTTGATCGAGAGATAAACCTCTCCATGGACCATTATCTTTGACCCATCGAAGGCTCTTACCACAATATCGATGGGTTTCAGCACCAACCCATCACAATCTAATCTATCCAAATCACCTTTGGGCAAAACATTTAGGGAGGACCCAATATCTACTAACACATGTTCCAGGGTGGTGTCTTTGCATTCAATAGAGATGTGCAGAGATTTATTATGATTCTTCCCCGCCGAAGTCAAATCTACACCAGAAAAGCCTAAACCATTGTCAGCAACTAGGCTCGCAACACAATTTTCAAATTGGTCAGCAGTGGTCTCTTGTGGTACATGGGCATTCTTTAAGAATTTCAACAAAGCTTGGGCATGTGCTTCGGAGCATAATAACAAGGACAACATGGATATCTTTAAGGGTGTCTGCCCCAATTGCTTAACTATTTTGTAGTCACTTTTTCGGATGATCTTCATAATTTCTTCCATCTCTTGTCTAGATGGGTCTTCAACTGTAACATCTTTGTATGGCACCTCCATCCGAGCAGGCTCAGTCACTTTCTCTTTACCTCGGGTATCAGCAGTTGGCCCAGTAATAGGAATATAAACATGTGTTGTAGTAGTTGTTAGAGGAGAGATCTCCGGAGAGAAGATCCTCCCTGTCCTAGTGACTTCACTAGTTTCAGCAATGTTTGTAATTTCGGGCTCTTCATTTTCGGTAATCCATAGCTCTTTCTTAACACCATGATAATAAATTTCTGCCCCATAGTTCCAAGGCACAACTTTGTCAGAGGAACAGGGGATTGGCCTTGGTGTAGGATAATCAGGGGAGCCACTCTCAGCTCAGCAGGAATCCTCATAGGGTCTTTAGAGGTGATCCTAATAGGAGTATTTAAAATGGTGATTATGGAAGCATCTTCAAGTCTCAGCTCTTAGAAAGTACTTTCAGGCAAACTCTTCACGGACAAAGTTTTCTCGAACAAAATTTCATAGCTATCAATCAAGCGTTGAATACCTTTCTTCAACCACATACAACCATTAGTTTGGGAAGCACAACGGTAACAATTTTCAAAGCATCCTGTAAATAAACCGGCTCTTAACAAATTCTTCTTAATAGTCAATAAAGGAGTGGTCAAATCACTGATGGAGGAGACATAGGAAACATCGTCAACAACATTAACACCTTTACCATGACTGGGCATGGGTGCGGTAATCACTTTAGAGGTTTCTGGAGGGTCAAACTCAATCTCCTTGTTGTCAATCAAATCTTGGATTTTTCTTTTTAGGGCCCAACAATCATTGGTGTCATGCCTGAGACTATTGGAATGATATGCACACCTTGCATTTAGGTTATACTTTGGAGATGATGTGTTAGGATTTTGAGGAGGATCCTGCATTGTTATCAATTGTGCTTTCAACAGGTATTGTAAAGCTTGAGGCAATTGCATTTTGATCCTAGTGAATTGTCTTCTCAAGGCATCCGGCCTTTGCTGATTGTTTTATCGTTGTGGTCGTTGAACTGGGGTCGGGTTAGAAATCAATACTGCTCCTACCGACTGATGACGATCATTATTGACACAACTCCTTTGTCCATAAACAACATTAGTTTCCTTCTTACCAACAAATGGTTTCTTTATAACATTAGAGGTTGAGGCCATTGGGATCTTTCCACTTTTAACTTGTTCACCAATCAAAATCAACTCAGTAAACCTTGGCAAAGAACTCCCAATCAACAAATTAAAGAATGGGCCTGACAGAGTGCCTATGAACATGTACACTAATTCTCTATCAGTCAAAATAGGTTACACCCTTCCATCCAGGTCCCTCCATTTTTGAGCACATCCCTTGAAGCCTTCGCTTGAGCCCATAGTCATACTTTGTAATTGCATGCGAGTTGGTGCAAGGTCAACATTGTATTGGTATTGTCTGTAGAAGGCAGCCGATAAATCCTCCCATGTGTGGATATTAGTCCCTTCTAGTTGATAGAACCATTCCAACTGTGTTCCAGATAAGCTCTCCTGGAAGAAATGAACCCTTAACTTCCAATCAGAGGTGTGTGGTTGAATCTTACAAACATATGACCTTAAGTGGAGTTTTGGACAAGAGACTCCATCATACTTGGTGAAGACAGGGACCATGAATTTGTGGGGAATGACCACCCCAGGGATCAAACCTAAGTCTCAAAGTCCAAACTAGGCACTGTTTGGATCTCTACGTCCTTAAGTCAGTCTTCTAGTTGTTTGTATTTGTCCTCTGCCGGTGGGTACTGCTCATTGGAGTAGTCTTCATCCTTAGAAATCTGGTTATTTCCACCCCTAGCCCTGGTGCTTCTAACATCCTCTTCTTGATTGTCTTTTTTCCTCAGAAGAAGTCTCTTCTATTTGAGCCAGTCGGACGGGCCCCTTGAACCTTCTTCCCATGTTGAGGATAACAGCCCGTTTCTTGGTCTTCTTTTTGGTGGCAAGGAGTGCCATCATTTCTTGCTGTCCTTTAGCTAAGTTAAGTAGAGTCTCTTGGAACTGTGCATGTTGAGTTTGCAGATCTTTGATGGTTTTCTCTAGAGCCATCTGTTGTACCCCAAAATTTTCCCTCTCATTTCTCAAAGATTCTCTCACAAGATCTTCTATGACGTCAAGTTTGCAGCACTGATACATCAATTTAGGCTTGGAATTGGCCCAAGGGCAAAATGGTCAATTGCATACTGGAAAGTCAAACTTTGACTTTTTGGTCAACATTACATTCCAAAGATCAAATTTCATCAAGACATTCAAGAATATGAAACTTGTTCATCAAGAAATCAAAAAGTCAAGATTTCATTTTGAAAAGTCAAAGTTTCCAAACTTAGAAATTTTTCTAAGTGTTAAAAACTTCATGTTTTTTTCACAACTTTATGCCAAATTTCCAACATGATTCAATATGATTCAAGGGAAACTTCTAACATGAAAGTTGTAGATCTCAATGAGATCTAAAACATTATAGGGAAGAAATTTTCCTAGAAATGCTTGGATTTCAAGTTATGAATTCATGAAATCATGACATTTTTGAATAAACACTTAGAGAAATTTTCAGCAGTTTTGGTCAGGGGTTTATCCCAACTTCTTGGAAAATTTTCACCAAGTTCCAGTTTGATTTAACAAAAGTGGTCAACATGAAAGTTTTAGAGGGTGTTTCAAGCTTTTCAAAACATCCAAGAGCATGAATTTATCATATTTGAGCAAGGAGATTCAAGAGCATGGAGTTGAGCATCCATTATTGAGTTGCAAGTCATTTTAGTGAAGAACACATAACAAAAATCTTATGATTTTCTGCATAATCTTATGTTGCAGGCCTCCTTGATTGCAAATATCATCATAATTTAATGTTTACACAAGAGCTTGAGCTATTACCCAAGTGTTTGAGTCTTTGTCCAAAAGATCTTTCCATTTATGGCATAAAGGCACCATTGCTACTCTTGAAAAGCAAGCCTTTTTTGGTACAAAGTTTATCTTAAAGCCCATACCTTGCTTGTTGCTGATTATACTCCACCATAAATCATGGTAAGTAGCTCCTCTATACCAGCAACTTTGGTACTTCATCTTGGGACTATGGAGTACTTGACATAGTTTGATCTTTGTAATCCAACCAAACCATAACATGCTGTCTTGCAAACCTAATCAACTCATATGCACAAACCCCTTGACTATAAATAGAAGAAGAATTTGCAAGAGTAAGAGGTTAGAAAAAATATAGAGAAAGGCCAGAAAAATAGAAAGAGAAACTAACACTCAAAATCATTTTTGCTGTCAAAAAACCAGATTTGTCCATAAAACCTCCATTTTTGAGCTTTGAAGTTCAAATCCTTGAACCTCATACCTTGCATGTTTTCTCCAAACAAACCATCCAAACAATTCACATACACCATATAGAAGTTATTCAAACACAAGAATAACTTCTGTAACATCACTATCACCATCTTCCAAATTCAAAAACGTACATTGCAACTTGTCTTGGTTGGAACGATTCAACCAATCTCAGCACAAAAGGAAGGTTGAAGTTACTTCAATAAGGGTCAAAGAAGCTCGATCAATCACCACTTTGCACCCGAATACCTCTGTACGTGTTCTAAAGCTTCCGCTTTGAGAGGTAAACTTTCTCAAACTGTGATATCATTGTTCATACATCATTTGTTTTCTGCACTCAAAAGATATAACAAGACAGATCAAAGAGAAAAAACTAACAAAAAGCCAGACCAGAGGCTGACACGGGTGCCCGTGTCACACGACACGGCCCGTGTCAGCTTATTTGGGTTGAAAAACATAGTCAAATGCAGGGACAGAGGCTGACATGGGTGCCCGTGTCAAACGACACGGCCCATGTCAGAGTTACTAGTTCAGACACGACCAAAAAAAGATGAACAGGGGCTGACACGGGCGCCCGTGTCACGTGACACGGCCGTGTCAAGTTGGCTGGAACCAAAAAAATGCGTAAAAGTCATGGACAGGTCCTGACACGGGTGCCCGTGTCCACTAACACGGCCCGTGTCAGCTCAGGCACCAATTTTCTTAATTTTTTGAGACTTTTTAGCTTATTATGGACATATTACATTGCTTGGAAATGACCTAACTTTATAAAACCTTTTTGTTTAAATGAAACCTCAAAAACACTTTTATAAACAATTAACTTAGACTTAGGTTTTTCTTCAATGAAATTAATTACAAAACCTTTTTTTTCTATAAAAAAACCCTAAAAAGCAATTTCTCTCACCTTACATCTTCTTGCACGTTTTGTTATTTTTGCATTATAAATTATGTAATTGTCAAAGCCTTGTAATAGTAATTAGGGTTTAATTTTCTTGCAATCCCCATTTGTAAATTTTGTATACCCCATCCCCATAATGATGTAATAGCGTAGTAATTTTACTTTCCGCAATTTATCACTTTCATATCAATGCTAGTAAATTAGGGTTTATATGGAAAGATAAAATCAATGTTTAGAGAACCCTAATTCAAGATAAGAAATGCATGTAAATCAAACACACTGGCACACTTGCACCCCTAGGGTTAACTCCACTTGTTGCCTTACAAAAATGGCCATGTTGTGCATGTGGGATATCCTAGCAAAAGCAATCAAAAATATAAGATCATAGTCCCTCGATGAGGCTATCCATGTTGCCTTTTAAAATGATCTTAGTCCATAAAGAAAATGCTAAGATATCTTACAACATTGCTAATCATGGTTATACGATGACCCACGCTCGTCCCTTTTACATCCAAAGATAGGGTTACTTACCAAATCAATGGTAAGATAACAATGTCAAAGGAAAAAGGAAATGAACATGAAAGACTTTTGAGTATGTAGAATGCTCCTAGTTACTTTCTCAATTTTCAAAACCCAAACATCCTTGCTATTTTCTAAATACCCACATTTTCAAAACATCTTTCAAACCTGAAAACAATTTCAAAAGATCAAAGACTTTGAATACATTCTTACGAACGAGAATCATTACAAAGTTTTCCTAAAGGATGGCATCTTTACAAAATACTTTCAAAAACCATACAAATCACATTTTCAAACAAAAGCAAGTGGTCTAGCAAGTAACTAAGAGCCCATGGAAAACCATGGATGAAAAGGGTGCTAATACCTTCCCTTTTCATAATCTACCCCCCGAACTCAAGAAACAATCTCAAAGGTATTTCCTGTGCTTTTTCACCTTTCCTTTTAGATAAAAGAAAAGTCGGTGGCAACTCTTGCTAACCGCAACATTTGCGATAAAACGCAAAACACCCAAGTCAGTTCTCCCATCGTATCACAGAACTGGCGACTCTGCTGGGGAAAATTTTAAAAGTGGGGTTACCTTAAGGTTAGATCATATTTACTTGCTTTCTTTGTTTGACTTGTGTGCTTTACATTATGGTTCTTTATTTGGGTTTGAATCCTCTACCCGGATTTGGGATACCTTATAGGTAAGTAGCAATACATTGTGGAAACTATGCGGGGTATACCGACATGGTCTAAGCAATAGCTACGTTAGTGCGACATATTTTTGGGTACCGGTAGCCCTTGAGTAGTCAAGGAGAATACGGGGCCGCTGAGTGATGTCATGAAGCACTAATGAACTTTTAGAACCTTTACTTGACTAAATTAGCCTTTAGGACGTAGTGAGATGACCGACTTTGGTGCAGTCCAAAGTTGGTAGATATTCGATATTACACTCATTGAGGTTTGGTTTTTTGGGATATTTCGGTCGCCATTAAAGAGGCTTGCGCTGAAAAAATGCCCGAGAAAACAAACTAGTGATATTGAGCTCCTTAGAACCCGGTTACTATTACTAGGACAGGTTTGAGCCACCTAAACTTCAAGAGGGTACTTACCTATGAGACTCCATGCAAGCCTAAACCTAAGGACTTGTTTGCTTTGTTTGTATGTATTTACTTGTACATAACATCATAAAAATCATGACATCATACTCATACTCACTAACCATTTCAAGGATTTTTGGGATTTATCTTTGTTCTGTTTTGTAGGACATGGGTTCTATTCGCAGGAAAACCATTCCAGTCAATCTCGTAAGGATCCCTCCTCAACTCAAAAAGTTAGCATCAAGGATTCCTGAAAATTCTCCATTTACCAAAAGACATGGTCGCCTACTAAACTTGGTCACTTTCAACACTGATGAAGACATGATGAAGGTTCTCTTTCAGTTCTTTGATCCCCTACACCATTGCTTCACATTTCCCGATTATCAACTTGTGCCAACTTTGGAAGAATTCTCCCGACTCTCGAGGATTCCCATTCTCAATCAACTACCTTTCAACGGTATGAAAAGAGATCCAAAGCCAGAAGAGATTGCTCAAGCTCTACATTTGCAACCATCTGATATCACAACTAATTGGGAAACAAGGAGTGGTGCAAAGGTTTCCTAGCAAAGTTCTTGTTTGAGAAAGCCCAAAACTGTTGGAACTCTTCGGATTTGTAAGCCTTTGAGGAAATTGTGGCTCTCCTCATCTATGGGATGGTTTTGTTTCCAAATCCTGACCAACTCATAGATGTGAACACCATCAAAATCTTCATGTCTCGTAACCTATTTCCTACTTTTCTAGGGGACATCCTACATTCTTTTCACACTCGCACCATGAGGAAAAGAGGTATCCTTATGTGCTGTACTCCTCTTTTAGCAAGATGGTTTATTTTGCATCTTCCCCAATCTGTATTGAAGAATGATCCAGGTTCAAGGTGGTCACATAGGTTGATGACACTCAGACATTCAGATATTCATTGGTGTTCCTGCTCTTTGGAGAATGATACTATCATCACCCGTTATGGAGAATTACCTAATGTCCCTTTACTTGGCATTAGAGGAGGTATCACCTACAACCCTTTCTTAGCCTTAAGACAGTTTGGTTATGCCTGAAGGGATGGTCCCCATTAGATGCTTATTCAAGGTTTGGTATTTGACTATGAGAATGACAATCAAGGTTACCGTCAGAGGTTTATCTGAACACGGAGGATGGTGAACAAGGTGGATAGCAAGACACTAGGACACAAGAATTTCATTCCCCTCGAGCCTTACCTTAAATGGGTACGAGCTCGTGCTCAAAAACTTATGATGCCTTATCCCTCCATCTTACCAGTCATCGTGGAGCCTATGGTCGAAGGAGATGTTCCCTACACTATCATTTATCCTGATATGCCTACCTCTCTCGAAGACTTACAAAAGGGTTGGATCCAGCTGAAGGAAGAATGAGATACTTTCGAGGCTCAATTCTATGCTAGTGAGAAGTGGGTCTTGGAGCTTACAAAGCATCTACAAGAAGAGCAAAGTGTGAACGCTTATCTCGTGCCAAAGAGGATGCATTCAGTCTTTTTATCTTAGAAAGTTATTTTGTAAGCCCAAGAGGCGTGATGTAATCTTTCTCGTTTTTCTAATGAAAATTAACATTCTCTTGTCTATACAAATTTAAATTTCATTAATCCTTGAAATCATTTGCATGTACATATTCCATGCATCATAACATGACAGGTTTTCACATAACATGCTTCCTTATCTTTCTGTTGTTTATTTCAGCAAGATGGATCTAGAGAAAACTATGACGGAACTCCAAGCCCAGAATTCTTAGTTTCAGGAAACTCTACTAGCCCTAGCTAAAGGGCAGCAAGATATGATGGCTTTGCTGGCAGTTAAGAAGAAGCCAAAGAAGAAAGCTCTACTCAACATGGGCAGAAGATTCAAGGAGACAATCCGTCAAATCCCAGTTGAAGAATATTCATCTGAAGAGGACGAAAACCATATTGGTGAGGTCAAGAGTACTCAGGCTGACTGTATCAATGATCAAGTATCCGATGATGATTATTTAAACGAGCAGTACCCACCCACTGATATCAAATACAAGCAGTTAGAAGACAGATTGAAAGCTGTTGAAATCCAAGCTGTCCCCAGCTTAGATTTTGATGATTTGGGTTTGATCTCTAGGGTAATCATTCCCCACAAATTCAAAGTACTAATCTTTGCAAAGCACGATGGGGTTTCTTGTCCCAAACTCCATTTGAAATCTTATGTATGGAAGATACAGCCGCACACTGCTGATAAGAAGCTCTAGGTTCACTTTTTCCAAGAGAGCTTGGATGGAACACAACTTGAATGGTTTTACCAGTTAGATGGTTCTCGTATCAACACTTGGGAGGATCTAGCTATTGCCTTCTACCATCAGTATCAATACAATGCCGACTTGGCGCCAACAAGGGTTCAGTTACAAGATATGACCATGGGAAATAATGAAGGATTTAAGGAATATGCACAAAAATGGAGAGACCTTGCTAGTAGAGTCCAACCTCCTTGACTGATAGGGAGCACATCGACATGTTCATGGGAACTTTATCTGGTCCTTTCTTTAATATGTTGGTTAGCTACCCTTCTTCTGGTTTCACCGAATTAATCTTAACTGGTGAAAGAGTTGAAAGTGGCATCAAAAGTGGGAAGATCTCTGTGGCATCTACCTCCACCGCCAATCCTATCAAGAAACCTTTTGCTGCAAATAAGGAAGTTAATGTTATGTATAGGACAAGGGCCCATACCAAGAATAATGATCATCCATCTGTCAATGCTGTCCGAATCTCCAATCCAACTCCTACTCCAAGACCATCTGCAAATCATCAATGTTTCGAAACTCCAAGAAGACAATTTACAAGGTTAGGCATGTCACTGTCTCAAGCCCTTCAAAATTTGCTCAAGGATAATTTAGTGACATTGCACGATCCTCTCGCCAACCCTGACACCTCGTCACCAAAGTATAATCCAAACGCTAAGTGTGCTTACCATTCAAGCAGTCCCGAGCATGAAACTGACCAGTGCTGGGCCTTGAAGAACAAAATCCAGGATTTAATTGATAATAAAACTATTGAGTTTGATCCTCCTCCAACGCCGAATGTAATTACCACTCCAATGCCGAAGCATGACAAAGGTGTTAATTCTGTTGAATATACAATTTTTATTGCCTCTGTTGAAGATATGACTACTCCACTGAATGTAATCAAGAACAATCTGTTGAAAGCTGGGATCTACCCTGGCTGTGAAGAAGACTGTGTGTGTTGTACAAGACAACCCAATGGATGTTAAGGGATGAAAAAAGGTATACAACGCCTGATGGATAGCCACAAAATTCTGTTTGAAAAGACTCCGCCTGCCAAGAGTTTGGTTAGTAAATATGAAGACCTCTCCATTATTACCATCTCTAACAAGCCTCTTAGGATCACCTCCAAAGGTCCTATTAAGATTTCAAATAAACCCACTATTTATCCCTTAATAATTACCAATCCTGGACCAATTCCTTACTCTTCAAATAAAGCGGTACCATGGAATTATGGTGCTGAAGTGTTCTATCATGGGATTAAACAAGATGCCTGGATCAAAGAAGAAAAAGATGACAATGTTGGTTACATAGCTGGCTCAAGCAAAGTAACTAGAATTGGGAGAATATTTTCACCTAATATCTCACCTCCAGTGGTTACAAAGATGCCCATCCGCATTACCGCTGCCAAGACAAATACCGATACCAGGGGGAAGGGGAAGGTTGTTGAGCCTGATGTGATTGAGGTACCCTCCAAAGACGTAGCTGATGAATAAACCTCCGCCCGCGAGATGGACGAGATTTTGAAGATCATAAAAAGAAGCGACTTCAAAATTGTAGAACAGTTAGGGAAAACCCTTTCTAAGATTTCAATGTTGTCATTGTTGCTTTGCTCCGATGCCCATGCTCGGACATTAATCAAGTTCCTGAAAAAATCTCATGTCCCCCATGAGATAACAACAGACCAATTTGAGGATTGCGTGGCTAGCCTGACAGCTGATAATGGCTTGGGGTTTTCAGATGCTGACTTAACACCTCTCGAGAAGAATCACAATAAAGCATTACATGTGTCAATCGAGTGCAAAGGGACCACCTTAGCACATGTGCTAGTTGACACTGGTTCTTCTTTGAATGTATTACCCAAGGGGGCGTTAGACCGTCTCGATTGTGAGGATTTAGTATTGAAGCCAAGCGATATCATCGTAAGGGCGTTTGATGGATCAAAGAGGACTGTTCATGGGGAAGTAGATCTTCTAATCAAAGTGGGCTCCCAAATCTTCAACTCCACTTTCTATATTATGGATATTCGCCCTGCCTATTCTTGTCTGTTAGGTCGCCCGTGGATTCATAAGGCTGGGGCAGTAACCTCAACCCTCCATCATAAACTCAAATACCCAGTCAAAGGCAGAATAGTCACCGTCTGTGGGGAAGAAGATTTTATGGTGAGCCACCTTAACTCTTTCAAGTATGTAGAGATGGAAAGAGAATTCATTGAAACCCCATGTCAAGCCTTTGAGGTTGTACCGCCAATGATTGCTACTACTAAATGTTCTTCTGATGAGTCTAAAGCTGTTAAGGCCACGCCAAAGATGGTTTCAGTCAAGGATGCCCGTGCTTCAATTGAAGAAGGAAACTGTGATACTTGGGGGAAACTCCTCGATATCCCTTTTAAAGCAGACAAATTTGGTTTGGGCTTCACCGTCAAAGCTCATAAGGAAGTGGGGCGTGCTCGTGATGGAAAGCCACCTCTCCATATTGGAAGCCATGAAGTCAACGCCGTGGGTGATTCTGAAGAAGAAGCTGCATTTGAGGAGTGGATATACCCAACTACAACGGAGCTGAAGAATTGGCATACAAAGGAATTTGTGCCCATATCCTTCAACGACGAGTAATCTACTTGTTATTGCTTTTCCATCAATTCAAGAACTTGTTGTCTATAATATTTTAATAATGACTTTTAAGCCATGTGCCTAGACTGGGGAACTTTGGTCCATTTTTCAAGGGTTTTATTTATGTTCATCTAATCATATGATCATTCAGTACATTGGACTCTTTTGCATTCAAATATTTGTGTTCATTGTCTTTACTTTCTTTCAAATGCATTTTCAAAAATAGCCATGTATCATACATGCACACACACACACACACACACACTCTTGCATGTCTACATCCACTCTGGATTCTATTGCCAATGACTCTACTATTGCCGACTATGACTTTGAATGTCCTATCAACCAAGCCGAAGAAGAAGGCGAGGAAGATTGTGACATAGCAGGAGAACTAGCCAGACTTCTATTACAAGAGGAAAAAGCTATTCAACCACATGAAGAGTCAGTTGAAGTTATCAACATGGGTACTGAGTCAGATAAGAAGGACTTCAGGATCAATGCTAATTTGGAAAACAGTGTTAAGTGCAGGTTGGTTCAGATGTTGCGTGATTATGTGGAAGTATTTTCTTGGTCTTATGAAGATATGTCTGGGTTGGATACCGACATTGTAGTTCACCGTCTACCGATAAGAGAGGACTGCCCTCCTGTTAAACAAAAGGTTCGTCGCATGCGGCCTGATATGTCTGAAAAGATCAAAGCTGAAGTAATGAAACATTTTGATGTAGGGTTCCTAGTTGTGACATCCTATCCTCAATGGGTGGCCAATGTGGTTCCAGTACCAAAGAAAGATGGGAAAGTTCGCATGTGCGTAGACTATAGGGATCTGAATAAGGAAAGCCCCAAGGATGACTTCCCTCTACCACACATTGACGTCTTAGTTGATAATACTGCTCAGCATAAAGTCTTCTCATTCATGGATGGCTTCTCAGGCTATAATCAAATAAGGATGGCTCCCAAAGATATGGAAAAGACTACTTTCGTTACGCAATGGGGCACCTTCTATTACAAGGTCATTCCATTCAGATTAAAGAATGCAGGGGAAACATATCAAAGGGCTATGGTTGCCTTATTTCATGACATGATTCATCATGAGATAGAGGTATATGTGGATGATATGATTTCCAAATCACAAACCGAAGAAGAATATCTCGATCACCTGTACAAACTATTCAAAAGGCTGAAAAGTACAAGCTGAGGTTAAACCCTAACAAGTGCACGTTTGGAGTACGCTCTGGAAAGCTTCTAGGTTTTGTTGTCAGCAATAAAGGCATTAAAGTTGATCCTGCCAAGGTAAAGGCCATCCAAGAAATGCCAGTCCCTCATTCTGAAAAAGAAGTCAGAGGATTCTTGGGTCGTCTCAATTACATTGCCCGTTTCATATCACACTTAACTGCTACTTGTGAGCCACTCTTCAAACTCTTGAAGAAAGATCAGGTAGTCAGGTGGAACGATGAATTCCAGATTGCCTTTGACAAAATCAAAGAATACCTACAAGAACCTCCTATTCTCATGCCTCCAATTGAAGGAAGACTCTTGATCATGTACTTGACAGTACTAGAGAATTCTATGGGGTGCGTTTTGGGCCAACATGACGAGTCTGGCCGAAAAGAGCATGCTATTTATTACCTGAGCAAAAAGTTTACCGACTGTGAAACCAGATATTCACTGCTTGATAAAACTTGCTTCGCTCTGGCATGGGCTGCTCGCCGGCTAAGACAGTATATGTTGGCTCATACCACTCTGTTGATTTCTAAGATGGACCCAATCAAGTACATCTTCGAGAAACCTGCCCTTTCCAGACGGATAGCCAGATGGAAAATGATCTTGACTGAGTACGACATTCAATACACGAATTAAAAAGCCATCAAAGGAAGTGTACTAGTGGATCATTTGGCCCATCAAGCTGTGGATGATTATCAGTCAATGAACTTCGACTTCTCTGATGAGAACATCATGCTGGTAACCGACTGTGTGAAACATGGGCTGTATGATGAACCTAAACAAGGATCCCGATGGACTATGGTATTCTATGGGGCTTCCAACGCCTTAGGTAACGGAATTGGTGATGTGATCATCTCTCCTGAAGGTTGCCACACTCCTTTCACTGCCATACTATGCTTCGATTGCAAAAACAATATGGCCGAGTATGAAGCATGCATCTTAGGTCTGAAGACGGCTATTGACTTAAGGATCAAGCATTTGGATGTGTTCGGGGATTCCGCCTTACTGATTAGCCAAGTAAAAGGAGATTGGGACACTAAACACCCTAATATTATCCCTTACAAGGAACTTGTGCTATCCCTAATTCCTTACTTCGAAGAGATCACTTTTGAGTACTTCCATAGGGAAGAAAACCAGTTGGCTGACGCCTTGGCAACCATGTCTTCAATGTTCAAGGTCAGATGGGACAATGAAGCCCCTATGATTACAATTGAAATATTCGATGAATCTACACATTTCTATGAGCTCGACACCAATGCAGAAAAGCCATGGTACCATGAGGTGATGAGATACCTTGAAGCTCAAGAGTATCCAGAGGGGGCATCTATCAATGACAGAAAGTTCTTGCGAAGATTTGCAGCCAAGTTCTTCCTAAGTAATGGGATATTTTACAAACGCAACCATGATTCAATTCTACTCCGATGTGTGGAAAAGAAGGAGGCAAAGGAAATTATGGAAGACATGCACGATGGTCTCTTCGGTACTCACTCAAGTGGGCATACGATGACTAAGAAAATCTTAAGAGCATGTTACTATTGGTCGACGATGGAGACTGATTGCCATCAACATTCAAGAACCTGTCACAAATGCCTAATCTATGCTGACAAGGTCCATGTGCCTCCTATCCCTCTGAATGTCATGACCGCTCCATGGCCATTTGCAATGTGGGGCATCAATATGATTGGAGAGATCAAGCCCACAGCTTCCAACGGACATCCCTTCATTCTTGTTGCTATCGACTATTTTACCAAATGGGTCGAAGCCGCCTCGTTTTCCTCAGTCACCAGGAATGTGGTAGCCAGATTCATCAGAAACAATCTCATATGCCGTTATGGTTACCCCCGAAAGGATTATCACCGATAATGGGACTAACCTCAACAATGCTATGATCACAGAGCTTTGCACTCAGTTTAAGATCAAGCATCACAATTTTTCTCCATATAGACAAAAAATGAACGGCGCAGTCGAAGCGGCCAACAAAAATATCAAGAAGATTATGCAGAAAATGGTAGTAACCTATAAGGATTGACATGAGACATTTCCGTTTTCTCTACACGACTACCGTACTTCAGATAGAACATCAACTGGGGCAACTCCTTTTTCTCTAGTCTATGGCATGGAAGCTATTTTTCTAGTGGAAGTTCAAATTTCCTTGTTGAGGATTATGATTGAGGCGGGCCTATGAGAAGATGAGTGGATTCAAACGAGATTGGATCAGCTGAAATTGATTGATGAAAAACGATAAGCTGCTATTTGCCATGGTCAGGCGTACCAAAAATGGATGATCAATACTTTCAACAAAAAGGTCAAGCCTAGAGTATATCAAGTTGGTGACTTGGTGATAAAACGCATCATTTTACCACAAGGCGACCCCAGAGGCAAATGGATTCCCACCTATGAAGGACCATTTGTTGTCAAGAGAGTTTTCTATGACGGTGCCATGATGTTGACTATCATGGATGGCGAGGATTTCCCACATCCCTTAAGTGCGGACATAGTTAAAAAAATACTATGCATAAGAGACCCGTTAGGTTGACACACCTAAGCAAAATAAGGGCATCCCGGCAAGCCAAAAGGCTTGGGAAAAAATTAGGGATATATGGAAAAGATTGTACACCCGGCAAGTTGAAAACCCGAAAGGGCGAATTGGGCAAAAAAGGGTATCCTGGTGGGCTGAAAACCCGAAAGGGCGGTCCAGGAAAAAATTAAGGATTAAAAGCGTATGATTATTTATCTTGGAATCGATACAGTCAATTTTATCATCAAGGCCCAAGTCCAAACAGTCCAATATCAATCCAATTAACTTCGATCAACGGCAAAGGACATTCGAAGACATTGGGGAAATAGTAGAGTTGGAAGGCAATGAGATCATTTTCACATGGCTATTTGTTTTTCATTCTCAATTTTGTTTTTCTTTCGAAGATTTCCTCTTACTAGGATCTACGTCTCTCTGTACAAAAATGCCTACTCATGAGAAAAATATCAATACAAATATGCTTTGAAGTGCAAAATTTCTGTCTTTGTTTTGAATGCAAATTTGTCCAATGACTAAAATTGAATGAACACATGCATATGAACATAATTAAAAACTATTTGGCACATGTGTCCTGCTAAGCAGCAATAAGCATCTCTTTAATGTATATGAAATATCCCCACATAGTTATCTCATTATCATTATCCCCACAAGGACGACTACGATAAACCTTTCCCCAACGGAGTTGCCCACAAAGTCTCTTTGCATAGGACAATCCCCGACCAGAGTCTCAACCTCTTGGCCGCTTTCTCCCCAGCTAAGTCAATTTTTACAAATTGAAACCTCGTGAGTCTCTTCCTAAAGGAAAGTTACCTCCTCAGCAAGGTTTATCATCCCCAATAGGTTTTATTTCCCTAACAATCATCAAGGAACCACATAACTCCCCAACCGAGTTCAAATTTCCCTAACAATCATCAAGGAACCACATAACTCCCTAGCCGAGTTCAAATTTCCCTAACAATCATCAAGGAACCACATAACTCCCCAGCCGAGTTCAAATTTCCCCAACATACAACAATCAAGACACCACGAAGTTCCCTAGCTGAGCCTATCACCCCCAGTTGAGCATATCTTCCCCAGCCAAGGCTATTATCCCCAAACGGAGTTTATCTTCCCCAGTTGAGTGTATCCTCCCCAAGTTGAGTCTGTCCTACTCGACTGAGTCTACACTCTCCGTTTTGAATTTTCTTTCAGATTATTTCAAATCATAAGGCCACAACCCCTGATCCCCAGTAAAGCCGTCGACAAAGCCTTTACTATTTCAAAAAAAGATACTATGAAGCCTGGATCCGACCAGATATTAGCATAATTTTCAAGTTATTACTGATGCCTGGACCCAACCAGATAATAGTTTGACTTCTTCAAGTTGCTGAAACCTGGACCCGACCAGATAACAATTGATCTCAATTTCAAGATGCTATGAAACCTGGACCCGACCAGATAGTAGCCTAACTCTTCAAATATATAGAAGAACATGAACTCAATCCGACCAAGGTTTAATTTCTTTTCCCCAGTAGAGTTTGCCTCTACCCCAACAAGTTGTTGTGAAGCCCGGATCCGACTAGATAGAAATTACCCTTAGAGATTCATTGTGAAACCTAGAAACTGACCAGATAACAACTAAATCCCCAAACAGTTTATTATGAAATATGGACCCGGCCTGATAGCAATTGACCTCACCAACCTCATAAATCTACAAAGCCTGGACCTGACCAGATGACAGTTTTTCAAACAGTTTATTATGAAACCTGGATCCCGACCAGATAACAATTAACTATGATCCCCAGAGAGACACTATGAAGCCTGAACTCGACCAGATAATAGTACAACTTTCCAAAAACCATGAAACCTGGATCCGACCAGATAGTAGTTACCATTTCAAGTTACTGCGAAGCCTGGATCCGACCAGATAACAGTTAACTTCTGTATCCCCAACAAGTTATTGTGAAGCCTGGATCCGACCAGATAACTATTCAATTTCAAGAAATTTTCTGCAAAGCCTGGAATCCTACCAAATAATAGTTAATTCATCTATTCCCCTAGTAAGTTGCCATGAATCCCGGATCTGACCAGATAGCAGTTGACTACTTCATCCTCAGCAAATTGTGAAGCCTTGATCCGACCAGATAACAACTGACATTCAAGAGATATTCCCCAGCGAAAGCATCCTTTCAACAAAGTTTAAAGATATGCATATTCTTCATCCCCAACGACAATCAGGGATTCAACCCCCCATAATTTCCTCAGCAGCAGTCAGGGATTTATTTTCCCGGATAGAAACATACATCTCACATTCATACATCATAGCATGTACATGCCATATGCATTTAACGTAATACCATATCTGGTGAACATCCTGCATGCATATGCATTTTACTAACTCTTTTTCTCACAGGTAAAACATCAAGTTTAATATAAATCGACAAGAAGATTTGTGCTGATACTTCTTCCAGTGTTTACTAACTTTCCTCCAAATGGCATCTATAAGCCCATTCACCATCCATCGTCGAGTGCAAATTTCTAGGCACTCTAGTGTTCAATCATCTTTCACCTTGAAGTCACGAATGGCGGACTCGCCAATCTAACTATTCAGATTTAAGAAGATTGAACATGGGAAGATGTTGTACCCCAAAATTTTCCCTCTCATTTCTCAAAGATTCTCTCACAAGATCTTCTATGACGTCAAGTTTGCAGCACTGATACACCAATTTAGGCTTGGAATTGACCAAAGGGCAAAATGGTCAATTGCATACTGGAAAGTCAAACTTTGATTTTTTGGTCAACATTACTTTCCAAAGATCAAATTTCATCAAGACATTCAAGAATATGAAACTTCTTCATCAAGAAATAAAAAAGTCAAGATTTCATTTTGAAAAGTCAAAGTTTCCGAACTTAGAAATTTTTCTAAGTGTTGAAAACTTCATGTTTTTTTCATAACTTTATGCCAAATTTCCAACATGATGCAAGATGATTCAAGGGAAACTTCCAACATGAAAGTTATAGATCTCAATGAGATCTAAAACATTATAGGGCATAAATTTTCCTAGAAATGCTTGGATCTCAAGTTATGAATTCATGAAATCATGGCATTTTTGAATAAACACTTAGAGAAATTTTAAGCAGTTTTGGTCAGGGTTTTATCCCAACTTCTTGGCCAATTTTCACCAAGTTCCAGTTTGATTTAACAAAAGTGGTCAACATGAAAGTTTTAAAGGGTGTTTCAAGCTTTCCAAAACATCCAAGAGCATGGATTTATCATATTTGATCTAGGAGATTCAAGAGCATGGAGTTGAGCATCCATTATTGAGTTGCAAGTCATTTTAGTGAAGAACACATAACAAAACTATTATGATTTTCTGCATAATCTTATGTTGCAGGCCTCCTTACTTGCAAATATCATCATAATTTAATGTTTACACAAGAGCTTGAGCTATTACCCAAGTGTTTTAGCCTTTGTCCAAAAGATCTTTCCATTTATGGCATAAAGGCACCATTGCTACTCTTGAAAAGCAAGCCTTTTGGTACAAAGTTTATCTAAAAGCGTATACCTTGATTGTTGCTGATTATACTCCACCATAAATCATGGGAAGTATCTCCTCTATACCAGCAACTTTGGTACTTTATCTTGGGACTATGGAGTACTTGACATAGTTTGGTCTTTGTAATCCAACCAAACCATAACATGCTGTCTTGCAAACCTAATCAGATCATATGCACAAACCCCTTGCCTATAAATATAAGAAGCATTTGCAAGAGTAAGAGGTTAGAAAAAATATAGAGAAAGTCCAGAAAAATAGAAAGAGAAACTAACACTCAAAATCATTTTTGCTGTCAAAAAACCAGATTTGTCCACAAAACCTCCATTTTTGAGCTTTGAAGTTCAAATCCTTGAATCTCATACCTTGCAAGTTTTCTCCAAACAAACCATCAAAACACTTCACATACACCATATAGAAGTTGTTTAAACATAAGAATAACTTCTGTAACATCACTATCACCATCTTCCAAATTCAAAAACGTACATTGCAACTTGACTTGGTTGGAACGGTTCAACCATTTTCAGCATAAAAGGAAGGTTGGAGTTACTTCAATAAGGTTAAAAGGAGCTTGATCAATCACCACTTTGCACCCGAATACCTCTGTACGTGTTCTAAAGCTTCCGCTTCGAGAGGTAAACTTTCTCAAACTGTGATATCATTGTTCATACATCATTTGTTTTCTGCACTCAAAAGATATAACAAGACAGATCAAAGAGAAAAAACTAACAAAAAGCCAAACCAGAGGCTGACACGGGTGCCCGTGTCAGCTTATTTGGGTTGAAAAACATAGTCAAATGCAGGGACAGAGGCTGACACGGGTGCCTGTGTCAAACGACACGGCCCGCGTCAGAGTTACTGATTCAGACACGACCAAAAAAAGCTGAACAGGGGATGACACGGGCGCCCGTGTCACGTGACACAGCCGTGTTAGGTTGGCTGGAACCAAAAAAATGCAGAAAAGTCATGGACAGGTCCTGACACGGATGCCCGTGTCAGCTCAGGCATCAACTTTCTTGATTTTTTGAGATTTTTTAGCTTATTTTGGACATATTACATTGCTTGGAAATGACCTAACTTTATAAAACCTTTTCGTTCAAATGAAACCTCAAAAACACTTTTCTAAACAATTAACTTAGACTTAGATTTTTCTTCAATGAAATTAGTTACAAAACCTTTTTTTCTATAAAAAAACCCTAAAAAGCAATTTCTCTCACCTTACATCTTCTTGCATGTTTTATTATTTTTGTGTTATAAATTATGTAATTGTCAAAGTCTTGTAATAGTAATTAGGGTTTAATTTTCTTACAATCCCCATTTGTAAATTTTGTATACCCCATCCCCATAATGATGTAATAGCGTAGTAATTTTACTTTCTGCAATTTATCGCTTTCATATTAATGCTAGTAAATTAGGGTTTGTATCGAAATATAAAATCAATGTTTAGAGAACCCTAATTCAAGATAAGAAATGCATGTAAATCAAACACACTTGCACCCCTAGGGTTAACTCCACTTGTTTCCTTACAAAAATGGCCATGTTATGCATGTGGGATATCCTAGCAAAAGCAATAAAAAATACAAGATCATAGTCCCTCGATGACGCTATCTATGTTGCCTTTCAAAATGATCTTAGTCCCTAAATAAAATGATAAGATATATTATAACATTGCTAATCATGGTTATACGATTACCCACGCCCGTCCCTTTTACATCCAAAGATAGGGTTACTTACCAAATCAATGGTAAGATAACAATGTCAAAGGAAAAAGGAAATGAACATGAAAGACTTTTGAGTAGGTAGAATGCTCCTAGTTACTTGCTCAATTTTCAAAACCCAAACATCTTTGCTATTTTCTAAATACCCACATTTTCAAAACATCTTTCAAACCTGAAAACATTTTCAAAAGATCAAACACTTTCCATACATTCTTACGAACTAGAATCTTTACAAAGTTTGCCTAAAGAATGGCATCTTTACAAAATACTTTCAAAAACCATACAAAGCACATTTTAAAACAAAAGCAAGTGGTCTAACAAGTAACTAAGAGCCCATGGAAAACCATGGATGAAAAGGGTGCTAATACCTTCCCTTTTCATAATCTACCCCCCGAACTCAAGAAACAATCTCAAAGGTCTTTCCTGTGCTTTTTCACCTTTCCTTTTGGATAAAAGAAAAGTCGATGGTGACTCTTGCTAACCGCAACATTTGCGATAAAACACAAAACACCCAAGTCAATTCTCCCATCGTATCACACCATCTTATACTGAAATTAACAGTAAAAGGATGAGGAAACCTATATCAAAAAACCCTCTTATGATATGATGCATGCTATGTGGATGTAATGTTTTCAAGAACCTCAGGAGATTTAAATTTGTTAGCCAAAAAGGAAACAAAAACAAAAATTGTATTAATTAGTTCAAGAGTTATAACTGCCCCTTGGGCTTACAAATAAAAAGTAAAAGGTCTCGAAGAGACAACAAAATGAAAACTCCTAATACCTAAAACTCAAGTTTCCCACAAACGCTTCCTCTTGGTGTCGATGTAGGCATTCAGGCTTTGCTCCTCGTGAAGTTGCTTGGTGAGCTTCAACACTTTCTTTTCGCTTGCATATAATTGAGCTTCGAAGGTGTCTCGTTCTCCCTTGAGTTGAATCCAAGATCTCTGCAATTATTCGAGGTCGGTAGGCATATCAGGATGGAGAATGGTATAAGGAATACCCCTTTCGACAATGGGCTCCCTAATCACTGGTAGGATGGATATGGCATCATGAGACTTTGATCACGAGCTCGTAGCCATTTGAGATAAAGCTCAATAGGGATGGAATTCTTATGCCCCAAAATCTTGCTATCAACCCTTCTTACCATGCCCCAAGCATGTACAAACCTTCGATGATAACCTTGAACATCATTCTCGTAGTCGAATATAATACCTTGAATGAGTGCGTCGTGGGGACCATCTCTTCGAGCATAGCCAAATTTTCGTAGAGCTAGAGAAGGGTTATAAGTAATACCTACCATAATTCCTAAGTGTGGAACATTAGGGAACTCCCCACAAAGGTCAATGATAGTAATGTCCTCTTGAGATCAGGAGCACCAATAGATATACGTATGAGAAAGCGACATTAACCTTTGTGACCACCTCAAACCTTGCTTATTTTTCAATACCTATCAGGGAAGTTGCAAAATAAACCACCTAGGAAGTAAGGGAAAGAAACACATTGATTCCTTCGCTTCCTCATAGTGCGAGTATGAAGAGAGTACAAAATGTCTCAAAGAAATGTAGGCTCAGGGTTACGAGTAAGGAAAATTTTGACAGCATTCACATCTATGAGTTGGTCAGGGTTAGGAAAAAGAATAAACCCATAGATTAGAAGAGCCAAGATCTCCTCAAAAGCTTGAAAGTTCATGGCATCCAAAAACAAATGAGCCTTCTCCATCAGGAATTTAGCCAAAAAGCCTTTGACCCCACTTCTTGTCTCCCAATTAGCTACAATGTCAGAAATCTTCAAATGTAAGGCTGTGGCAATAACTTCATGTCTTGGAGATTCCTCAAAACCGTTGAAGGATATTTAATTAAGAATAGATACTTCTAGTAGTTGAGAGAATTCTTCCATTGTGAGCACCAATTGATAATCAGGAAAGGTGAAACAATGATGTAAAGGGTCAAAGAACTGAAAGATCACCCTCATCATGTCTTCTTCAAAGCTTGAGGTAACCAGATTGAGAATTCGACCATATCTTTTGGTGAATAGAGAATTTTCGGGAACCCTTGATGCTAACTCTTTGAGTTGAGGATACACCCTTACGAAGTTGAATCGAATGGTATTTCTACGAGCGGAAGCCATATCCTACAAAACAGAACAAAGATAAATCCCTAGGTCCTTGAAATGGTTAGTGAAAATGCTATGGAATGATGTTATGAACAAATAATCATACACAAACAAAACACACAAAGCCTTAGGTTTAGGCTTGCATGGGGTTTATAGGTAAGTACCCTCTTGAAGTTTTATTTGGTTCAACCTGTACTAAAATAAGTAACCGGGTTCTAGGTGCCTCAATATCACTAATCTTTCTTCATCGGGCATTGTTTTAGCTTAAGCATCCAAACTGCGGCCAAAATATCCCGAAAGTCCGATCTTAATGAGTTTAGTATCGAGTATCAACCAACTTTAGTCTTGCACCAAAGCCAGATATCTCACTATTTTCTAATGGCAAAGTTGTTCAACTAAGGTTCTACGGTCAGTTAGTGCTTCATGACACCATACAACGGCCCCGTATTCTCCTTGAATGGACTCAAGGGACACCGATACCAACAAATATGTCACACTAATATAGCCATCACTTCAACCATGTCGGTATTACGCTGCATAGTCCCCACAATCTATTGCTACTTACCTAATATGCCGCAGATCCGGGTATAGGATCTTTTCAAGAAATAAACCCAAGCATAACCCAAAATGTAAAGCAAACAAGGAAAACAAGTAAATCAATAAAGGTGATCTATCTCTTAAGGTAACCCCACTTTTAGTATCTCCCCAGCAGAGTCGCCAGTTCTGTGATACGGTGGGATAACTGACTTGGGTGTTTTACGTTCCATCTCAAATGTTACGGATAGCAAGAGTCACCATTGACTTTTCTTTTATCCAATAAAGGAAAGGGTGAAAAGAATAGGAAATACCTTTTAAGAATTTTCTTGAGTTCGGTGGGTAGGTTATGAAAAGGGAAGGTGTTAGCACCCTTTTCATTCGTAGTTATCTACGGGATCTTAATTGCTTGATCACTTAAAAATGCTTTGTGTTTGTGTATGTTGAAAGATGTTTTTTGAAGATGTTTTAAAAGAGGTAATTTTGTAATGATTCTCGTATCATTGAAAATGTATATAAAATGTTTTTTTGGAAATATTTTGAATACACCTTAGTATGGCAATTTTGAAATGATTCTCATATCGTTGAGAATGTATACAAAATGTTTGTTTTGAAAATATTTGTTTGAAAAGAGAGTGTTTGAAAAGATGTTTGTTTTTGAAAGCGTCAGGTGTGGAAATGGTTTTAGTTTGTGATCAAGAAATTACGAGCAATCTACCTACTCAAAAAGTCTTTGTTCTTTTCCTCCTCCTTTAGATAGTGCTATTTTCCCATTGATTGGTAGAGAGCCTTACCATTGGATGTGAGGGACATACGTGGGTCATTGTACAGTCATAGAAGGAAACTTGTAAGATGTTTTATCAATTGCCGTAAGGGACTAAGATCATTTACCGAAGGCAATATTTAAGGGTCATTGAGGGACTATAATCTTTAAATCGAGGGTCTTTTCTAAAACATCCCACGTTCGAGGGACATGACTGGTTTTATTCGAGGCAACAAGTATAGGTTACCCTAGAGGTGCATGTGTTCAAAGTGTTTTTTTTTAAATTATCTTATCTTGAATTAGGGTTTTACTAGGTTTGATTTTAGTCTTGTCATGTGTTGTACCCCAAAATTTGCCCTCCCTTTCGTTTAAGATTTTTTCTAGGGTTTTTCGACTGTTTAAAGCTTCTCAGGCCTCCAAATATGTCAATGGATTCATCAAGGGATTAAGTTTGCGGGTCTTCAAAATGTCTCCTGTCCTGTAGTATTGAGCTAGGGTTTTGACTCTTGAAGATGTGACATTTGTTGAGATCAAAGCTCGTGTTTCAATGGTTGTGCAATGTTAAGACCTATATTTGAGTTTGTCTCAGATTAAGGGTTTTGATTCACGATGGAGAATATGAAAACTCTTTGATAATACATCGTTTTCCGGTGAAGAAATTTAATCGGAGTTTGATTAACAAATTAGGGTTTTGATATTTCTCTTAATTGGATGAATTTTGGAGTCTTTCATGCAAGGGTTTGTTTAGGTTTTTATGATGCATCATTTCAGGCATTTAAGAGTTCAAGCTGTCAAATCTGGATATTCATTTTCGTGATGATTCAAACTTTGGTTTTCATCCATCATTCACGGAGGAAGCTTCAATTGCAATTTAATTTCGTGATCTAACAAGTTTGTTCTGTTTCGAGGTTTGCCTTTAAAATGCGAGCATTATTCAAGTCTCTATCGCCTAAGTTCCAGGTTTGTATTGAGGATAGTGCAAGGATACAAAGTTTCTCATGCATAAGACAAAACTCCTAGATTCTTCTTTCAACGTTACAAGTTGCATCATATTTATTTTTCAACACATTACATCTTTCATTTACAAATTGCATGCTTCATACTCAGCCATGTTATTGGTACAGTCAAAGTAGAGTTTGGCAGTGAAAGGCGTATGGTAACCTTCGGGGGAAATAATCACAACACCAATTTCGTCACCCAGTGCATTGGAATCTCCATCAAAAACCATAGTCCACCGGGATCCTTGCTCAGGTCCTTCACACAGTCCAGGCTTTTCACAATCCATAATCAGCATGATATTCTCGTCCCGGAATTCAAAGTTCATAGATTCGTAGTCATCCATAGCTTGTGCGCTAAATGATCTGCCAGTGCACTTCCTTTTATTGCTGTATAGTGTATTGGATATCGTATTCAGTTAAAATCATTTGCCATCGAGCTATTCTTCCGGAGAGAGCTGGCTTCTCGAAGATGTACTTGATGAGTTACATTTTAGAGATCAATAGAGTAGTATGTGTCAACATATATTGTCTTAGCCGGTGAGAAGCCCATGCCAAAATGCAACAAGTTTTCTCGAGCAGTGAATATCTTGTTTCACAGTCGGTAAACTTTTTGCTAAGGTAATATATTGCATGCTCTTTTCGACCAGACTCGTCATACTTCCCCAACACACACCCCATTGAATTTTCTAACACGGTTAAGTATATGATCAGAGGTCTTCCTTCAGCTGTTGGTGTCATAATTGAAGGTTCTTGAAGATATTCTTTGATCTTGTCAAAAGCTGTTTGGAAGTCATCGTTCCATTTCACTACTTGATCTTTCTTCAGCAACTTGAAGAGTGGTTCACAAGTAATAGTCAGGTGAGAAATGAATCGGGCGATGTAGTTGAGTTGTCCCAAGAAACCTTTTACCTCCTTCTCAGTATCGAGAGCTGGAATTTCTTGGATAACTTTGACTTTTGCAAGATCGAATCAATTCCTTTTCCACTAGAAATGAATCCTAGTAGCTTTCCAGATCTTACCCCAAAGGTGAATTTGTTGGGATTCAACCTCAACTTGTATTTCTTCGGCCTATCAAACTGTTTCTGCAAATGAACAAGGTGCTCTTCCTCGATTTGCGATCTCACTATAATCTCATCCACATAGAATTATATATCATGACGGATCATATCATGAAATAAAACCACCATAGCCCATTGATAAGTTGTGTCTGACTTCTTCAGCCCAAAAGGCATGACTTTATAACAGAAAGTGCCCCACTATGTGACAAAAGTTGTTTTCTCCATGTCTTCAGGTACCATTTTGATTTGGTTGTACCCTGAGAAGCCATCCATGAAGGAGAATACCTTGTGTTGAGCAATGTTGTCAACCAAGACATCAATATGTGGTAGTGGGAAGTCTTCTTTGTGGCTTGCCCTATTTAAATCCCTGTAGTCTACATACATACAGACCTTACTGTCTTTCTTCGGCACTGGAACAACATTTGCAACCCATTGGGGATATGACCTCACTGCCAAGAAAAATGCATTGAATTGTTTCATTACCCCGACCTTGATTTTCTCTGACATACCAGGGCGCATGCGACGAACTTTTTGTTTGATCGAAGAACAATCCTCTTTCATTGGCAGTCGATGAACCACGATATCAGTATCGAGCCCCGACATGTCTTCGTACGACCAAGAAAAGACCTCAACATATTCGTGTAACATCTAAACCAATCTTCTCTTGACAATGTCTTCCAGGTTGGCGCTGATTTTAACTTCTTTCTTATCTGCCTCAGTACCCAAGTTTATCACTTCTACTAGCTCTTCGTGCAATTGGATAGCCTTTTCCTCTTGTATCAGGAGTCTGGAAAGTTCTCTAGGTATCTCACAATCTTCTTCACCTTCATCTCCGGCTTGATACATTGGATTTTCAAAGTCATAAACGACAATAGCAAAATTATTGTCAATGAGATCTGGAGTGGATGTGGATCTGCATATGTGTGTGTCTGCATGTAAGGTCACATGGCTATTTTGAAAATGTAGTAAAATAAAAGAAAGACAAGGAGCGCAAAATTTGAATGCAAAATTGTCTAATGTTTTCATTAAATGAGCATATGATATATGAAATGACAACCCTTAACAAATAGACCATTGTTCCCTGGGCAAGGCACATGGTTTAAAGTCATTATTTTTAAAAGAAAACAAGGAAAACAAGTAAATCAATAAAGGCGATCTAGCTCTTAAGGTAACCCAACTTTTAGCATCTCCCCAACAGAGTCGCCAGTTCTGTGATACGGTGAGAGAACTGATTTGGGTGTTTTGCGTTCGATCGTAAATGTTACGGATAGCAAGAGTCACCATTGACTTTTCTTTTATCCAATAAAGGAAAGGGTGAAAAGAACAAGAAATACCTTTTGAGAATTTTCTTGAGTTCGGTGGGAAGGTTATGAAAAAGGAAGGTGTTAGCACCCTTTTCATCCGTAGTTATCCACAGGCTCATAATTGCTTGATCACTTACAAATGCTTTGTGTTTGTGTATGTTAAAAGATGTTTTTTGAAGATGTTTTAAAAGTGGTAATTTTCCAATGATTCTCGTATCATTGAGAATGTATACAAAATGTTTGTTTGGAAATATTTTGAAAACGCCTTAGTATGGAAATTTTGCAATGATTCTCGTATCGTTGAGAATGTATACACAATGTTTATTTTGAAAATATTTGTTTGAAAAGAGTGTTTGAAAAGATGTTTGTTTTTGAAAGCGTCAAGTGTGGAAATGGTTTTAGTTTGTGAGCAAAAATTACGAGCAATCTACCTACTCAAAAAGTCTTTGTTCTTTTCCTCCTCCTTTAGATAATGCTATTTTACCATTGATTGGTAGAGAGCCTTATCATTGAATGTGAGGGACATGCATGGGTCATTGTACAATCATATAAGGCAACTTGTAAGATGTTTTATCAATTGTCATAAGGGACTAAGATCGTTTTCCGAAGGCAACATTTAAGGGTCATCGAGGGACTATAATCTTTAAATCGAGGGTCTTTTCTAAAACATCCCACGTTCGAGGGACATGACTGTTTTTATCCGAGGCAACAAGTGTAGGTTACCCTAGAGGTGCATGTGTTCAAAGTGTTTTTTTTCAAGTATCTTATCTTGAATTAGGGTTTTACTAGGTTTGATTTTAGTCTTGCCATGTGCTGTGCCCCAAAATTTTCCCTCCCTTTCGTTTAGGATTTTTTTCTAGGGTTTTTCGACTGTTTAAAGCTTCTCAGGCCTCCAAATATGTCAATAGATTCATCAAGGCTTTAAGTTTGCGGGTCTTTAAAATTTCTCCTATCCTGTAGTATTGAGCTAGGGTTTTGACTCTTGAAGATGTGACATTTGTTGAGATCAAAGCTCGTGTTTCAATGGTTGTGCAATGTTAAGACCTATATTTGAGTTTGTCTCAGATTAAGGGTTTTGATTCACGATGGAGAATATGAAACTCTTTGATAATACATCGTTTGCTGGTCAAGGAAGTTAATTGGAGTTTGATTAATAAATTAGGGTTTTGATCTTTCTCTTAATTGGATGAATTTTGGAGTCTTTCATGCAAGGGTTTGTTTAGGTTTTTATGATGCATCATTTCGGGCATTTAGGAGTTTAAGCTGTCATATCTGGATATTCATTTTCGTGATGATTCAAACTTTGGTTTTCATCCATCATTCACGGAGGAAGCTTCAATTGCGATTTAATTTCGTGATCTAACAAGTTTGTTTTGTTCTGAGATTTGCCTTCAAAATGCAAGCATTATTCAAGTCTCTATCGCCTAAATTCCAGGTTTGTATTGAGGATAGCGCAAGGATACCAAGTTTCTCATGCATAAGATAGAACTCCTAGATTCTTCTTTCAACGTTACAAGTTGCATCATATTTATTTTTTAACACATTCCATCTTTCATTTACAAATTGCACATTACATTTTTTATTTACATCCATTCTTTTTTCAACATTACAAATTGTGTCATTATTATTTTTCAACACGTCATATTATTCTTTTAAACATATTACATTTTTATTCTTTCAACATTATAACTTAAATCACATTATTCTTTCAAATATTACAAATTCTTTCACATTTATTTTGTAAAACATCACATTACTTATTTACATCTTTACTTCTTTTAAGACTCAAATTTCCAAAATTCTAATCTTCATTCAAAATGCTTATTCTTCGTTTCAAACAGTTTCTACAAAATTTCATTTTTATTTTCAAACATCATTCATTCGAATACAACACATTTGTAAAATTATTGTTCAAATACATTCATAATAGTTACAACTTCAAAGTCAAGCTCAAATACAAGTTTTTCTTTCAAAAAAGGCAAACCAATTTTTTTCTACATCCTAAGAGACTCTATTTTTCGTTTCTTCAAGTTTCTTCTCCAAAATTATTTATCAACCGTCATATTCCCCTCCAAATTTCTCCAAGCCGTGCCATGGTTTCCCTTGCCTTTTTTCTCCCATCAATTCATTAATCATCACATGAAACCAAAAGAAAATAGGAGTTAATTAGCAAACATGAAAAGTGAACAAAATTCCAAAATACTTTAATTCATTATTAGGGTGGTTTATGGAATCAGAATAAACAGGGTTGTTTCTCACTAAAGCCTCATAAATCAATTTTCAAATCATGGGCCAAATTCTATTGTAAATCACAAAGTTGTTTTGGTTCACAAAAGAAGAAAAATGCAAACAGAATTCCTTCATGAATCATCCCAATAAGCAAAACAAAGTTGAAAAGCCCAAACAACTAAAGCCTCATACACTTTGTTTTATCATTGGCCTAAAAATTTGCCTATTGCAAATCACAAGTACAAGCATAGTTCACAAATAAGACAAACCAGGAATTCAAAAGTCAATCTCTTGCAAATCTCAATGTTGGTTCACAAAAGATAGAGGAGAAATCAATAAAAATCAGAATCCAACATCCTTGTTTTCACGCAAATTTACAAGCCTCATGTGATTTCATGTCAAAAAGAAAATTCAGAATTTAAAAAGTCAAGTCATAGGCCAAACTTTGCTGCAAGATCTCAAACAAATATAAGAAGAAATCCGCTTGGTGCACAGAAAAGAGAAAGAAAACTCAGAAAAAGCAATACAACAAGTACAAAGTTTGTAAGAAAGCCAAATAAGTACAACCTCAAGCAAGAAAAGTTAGAAATTAAAGTGACAAGTCCAAACCGAAACTATGCCCCTTAAGTCAGTATCAAAATTGTTACAGAAAAGTAAGCAAATTCAACAAGCTAGCCACAATATAAAAGCAGGACATAGTTCACAAGCAAGAGGAGAGATATTGGTTCACAAAAAATATACAGAGGTGCAAAAATCGCAACAACCACATAAACTCCAACGTCATTTTCCAGCTCCCTTCACAAAATATACACAAACATACAAATACAAAATCGAAATACCCAAACATCAAAAAACCCTAAATAGTTTTCATCATCATTTTCCTAAAAAAAACACGACCCTTTAGAAATTCAGCAAGAGGAATAAGAAAAGGAACAAACTCACTTGGAATCCAACTGGTAAAGAGGCCGAATCACTCTCCTTATCCTTTCCACTTTTCATTTTTTTTTCTCATTGTAAAATCAAACAAAACACAGTTAGATACCCAGAACAAAATAGGAGAAATGATATAGAGAAACGATACAAAGCTATGGCATCCGATCGAAGGAGATGAAGAGGATGTGACTGTGAAATCGCGAGAGAGATGAAAGAGGCACTGCCTCTATGTTAGGGTTCACAAACCCTTTTCTTTGTTTTTGTTTAGATTTAAGGGGTACGTCTTGGGTCGACCCGGTTCGGCCTAAGCCCACCATTTTTTTATTTTCAAAATTTATTGCATTATATATATATATATATATATATATATATATATATATATATATATATATATATATATATATATATATATATATATATATATATATATATATATATATATATATATATATATATATATATATATATATATATATATATTATTGGATTTATAACAATAACAGATTGAAGCAGCTGGCGCGGTGGTGAAGGTAATGTTGGAAAAACTTGAAGACAGGGGTTCGAATCCCCCTAAGACTGTTTTTGCTTTCTTTATTTTTCTGTTTGAATTATTATTGCTATTGGGCTCAAACTCCAACCCATTTATCTTCCTCACACGCACACCCCCTATCATCTAAAACACCACTCAACCCATTAGCCTTTTTTTCTCTTTGCTTCTAAACAAAAAAACATTTTTGGGCCAGACCTAAAACAAAAAAACAGTTTTACTCCACATACACCCTGAATCCTTTTTACACCCCCTGACTTAATTTTATATTTTTATTTTTTCTTTTCTTTATTATTATTTGATTATTATTATTATTATTATTATTATTATTATTATTATTATTATTATTATTATTATTATTATTATTAAAATGCCAAAAATATTTAATATTTATATTTATATATTTATTTTATTTTATTTCTTTCTAAACTGAAAAAGACAAAAAACATTTTTCTTAATAAAATTCATTTCTTTTTTCTTAATTAAACAAATAATTAGTCTAAGGTTTAATTTATTTTCTTTTGTTTAGTTTAGAACTTAGATTTTCTTTTAAATTAATTTCATACTAATGTAGTTAATATTAAAACTCTTTTCACAAAAAAAAAACCTAAAAAATATTTCTTTCCTAATTAACCTAGTTTTATTTTCTTATTTTTAATTAATTATTTTCTTTTAGTTAATTAAGTTAAAACCAAAACTTTTCTTTAACAAAATCCAAACAAAAATTCATTTCTTTTTTCCATTTATCCTTGTACATTATATTTACATTTTTTGTACATTTATTAAATTCGATATGATTGTAATAGATAATTAGAGTTTTAATTTCTTACAATTCCCCATTTGTAATTTGTACACCTCATCCTCAAATGATGTAATAACGTAGGATATTTATTTCCCGTAATTTATCGCTTTCATATAAATACTAGTAAATTAGGGTTTGTATGGAAAGATAAAAATCAACCGTTAGATAATCCTAAATCTCAAAGATAAAAATGCATGCAATCAAAACACAATCCACACAAGCACCTCTAGGATAATCTCGCTTGTTGCCTCGGAAAAATAGTTATGTCCCTCGAATGTGGGATGCTTTAACAAAGACCCTAGATAAAAAAAGATCGTAGTCCCTCGATGACCCTTTGACGTTGCCTTCGGCAAAACGATCTTAGTCCCTTCGAAAATTGCTAAAGCGTCTTACAAGTTGCCTTCTATGACTACACGATTGACCCGCGCCCGTCCCTTTACATCCAAAGATAGGTCTTCTTACCAATCAATGGTAAGATATCAATATCAAAGGAAAGGAGGAAATAAAGAAAAGACTTTTGAGTAGGTAGAACGTTCTTAGTTGCTTGCTCACAACCATCTTCAAAACCAACATCTTTTCAAACACACCAAACACTTTCAAAAACATGAAATATTTTCAAAAGTCCAACACTTTGTATGCATTCTTATAGAGACGAGAATCATTACAAAGTTTGCCTAAACGAAGGCGCTTTTCAAAAATACTTTCGAAACCCACCACAAACACATTTCAAACAAAGCGATTTCAAAAGTGAGTTAGAAAGCAACTAAGACCCCATATATAATTATGGATGAAAAGGGTGCTAACACCTTCCCTTTTCATAACCTACCCCCCAGACTCAAGAAAATATCTCAAAGGTCTTTCCTGTTCTTTTCATCCTTTCCTTATTGGATAAAAGAAAAGTCGGTGGCGACTCTTACTATCCGCAACAATTATGATAAAACGCAAAACAACCAAGTCAGTTCTCCCACCGTATCGTAGAACTAGCGACTCTGCTGGGGAATGTACTTAAAAGTGGGGTTACCTTAGAGATAGATCACATTTAATTTAGTTCATTGTTTGATTTGTTTGCTTTACATTTATGGGTCCTTGTTTGGGTTTGTATTGATCATCCACCCGAATCTAGGAACATCATTAGGTAAGTAGCAATAGATTGTGGAAACTATACGGCATAGAACGATATGGTTGAAGCAATAGCTACATTAGTGTGATGCATTTGTTGGTACCGATATCCCTTGTGTTGAATCGAGGAGAATATGGGGCCACCGAGTGGTGTCATGAAGTACTAACTGACCATAAAACCTTTAATTGAACAACTTGGCCATTAGGAAGTAGTGAGATAACCGACTTTGGTGTAAAGCTGAAGATTGGTTGATACTCGATACTACGCTCATTGAGATCGTACTTTTGGGATATTTTGGCCGCAAGAAAAGATTGATTATTCTAAAACAATGCCCAATGAATAAAGATCAATGAGATTGAGATTCCCTAGAACCCGATTACTTTGTAGGACAGGTTGAACCAACTAAACTTCAAGAGGGTACTTACCTATGAAACCCATGCAAGCTTAAACCTAAGGTCTTTGTATGCTTTGTTTGTGATTCATGACATCATAAACATCATAAAATCATAAGCATTCTCACTAACCATTTCAAGGATTTAGGAATTTATCTTTGCTCTATTTTATTGTTCATGACTTCCACTCGTAGGAATACCATCCGAGTCAACTTCGTTAAGGTGCATCCTCAATTTCAAGAGTTAGAATCAAGAGTACATGAATAATCTCCCTTCACTAAGAAATATGGTTGACTTCTCAACTTGGCTACCTCAAACTTCCAAGAAGAAATGATGTGTGTGCTTTTCCAATTCTTTGATCCTATGCATCATTGCTTCACCTTTCCCGACTACCAATTGGTTCCTACATTAGAATAATTCTCTAAATTGTTAGGAGTGCCTGTGCTTGATCAAATACCATTCACCGGTTTAGAAGAGACTCTAAAGCCTTAAATTTGAAGATATCCGACATTGTGACAAATTGGGAGACAAGAAGTGGAGTTAAGGGTTTCTTAGCAAAATTTTTGTTGGAGAAGGCTCGTTTGTTCTGGGAAGATATGGATTTTCAAGCTTTTGAGGATGTCTTGGCCCTTTTAATCTATGGTTTGGTTCTATTTCCCAATCCGGACCAACTCATAGATGTGAATACCATCAAGGTTTTTCTCTCTCGTAATCCCATACCTACCTTGCCTAGAGATATTCTACATTATTTCCACACGCGCACCATGAAGAAAATGGGTACTCTTTTGTGTTGCATTTCGTTACTATCTAGGTGGCTTATTTCACACCTACCTCGATCAACATTGAAGAATCAATAAGGCTTGACATGGATCAAAGGATGATGTCACTCTCACACTCGAACATCCATTGGTGTTCTCGATCTTTGGAGGATATTACCATCATTGACCGTTGTGGGGAATTCCCTAATGTCCCACTCTTAGGCATTAGGGGAGGTATCACCTATAACCCATCTCTTTCATTACGGAAGTTTGGGTAGGCACGAAGAGATGGTCCCCATGATACGCTCATCCAAGGTTTGGTATTCGATTACGAGGGCGACGACCAAGGCTATAGTCAAAGGTTCATATGAGCTTGGAGAATGGTAAACAAAATGGATAGTGAGACATTGGGGCATAAAAATTCCATCCCCCTTGAGCCTTACCTTAAGTGGGTACAAACTCATGCTCAAAGCTTGTGATGCCTTACCCCTCCATCCTACCTATCATCATGGAGCCTATTGCTGAGGGAGATGTTCCATATACTGTCCTTCCTCCCGATATGCCTACTTCTCTTGAATATTTTCAAAGACCTTGGATTAAGCTCAAAGGGGAGCGAGACACCTTCGAAACTCAGTTCTACACAAGCGAGACGAAGGTTTTGGAGCTTACGAGACAACTTCATGAAGAACGAAGTTTGAACACCTACATTGCACCAAAGAGGATGCGCTCATGTAAAGCCTGATTCTTGTTATGGTTTTAGGAGTTTATTTTGTATTTTCTTCCTCCATTGTAAACCCAAGAGGCATGTTGTAATCAATATGAACTTATTAATGCAATTAATGTTTGTTCCTTCTTTGTCTAAACAAATTTAAATATTCTAAAGTCCTTGAAATCATTAGCATGCGCATTCCATGCATCATAACATAAGCAAGCTTTCCACAACAAGTTTCCTCATCTTTCTACTATTTATTTTAGTAACATGGATATCGAGCAGATCGTGAAAGATTTGCAAGCACATAATTCCCAGTTCCAAGAGACCTTACTGACCCTGGCCAAGGGACAACAAGAGCTGATGACACTGCTGGTGGTAAAAAAGAAAACTAAGAAGAAGAGCCTCATCAACATGGGGAAAAAGTTTAAAGGCCCAGTCCGTCAGGTACATATAGTTGAAGAGTCATCCGAGGAAGACGAGAACCAGGTGGAAGAGGCAAGGATAACCCGTTCTAGGGGTGAAAATGATCAAGCTTCCGAGGATGAATACTACTTTGATAAATAGTACCCACCGGCCGAGGATAAATACAAGCAGTTAGAGGATAGACTGAAAGCCGTTAAAATTCAAGCTGTACCTGGTTTAGATTTTGGTGATTTGGGCTTAGTACCTAGGGTCGTCATTCCCCATAAATTCAAAATACCAGTCTTTGCTAAGTATGACAGAGTTTCATGCCTGAAACTTCATCTGAGGTCCTACGTCCGCAAGATACAACCACATACTATTGACAAGAAGCTATGGGTCCATTTATTCCAAGAGAGTCTGATTGGGACTTAGTTAGATTGGTTTTACCAATTGGAGGGTTCTCGCATTCACACATGGGAATATCTAGCCACTGCTTTTTATCATCAATATCAGTACAACACCGATTTAGTACCAAAAAGAGTTCAACTTCAAGGAATTACAATGGGTGCTAATGAAGGGTTTAAAGAGTATACGCAAAAATGGAGGGATCTTGTTGGTAGAGTTCAACCACCATAGACTGATAGGGAGTTGGTGGACATGTTCATGGGAACACTAACGGGACCCTATTTCAACTTGCTAATTGGTAGCTCATCTTTCGGTTTCACTGAGTTAATTCTGACTGGTGAAAGGGTCGGGAGTGGAATCAAGAGTTGAAAAATTCCCATGGCATCTGCTTCTACATAAAGCATTATAAAGAACGCCTTTACTGGCAAGAAAGAATCCAATGTTGTTTATAGATCAAGGGCTCATACCAAGACGGATCACTGTCCATCTGTTAATGCTGTTTTGATCTCCAACCCTCCATCTTCTAAAAGAATCATCCAACCATCAACGATCTGAAATTCCTCGAAGACAGTTCACAAGGATTAGCATGTTACTATCCCAAGACTTGCAACATCTATTGAAGGCCAACTTAGAGAGATTGTGTGATCCGCCATCAAATCCAAATACTACATCACCGAAGTACAATCTAAATGCCAAGTGCGCGTATCATTCCAACAACCCTGGGCATGAAACTGATCAATGTTGGGCTCTGAAGAATAAGATTCAAGACCTGATAGACAACAAAACTATTGAGTTTTATCCACCTACAACTCCAAATGTGATAACTGCATCAATGTTGAACCATGGCAAAGGTGTCAATGTGATTGATGACACTGCTTTTGTTTCCTCCGTTGAGGATTTGACTACTCCATTGACTACTATGAAGGGAAATTTTCTAAGAGCTAGGGTGTTCCCTGGATGTTTAAAAGACCGATTGCTGTGCTGAAAAAATAAATGGATGCAAGTGGCTGAAAGAAGGTGTTAAATGCCTAACAGATAGTCACGGGATCCTGTTTGAAAAAATTCCTACCATCAAGATAATGACCAATAAAGCTAAAGACCTTGCCATAATAACAATCTCCAACAAGCCTCTTAGGATCTCCTCAAAGGGTCCTATTAGGATTTCAAATGAATCAACAATTTCTCCTTTAATAATCACTACTCCTGGGCTGATTCCTTACTCCTCCGACAAAGCAGTTCCATGAAACTATGATGCCGAAGTTTACTATCATGGAATAAAGCAAGATTCATGGATCAAAGAAGACAATACCAACGATTTTACAAATTTTGTAGGTTCTAGTAAGGTAACAAGAACAGGGAGGATCTTCTCCTTTGACATCTCACCTCCGACTATTACAACCAATCCTGTTCGCATAACCAATAACAAGCCTAATACCAACACTAGAGGCAAATAAAAAGTTAGTGAGCTTGTTGAGATAGGGGCACCTAACAGAGGTGTTGATGCTGAAGAGCCTTCCACTCGAGAGATGGAGGAAGTCTTGAAAATTATAAAGAAGAGTGATTTCAAAATAGTTGAACAACTGGGGTAAACCCCCTCCAAAATCTCCATGCTGTCATTAATACTATGTTCTGATGCTTATTCCCAAGCTTTAATCATGTTCTTGAAGAAAGCTCATGTGCCCCAAGAGACTACAGCTGGCCAATTCGAGAATTGTGTGGCAAGTTTAACGGCTGGCAACGTATTAGGTTTCTCTTACACTGACTTGACACCAGTTGGAAGGAATCATAACAAGGCCTTGAATGTCTCTATTAAGTGCATGGGAACTACCCTGGCTCATGTCCTGATTGATACCAGTTCCTCTCTAAATGTTCTACCTAAAGGTGCTTTGGACCGACTAGATTGTGAAGGCTTGGTGTTGAAACCAAGTGACATAGTTGTAAGGGCTTTCGATGGGTCTAAAAGGATGGTGCATGGAGAGGTGGATCTCCCTATTAAGGTGGGATCACAAATTTTCAACTCCACTTTTTATATAATGGACATACGTCCTACCTACTCTTGTTTGCTTAGGCGCCCTTGGATCCATGGGGCAGGGGTAGTAACATCCACCCTTCATAAAAAATTAAAGTATCCAGTCAAAGGGAAGATCGTTACTGTTTGTGGTGAAGAAGAATTTATGGTGAGCCACCTCAATTCCTTCAAGTATGTGGAAATGGATGGCGAGTTCATAGAAACTCCTTGCCAGGATTTCGAAGTTGTTCCTCCTATGGTTGCCGCCACCAAAATCTCCTCTGACATATCAAAAGCTGATAAAGTTGTACCAATAATGGTTTCACTTAAAGATTCCCGTGCCGTGGTCAAATATGGAAGTTGTACTATCTGGGGACAACTCCCCGACATTCCTTTTAAAGCAGACAAATTTGGGTTGGGTTTCACCACCGAAGCTCAGAAAGAGGTCAGACGCGCTCGCGTGGGAAAGCCACCTCTTCGCATCGGAAATTATGAAGTAAACATTGTGGAAGACCCTGACGATGGATGTGATTTTGAAGAATGGATCTACCCTACTTCCAGAGGAAAGCTCAATAACTGGAACACAAAGGATTTCACTCCCATCTCCTTCATTGATGAGTAATTACTGTTTATTATTTTCTGTCAATTCAAGAACTTTTGTCTGTAATTTTAATTCCAAACAATGACTTTTAGGCCATGTGCCTTTCTCGGGGAACCATGATCCATTTGTTAAGGGTTTTGTTCATGTTCATTTATCATTTGATCATTTATTGGAAAACATTGGACCTTTGCATTCAAATTATATTCTCACTGTCTTTCTTTTTCTTTATTGCATTTTTTAAATAGCCATGTATCTTACATGCACACACATACTTGCAGATTCTCATCCACTCCGAATCTCATTGCCAATGACTCTACTATTGCCAATTATAACTTCGAACATCCAATTAACCAAGCCGAAGATGAAGGTGAGGAAGATTGTGAAATACCAGGGGAACTAGCCAGACTTCTAATGCAAGAGGAGAAAGCTATTCAACCTCACGAAGAGCCAGTTGAAGTGATCAACCTAGGTACCGAAGAAGCCAAGAAAGAGGTCAAGATAGGCACTAACTTAGAAGACAGTATCAAAAGTAGATTGGTACAGATGTTACATGACTATGTTGAAGTGTTTGCTTGGTGTTATTTGGATATGCCAGGATTGGATACTAACATTGTGGTTCATCGCCTACCAATAAAGGAAGATTTACCTCCTGTCAAGCAAAAAGTTTATCGTATGCGGCCGGACATGTCCGAAAAGATAAAGGCTGAGGTAATGAAACAGTTTGATGCATGTTTTCTAGATGTAACATCATACCCTCAATGGGTGGAAAATGTGGCCCCCGTACCGAAGAAAGATGGGAAAGTTCGTATGTGCATAGACTATAGGGACTTGAATAGGGCGAGCCCCAAAGATGATTTCCCTCTACCTCATATTAACGTCTTTGTTGATAACACTGCTCAACATAAAGTCTTCTCCTCCATGGATGGATTTTCTGGATACAACCAAATCAAGATGGCTCCCGAAGACATGGAGAAGACCACCTTTGTTACACAATGGGGCATCTCTTGCTACAAAGTCATGTCATTCGGATTGAAGAATGCAGGGACAACATATCAAAGAGCTATGGTAGCTTTATTTCATGACATGATCCATCACGAAATAGAGGTCTATATGGATGATATGATTGCAAGGTCGCAAATTAAAGAAGAGCATCTCGATCACCTACACAAGCTGTTTGAGAGGTTGGAGAAGTACAAACTAAGTCTAAATCCTAACAAGTGCACATTCGGGGTAAGATCTGGAAAGCTCCTAGGTTTTGTCGTCAGTGGCAGAGGTATTGAAGTAGATCCTATAAAGGTCAAAGCCATTCAAGAAATTCCAGTTCCCTATTCTGAAAAGGAAGTCAGAGGTTTCTTGGGTCGACTTAACTACATTGCTCGCTTCATCTCTCACTTAAATGCTACTTGTGAGCCAATATTCAAACTCTTGAAGAAAGATCAAGTAATCAAATGGAATGAAGACTGCCAAGTTGCCTTTGACAAGATCAAGGAATATTTACAAGAACCTCCTATCTTGATGCCTCCAGTTGAAGGAAGACCCTTGACCATGCATTTAACTATATTAGATAACTAAATGGGGTGTGTGTTAGGCCAATATGACGAGTCTGGTTAAAAAGAGCATACAATATACTACATGAGAAAAAAGTTTACCGACTGTGAAACCAGATATTCATTGCTCGAGAAAACTTGCTGCACTCTGGCATGGGATGCTCACCAGATAAGACATTATATGTTGACTCACACCACTTTATTGATTTCTGAGATGGACCATATCAAGTACATCTTCGAGAAACCACCCCTCTCCGGACGAATAGCTAGGTGGAAAATGATTCTGACCGAATATGACATCCAATATACTACATAAAAAGCCATCAAAGGAAGTGTATTGGCATATCATTTGGCCCATCAAGCTGTTAGTGATTACCAGTCTATGAACTTTGACTTTCCGAATGAGAATATTATGCTAGTAACTGACTGTGAAGAACCTGGACCGTATGGCGGACCTGAACAAGGATCCCAATGGACTATGGTTTTCGATGGGGCTTCCAACTCTTTGGGCAATGGAATTGGTGCTGTGATTATTTCTCCTGAGGATTGCCATACTCCTTTCATTGCTAGATTGTGCTTTGATTGTACGAATAACATGGCTGAGTACGAAGCGTGCATCTTGGGCCTAAAGGCTACTATTGACTTAAGGATCAAACTCTTGAACGTATTCGGAGATTCTGCTCTAGTGATCAGTCAAGTCAAAGGAGAATAGGACACTAAGCATCCTAACCTTATTCCTTACAAGGAGCTTGTGTTAACCCTGATACCATACTTCGAGGAGATCACCTTTGAACATTTCCCTAGAGAAGAAAATCAATTGGCTGACACCTTGGAAACAACGTGTTCCATGTTCAAGGTTAAATGGGACAATGAAGCTCCTATGATTACAATCAAAAGATTTGACGAACCTGCGCACTGTTATGAGCTTGACACTAATGAAGAAAAGTTGTGGTACCATGAAGTAAAGAGATATCTTGAGGCACAAGAGTGTCCTGAAGGAGCTTCCATCAATGATAAGAAATTTTTGTGAAGCTTTTTAACCAAATTCTTCCTAAGCAATGGAATCCTGTACAAACGCAACCATGATTCTACTCTACTCCGGTGTGTGGACAAGAAGGAGGCAGAGGAGATCATGGAAGACATGCATGATGGTATCTTTAGAACTCACTCTAGTGGGTACACTATGGCCAAGAAAATCCTGAGGGTTGGTTACTATTAGTCTACAATGGAAATTGATTGTCATCATCACTCAAGGACCTGTCACAAGTGTTAAATCTATGCTGACAAGATCCATGTGCCACCCATTCCCTTGAATGTCATGACTGCTCCGTGGCTATTTGCAATATGGGGAATTGATATCATTGGAGAGATCAAACCTACTGCTTCCAATGGACATTGCTTCATTCTTGTCGCTATTGATTACTTCACCAAATGGGTCGAAGCTGCTTCATTTGCCTCAGTCACGAAGAATGTTGTAGCCAGGTTTATCAAGCATAACCTCAATTGTCGTTACGGTATCCCCAAAATGATTATCACCGACAATGAAACCAATCTCAATAATGCTATGGTTATGGAAATTTGCACTCAGTTCAAGATCAAGCATCACAATTCTTCTCCTTACAGACCTAAAATGAATGGTGAAGTGGAAGCTGCCAATAAAAATATTAAGAAGATTGTGCAAAAGATGGTGGTAACAGATAAAGACTGGCATGAGATGTTACCGTTTTCTCTCCACGAAAACCGTACTTCAGCTCGAACGTCAACTGGGGCAACTCCTTTCTCTTTGATCTATGGCATGGAAGCTGTCTTACCTGTAGAGGTTCAGATGCCTTCCCTAAGGATTACGAAAGAGGCAGATTTAGGCGAAGACGAGTGGGTGCAAACTAGGTTGGATCAGCTAAACTTGATCGATGAGTAGTGACTGGCTGCTGTTTATCATGGTCATATGTATCAAAAATGTATGATCAAGGTGTTCGACAAAAAAATTAAGCCTCGAGTGTATCAGAATGGTGACTTAGTAATAAAGTGCATCATTCTCCCACAAGGCGACCCCAGGGGAAAATGGCTCCCACTTACGAAGGACGCTTTGTTGTAAAGAAAGTTTTCTCTGGTGGAGCCATGATGCTGACTACTATGGATGGTGAATATTTTCCACATCCTGTGAACACGGACATAGTTAAAAATACTATGCATAAAATGAACCTCTAGGTTGACATACCTAGACAAAAATAAGGGCATCCCGGCGAACCAAAGGTTTGGGCAAAAGTTAGGGATATGTGCAAAAGATTGTACACCCGACAAGTTTAAAATCCGAAAGGGCGGCTTGGGTAAAAATGGGTATCCTGGTGGGCTGAACACCCGAAAGGGCAGTCCAAGCAAAAGTTAAGGATTAAAGCGTATGACTATGTCTCATGAAATCTCTACAACCAGCTTTATTACTAAGGTACGAGTTCAAATGATCCAAGGGCATTCCAATCAACTTCTTTCAACAGCAAGGGACGATGCTCGAAGACATAAGGGCAATAGTGGAGTTGGAACACAATGGGATCACTTCCACATGGCTATTTATTTTGTTTTCACTTTGTATTCCTTTCGACGATTTCATCTTACTAGGATCTCTGTCTCTTTGTAAAAAAACGCCTTTTCATGGGCAAAACATCAATACAAATATACTTTGAAGTGCAAACTTTTTTTGTTTTTTCTGTTTTGAGTGCAAAAGCTTCCAATGACTAAAATTGAATGAACATATGCATATGAACATGATTAAACTATTTAGCAAATGTATACCTGAAAATAGTAACAAGCATCTCCTTAAGACATTTGAAGATGTTCTCACAGAGTTATTAACATTATCCCCTCAAGTTTGGATTCATGAAATCCCTAGCCAGAGTTTCAACCTCCGGAAAATCCTCTCCTCAACTAATTTGAAGAAGTCTTATGGAGCCCCTTCCCAAAAAATACACCTCTTCCGCAGATCGTCAGATATTCTCTTCAACAAGGTTTATTTTCCCAACAAAATTACAAATCCCCCAGCTCGAGTTTACCCCTCAGATTGATATCAAGGGACCGAAACCCCTAATCCCCGAAAAAATCATTATAATTCTCAACGGAGTTGCTACTATCACCAAAAGCGACTGTGAAGTATGGAATTCGACTAGACAATAATTGACTCCTTTCTATTCAAAGCAAATGAAGCTTGGATCTGACCAGATAATGGTTCAACTTCATTCCTATCCAAGCAAGTTACTTTGAAGCCTGGACCCGACTAGATGCTAGTTCAACTTCACCCTATCCTCAATTTACTGTGAAACCTGGACCTGACCAGATAATAGTTTGAGTTGCTGAAACCTGGACCCAACTAGATAACAGTTTGAGTTGATGAAACCTGGACCCGACCAGATAACAATTGATCTCCATTTCAAGTTACTAAAGCCTGGAACCGACCAAATATAGTTTAACTTCTCCAATTACTGCAAAGTCTGGACCCGACCAATTAACAGTTTGAGTTGCTGAAACCTGGACCCGACCAAATAACAGTTAACCTTAAGTCTAAGTTGCTACGAAACCTGGACCCAAACAAATACTAGTTTAACTTCTTCAATCACTAACAAAACTCCCCTTCCCCAGTAGAGTTTTCCACTATCCCCAGTGAGTTGTTGTAAATCCTGGAATCCGACTAGATAACAGTTAACTTCTTTATCCCTAACAAGTTGTTGTGAAGCCTGGAATCCGACCAAATAATAACTAAACTTTCTTCCTCTCCAATCAAGAGATAACTCCCTGATAGAGCAATGGACAACTAAAACTCCTGAACTCTTTCCCCCAAGCAGAAATCAACACTCTCCACAAAACCTTCTCAAGCAAAGTCAATGTTCCCCAGAGGAGTTCTCCTCAACAAAACAAGAATTCCCAGGGGAAGAATTCTAAGCAAAACTTGAAGATGCACATATTCTTTATCCTCAAAAGCCGTATGGGATTTAAACTTTCCAAGGCTCCCCAACACTTGTCAAGGATTTAATTTCCAGACAAGGATATGCTGCAATAACATTTCACATTCATACATCATAGCATACATGACAAATGCATATAACATAGTCTCATTTATTTTGAGAACATCATCACGCCATGCATACATCTGCATACAACTAATTCTTTTCCTTGTGGGAAAAGTCCAATCAATAATCAAAGACCTCTTCTGGTTAGATTTATTTCGTCCAGTTAAAGACATGCGAATCAAAGACCTCTTCTGGTTAGATTTACTTCTTCCAGTTTAAAGACAGACAAATATCATTAACATTTACCAAATAGGTCAGAGATTAATTCCCGAAGCAAGCAGGGGAAACTATCTCTACGACCAACAAAAACCGAGTTCCGGATTGTTGTACCCCAAAATTTTCCCTCGCAATTTTCTCAAGAAATGCAAATTAGGGTTTGAAATGGAATTTTTCATAACTTAGAATTTTTCTAAGTTATGGAAAACCCTAATTTTTTCCCAACTTTGCCCCACTTTTTCACCAAGATTCATTTGGATTCAAACAAAAGTCAAAACATGAAAGTTGTAGCTTGTTGCATAATATACAACTTTGATTCACAAAGTTTTCCAATTTGAGGCTTGTATCTCAAGTTAAAATTTTTTGAATAAGGGCACTAAACCATTCTTAACTTAGTGAATTTTTGACCTATTTTGACAAGGTTTTCTACCTAACTTCAAGGCCATTTTCCATACACTTCCACTTGGAATTTCAATTTGCATTTCAAAGACGGATTGTAGTACACATTCCAAGCTTTCCAAAATGTCCAAGAACTTCTCAAACAACCTCATGGTTAGGGAGAATCGAATTTTGCAAAATGGGCAAAAGTCACTTTGATTCATGGCCATGTACATGTTCATACACTTTGCAATTTTTTCAAATCAGCATGGGCAAGCTAGTTACAGGCCTCTAATCCTTTTCTTACTCAATAATTAAATGCCAACTCATTGTGTTTTAGATTTGTTTTGTTCATATAGTCATTACACAAGGAATTAAGCCTTAATTGGAAAAAGTGGTTTATCCATTTTTGAAAAGAAGAACTTTATGTCAAGTTTGCAAATCAAATGGTACAATGCATATCTTTGGACACAAGATTCATGGACATAACATTCTGATCAAGACAAAAAGATGCAGGTTTTCAGGCTTAGGCAGGCAGAGATAGAGAGAAAGATATACAAGAAGAACAACACAGTTCAAAAAAGGCAGAACTTTCACCAAAACACAAAAGAAAAACACTTCAAAAACTCACAACCTGCATATGCAAGCAAACCACATACTGAAGCAAACACAAAGCTCAGAAACCAGCAATACATGGCCTAAAAACTTCATAACCTCAAACCTAAACAACCATACCAACATAACCTGCTGAAGCAAATTCAAACCAGTCTAAACCCATAACCTGCATCAGTCAAAACCTGTCAAAACCCTCACCATACTGCATAAACCATAAAACATATACAAACACCACAACCCTGCCAATAACTCAAACACAAAGAGAACCAAGTCAAAGCCTGAAAAGCATAAACCTGCTAAGCAAGCATAAACTGGTTAAGCCTTTTAACCTGCTAGCAGTGTCAAAAACCAGAAAACCAGTTTTTCAATACAACTTCAACTGGTGGAAGTATAGTATAAAAGTGTCAAAAACCAGAAAAACCAGTTTTTCAATACAACTTCCACTGGTGGAAGTATAGTGTAAAAAGTGTCAAAAACCAGAAAAACTAGTTTTTCAATACAACTTCCACTGGTGGAAGTATAGTGTAAAAAGTGTCAAAAACTAGAAAACCAGTTTTTCAATACAACTTCCACTGGTGGAAGTATAGTGTAAAAAGTGTCAAAAACCAGAAAACCAGTTTTTCAATACAACTTCCACTGGTGGAAGTATAGTGTAAAAAGTGTCAAAAACCAGAAAACCAGTTTTTCAATACAACTTCCATCTCAGCTTACACACACTTAGACAAAGTTATCAAACACCTTCCAAAGATCAGAACCAAGCTATTGCACGACCCTTGCACCTCTCAAACACTCCCCTTGCCATAATCACTTTCAAGCATTCTTGCCCAAACCAGTTCACATACCTTCCTTACCATCTATGCAAGCTATCCAAAAGCTAAGACACGATCTGTAACACCTCCAAGCCACTTCACCATTTTTTATTTTTCTGTTTTGCAGTTGAAGTTCTCTAGCACGACTCAGGGAGTTTCAAGACAAAGTAGAACTTGGAATAGCATCCTTACACTTCAAGGAAGCCATGCAAATCATCATCTTGCTCTGAAAACTCCTCCATTGCAAAGCACGATTCCAACTGAACAGGTATCTTCATGAAGTTCTATCTCTCAGTATAGGCATTGTTAGCTTTAGGTTTGTAAAGGAAACATGTCACAATCATAGCCCTGAACATGGCCATATAATTAAATTTGAAAATACTTTTTTTTTTCTTTTCTTTTAATTAAAACATATATCTGTACATATCATACAATATATTTGAAAATACTTTTTTCTTTTAAATATACTTTTGTACATAATAAGTAAACCTACATTTTGCATAATTCTTTTTAATTAAAATATTTTGTACATAACAATATAAAATTACACTTCTTTTTTTATATATACATAATTCAATTCTTGACATTTAATACTTTTTGTACATAAATAATAAAATACATTTTTACACCATGTAATTAAAATTGAAAGCATTTTCCTTTTTTTTAATTAAAATATTTTTGTTCATAACAAATGAAAAATACTTTTTGTATACATAATTAAAGCTTAGAAATATTTTCTTTTCTTAAAACATCATTTTTATACATAATTTAATTAGAACTTGAACATTCAATTAAAACATTTCTTTTGTACATATTAAAAGAAATACAAGATCAATAATTAAACAAATACCTTAATACACATTAATTTCACCTTGTCGCACATGTAAATAATCACTTACACAATACATTTCATACTTACACAATACATTCACATTGCCCCTATACACATTTGCTTATATATTGATATTCGGTATTTACATTTGATCGCAAATTCGATTTGGTTGTAACTTATTGGATACTATAAGTCTCATCCCCATTCATACACATGTACCCCCATTCCCGGATACTTATTTTGTAATAGCGTAGATTTTACATTTTCGCAATTTACCGCTTTCAATTATACCATGGTTAGATCTAGGGTTTGCATGTACATAAAATCAAACGCTAGATAACCTAATACAAAACAAATACATGAAATCAATACAAAATCACACTTGCACCCCCTAGGGTAATCCCACATGTTGCCTTCCAAAATGGGCCACGCTTGCACGTCGAGTATCTTTGGCAAAACAAAATCAAAATGATCATAAGTCCCTTAAAGTGTTGCCTAAACGGAATGATCATAGTCCCTTCAAAGCAAATTGCCAAAGACACTTGGCATCATTGCATTCATGGTCCATACGACGACCCGCGCCCGTCCCGAATAAACTTCCTAAACGCAAGATTGTCCATCAAATTCAATGGTGGAACAAAATTGTTAAAAGGGGTTAAAACATAACAAAAACCTTTGAGTACAATAGGGTAGACAAAACTCTTAGTTACTTGAGATCAAACTTGCAAAAACACTTGCCTTCTTTTCAAAAACCATAATCCACAACACTTTCAAACAAACTCTCAAAAACATTTGAAACATCTTTTCGAAAAGATCCACACTTTTGTAAAACACTCAAACACGAGTCAAATACATTGGTCGCCTAAGACAAGGCATCTCTTCAAAAACATTTTCAAAACACACACACACACCACATTTTTAAGCAATCGAAAAAAACAAGGCAAGTGATCTAAAAAACCAAGTAACTAAGAGCCCATGGATAACCATGGATGAAAAGGGTGCTAATCCCTTCCCTTTTCATAATCTACCCCCCGAACCCATGAAATATCTCAAAAGGTTTTTGCTGTGATTTTTTGACCTTTCCTTTAGGATAAAATAAAAAGTCGGTGGCGACTCTTGCTCAACCGCACAAGTGCGAATACGAACGCAAAACACTAGTCAGTTCTCCCACCGTATCACAGAATTGGCGACTCTGCTGGGGAGTTCCTTAAAAGTGGGGTTACCTTAGGGTTTAGATCACCTCTATTTTCATTTGATTGCTTTGCTTGCTTTTACATTTGTGGGCTTTGTATCGGAGTTTCATAGATCCTAACCCGGATCTGGGGAAAACCTTTTTAGGTAGCATAATCTGTGAGGGACCTGTCCGGCATAGACCGACATGGGTGAAGCAGTGGCTACGTTGGTGTGGCATCTTAGTCTGTACCTATATCCCTTGTGTTGCAACAGAGAGAATATAGGTCTTCTAAGGAGTCATTAAACACCAACCAACCTTAGAACCCTAAATTGACCAACTTGGCTATTAGGACAGTAGCAGTATGCTACACTCATTGAGGCTAAACTCTCGCGATGGTTCCGGCCGCGAGAAAAGGTTGCGATGCTGGAGTTATGACCGATTGAGGGTAGCCAATGATTTGAGATTCTCTAAAACCCGGTTACTTTTGATAGGACAGGTTTTAACCAACGAACTGAAAGAGGGTAGTACCTGAACCCCATGCAAGCCTAAACCTAAGGACTTGTTTGCTTTGTGTGAATATGTTTGCCTGTATATACACTCACTTGCTTGTGCATACATGTACATAACATCATGACATCATACCATAGCATTTTCAATAACCATTTCAAGGATCTCGAGGGTTCTTTGGATGCAGGGTTACGTTGAACCAGACGTCTATCAAGGGGTAAGGGGTTTCTCCTCTAAACAAAGTTCTCCAAACAAAGATCAAGTGCAACAACTTGAATCAGTGGCTATGACCCACTGGACATGGTGAGCTTGATTCTCGTGGAGGGACATCCACCGATACAAAGCTCTCCAATCAAAGATCAAGTGCAACAACTTGAATCAGTGGCTATGACCCACTGGACATGGTGAGCTTGATTCTCGTGGAAGGACGTCCACCGGTGCAGGGATCTCCAATCCAAGAGCAAAGTTCAACCTCTAACATTTTCTTGTGTTTACCCCAAGAGATCCTTGAAAGCATGCATCCACATATCATGCATTGCATTTTGACAGTCTTTCCTTTTTTCAGGTTTCCTTACTCTCCTGCTGTTTATTTCAGCAAGAGATGGCTCTAGAAAGGTCTGTCAAAGACATCCAAGACCAGACTGCTCAATTGCAGGAGATGTTCCTGAACTTGTCTCTAGGGCAAGAAGAGATGAAAGCTCTCCTCACCAAGGGCTTGGAGAATTCCAACAACGCCAGGAGTGATCAACTTGCGGAGCTGCAGTTTGATCTGACAACCTTGAGGACCCAAATGATGGGACAGTTGGTGGGCCAGATGGCTCTCATCCAAGACCTATCTCAAAGACAAGAGGAACTCAGAGTCCTTGTCCGCCAACTGCTTCCAAACAACCAACTGGGGAAAGCATCTGAGGTCGAAGAGCAAGTCACCGCTCAACCTCCATCCATTCAAGAAGACAAAGGGAAGGCTCCTTTACTTGCTTCAGGGTCACAAACCCATCAACAACCTCGCCAGCGTCAACGGGGTAATCGGCGTAAGCAAGAAAAGTCGGGAAGACAGTTTACAGAGACTGAAATACCATCATTCTTCATACTGAAGCGTCTGTTGGAGGTCAACTTGCTTACCGTAAAGGACCCTCCTCAGAAGCTCAATACCTCCTCTCCTCACTATCATCCCGACGCATTCTGTGTTTGCCACTCCTACAACCCGGGACACGACACCAACGACTGTTGGGCCTTGAAGAACAAGATTCAAGATCTAATTGACATTGGGGTGCTGGAATTCATGCCAGACGGCGAGATGAAAATCTTCCGTTAAAGGGTTCTCCGCTTGAAGTGACGAAGCCCAAGCTGAAAGACTTTTGCTTCTTTTTGAATTTTCAAAGTTGTAATTTCTTTTGCTGTCAAACAATTATCTGTTGATGTTAAACTCTGTTTTCATTAATGCATTGCATATGTCTGTCTTGAATCCATCCATTCGTTTCACTACTCTTATGCTTTTCTTTATGATATTTGACTCTTGATAAAAAGCTGTAAGCCTTTAGAGGGAGGATGACGAAACAATACCATGATCTTATACAATATGCTTTTGAATAGACCTTGCTGATGATGTACAAGCATTTATTTAAATCCCCAAACACTGGAGTTATAAGGAAGTTAATCCCTAGTCAACCCCTTCGAGCCAAAGAAGTAGGAGTTTTCTGTTCTAAACAATCGAAAACTTTGATATAAACCTGGGGCAGGGTAGTATCTCAGTTAATTCAAGAGAAAACGCGCATTGAAGTCGCAAACTCTCAGTTCGTAATACAATGAACGACGTCAAAAAAGAGAAAGCGTTCCTTTGGAATCAAAAGACAAGGGTGGTTCCCTATCATACAAACAGTCAATCTCTCAAAAGAGAAAAGCCCACCAAGCCAAAACCTATAAAGGAGGCTTAAGAAAGCTGGGGCATCCCGCTGACAGTAATCCCGGAAAACGGTAACAGTCAGGCAAAAGTTAGGGATAACAAATCAAAATAGTGAGGTCATTACAAAATCCTCAACAACATGAAAAATGTTGCAAAAGAAAAAGGAGATGATGACTGTCTCCCAAAATTCAACTGGTGAACCATCACCCAAAGGTCGTCCCAAACTCAAAACAGAGTAAGACGCGCAATTAACTGAGCTTAGGTTGGAGAACATCATGAAGAGCGGGTGGGTACAAATATACTTTGAGCCTTTATCTTTTGATTCTTAAACCGTGAACCAAGCCATGTTACAACCCTTCGAAAGTCCTAATTGAAGCATGGGTTAGTTCGAAAGCATACTGTTACAAAAGGTATCCTGACTCCTGTAAGGCTTTACTCTAAATCTTGTGTTGATTTGTCTTATAAAAAGTTTTCTGCTAAAAACGCATTTTCCAAAACGAAAAAAAACTTCGAGACAAACATAAACTTTGCATTATTTGAATATCACTGTCTGCATTTGACTTTTTGTTTGACAGCGAAGAATTTCATACAGCGAACGTTCGGAGGAACGAAAACTCTCTCAGTAAGTTAAAATCACTTCAAGAGGATGACACTTCCATTACAAATCTCCTATCAACAAGGGGCATTACATGAGGCAGTCCAGTCAAGGTTTCAACAGATCTTTCGAAATTCAGTTAACCTGGGGCAGTCCAGTCAAGATTTCAAGAAATCTCTCAATTCGCAGAGTAATCTAATTCAAGACTCCTTAATCACCACTTGGGGCATTCGAATGTCAAAAGTGTTCAACAATTTCCTTATCACCTCAGAAGATTGATATAGTTCAAGATGTGAACCAGAGATGGCGACATTCTATAACTCATTCAGACTTTCAAGATATAGTTCAAGATGTGACCCAGAGATGGCGACATTCTATAACTCATTCAGACTTTCAAGATGTAGTTTAGATGTGACCCAAGATTTGGCGACATTCTGCAACTCATTCAGAGATTCCTTCAAGATATAGTTCAGATGTGACCCTGATTTGGCGACATTCTATAACTCATTCAGACTTTCAAGATATAGTTCAGATGTGACCCTGATTTGGCGACATTCTATAACTCATTCAGACTTTCAAGATATAGTTCAGATGTGACCCTGATTTGGCGACATTCTATAACTCATTCAGACTTTCAAGATATAGTTCAGATGTGACCCTGATTTGGCGATATTCTATAACTCATTCAGACTTTCAAGATATAGTTCAGATGTGACCCTGATTTGGCGACATTCTATAACTCATTCAGACTTTCAAGATATAGTTCAGATGTGACCCTGATTTGGCGACATTCTATAACTCATTCAGACTTTCAAGATATAGTTCAGATGTGACCCTGATTTGGCGACATTCTATAACTCATTCAGACTTTCAAGATATAGTTCAAGATGTGACTTAGAGATGGCGACATTCTATAACTCATTCAGACTTTCAAGATATAGTTCAAGATGTGACCCAGAGATGGCGACATTCTATAACTCATTCAGACTTTCAAGATATAGTTCAGATGTGACCCTGATTTGGCGACATTCTATAACTCATTCATACTTTCAAGATATAGTTCAGATGTGACCCAAGATTTGGCGACATTCTATAACTCATTCAGACTTTCAAGATATAGTTCAGATGTGACCCAAGATTTGGCGACATTCTGCAACTCATTCAGAGATTCCTTCCAGAAATAGTTCAGATGTGACCCTGATTTGGCGACATTCTGCAACTCATTCAGAATTTCATTCAAGATATAGTTCAGATGTGACCCTGATTTGGCGACATTCAGTAACTTATTCAGAATTTCATTCAAGATATAGTTCAAGATGTGACCCAGAGATGGCGACATTCAGTAACTTATTCCAGACCAACACCTACAGCAATCAGAGGATTCTCGCAATCCCCATCCAGAGAACCTTCCGGAAGCTAACTCCACTCAGAGTCAAGTTTCATTATCCCCAGCAAAGCTAAAACTTCAAATTATCAATCCCCAGCGGAGCCAGACCATTGAACCTTCTCCCCACAGAGTTTCGGGAGGGCAAATCTTGAGTTCCCCAGTGAAGTCGCCAGAGTTACTTCCCACCGAGCTGAAGATTATCAATCTTACCTCCCCAGCATGAGTCTACTAGATTGGAACTCCCCAGTAGAGGTCATCGGGAATTCTCTTTCCCAGCAGCAGCCAAGGATTTATTTTCCCCGGCAGCAGTTAAGATGCTTTTATCTTCAGTCATCTCGGATTCATTTATCCTCAGCAAGATTAGCTCATCAGCTTACATGCGCATTCATCACATTCATGTCATAAACATTGATGTCACGTACATTGCATCATGCATCATAACATTGCATACAACTAACCCTTTGCCTTTTCAGGTAAGATCAGTCGACAGACACAGATCATCTCCCGAGATTCATCCAGAAATAGTTTAGATGTGACCCGGACACGGCGACATTCTGATACTTATTCCAGATCCATTCAGACGCATCATCAGGAAACCCTACACCGGTTCCTCTTCAAGACTTCTGAAAATAGTTTACGGATTCTTCCCAACAACGGATGTCAATCTACCAACTTGTTCAGGCTCTTCTCAACTTTTGAAAACAGTTTACAGATTCTTCCCTACAACGGATGTCAATCTACTGACTGGTTCAGACTCTTCTCAACTTTTGAAAACAGTTTACGGACGCTTCCCAACAACGGACGTTGCTCTATTGCTTATTCAATCCCAACTCCTGAAAATAGTTTACGGATTCTCCAGACATGAACGTCAATCTGTTGCTTATTCGGACCCCTAATTCAGAGATGTTCCAAAACATGGATGCCCTTCTGATACTTGCCCACTCACTTTTGACATACAGTTCAACATGTCCAGATGGCATCTATAAGCCCATCCTCCTACCAGCAGTCACCAGATGGCATCTCTAAGCCCATCCCCCGACAAAATTCTATCGCACCAGATGGCATCTTTAAGCCCATCACCAAATGGCATCTTTAAGCCCATTCACATCTACCATCACATCGCCGAGTGCAAATGTTCTGGGCACTTTAGTGTCCAATCTTCTTTTACCTTCAAGTCGCGAAAGGCAAACTTGCCAATCTAACTCTTCAGGTCCAAGAAGATTGAACAGGGGCAACTGTTGTACCCCAAAATTTGCCCTCGCAATTTTCTCAAGAAATGCAAATTAGGGTTTGAAATGGAATTTTTCATAACTTAGAATTTTTCTAAGTTATGGAAAACCCTAATTTTTTCCCAACTTTGCCCCACTTTTTCACCAAGATTCATTTGGATTCAAACAAAAGTCAAAACATGAAAGTTGTAGCTTGTTGCATAATATACAACTTTGATTCACAAAGTTTTCCAATTTGAGGCTTGTATCTCAAGTTACAAATTTTTGAATAAGGGCACTAAACCATTCTTAACTTAGTGAATTTTTGACCTATTTTGACAAGGTTTTCTACCTAACTTCAAGGCCATTTTCCATACACTTCCACTTGGAATTTCAATTTGCATTTCAAAGACGGATTGTAGTACACATTCCAAGCTTTCCAAAATGTCCAAGAACTTCTCAAACAACCTCATGGTTAGGGAGAATCGAATTTTGCAAAATGGGCAAAAGTCACTTTGATTCATGGCCATGTACATGTTCATACACTTTGCAATTTTTTCAAATCAGCATGGGCAAGCTAGTTACAGGCCTCTAATCCTTTTCTTACTCAATAATTAAATGCCAATCCATTGTGTTTTAGCTTTGTTTTGTTCATATAGTCATTACACAAGGAATTAAGCCTTAATTGGAAAAAGTGGTTTATCTATTTTTGAAAAGAAGAACTTTATGTCAAGTTTGCAAATCAAATGGTACAATGCATATCTTTGGACACAAGATTCATGGACATAACACTCTGATCAAGACAAAAAGATGCAGGTTTTCAGGCTTAGGCAGGCAGAGATAGAGAGAAAGATATACAAGAAGAACAACACAGTTCAAAAAAGGCAGAACTTTCACCAAAACACAAAAGAAAAACACTTCAAAAACTCACAACCTGCATATGCAAGCAAACCACATACTGAAGCAAACACAAAGCTCAGAAACCAGCAATACATGGCCTAAAAACTTCATAACCTCAAACCTGAACAACCATACCAACATAACCTGCTGAAGCAAATTCAAACCAGTCTAAACCCATAACCTGCATCAGTCAAAACCTGTCAAAACCCTCACCATACTGCATAAACCATAAAACATATACAAACACCACAACCCTGCCAATAACTCAAACACAAAGAGAACCAAGTCAAAGCCTGAAAAGCATAAACCTGCTAAGCAAGCATAAACCGGTTAAGCCTTTTAACCTGCTAGCAGTGTCAAAAACCAGAAAACCAGTTTTTCAATACAACTTCCACTGGTGGAAGTATAGTATAAAAAGTGTCAAAAACCAGAAAAACCAGTTTTTCAATACAACTTCCACTGGTGGAAGTATAGTGTAAAAAGTGTCAAAAACTAGAAAAACTAGTTTTTCAATACAACTTCCACTGGTGGAAGTATAGTGTAAAAAGTGTCAAAAACTAGAAAACCAGTTTTTCAATACAACTTCCACTGGTGGAAGTATAGTGTAAAAAGTGTCAAAAACCAGAAAACCAGTTTTTCAATACAACTTCCACTGGTGGAAGTATAGTGTAAAAAGTGTCAAAAACCAGAATACCAGTTTTTCAATACAACTTCCATCTCAGCTTACACACACTTAGACAAAGTTATCAAACACCTTCCAAAGATCAGAACCAAGCTTCTGCACGACCCTTGCACCTCTCAAACACTCCCCTTGCCATAATCACTTTCAAGCATTCTTGCCCAAACCAGTTCACATACCTTCCTTACCATCTATGCAAGCTATCCAAAAGCTAAGACACGATCTGTAACACCTCCAAGCCACTTCACCATTTTTTATTTTTCTGTTTTGCAGTTGAAGTTCTCTAGCACGACTCAGGGAGTTTCAAGACAAAGTAGAACTTGGAATAGCATCCTTACACTTCAAGGAAGCCATACAAATCATCATCTTGCTCTGAAAACTCCTCCATTGCAAAGCACGATTCCAACTGAACAGGTATCTTCATGAAGTTCTATCTCTCAGTATAGGCATTGTTAGCTTTAGGTTTGTAAAGGAAACATGTCACAATCATAGCCCTGAACATGCCCATATAATTAAATTTGAAAATACTTTTTTTTTCTTTTCTTTTAATTAAAACATATATCTGTACATATCATACAATATATTTGAAAATACCTTTTTCTTTTAAATATACTTTTGTACATAATAAGTAAACCTACATTTTGCATAATTCTTTTTAATTAAAATATTTTGTACATAACAATATAAAATTACACTTCTTTTTTTATATATACATAATTCAATTCTTGACATTTAATACTTTTTGTACATAAATAATAAAATACATTTTTACACCATGTAATTAAAATTGAAAGCATTTTCCTTTTTTTTAATTAAAATATTTTTGTTCATAACAAATGAAAAATACTTTTTGTATACATAATTAAAGCTTAGAAATATTTTCTTTTCTTAAAACATCATTTTTATACATAATTTAATTATAACTTGAACATTCAATTAAAACATTTCTTTTGTACATATTAAAAGAAATACAAGATCAATAATTAAACAAATACCTTAATACACATTAATTTCACCTTGTCGCACATGTAAATAATCACTTACACAATACATTTCATACTTACACAATACATTCACATTGCCCCTATACACATTTGCTTATATATTGATATTCGGTATTTACATTTGATCGCAAATTCGATTTGATTGTAACTTATTGGATACTATAAGTCTCATCCCCATTCATACACATGTACCCCCACTCCCGGATACTTATTTTGTAATAGCGTAGATTTTACATTTTCGCAATTTACCGCTTTCAATTATACCATGGTTAGATCTAGGGTTTGCATGTACATAAAATCAAACGCTAGATAACCTAATACAAAACAAATACATGAAATCAATACACAATCACACTTGCACCCCCTAGGGTAATCCCACATGTTGCCTTCCAAAATGGGCCATGCTTGCACGTCGAGTATCTTTGGCAAAACAAAATCAAAATGATCATAAGTCCCTCAAAGTGTTGCCTAAACGGAATGATCATAGTCCCTTCAAAGCAAATTGCCAAAGACACTTGGCATCATTGCATTCATGGTCCATACGACGACCCGCGCCCGTCCCGAATAAACTTCCTAAACGCAAGATTGTCCATCAAATTCAATGGTGGAACAAAATTGTTAAAAGGGGTTAAAACATAACAAAAACCTTTGAGTACAATAGGGTAGACAAAACTCTTAGTTACTTGAGATCAAACTTGCAAAAACACTTGCCTTCTTTTCAAAAACCACAATCCACAACACTTTCAAACAAACTCTCAAAAACATTTGAAACATCTTTTCGAAAAGATCCACACTTTTGTAAAACACTCAAACACGAGTCAAATACATTGGTCGCCTAAGACAAGGCATCTCTTCAAAAACATTTTCAAAACACACACACACACACCACATTTTTAAGCAATCGAAAAAAACAAGGCAAGTGATCTAAAAAACCAAGTAACTAAGAGCCCATGGATAACCATGGATGAAAAGGGTGCTAATCCCTTCCCTTTTCATAATCTACCCCCCGAACCCATGAAATATCTCAAAAGGTTTTTGATGTGCTTTTTTTACCTTTCCTTTAGGATAAAATAAAAAGTCGGTGGCGACTCTTGCTCAACCGCACAAGTGCGAATACGAACGCAAAACACTAGTCAGTTCTCCCACCGTATCACACGGATTAATACCTGAAACAAGACAGGACAAATATCCGTGGACAACCAATTGTAGATTAATACCTGAAACAAGACATGACAACTATCTACATGAGCAGATTGAAGATTAACTCCTGAAACAGGACAGGGAAATTATCTTTCTTTCTCTTTGGTTAGATAAAGATCAATTTCCGGAACAAGACGGGGCGACTATCTTTATCACCAATGGTATGAACTCCCAAAACAGGACAGGTTTACCAACAAATTGATTTTAGATCAATTCCCGAAACAAGACGGGGAGACTATATACATGCAAATACTTCCTTCAAGACATCTGTTGTTCAGTTTAAATCGACCATTGATTTATCCTGATTTCGTTCTAGTATACACTTTCGCAGGTTCAGTTAAATTGCTCCTAAGTTTTATATTGATTCGTTATCCAGTGAAAGATTATTCAAGACATTTGTTGTTTCAGTATAAGTTGACCAAATATTTATTCTGATATTCCTTCCAATCTCTACCTACAGTCACTTTGGATGAAATCTATAAGCCCATCTCCAACGGCTCCCTATCACCTTTGGATGGCATCTGTAAGCCCATCTCTGACAAACTTTCCATTATTCTCCAAATGGTATCTTTAAGCCCATTCCCGACACAATCAACCAACATATCAATGAGTGCAAATTTCTGGTCCCTTTAGTGTTCAATCATCTTCCACCTTCAAGTTACGAACGACGGCATGCCATTCTCACTTTTCAGGTTTAAGAAGATTGAACATGGGGCAGTTGTTGTACCCCAAAATTTTCCATCCCTTTCCTTTAATATTTTTTTCTAGGTTTTTTTGATTGTTCAAAGCTTATCAGGCCTCCAAATATGTCAGTGGATTCATCAAGGGTTTAAGTTTGCGGGTCTTTAAAATTTCTCCTATCCTATAGTATTGAGCTAGGGTTTTGTCTCTTGAAGATGTGACATTTGTTGAGATCAAAGCTCGTGTTTCAATGGTTGCACAATGTTAAGACCTATATTTGAGTTTGTCTCAGATTAAGGGTTTTGATTCATGATGACGAATATGAAAACTATTTGATAATACATTGTTTGCTGGTGAAGAAAGTTAATCGGAGTTTGATTAAGAAATTAGGGTTTTGATCTTTCTCTTAATTGGATGAATTTTGGAGTCTTTCATGCAAGGGTTTGTTTAGGTTTTTATGATGCATCATTTTGGGCATTTAGGAGTTCAAGCTGTCAAATCTGGATATTCATTCTCGTGATGGTTCAAAATTTGATTTTAATCCAGCACTCACGGAGGAAGCTTCAATTGTGATTTAATTTCGTGATATAACAAGTTTGTTTTGTTCCGAGATTTGCCTTCAAAATGAGAGCATTATTCAAGTCTCTATGGCCTAAATTCCAGGTTTGTATTGAGGATAGCACAAGGATACCAAGTTTCTCATGCATAAGATACAACTCCTTGATTCTTCTTTCAACGTTACATGTTGCATCATATTTGTTTTTCAACACATTACATCTTTCATTTACAAATTTCACATTACATTTTCTATTTACATCCATTCTTTCTTCAACATTACAAATTGCATCATTATTATTTTTCAACACGTCATATTATTCTTTTAAACATATTACATTTTTATTCTTTCAACATTATAACTTACATCACATTATTCTTTCAAATATTAAAAATTCTTTCACATTTATTTTGTAACACATCACATATTTATTTACATCTTTTCTTCTTTTAACACTTAAAATTCCAAAATTCCAATCTTCATTCGAAATGCTTGTTCTTCGTTACAAACAGTTTCTACAAAATTTCATTTTTATTTTCAAACATCATTCATTCGAATACAACGCATTTATAAAGTTATTGTTCAAATACATTCATAATAATTACAACTTCAAAGTCAAACTCAAATACAAGTTTTTCTTTCAAAAAACGCAAACCCAAAAAAAACTTTCTACATCCTAAGAGACTCTATTTTTCGTTTCTTCAAGTTGCTTCTCCAAAATTATTTATAAATCCTCATATTCCCCTCCAAATTTCTCCAAGCCGTGCCATGGTTTCCCTTGCCTTTTTTCTCCCATCAATTCATTAATAATAACATGAAACCAAAAGAAAATAGGAGTTAGTTAGCAAACATGAAAAGTGAACAAAATTCCAAAATACTTTAATTCATCATTAGGGTGGTTTATGGAATCAGAAAAAAATGTGTTGTCTCTCACTAAAGCCTCATAAATCAATTCTCAAATCATGGGCCAAATTCTATTGCAAATCACAAAGTATTTTTGGTTCACATAAGAAGAAAAATGAAAACAGAATTCCTTCATAAATCATCCTAATAAGCAAAACAAAGTTGCAAAGCCCAAACAACTAAAGCCTCATACAATTTGTTTTATCACTGGCCTAGAAATTTGCCTATGGCAAATCACATGTACAAGCTTGGTTCACAAATAAGACAAACTAGAAATTCAAAAGTCAATCTCTTGAAAATCTCAAAGTTGGTTCACAAAAGATAGAGGAGAGATCAAGAAAAATAAGAATCCAACATACTTATTTTCACGCAAATTTACAAGCCTTATGTGATTTTATATCAAAAAGAAAATTCACAATTTGAAAAGTCAAGGCATAGGCCAAACTTTACTCCAAGATCTCTAACAAATATATGAAGAAATCCACTTGGTGCACAGAAAAGAGAAAGAAAACTCAGAAAAAGCAATACAACAAGTACAAAGTCTGTAAAAAATCCAAATAAGTACATCCTCAAGCAAGAAAAGTCAAAAATTAAAGTGACAAGTCCAAAATAAAACCATGCCCCTCAAGTCAGTATCAAAATTGTTACAGAAAATTAAGCAAAGTCAACAAGCTAGCCACAGTATAAAAGTAGGACAAAGTTCACAAGCAAGAGGAGAGAAGTTTGTTCACAAAAAATATACAGAGGTACAAAAATCACAGCAACCACATAAACCCCAACATCATTTTCCTGCTCCCTTCATAAATTATACATAAACATACAGATACAGAATCGAAATACCCAAACATAAAAAAACCCTAAATAGTTTTCATCATCATTTTCCTAAAAAAAATACGACCCTTCAGAAATTCAGCGAGAGGAAGAAGAAAAAGGAACAAACTCACTCGGAATCCAACTGGTAAAGATGCTGAATCACTCTCCTTCTCCTTACCGCTTTTTGTTTTGTTTTCACTGTAAAATCAAACAAACCATAGTTAGATACCCAGAACAAAATAGGAGAAATGATATAATAAACGATATAGAGCCATGGTGTCCGATCGAAGGAAATGAAGAGGATGTGACTATGAAATTGTGAGAGAGATGAAAGAGGCGCTTCCTCTGTGTTAGGGTTCACAAACCCTTTTCTTTGTTTTTGTTTTTGTTTAGATTTAAGGGGTGGATCTTGGGTCGACCCGGTTCGACCCAAGCCCAACATTTTTTTTATTTTCAAAATTTATTGCATTATATATATATATATATATATATATATATATATATATATATATATATATATATATATATATATATATATATATATATATATATATATATATATATATATATATATATATATATATATATATATATATATATATATATATATATATATATATTATTGGATTTATAACAATAACAGATTGAAGCAGTTGGCGCGGTGGTGGAGGTGTTATTAGACAAACCTGAAGACAGGGGTTTGAATCCCCCCAAGACCGTTTTTGCTTTCTTTATTTTTCTGTTTGAATTGTTATTACTATTGGGCTCAAACCTCTAGCCCATTTATCTCCCTCACACGCACGTCCCCCCTATCATCTAAAACACTACTCAGCCCATTAGCCTTTTTTTCTCTTTGTTTCTAAAACAAAAAATATTTTTGGGCCAGACCTAAAAAAAAAAACAGTTTTACTCCACATACACCCTGAATCCTTTTTACACCCCTGACTTAATTTTATATTTTTATTTTTTCTTTTCTTTATTATTATTTTTGTTATTATTATTATTATTATTATTATTATTATTATTATTATTATTATTATTATTATTATTATTATTATTATTATTAAAAATTCCAAAAATATTTTATATTCATATTTAGATATTTATTTTATTTTATTTCTTTCTAAACTAAGAAAGACAAAAACATTTTTCTTAAATAAATTCATTTCTTTTTTCTTAATTAAAAAATAATTAGCCTAGGGTTTAATTTATTTTCTTTTATTTAGTTTAGAACTTAGATTTTTTTTTTAAAATTAATTTCATACTAGTGTAGTTAATATTAAAACTCTTTTCACAAAAAAAACCTAAAAAACATTTCTTTCCCAATTAACGTAGTTTAATTTTCTTATTTTTAATTAATTATTTTCTTTTAGCTAATTAAGTTAAAACCAAAACGTTTCTTTAACAAAATCCAAATAAAAATCCATTTCTTTTTTCCATTTATCCTTGTACATTATATTTACATTTTTTTGTATATTTATTAAATTCGATATGGTTGTAATAGATAATTAGAGTTTTAATTTCTTGTAATTCCCTATTTGTAATTTGTACACCCCATCCCCAAATGATGAAATAGCGTAGAACATTTATTTCCCGCAATTTATCGCTTTCATGTAAATGCTAGTAAATTAGGGTTTGTACGGAAAGATAAAAATCAACCGTTAGATAACCCTAAATCTCAAAGATAAAAATGCATGCAATCAAAACACAATCCACAGAAGCACCTCTAGGATAATCTCGCTTGTTGCCTCGAAAAAATAGTCATGTCCCTCGAATGTGGGATGCTTTAACAAAGACCCTCGATAAAAAAAGATCATAGTCCCTCGATGACCCTTCGACGTTGCCTTTGACAAAACGATCTTAGTCTCTACAAAAATTGCTAAAGCGTCTTACAAGTTGCCTTCTATGACTATACGATTGACCCACGCCCATCCCTTTACATCCAAATATAGGGATTCTTACCAATCAATGGTAAGATAGAAATATCAAAGGAAAGGAGGAAATGAACAAAAGACTTTTGAGTAGGTAGAACATTCTTAGTTGCTTGCTCACAACCATCTTCAAAACCAACATCTTTTCAAACACACCAAACACTTTCAAAAACATGAAATATTTTCAAACGTCCAACACTTTGTATGCATTCTTATAGAGACGAGAATCATTACAAAGTTTGCCTAAACGAAGGCGCTTTTCAAAAATACTTTCAAAACCCACCACAAGCACATTTTAAACAAAGCAATTTCAAAAGTGAGCTAGCAAGCAACTAAGAGCCCATAAATATGGATGGAAAGGGTGCTAACACCTTCCCTTTTCATAACCTACCCCCCGAACTCAAGAAAATATCTCAAAGGTCTTTCCTGTTATTTTCACCCTTTCCTTATTGGATAAAAGAAAAGTCGGTGGCGACTCTTGCTATCCGTAACAATTGCAATAAAATGCAAAACAACCAAGTCAGTTCTCTCACCATATCACATCATGCAAACCCTAATTACTAGCAATAATAAAGAAAAGCGATAGATTGCAGAATTTAAATGTCCTACGCTATTACAACACTTTGAGAATGGGGGGTACAAGTTTTGTGAATAGGGGAGGAAAGAAATAAAGCCTAATTATCTATTACAAACCATTGAATCATGAATAATAATAAAATTCACAAAATGTAAAGATGAAAAGAAAAAGAAATTGTTTTTTTTAGGGTTTTTGATGGAGAAAAAGGTTTAATATTAACTTAATTAAATTAATTAATATTTTAAAAGAAAATAGTAAACCTAATTAAGCTAAGATCAAAATTAATTTCACTAACCAAAAGGAAAAATAATTTGAACATAGAAAAACTTAAATCTAAATTAATTTACAAGAGAAATTAATTATAAAAATATTTTGAGGTTCTATTTGGTTTAAAAAAAGGAATAAATGTAGTAAAAAATAAAATTAAGATATTTTTAATCTAATTATTCAAAAAGTATATTTTTTGGTATTTTTTGGTTTAAATAAAATAAATAAATAAATAAAATATAAAGAATATAAAAATATTGGGCTGAGATGTTGAAAAGTAAAAATGGGGTTTAAGAGTAGCAAACATGATATTTGGCGCAAAATAAATTTGTTTAGAATCAGAAAATAAATAACAAAAAAAGTTATGGGCTTGCGCAATATAAAGTAAAAAGGGGGTGCTAGCAAGCAAAAATGTCAGGCCCAAGATGGAGAGTCCAAAGCCTGGGGCTGATCCAATGTATCTGACTTTTGGTGATGCATCATGGTCTTGCTCATGTGGAGCGCTGGATTTGAATTGCTGAACATCCAATGGTGTTGATGTGAGGCTCATGATAGGTGCGCATAGCTTGCTTGCATAGAAACTGAAAGAAACAAATATGAAATAAATAAAAGGGTACCACTGGGGCTCGAACCCAGGTCCATATACACTAATGCCTTACGCGTGCTTCCTCTGCCAGTGGGGTGGCTATTTCATCCGGTCATAATACATGTTACAATAAACTTAAAATAAACTTGTTTCTGAATGACACTTCATCCTAACCTCGTGCCAGAAGCCATTGTCAATATTTTCAAATTTCTGAACTTATTCATTTCTCAGCCATTTTCAAAAGTGTAAACATGAAAGTTGTTCCATTTTTCAACACGAATTCAACCATGTAAATAACTAAAGTTATAGATCAAAGGTGAACGTGAATTTTGTTTGGTACCAAATAAAAACTAATTTCTTCAGAATGTTCAACTTCAAAATTCGCATCACTCTGGTAACATAAATGAAAACTAAAGGCATGGTTAGCTTCAGGGCAACGATGTCTACATTTTTCATTGACAAAGTAACCATTAATAATGCTTGTAGAGAGAGTTCAAAGTTGAGAAAACTTACCTCAAAACTGAAAATCGTGTTTGGAGTTTGAGCACTCCTGGAGGTGTTGTGATGATCTGGATATCTTCACTAAACTCCTAGGAAGCTAATGCAACTCTTACTTTATGCTGAAAGTGCCTGAATCTTCCTTGAGAAGTCAAGTTACAGGTGACTGTTTTTGAGTTTGGAAGATGAAGAAAATGGAGTTACAGTTATGAAACAGGGGTGGGGATGAGTTATAAATGAGGTATGGAAGTTTTATGATTGATTATAAGTGAAAACGCACAAGTAGATTTTGAATTTGAAGTTCAAGGTCAGAATATGCAACAATGGAGGTTTTAAATGCAAATTATGTGTTCAGGGAGTTTGTGAGTGTTTCAGGGCTTGTGGAATCGTGTGTTATCTTGCCAAATAATGTCTCTATTTATAGGGAAAGGTTGGAGGGAAGGAGAACCTCAGGTTTGTAAGTTACAAGGTTATGGCTAGGTGACTTAGTTTTGAAGCAACATTGAGATAACCTTGTTCCAATGCATAGTACAAGCATGATCTAAAATGGATAGAGGCTTTAGAAAAGTTGCATCTGGCTTTAAGATTGTGTGTGTTCATAAGGAACAAGTGCAAAGCTCAAGGAGAGTGGACTTTATGATTAAAGCCACTTTTCCAAAATGGCAATGTTACCTTTGTGCTAAAAATGGATTAATCAATTGGACAATGGCTCAAGTACTTGGATCATAGCTCAATCAGTTGTGTAAACAATTAATTATGGAGTGATTTGCAAGTTAGAAGCCTGCAAAGCAAGATTTTATGCAGCATGGCTTGAGATTTGATCAAGTGTTCTTCATGAAAATGCCTTGTAATCCAAGAATGGATGCTCAACTTATTCTCTTCGATTCTCCTAGCTCAAGCATGATCTCTTCAAGTTCTTGGACATGTTGGAAAGCTTGAAACATTGTATACAACCTTCATGTTGACCACTTTGGCTAAATAAACTTGGAACTTGGTGAAAAATTTCCAAGAAGTTGGGACAAAAAATCTGCCTAACTTGATGAAAATTTCACTAAGTGTTTTTGATAAAAAGTCATGACTTCATGAGCGTATATCTTCAAATCTAAGCATTTTTTGGACATCAACCCTAAGGGAAAAAGTTGTAAAATTCATCAAGACCTACAACTTTCATGTTGAAAATTTTCCTTAAATCATCTTGTATCTTGGGGAAAAATTGTCTTGAAGTAGTGAAATTATCAAGGTTAAAAACACTTAGAATTTTTCTAAGTCTTTTAAATCTTGACTTTTTGTTGACTTTTTTGACTTTTTTGATTCTTGATGATCAAGTATGATATTTTTGAATGTCTTGATGAATCTCGACCTTTGAAATTTAATGTTGACCAAAAAATCAAAGTTTGACTTTTTGTGTATAATTGACTTTTCATAAATTGATCAAATTTTAACTATCAATCCATTAATCTTGAGAAATGATTTGAGCCATAAAATTAGGTCAAGATATTGTGTTTGAGCCCTTGAGATCATGCTTCAATCCATTAGGTCATGTACTAGGTCAAAAGTCACTGACCAGTCATTCTCAATCAAACCCTAATTTTGACAGTTTTGCCCCTTTGATGATTTGAGTGCTTTTATTAAGGAATTGTGATCAAACCTTGATCAATTGATGAATATGACTTCAAAATGTTGATGTTGGCCAAAAATCATGAATTTTGACTGTATGTTGACCATAATTGACTTTTACCCAATACAATTGATTTTCAGTCATTTGATCAATTGACTGAGCAAATTTGTGATGCAAGAGTTGAAACTTGGTATGAGTAATCTTGGAGACCTATAATGCACCATGAAAATCATTTTAAGCATCAAAAGTCCAATTGTCCTTGAGAAAACCAAAACCCTAATTTGTGGACTCAAATCTTAGGAGGTGAGCTTGTCTGATCAAACTCTTGGGAACCCTTGAGCATTTGAGATCTTTGGTGAGAAATGTCTTGAGAAAAGAGAGGGCAAGTTTTGGGGTACAATGATAGTTCAACCCAAATAAATGCACCTTAGGCGTACGAGCATGCAAATTCCTCGGTTTCTACCTAACACAACGCGGAATCGAAGCCAACCCCGACAAGTGTCAGGCCATTTCTGAGTTTCCAACACCCAACTCGAAGAAATCCATTCAGATCCTGAACAACATGCTCACCTTACTTTCTCGTCTCGTAGCAAAATCTGCCCAACACACACCCCCTCTTCAAACTTCTCCACAAAGAGGTCTCATTCGAATGGATAGAAGAGTGAGAGCACACCCTTGTCCACCTGAAGAAGACATTGTCCCAGCCACCAGTCCTTTCTTGAACAGAAAAAGAAGAAGTCCTCTACCTCTATCTGGACATTACGTTCGAAGTCGTGAGCCCCGTCTACTTCACTAGCAAATTCTTACAAGGCTCCGAAGTGAGATACCAACAAATAGAGAAAGTATCCTTAATGCTTATCAACGTGGCGAGGAGGTTGAGACACTATTTCTTGGCCCACACAATCATCATCCGGACATAATAACCAATAAAGCAGCTACTCAAACGATAGGACATGGCGGGAAGAATGCTCAAGTGGTCGTTAGAACTCTTCGAGTTTGACATAAAATACGAAGGTAGGAAAGCCCTCAAGGCCCAAGTGCTAGCCGACTTTGTGGCCAAAATGACTTCACCCGTACCCCTGGACGGGACACGCAGGTGAACCATCTTTGTCAATGGAGCCTCCAATATGACAGGTAGCAGTGAAAGTATCATCTTGGAGAACATGAGGGAATTCTGATCAAAGTCTCCCTCACGTTGTCCTTCCCGACCTCAAACAACCAAGCCGAATATGAAGCATTTTTAGCAGGGCTGCGCCTGGCCGAAGACATAGGAGCCGAGGAGGTGAGAATTGTCAGACTCCTAACTCGTGGCATCTAAGGTACGAGGAAAATATCAAGTCAAAAATGACCATCTCACTGAGTATTGGACTCTTGTGCAAGAAATAATGAAGAAATTCAAGTCTGTAGACGTACAACACGTTATCTGCAAACATAACACCCATGCAGACATCCTGTCAAAGCTGGAAAGCACAAAGAAGAAAAGGGAAACAAATCAATTATACATGAAATCCTTCCTCATCCGAGCATTGAAAAATCCTCCTCAACTTTCGACGTATACGTCATAGGAGACAAAAACTGCTGGATGACCCCAATATACAACTACCTCACAAAAAAGGAGCTACCAACCGATCAGAAGGAGGCTGCCATGGTTAGGCGAAGAGCCCACTCCTACGTCCTAGTCGAAGGAAAATTATACAGGAGAGGATTTTCCATTCCCCTCCTCAAATGCGTCGACCAGAATGACACAAATCAAGTCTTGTGTGAGATCCACGAAGGAATCAACGACCAATACTTGGAGAATCCTTTCCAGAAAGGCATTACAGGTAGGATATTACTAGCCCACTATACAGCACGACACTAAAGAGAACGTATAAAAGTGCGACAAATGCCAGTGCCATGGGGACATGCACCTAGCGCCATCTAACGAGGTCAAATCTATCTCTTCCCCTTGGCCCTTCACATGGTGGGGTTTGGACCTCCTTAGACCATTCATGGTAGGAACAAACCAAAAAAAAATATTTGATAGTGATCATCGACTATTTCACCAAATGGATAGAGGCTGAAGTATTAGCCAAAATCACTGCCCAAAACGTCCTCTGTTTCTATAAAAGAAACATCCTTGCTCGATTCGGCATCCCACAAGCGATTGTCACCGACAATGGGACACAATCCACGGACAAAAACTTTCAAGAATTTTTTGCCAAGTTGGGCACCATTCAACATTTTTCTTCCGTCGAACACCCCCAGACAAATGGGCAAGCCGAGTCTGCAAATAGAATGATTCTACGAGGCCTCATGCGGAGACTAGATGAAACCAAGAAATGATGGGTCGGGGAGATACACAATATGCTTTGGGCCTATCGGACAATAGCTCACTTGTCAACTAGAGAGACCCTCTTCTGACTAATATATGAAACTGAGGCCTTCATCCCCGTGGAAATCAGGGATCCCTCTAGACGGACCGAAGCCCCTCTCGACAAGGAGATGAACGACATGACATTAAGGGAGGAGCTCGACCTTGTCGAGAAAATCCAAACAGGAGAGGCCTTACGAGAAGCCTCTCTCAAATAAAAAATCGCCATGAGATATGATGCCAAAGTGATACAACGTGAATTTGAAGTCAGCAGCCTAGTCCTAAAGACAAATCACAAAGAATCTCACGAAGGCAAGCTTGCCGCAAACTGGGAAAGCCTTTACCACGTCCATGAGAAACTGGAGAACAAAGCCTAATACCTGGAAAACATACATGGGTAACAACTTGCTCGACCTTGGAACACCGAAAAACTAAGGCAATATTACAATTAAAACACACTATGCCAAACAAGCACATAGACAACGCTTTTTTGGCCATAAAAAGCGTTTTAAAGTGCTGCCTAAATCAGCGCTGCTATAAGTAAATGCAACGCTTTTGATTAATGTAAAAGCGCTGCTATATGTCCCCTTTAGGCAACACTTTTACTTTAAAATAGCTTTCTTATGCACCCCTTTAGTAGTGCTTTCTCTTTAGAGCGCGCTTTGGTAAGTACCACTTTAGCAGTGCTTTCTCTTTAGATATATTTTTTAGGATATCTTTTAGGTATCACTTTAGACAACACTTTTCTTTAAAAGTGTTGTCTGTTCCCCACTTTAGGCAGTGCTTTCCCATTTTAGGCAACACTTTTCCCCACTTTAGGCAACACTTTTTCCCCACTTTAGACAACGCTGTTCTCATTAAGCACTGTCTAATGTTCACAATTTTTTTTAAATATTAGACTTATTTTCACTTACAGAAAGCGCTGTCTAATATCTATAATAAATTTTCACCAGATTTTCACCATATTTTGCACCAGGTTTTCACCATATTTTGCACCAGATTTGGTAGCTTCAATCCAATAAATATGCACCAAATTTGCATATACAAAAAATCTACATATAAAACTTAGGAGTATAGGAGCACATTCTAATGGAATATAAAACATAGAAGGTTCTCTAACCTTAGTGTAAAACAAGAATTTTGACTTGTCCAACCAACTTAATTCAAAATCAAAGGTCTTCAAGTATAATTTTGTCTCCAAAATGTGTAACCTAGATACAAAATAAAGCTCAAATGAGAATATTGCAAAAGTGAATATATAAGATACCAAAAGCCAATGCCTACAATATGAGAAAACTCAAACATATTAGGTAGCAGTCAATAATTTAGAGAAGACACTAACAATTAATTCACACATAATCAATTCTCCTAATCAATTTGAAAGAGCACTTACTGCTGCTAGTTTTCATGTTTCAAAAGGCACTCAGATATATGAAGCATTAGCACAAATCTATCTTGATGGTTTTTGTTATAAATATATTATATAAAACCCTACCCATTTGTCTTTCTTCATCTAATAACTAAAGCTTCTTGAATTGGTTGTTTATGACATTGTATGTCTCTGAATGATCAAAATCAATTCCTGTTACTCATATACTTGTGTGGATAATTCATCGCTACAATATTATAAAGTACGCATAGAATCCAAAGTGTAATAGTAAGAGGATTCCAACATATAGAAAATGAAACAAATTAATCACACTTGATGTTAATTTAGATTCAATGTGAGTTTTGTAGAATGAAGATGTGTGATACTAACACTAATACAAAAAAATCACAAAGGTACCATAATTTCGTCAAACTCTGTGATTATTTGAAATATTGATTTCTAATATGCAAATGCAATGCTTCACTCACCCCTGAACTATTCTCAAATAGGACAGTCCAAACTAGCAATGCATCTCAAAAGATTATAACCTTCTGCTTCCAAAATATTATTGGTATAAAAGGAACCAAGAGGTGCTTTCAGCAGTAAAATTGCAATCAGAAAACAAGTTAACTTAACTTCAATAACATTATAAATGAAAAACATATATTTTGAGAAAAACATGAAAATATCAATGAACCGTCAAAAGAAAATTGATACAAACAAAACTGAATCATAGCAGATTAATGGACAAAGCTAACAGTCCAACTAGAACAAGTTTAAAGAATACAAATGAGCACAAAATTAACAAACATAACAATTCTAAGAAATTTATCAAACAACGACGTCGAGAAGTCCGAAGACGATGATAGTGAAGATCGAGAAGATAAAGACGATGATGGTGAAGGTCGAGAAGATGAAGACGATGTGAAATCGCTGAGAACATAGGTCGAACAATGGTGAACACCGTAAAACCACTGAGAATTGTTGAGAGACGGAGGTGAGTAGCATAAAGAATCTTGTTTTGTTATTTTAGGGTTTAAGAGTTTTAATTTTAGAATTTTGAAAAGGCAGCATTTTCTGAAAGCGCTGGCTAAAGTATATGCATTACCAGCGCTTTTAATGACAAAAGCGCTTTCTAACATATGCCCTATAGCAGTGCTTTCAGAACGTGATTTCATATTTATTCCCTATAGCAACACTTTTAAGAAAGCACTTTCTTTTCTATGCCCTTTAGTAGCGCTTTTTATTAATTTAGTTTATAGTTTTAATTTTTTAAATTATAGCAGTGCTTCCTGAAATGAGCGCTGTCTATGGTGCGCTGTTATTTTTTATTTTTCAATGCTTTCAGAAAGCGCTTTCTTATCTGTCCCCTGTAGCAGCGCTTTCAAAAAACACTTTCGTATCTATGCCCTATAGCAGCACTTTCAAGAAAGCGCTTTCTTTTCTATGCCCTATAGCAGTGTTTTCAAGAAAACACTTTCTTTTCTATGCCCTTTAGCAACACTTTTTATTAGTTTAGTTTATATTTTTAATTTTTTAACTTATAACAATGCTTCCTGAAATGAGCGCTGTCTATGGTGCACTATTATTTTTAATTTTTGGCGTAGTGACACCAAACAGTCGGTGTGTCTCGTCAACATAACAAACACACCTATGCCCGACCACATGTGCATGTCTAGGTACAAGCATGACTCGAAATTAAATGAAGAGGCAAGTTTCCACTCTTTTGACGAGCAGATCCTTAGCCCGACATAAATAACTCAAACGGGATCCACCGTCGTCATACCACAATGGCAAAACACCCAGCTCGCGATGGGAAGTTCATGCCACCGAACTTGGGTCCTTAAAATAAAACTTGAGTTTCGACTCATGCCCAGTAATTGCCCTGGACGTTTGACCAGTTTCCCCATACTCGAGAACTCCAAAACTAACGAGAAAACCCCCACAAGTCCTCAATAAATACAAAAGCATCTTAAACTAACAAAGATAAAAAATCATGAAAACATTCAACAGATCGAGCATAAAATAAAGTGAAAAGCGCTTAAACTGTGCAAGTTAAAACAAAACAACCATCACGGTCAGAATATTTAAAATATGACACCAAGGTTGCAATTATATGAAGTATTACAAAAAGGAGGCTCAAGGCCCCCATTCAAAAAGATGAACTTGTGGATGGAAGGACCACGATTGTTTGAGACTTACAACAAAAAAGGGCAAACCACATAGAACAAATTACAATGGCACGACACGCATGCCAAAAAAAACTTATTAAACACCAGGCTGAAGTATCTCCACATTTGCACCGACCTCGAGAACAGGCTCCGCATGAGAAGGCTCCACGACCTCAACATTCTTGTCAACCTAAAGGAACCCGGGGTTAACTATCTTACCATCTGCCACATAGTAGTGGAGCCCCATTCCAGCCGTGTTTAATTCAACGCCATGATTCAGAATCCAGAGTTGCGCCACTGTGTTGTCAAAGCTCCATGCAGCATTGACCATACAATCCTCCAAGTCCAGTTGGAGACGAGTAACCAAGTCAGCCCAGATCTTTATACCTTTGACCTCATCTGACTCGTCCTCAGAAGGAGCCAACTCAGCTCTTAGAGAAGCCACAAGCTCATCGGAAGCTTTCTTCTCCAGCAGAAGGGCATCACGCTCCTCGGTCATCTTTGCCAAACTCTCAACTCCCTTCTTTCGGGAAGCCTCCTTAGTAGTGGGTTCCTTCTCAAGAGTCCTCAGCTTGGCCTGTATCTTCCTCATCTCGACATCGTGGGAAGTAACACCCTTAATATACGCAACGACCATCTCCAAAACCCTCATAATGAACCCTCAATAGTTTACGGATGCTCCAAACATGGATGTTAATCTATCGCTTGTTTAGATTCAGCTCATGAAAACAGTTTAAGGATGCTCCAAACATGGATGTTAATCTATTGCTTGTTCAACTCGAGGATCATGAAAACAGTTTACGGGTGCTTCCAAACATGGATGTTAATCTATCGCTTGTTCAGATTCAGCTCATTGAAAACAGTTTACGGAGGCTCCAAACACGGATGCTAATCTATTGCTTATTCAGACCCCCAACTCAGAGACGTTCCAGACATGGATACCTTTCTGATACTCATTCTTTCATCTACAACATACAATTCAATAAACATTCTTGGATGGCATCTTTAAGCCCATCTCCGACAAGATTCTGTCACATCTCCAAATGGCATCTTTAAGCCCATTCCCTCAACTATGCTTTGACGAGTGAAAATTTATGGGCACTCTAGTGTCCAATCATCTTTTACCTTCGAGTCGTGAACGGCAAGCTCGCCGATCTAACTCTTCAGGTTCAAGAAGATTGAATAGGGGCAGCTGTTGTACCCCAAAATTTTCCCTCCCTTTTTCACAAGAAATCACAACCCTAGGGTTTTCTCAGATTTTCAAGATTGGCTCAAGAATCGATCAGACAGACTTTTCTATGGCAGTAAATCAAGAATTAGGGTTTCTCTCGCATTTCTCAGAAGAAACTGAATTCTCAGAAATTCAAATTAACTGTCACATGTTTTCACACTTTTTCGAGTTTGCTAAAAGGTTACTGGTTGTTCTCAAGGTCTGTTCATTTGGGACAAGAAATGGGAGCTGAGACTGTCATTTGGAATATTTAGGTTTTATCTGATCCAAGTTGACCAGATAATATACATCTGTTAAGACATCTGCTTGTTAATGGAATGAAACGTTTGCTTGTTAATGGAATGAAATGTTTGCTTGTTTATTGGAATACCCAGTGCGTATTTTGATTGGAATGCTGTTGCAAGGTTACGAGACTACAAAGTTATTGGATTACTTAAAGTTTAAGTTATCTGTATTAAAATTGTTGGAATGCAATTTCAATTATTTTGATCTGAGAATCTTAAAGGATTAAGTGAAGATGCAGAGAGAGAATTGCAAAATATTGACAGTAAAAGGTTCTATTCAGATTTCCTCACAAAGATTTTTCAGATGTTGATACAAAAATAATTTATTATTTGAATACTGTAGGTTTTACAATTTACAGTACTTGAAAAAAATAAATTATTACAATTAATGGAAAATCTATCTAAGTTAAAAATCTAAGTCTAAGCCATTACTCCCATGCTCAAAGTCTTCTGCTTCCTCTGCTTTGTCATCACCCAAGTTGTGCTCACATGAAAGAAAAACAAAGAAAAGAGGACTAGTATAGTTAATTAAATAGATTTTCAAACAAAAAAAAAAGAAAGGAAAATTTCCATCATTAAAGTTTGCCGTCTGGAATCAGAAGTGCTATTGTTCATCACGTTTTTATTTTCCTCTTTGCAAATCACAAGAAGATTGCTCTTCTTGGTTCACAAAGAGAAAAATAAAAAAAATGCAAAAGAAGAGTGCAAAAGCAAATTTGTTCAAATGCAAGCATGGAAAAACAATGCAGCAACTAAAGCAAACAGGCGCCAAACTGTACTAAGCGTTGCAACAAAACCAAGCATAGCAACTAAAGCAAACTGGATGCAAACTGTACTAAGCATAGCAACTAAAACATTGCAGCAAGTTACAAAGGAAACTGAAACATTATAACAAACTGAACAAAGCAAACTGGATGCAAACTGTACAAATGCAGCAAGTACAATGCAGTAAAATAGCAGGCAAAGAAGGAGGTAAACCAAATGACAAGCAAAAGGCTTGTCATAGCCTATCATCATTTTCCATATTTTAGGCAAAACTTTTCAGAAAATAAGAAAAATCAAAAAAGTGCTTTGTCATTGAGAGAGAAAGAGAGAAAAGATATCACCTTTTTGGAGAGTGTACAGTTTGGTAAAAGGATGTCACAAGTTGCAAATCAAAAGGAAAAGGATATAACTACATCAAACAACACAAATTTAAAAGGGAGAGAACATTGTGCGTCAAAACTGCAAATCAAAACACACAACCAAGCCTGCTAACCACAAACTGAAAACCTGTTATCAAACTCAAAGATGTAAAAACTGAAAAACAAAACAGCATAACAACTCAAACTGCACAACAAGCCAAACTGCACAACACATTCAAAGCTTACAGTTCCAAAACAAAACTACAACAATCACAAAACATGTGCAAATAGCTGCTCAACAATCCACAACCTGTTATCAAACAAATCACAAAAACATGTAACAGTTTCACAACAATACCCCAAACCTGCACAAGCTAGCCAAACTACTGAAAAAACAAAACAACATAACCATTGTTCTAAACCTGCAGTTTCAAATAGCACAACCAAACAAACTTCCAAAACCTGCCAAAACTAAAAACCATATAGCAGTTCAAACTACAAAGCCTGTTAGCACAACCAAACTTCCAAAACCTGCCAAACTGTAAACCTGCATAGCCAAACTGCATAGCCAAAAACTACAGCAAATCACCCAAAACCTATTAGCATAACCAAACCAACAGTCCAACAACATAAATAATCACAAAAACTGTTATCAAACTCAACTCTCCCAAAAAAAACCTTCAACAGTTTCAAAAACAAAAGTTTCCAAAAGCCTGTCAACAATTCAACAGGCCAACTGCCAAAAAATCAATAGCCAAACAAGATTCAGTTCAACAATAATCATCATCAAGGTTTAATCATCAATCATTGTACAAAAGCTACCAACAAAAACAGGGTTTCAGAACAATCAATATCTAGCAAAAGCTACCAAATATTAACAAGGTTTCAGAACTATCATCATTAACAAATCCATACCAATAACCAAGAATTTCAGAAGCAAACAACTACCAACAATAAAAAGTTCCAGATAATCATCATCAACAAAGGAATTACTAACAAGTCAGAAGCGATAAGCCTCATCATTCAAGGTTAAAAAAAAAGGACAAAAAGAGATACCAGAAAAGCTCGCCGTCATCATCTCTCCTCGCACCTCTAGCCACCAGGGAGCTCCGTCTCACCTTCCCTCCATTTTTCCAGAAAATCTCACAGGTAAGCTGCTCATCAAACCCTTTACTGCGTTTTAGGCATATAATACCATAGGTTAAACAAAGAAACATGAACGAAGCAAATCAAATGAAAACTTTCAAAACAAAAAAGACGAATCATACCGTTCAATCGAAACCCTTGATCGTTAGGAGAAGGTGAGAGAGGGAGAGGGTGTTCCGACGGCTTAGAGGAGGAGGAGATCAGGGCTTTTGAGCGTTGAGAGAGATGAAGAGAGAAAACGAAGAAACGGTGCCGTTGTGAAACAAGCCATAAACCCTAATTGTCCACAACCCCTAACAAAAATGTTACAAGCTTAAGCTTTGGGCATGTCCGCACCAACCCTAAACCCATAACAATTGCTAACCTACCCCCTTTTCCATTCTGACCTTTGTTCTTCTTTTAGTTTTTGTTTTGGGCCCAACACAAATCCCTAAAGCCCATCTCTCTTCTCTTAGTTTGTTTTACTTTTATTTGTTTTTTTTAAAATATACTAGTAAGTATTTTCATACATTTTCTTTTATAACCCTAAAAAATAAAATCATTTTTTTACTTTTAATTTTTATAACCTTTTTAATTTAATTTGTTACTAATAATAAAAACATCAAAGAAATTTTTAGTTTACTTTCTTTAAACCTTTTTTTAATTGATTGATAAAAGTACCAAAAATAATAGAGATTTTGTTTAATTAATTTTTCTTTAAACTTTTCCTTTCATAATTAATAAAATACAAAAAGAAAAATAATAATAATATTTAGTCTTTCTTTTTTAGAATAGATTTTATTTTTAAGTAAATACATGCATTTCATAATTGATTGATTTTCTTTATTTTATAATTTGTTATGGCTTTATATTGAATTGCGACAATTCGCTTTGGTTGTAATATTTGGACTTTACTATTCTTCTGAGATTCATCCCCATTTGTAATAATTGTACCCCCATTCCCTGATACTTTTGTAATAACTTAGATTTTTTTTAATTCCCGTAATTTATTGCTTTCAATATACTGTTTAGTAATTAGGCGTGTATGGCAAGATTAAAAAATCAACCGCTAGATGACCTAATCCAAGAATAAATAACTTGGAATCAATACACTTCTCACACGAGCACCTCTAGGGTAACCTCGCTTATTGCCTCGGAAACACAATCATGTCCCTCGAATACGCGACACTCTAGCAAATGACCCTTTGATAAACATAGATCGTAGTCCCTCGATGACCCTCGATGTTGCCTTCGATAAAATGATCTCGTCCCTTACAAAATTGCTAGAGCGTCCCACAAGTTACTTTCAATGATTGTATACGATGACCCGCGCCTGTCCCGTTTAACATCCAAACACAAGGTTGTTTACCAAAAACAATGGTAAAACAACACTGTCAAAAGGGTTAAAAACGTATAGGAAAGACTTTTGAGTAAAATAGGGTAGACAACTCTTAGTTACTTGATCAAAACTTGCAAAACATCCTTGCTATTTTCAAACACACCTCACAATACAATTTCAAAACATTTTCCAAAAAACAAACTTTCAAACATTGAAATATCTCTTCAAAAGACAAACACCTTTGTATATATTCAAACAAGAATCATTACAAAGGTTGCCTAGACAAGGCCTCTTTTTCAAAGCATTTTCAAAAACCACACACAAAGCACCATTTCAAACAATTGAAAAGCAAAAGCAAGTGATCTAAATAAGTAACTAAGAGCCCATGGATGAAAAGGGTGCTAGCACCTTCCTTTTTCATAATCTACCCCCCGAACCCAAGAAAACATATCAAAGGTCTTTCTTGTGCTTTTTGACCTTTCCTTTGGATAAAATAAAAAGTCTGTGGCGACTCTTGCTAAACCGAAACATTTGCGAACACAAACGCAAAACCTCAAGTCAGTTCTCCCACCGTATCACAGAACTTGCGACTCTTCTGGGGATTATTCTAAAAGTGGGGTTACCTTAGGGTTTTAGATGACCTTTACATGCTTATCTTATTTGACTTGTATGCTTTACTTTTTGGTTCCTTGTTTGGGTTTATTTTAAATCCTACACCCGAATTTGGGGGCACCTTTTAGGTAAGTAGTAATAAACTGTTAGGGAACTGTGCAGGGTATACCGACATGGTTGAAGCACTAGCTACGTTGATGTGGCACATTGGTTGGTATCGGTAACCCTTGAGTTGAATTAAGGAGAGTAAGGGGCCGCCGTGTGGTGTCGTGAAACATCAACTGACTTTAGAACCTTATTTAACCAACTTGGCCTTATTAGGGGTAGTGAGATGACCGACTTTGGTGCAGTCTGAAGTTGGTAGATACTCGATACTACACTCATTGAGGGTTGTTTTCTTGGAATATTTTGGTCGCCAGTAAAGTGGCTAAACTGAAACAATGAACATAGAAAATAATCCGGTGATATTGAGCTCCTTAGAACCCGGTTACTATTTCTAGGACATGTTGAGCTAACTAACTTCAAGAGGGTACTTACCTACGAACTCCATGCAATCCTAAACCTAAGGACTTGTCTCCTTTGTATGAATATGACTGTTTGTATATAACTTTCTTACTTCGCATATCTGTACATAACATCATAACATCATACCATAGCATTTTCAATAACCATTTCAAGGATCTCGACGGTCTTTGATGTAGGGTCACGTTGAACCAGACGTCTACCAAAGGGCAAGAGGATTCATTTTCCTCTAAACAAACGCCGTTAAAGATCAAGTACAACAACTTGAATCGAGGGCTATGACCCACTTGACATGGTGAGCTTGATTCTCGTGGAAAGACATCCACCAATACAGAGTTCTCCAATCAAAGATGTTGATCAAAGTTCAACCTCTAACATTTTCTTGTGTTTACCCTGTGAGATCCTTGAAAACATGCATCCACATATCATGCATCGTATCATGACAGGTTTCCCCTTTTCAGGTCTCCTTATTTTCCTACTGTTTATTTCAGTAGAGATGGCTCTAGAGAGGACTATCAAAGATATCCATGCTCAAAATGCTCAACTTCAAGAGATGTTTTTGATCCTATCCAAGGGGCAGGAAGAGTTGAAAGTACTCCTTGCTAGGAACCTGGCCGAGAAAAATTATGAAGACAATAAGGACAAACAGTTGGAACAACTGCAAACTGAGGTTGAAGCAATGAGAGCCCAGATGCTAGGGCAGATGGCTCTTATCCAAGGCCTAGCCCGAAGACAATAAGAGCTGGGAACTATTATCAATCAACTTCGTCAAGACGGTTGCAACCGTATGGGGAAAACAATCAGGATCGTAAATCAAGGCCTTTCCCAGCTTCCCATGAGACAAGAAACCGATTTAAAGGAGAGAAGACTTTCTCACGTTGCTTCCACATCACGAGCCCAATAACGGCTTCGTCAACATCAACCGGAAAATCAGCAAAGGCAAAGCGAGCCCAAAAAACAGTTTACCAACATCAACATACCGATGTCCCAAGCTTTGCAACACATGTTGAGGATGAATCTAATTACACAAATAAGACCTCATCCAAATCCCAAGACTTTTTCTCCCAGCTACAATCCGTATGCCAAGTGTGCCTATCATTCTGATAGTCCTGGACCTGATACAAACAATTGTTGGGCATTGAAGTATAAGATTCAAAACTTGATCGACGAAGGAATGCTGGAGTTCACACAAGATGGTATGACTGAGTTTTTCTGTCATTCTTCAAAGGCTCTCCACTGTAAGTGACACGTTCAGACAAAGAGGCTTCTGCTCATTTGAAATTTCAAGTTGTAATTTCTTTTGTTATTCAAACAATTATCTATTAAAAACTCTGTTTCATTAATGCATTGCATATGTTTGTCTTGAATTCATCCATTCGTTTTCACTATACTTGAACTATGCTTTCTACTTTCTTTATGACATTTAACTCCTGCTAAAAGTTACGAGCCTTTAGAGGGAGGATGACGAAAACAATGCCATAATCTCATACAATATGCTTTTGGACAGACCTTGCTGACGATGTACATGCGTTTCTTTCAAACCCTAAACACTGGAGTTATAAGGAAGATAATCCCTAACCAACCCCTTCGAGCCAAAGAAGTAGAAGTTTTCAATTTTAAACACAAAATTGAAACCTTTAATCAAACCTGGGACAAGGTAGTCTCTCAGTTAATTTAAAATGTGCGTTTAACCGCAAACTCTCATTTCGTAATACAACGAATGATATCAAAGAACATTCCTTTGGAACCAAAAGACAGTGATGGTTCCTTATCTCATAGGCAGTCATTATCAAAAAAAAAAGAAAAAAGCCCACTGAGTCAAAACCTACAAAGGAGGCTTAAGAAAGCTGGGGCATCCCGCTGACTGTAAATCTCAAAAATAGGAACAGTCAGGCAAAAATTAGGGATAATGAAAAAAAAAGAGGTCACTACAAATCCTCAACAACATGAAAAATGCTGCAAAAATATCTGCCTTCCAACAAATTCAACTTGTGTGAGCCATCACCAAAAACGTCGTTCCAGACTCATTTGGAGTTCAAATGCACAATTAAGTGAGTTTAGGATTGAAGAACATCACGAAGAACGAGTGGGTACAAATATACTTTGGGCCTTTATCCTTTGTTTCTTAAAACCGTGAACCAAGCCACGTTACAACCCTTCAAAAGTCCTAATTGAAGCATGGGTTAGTTCGAAAGCATACTGTTACAAAAGGTATCCTGACTCCTGTAAGGCTTTGCTCTAAATCATGAGTTGAATTTTTCTTATAAAAGTTTTCTGCTAAAAAACACATTTTTCAAAATTTCAAGACAAGCATAAACTTTGCATTATTTGAATATCATTGTTTGCATATGGCTATTTGTTTGACAGCGAAGAAATTCACACAGTGAATGCTCCGATGAACGAAAGCTCTCTCAATGAACAAAATCACTTCAAGTGGGATGACACTTCCGTTGCAAAAATCTCCTATCAACAAAAGGAGACTTGGCATGGAATTGTCCAATAAACCTGGGGAAGTCCAGTCAAGATTTCAAGAAATCTCTCAAAGTCCAGTTAACCTGGGGCAGTCCAGTCAAGATTTCAAGAAATATCTTAAAGTCCAGTTAACTTGGGACAGTCCAGTCAAGATTTCAAGAAATCTCTCAAAGTGCATAGTAGCCAGGGGAAAGTCTCCGTCACCACCACTTGGGGCATTAAACGTCAATCTCATCAAAGGGTTACGTACAATCCAAATTTCCTGGCAGTGCCATAAACATTTGATACTAGGGGCAATGAAGAATCTCTCCAAAATCCTTCTGAAAAGAAATTCAAGAATCCTCGAGAAGTTCATCACCTCTCTAGCCGACCAGCGGTCACAGGGTTTATTTCCCCAACTCTTATCAAGGATTTATTCTCCAAAACAAAATTACATTTCAACAACATTCATAACATATGCAGATTGATCGGAAGGTAAAGGTTCATTATCTTTTGGAGTAGCAGTCGTCAGAGATTCCTTCATTATCCATTGGAGTAGCAGTCGTCAAAGATTCCTTCATCATCCGGCTGAGTCAAAGTTAATCCAAGACCTTCTCTGGTTCAGACAGATCAACACTGAGATCTCCCTGATTCTTATTCCAGTGGAAGATATTCCGGGTTTTGCTGTTTCAGATAAATCTCTCAATGATTTATTCTGATTCACTTCCAGATTTTTCACTATCGGAAACGAAGAATCCAACTCTTTCCTACATCAACAGTGGTCCAGGATTTATTTTCCCCAGCGAGAGGTCTTGAAAAACATTACACATCCGTACATCGGGACATTATACAACACAATTTCATTTATTTTGAGAACGTCATTGTTGGATATATGTCATGCCACTAACCTTTACCTTTCAGGAAAGATGCAATCAATTTCTCACCAAAGTTCGTATCGTGAAGCCTGGACATTGACCAGATAACGATACAAGACTGTAAAACCTGGATGTTGACCAGATAACAGTAAGGTATTGTGAAACCTGGATGTTGACCAGATAGCAATACAACACTGTGAAACCTGGATGTTGACCAGATAACAGTAAGGTACACTGTGAAACCTGGACGTTGACCAGATAACAGTTTAACCCTTAATAGAATGAAGATTCTCATTCTTGAAACCTTAGAAGATTGGCATACTCCCAATCTCCTGATACCGTTAACAGAATGAAGATTCTCATTCTTGAAACCTCAGAATATTGGCATACTCCCAAGCTCCTGATACCGTTAACAGAATGAAGATTCTCATCCTTGAAACCTCAGAAGATTGGCATACTCCCAAGCTCCTGATACCGTTAACAGAATGAAGATTCTCATCCTTGAAACCTCAGAAGATTGACATACTCTCAAGCTCCTGATACCGTTAACAGAATGAAGATTCTCATCCTTGAATCCTCAGAAGATTGGCATACTCCCAAGCTCCTGATACCGTTAACAGAATGAAGATTCTCATCCTTGAAACCTTAGAAGATTGGCATACTCCCAAGCTCTTGATACCGTTAACAGAATGAAAATTCTCATCCTTGAAACCTCAGAAGATTAGCACACTCCTAACCTCCTGACTCAAACGCCTGAATGAAGATTCTCATTCTTGCTTCCCCAGTAGATTGGTATACACCCAAGCTCCTGATATTCCCGACAGAATAAAGATTCTCATTCTCAAAGTGGCATATAATCCGAATTCCTGATATTCCCGACAGAATGAAGATTCTCATTCTCAAAGTGGCATACAACCTAAACTCCTGAACTTCTTCCAAACAAGAATATGCTTTTCCCGGAGTCCTGAGCTTACTCTCCAGCAGGATAACTACTCTTCAGCAGTGTAGCTATTCCCCACAGAGTTTTTACTCCCCAACCGAATGAAGATTATCATCCTTGATTCTCCAGTGAAGTTGCCAGAGCCTTCTTTACTCTCAGCATAAATTTTTCGGAGTTTTTAATCCCCTGCAGATCGAAGATTCTCGTTCTTGACTCCTCAGCAAATTCCCCTAGCAGAATGAAGATTCTCATTCTCAATTCCCCACATAGTTTTCAAATATTCCCCAGCGGAGTTCTCCTCAAACAACAAAACATGAATCTCCGGTAGAAGTATTCGAAGCAAAGCTTGAAGACACACATACTCTTCAACAGTGGTCCATGATTTATTTTCCCCGACAGCGGTCAAAGATTTTACTATCTCCAACTATCCAGGATTTATTTTCCTCAGCAAGACAACTAATCAGCTTACATGCGCATACATTACATTCATATATCATAAATATTGATAAAACACATATATTGCATCATACATTTCATGCAACATAACTTTGTGTTTCAGCTAATATTTTACCCTTTTCAGGATAAGATTAACAAGCTTCAGATTCAGGATCATGAAAACAGTTTACAGGTGCTTCCAAACATGGATGTTAATCTATCGCTTGTTCAGATTCAGCCTCTTGAAAACAGTTTACGGATGCACAAAACATGTATGTTAATCTATTGCTTGTTCAAACCCGAGGATCATGAAAACAGTTTACGGGTGCTTCCAAACATGGATGTTAATCTATCGCTTGTTCAGATTCAGCCTCTTGAAAACAGTTTACGGATGCTTCCAAACATGGATGTTAATCTATCGGTTGTTCAGATTCAGCTCATGAAAACAGTTTACAGATGCTCCAAACATGGATGTTAATCTATTGCTTGTTCAAACCCAAGGATCATGAAAAAAGTTTACGGGTGCTTCCAACACATGGATGTTAATCTATCGCTTGTTCAGATTCAACCTCTTGAAAACAGTTTACGGATGCACCAAACATGGATGTTAATCTATTGCTTGTTCAAACCCAAGGATCATGAAAATAGTTTACGGGTGCTTCCAAACATGGATGTTAATTTATCGCTTGTTCAGATTCAGCCTCTTGAAAACAGTTTACGGATGCTTCCAAACATGGATGTTAATCTATCGCTTGTTCAGATTCATCTCATGAAAACAGTTTATGGATGCTCCAAACATGGATGTTAATCTATTGCTTGTTCAAACTCAAGGATCATGAAAACAGTTTACGGATGCTCCAAACATGGATGTTAATCTATCGCTTGTTCAGATTCAGCTCATGAAAACAGTTTACGGATGCTGCAAACATGGATGTTAATCTATTGCTTGTTCAACTCAAGGATCATGAAAACAATTTACGGGTGCTTCCAAACATGGATGTTAATCTATCGCTTGTTCAGATTCAGCTCATTGAAAACAGTTTACGGAGGCTCCAAACACGGATGCTAATTTATTGCTTATTCAGACCCCCAGCTCAGAGACGTTCCAAACATGGATACCTTTCTCATACTCATTCTTTCATCTACAACATACAATTCAATAAACATTCTTGGATGGCATCTTTAAGCCCATCTACGACAAGATTATGTCACATCTCCAAATGGCATCTTTAATCCCGTTCCCTCAACTATGGTTTGACGAGTGAAAATTTATGGGCACTCTAGTGTCCAATCATCTTTTACCTTTGATTCGCGAACGGCAAGCTCGCCGATCTAACTCTTCAGGTTCAAGAAGATTGAATAGGGGCAGCTGTTGTACCCCAAAATTTTCCCTCCCTTTTTCACAAGAAATCACAACCCTATGATTTTCTCAGATTTTCAAGATTGGCTCAAGAATTGATCAGACAGACTTTTCTATGGCAGTAAATCAAGAATTAGGGTTTCTCTCGCATTTCTCAGAAGAAACTGAATTCTCAGAAATTCAAATTAACTGTCACATGTTTTCACACTTTTTTGAGTTTGCTGAAAGGTTACTGGTTGTTCTCAAGGTCTATTCATCTGGGACAAGAAATGGGAGCTGAGACTGTCATTTGGAATATTCAGGTTTTATCTGATCCAAGTTGACCAGATAATATACGTCTGTTAAGACATCTGCTTGTTAGTGGAATGAAACGTTTGCTTGTTAATGGAATGAAATGTTTGCTTGTTTATTGGAATACCCAGTGCGTATTTTGATTGGAATGCTGTTGCAAGGTTACGAGACTACAAAGTTATTGGATTACTTAAAGTTTAAGTTATCTGTATTAGAATTGTTGGAATGCAATTTCAATTATTTTGATCTGAGAATCTTAAAGGATTAAGTGAAGATGCAGAGAGAGAATTGCAAAATATTGACAGTAGAAGGTTCTATTCAGATTGCCTCACAAAGATTTTTCAGCTGTTGTTACAAAAATAATTTATTATTTGAATACTGTATTTTTTACAACTTATAGTACTTGAAAAAATAAATTATTACAAGTAGTGGAAAATCTATCTAAGTTAAAAATCTAAGTCTAAGCCATTGCTCCCATGCTCAAAGTCTTCTGCTTCCTCTGCTTTGTCATCACCCAAGTTGTGCTCACATGAAAGAAAAACAAATAAAAGAGGATTAGTACAGTTAATTAAATAGATTTTCAAAAAAAAAGGAAAATTTTCATCATTAAAGTTTGCCGTCTGGAATCAGAAGTGCTATTGTTCATCACGTTTTTATTTTCCTCTTTGAAAATCACAAGAAGATTGCTCTTCTTGGTTCACAAAGAGAAAAATAAAAAAAATGCAAAAGAAGAGTGCAAAAGCAAATTTGTTCAAATGCAAGCATGGCAAAACAATGCAGCAACTAAGGCAAACAGGCGCCAAACTGTACTAAGCGTTGCAACAAAACCAAGCATAGCAACTAAAGCAAACTGGATGCAAACTGTACTAAGCATAGCAACTAAAACATTGCAGCAAGTTAGAAAGGCAAACTGAAACATTGCAGCAAACTGAACAAAGAAAACTGGATGCAAACTGTACAAATGCAACAAGTACAATGCAGCAGAATAGCAGGCAAAGCAGGAGGTAAACCAAGTGACAAGCAAAAGGCTTGTCATAGCCTATCATCATTTTCCATATTTTAGGCAAAACTTTTGAGAAAATAAGAAAAAGCAAAAAAGTGCTTTGTCATTGAGAGAGAAAGAGAGAAAAGATATCACCTTTTTGGAGAGTGTACAGTTTGGTAAAAGGTTGTCACAAGTTGCAAAACAAAAGGAAAAAGGATATAACTACATCAAACAACACAAAGTTAAAAGGGAGAGAACATTGTGTGTCAAAACTGTAAATTAAAACACACAACCAAGCCTGCTAACCACAAACTGAAAACCTGTTATCAAACTCAAAGATGCAAAAACTGAAAAACAAAACAGCATAATAACGCAAACTGCACAACAAGCCAAACTGCAGAACACAGTCAAAGCTTGCAGTTCCAAAACTAAACTGCAACAATCACAAAACCTGTGCAAACAGCTGCTCAACAATCAATAACCTGTTATCAAAAAAATCACAAAAACATGTAACAATTTCACAACAATACCCCAAACCTGCACAAGCTAGCCAAACTACTGAAAAAACAAAACAACATAACCATTGTTCAAAACCTGCAGTTTCAAACTGCACAACCAAACAAACTTCCAAAACCTGCAAAAACTAAAAACCATATAGTAGTTCAAACCACTAAGCCTATTAGCCCAAACAAACTTCCAAAACCAGCCAAACTGTAAACCTGCATAGCCAAACTACATAGCCAAAAACTACAGCAAATCACCCAAAACCTATTAGCATAACTAAACCAACAGTCCAACAACATAAACAATCACAATAGCTGTTATCAAACTCAACTCTCCCAAAAAAAAACCTTCAACAGTTTCAAACACAAAAGTTTCCAAAAGCCTGTCAACATTTCAACAGGCCAACTGCTATACAATCAATAGCCAAACAAGATTCAGTTCAACAATAATCATCATCAAGGTTTAATCAAGAATCATTGTACAAAAGCTACCAACAAAAATAGGGTTTCAGAACAATCAATATCCAGCAAAAGCTACCAAATATCAACAAGGTTTCAGAACTATCATCATTAACAAATCCGTACCAATAACCAAGAGTTTCAGAAGCAAACAACTACCAACAATCAAAAGTTTCAGATAATCATCATCAATAAAGGAATTACTAACAAGTCAGAAGCGATAAGCTTCATCATTCAAGGTTCAAAAAAAGGACAAAAAGAGATACCAGAAAAGCTCGCCGTCATCATCTCTCCTCGCACCTCTAGCCACCAGGGAGCTCCGTCTCACCTTCCCTCCATTTTTCCAGAAAATCTCACAGGTAAGCTGCTCCTCAAACCCTTTACTGCGTTTTAGGCATATAATACCATAGGTTAAACAAAGAAACATGAACGAAGCAAATCAAATGAAAACTGTCAAAACAAAAAAGACGAATCATACCGTTCAATCGAAACCCTTGATCATTAGGAGAAGGTGAGAGAGGGAGAGGGTGTTCCGGCGGCTTAGAGGAGGAGGAGATCAGGGCGTTTGAGCGTTGAGAGAGATGAAGAGAGAAAACGAAGAAACGGCGCCGCTGTGAAACAAGCCACACACCCTAATAGTCCACAACCCATAACAAAAATGTTACAAGCTTAAGCTTTGGGCCTGTCCGCCCCAACCCTAAGCCCATAACAATTGCTAACCTACCCCCTTTTCCATTCTGACCTTTGTTCTTCTTTTAGTTTTTGTTTTGGGCCCAACACAAATCCCTAAAGCCCATCTCTCTTCTCTTAGTTTGTTTTGCTTTTATTTGTTTTTTTTAATAAATATACTAGTAAGTATTTTCATACATTTTCTTTTTTAACCCTAAAAAATAAAATCATTTTTTTACTTTTAATTTTTATAACCTTTTTAATTTAATTTGTTACTAATAATAAAAAAATCAAAGAAAATTTTAGTTTACTTTCTTTAAACCTTTTTTTAATTGATTAATAAAAATACCAAAAATAATAGAGATTTTGTTTAATTAATTTTTCTTTAAACTTTTCCTTTCATAATTAATAAAATACAAAAAGAAAAATAATAATAATATTTAATCTTTCTTTTTTAGAATAGATTTTATTTTCAAGTAAATACATGCATTTCATAATTGATTGATTTTCTTTATTTTATAATTTGTTATGGCTTTATATTGAATTGCGGCAATTCGATTTGGTTGTAATATTTGGATTTTACTATTCTTATGAGATTCATCCCCATTTGTAATAATTGTACCCCCATTCCCAGATACTTTTGTAATAACATATATATTTTTTAATTCCCGCAATTTATTGCTTTCAATAAACTGTGTAGTAATTAGGCGTGTATGGCAAGATTCAAAAATCAATCGCTAGATGACCTAATCCAAGAATAAATAACTTGAAATCAATACACTTCTCACACGAGCACCTCTAGGGTAACGTCGCTTGTTGCCTCGAAAACACAATCATGTCCCTCGAATACGCGACACTCTAGCAAATGACCCATCGATAAACAAAGATCGTAGTCCCTCGATGACCCTCGATGTTGCCTTCGATAAAACGATCTCGTCCCTTACAAAATTGCTAGAGCGTCCCACAAGTTGCTTTCAATGATTGTATACGATGATCCGCGCCTGTCCCGTTTAACATCCAAACACAAGGTTGTTTACCAAATACAATGGTAAAACAACACCGTCAAAAGGGTTAAAAACGTATAGGAAAGACTTTTGAGTAAAATAGGGTAGATAACTCTTAGTTACTTGATCAAAACTTGCAAAACATCCTTGCTATTTTCAAACACACCTCACAATACAATTTCAAAACATTTCCCAAAAAACAAACTTTCAAACATTGAAATATCTTTTCAAAAGACAAACACCTTTGTATATATTCAAACAAGAATCATTACAAAGGTTGCCTAGACAAGGCCTCTTTTTCAAAGCATTTTCAAAAACCACACACAAAGCACCATTTCAAACAATTGAAAAGCAAAAGCAAGTGATCTAAACAAGTAACTAAGAGCCCATGGATAACCATGGATGAAAAGGGTGCTAGCACCTTCCCTTTTCATGATCTACCCTCGAACCCAAGAAAACATCTCAAAGGTCTTTCCTGTGCTTTTTGACCTTTCCTTTGGATAAAATAAAAAGTCGGTGGCGACTCTTGCTAAACCGAAACATTTGCAAACACAAACGCAAAACCTCAAGTCAGTTCTCCCACCGTATCACAGTCATTAAAATAAAGCCTTAAACCCATCTCCCGAAAGAGAATCTCATACATAAGAATGTGATCCTGCTCGAACTTCGAACATACCTGGTGATCTGAATTAGGAATATATATGGCCCACTCCTCCTCGGTGCCCTCTACTTCCATCCCCGTGTCCACCGCGGTAAAAACTTCATTTAGATGATCGTAAAAATGAGAAACCCACTTCAAAGGATCAGGAGAGACCTAATCTAAGGGATCCGCCTGAACCATGGGCGCGCCCTGAGCAGCGAGTGCATCATCATCCACCTCGATCAGCTCTGGCACGACCAGATCGGGCTTGGGCATCCTCGAAGTGCTCCCTTCCATCGAAGAGCACCCCGTAAGGCTCAACAAGGAGTCACTAGATTTGGCTATAAACTCATCCTCTATACCACTGGCCATTATACCTGAAAAGCACAGGACATAAGTGAATTCAACGTCAAAATCAAATCCTCCATTCCACCGTTAATCAAGTGAAAGGATGCAAAGGAATTGGGACCCTATCCTCGATTAGAGCCCTTACTCAAACAATAAAAAACACTCTCTCTTATCGGGCGCATTCGCACCAAACAAGAACATGGATCCTTCGAGCAACTATCTCCCCAACACCGCTAGGTTAAAGCCGCTCCTGGGAACTCACTGTCCTCATGAAGACCGTAGTGTGAACCCAGAAACGACTCTAATATCATCGGAGACTTCATCACAAATTGCTATCAGCTATGCTATGTTTTAATCATCCCCACAAAACACACAGAGGAACTACCTCCTTCGGCAACGGAACCGTCATTCGCAACCAACACTCTGTCGGGAATTCTCACACTAAGTTACTCTAAACCTTAAACCACATGCATTTATAAAATAAGAGGAAAAAAACCTAGCCTACAACAGAAAAAAATCTACAGAAACAGGAAAGAATAGAGAAACTTACCAAATTATCGGCAGAGCAAGACGAACGGCGGAATGGAAGAAACGCTTCCAAAAAATTGTGTCGAGTAGGAATAAGCAGCGTCGAGCAGAAGGAGAGCAAGCGAAAAAGTGAAAATGAAGCGCCTTCTTCGCCTTTTATAGAAAAACCTGCAGGTACATGAGCGAGCACGCGCCTAGGTAACCCTAAAAGGGGTCATCACTGGGCCCTAGTCCCTAGGCTAGCAAAATGAACCGAGTCAAAAACATAACCCAGGCCCACTAAAAAGATCCAAAAACAAATTATTCTAATACTGCAACTTCAACGAATTATTCAAGCCAGCTACAGTCTGAATTAGCTTCTGGCTCCAACATAAAAGTTGTAGATCTTTCTTTTAGCTTTCCAACGCATATTAGAACGCCTTGATCCGATTTCTGTATCTCTAGTTATGAATTTTTCAATAAAAGCTGTCAATGCTGAAAATTAAATACGAAAAATCAAATTAAACTAAAAATAAACTAAATTAGAAAAACACTATAAAACATAAAAATAGACAAAGTAAAACATAGAAATGCTTAAGTACAAACATGGAAGAATATGCATCAAAATGCACTGATCAAATTCCCCCATACTTGAACTTTTGCACTCCGAGCAAAATAATATAAAAAACTCAAGAAACACAACAGTATCATCAATTACTCATTCCAGGCTACAAACTCTTCTTCGATTAAGATTGCATCGATAGGTACTAATCTTGCACACTAAGGATATCTCCATAATTGTGGTCATAAGCCTCCTGAATATACAACCCAATTCGAATCATGTTATTATGCCAGAGTTTAACTTACTCATTGTTGTACCCCAAAATTTTCCCTCTCATTTCTCAAGACATTTCCCACAAGATCTTCAATAAGCTCAAGCTTGCACAAGGATTGACTAGGTCAAGACATCTCCTCAACACTGATGCCTCAAATTAGGGTTTGAGTTTTCACAAAGACAATTGTACTTTTAATACCTCATATGATGTTAATGGGTCATTATGGACTTTCAAGATTGCTCATGTCAAGTTTCAAGTCTTGCAGTTCAAGTTTGTTCAGTCAATTGATCAGATGACATAAAAACAATTGTATTGGGTAAAAAGTCAACTATCGTAAACCTACAATCAAACTTCAAGATTTTGGACCAATATCAACATTTTAAATTTATATGTATCATTTGATCAAGTTTGGATCATAATTCCCCACGAAAATTGCTCAAATCACCAAAAGGGCAAAATAGTCAAAATTAGGGTTTTGACTGTATTTGACTGATCATTGACTTTTTGACCTAATACATGATCTAATGGCTTAAAGTACAATCTCAAGGATTCAAATATAACATGTTGACCTAATTTCTAGGCTCAAAATATTTCTCAAGACCATTGGATTGATAGATGAAATTTGGTCAATTGATGAAAAAGTCAACTGTACACTGAAAAGTCTAACTTTGACTTTTTGGTCAACATTAAGTTTCAAAGATCAAAATTCATCAAGGCATTTAAGAATATTAAGCTTGATCATCAATAAGTCAAGAAAGTCAAAAGTCAATTTGAAAAGTCAAACTTTTCAAGACTTAGAAATTTTTCTAAGTGTTTTGTACATGATAATTTCACTACTTCATGCCAATTTTTCAACAAGATGCGTGATGATTCAAAGGAAAATTCAAACATGAAAGTTATATATCTTGATGAATTCTACAACTTTGTATTATAGGGTTGATGTGTAAAAAATTCTTAGATTTGAAGATATAATCCCATGAAGTCATGACATTTTCATCTAACACTTAGAGAAATTTCCAATAGATTTTAGTCATGATTTTATCCCAACTTCTTGGTATTTTTTCACATAGTTCCAATATGATCTTGTCAAAGTGACCATCATTAAAGTTATAGAGGATGTTTCAAGCTTTCCAAAACATCCAAGAGCATGAATTTATCATACTTGAGCTAGGAGATTCAAGGGCCTGAAGTTGGGCATCCATTCTTGAATTGCAAGTCATTTTGTTGAAGAACAAATGATACAACTTGTATGATATGATGCATAATCTTACTTTGAAGGCCTTGTGACTTGCAAATATATCAATAATCAGATGTTTACACAATTGATTGAACCATTATCCAAGTGATTCAAGTATTGTCCATTACATCATTCCATTTATAGCACAAAGGCACCATTACCATTCACATAAAGCATGCTTTATGCAATTGTCAACTCCTTAAGCCTCTAAATTGTTTTCTCTGCATATACACAATGTTAAAGCAAGAATAAACATGCCTAAAAGCCTCTATAAACTTCATACCATACTTGTACCATGCATTGGAACACTAATTTTCATAATAACTTGGTTGTTTCATCTCAACTAAACCAGGATTTTGACAACTTGTAAAACAAACTCTCTCATCCTCTCAAACCTTATCTATAAATAGAGAAGCCATTTGAAAGCTAAGGGACATAAGTTTTTGTGTTGACAAACCCTCAAACCCCCTCATACTCTCAAAAAAACATAACTGTCCACAAAACCTCAACTCTTGAGCTTAGAAACCAAAATCTTCAAATCTCTCAAACCCTGCATTTTCATTCAAACAAACCATCCGCATACTTCATATACATCATACATAAGTTGTTCAAACACAAGAACAACTTCTGTAATATCATTATCATCACCTTCCAAACTAAAAAACATTGTCTTGCAAGTTGACTTGGTTGGAGAGACCCAAACACTTTCAACACAAAGTAAGGATTGAAACAACTTCAAGGAGGTCTAAGGCAGCTCAACCAATCATCACATTGCACCTGGAAACATCCATACACATTTTTGATTTTCACTTCAAGAGGTAATTTTCTCAAACTGTGATATCCTTATTCATACATCATTTTACTTTCATTTTCAAAATAATAAAACAGGACAATTCAAAGTAGAGGAGTTGTAAACACTCAAAACTACAAAAAATGCTTCTGGAAGTCTGACACGGCCGACTGTGTCACTTGACATGGGCCGTGTCAAGAATAAAACAAGAAAAATGGAAAGACATGGTTCTGACACGGGTGCCCGTGTCACAGGACACGACTCGTGTCGCTCTTACTGGGTTTGAAACTGGATGAAATGGCAAGACAGGGTTCTGACACGGGTGCTCGTGTCACAAGACACAGCCCGTGTCCCTCTTATTGGGCTTGAAACTGAACTAAATGGCAAGACAGGGTCCTGACACAGGTGCCTGTGTCACAGGACACGACCCATGTCAACTCGTCTGAGATAGAAAATCATGCAGGGATAATTACAGGGTCCTAACACGGGTGGCCGTGTCATAGGACACGCCCCGTGTTAGCCAGGCACCAAAATTCTTGATTTTTGAGACCTTTTGTTGATGTTTTTCGATCATTAATGGTTTTTAATAGTAATTAGGGCTTTATCACTTTCATCCACATTCATTAAACGTGTACCCCATCCCCTAAAAATATTGTAATAGCGTAGGACTTTAAACTTTTGCAATTTATCGCTTTCAACATAATGCTACTAATTAGGGTTTGTATGGCAAGATAAAATCAATAACTAGAAATAATTCAAGACAAAAATGCATGAAAACAAAACACTTTGCACACTCGCACCTCTAGGGTAACCCACACTTGTTGCCTCGGATAAAAATAGTCATGTCCCTCGGACCTGGGATACATTAGCAATGATCCTCGAATACAAGACCGTATTCCCTCGATGACCCTTCAATGTTGCCTTCAGTAAACGATCTTAGACCCTTACGACAAATTACTAAGGTATCCTATAATGTTGCTTTCTATGACTATACAATGACCCACACCCGTCCCTTCACATCCAATGATATGGCTTCTTATCAAATCAATAGTAAGATAGAAATATCTAAAGGAGGAGGAAAAGAACTAAGACTTTTTGAGTAGGTAGAACGCTCGTAGTTTCTTGCTCACAACCATTTTCAAAACAACATTATTTCAAACATACCAACACTTTCAAATGAAATATTTTCAAAAGTCAACACTTTGTATGCATTATTATAGAAACGAGAATCATTACAAAGTTCGCCTAAACTAAGGCACTTTTCAAAAAAATACTTTCAAAAAAACAATCACAAACACATTTCAAACAACGCATTCCAAAGTGATCTAGCAACTAAGAGCCTGTAGATAACTACAGATGAAAAGGGTGGTAACATCTTCCCTTTTCATAACCTACCCCCGAACTCAAGAAAATTCTCAAAAGGTATTTCCTGTTCTTTTCACCATTTCCTTTATTTTTTTAAAAGAAAAGTCGGTGGCAACTCTTCCTATCCGTAATAATTACGATAAAACACAAAAACACCCAAGTCAGTTCTCCCACGGTATTACAGAATTGGCGACTCTGATGGGGAAAATGAACTTAAAAGTAGGGTTACCTTAGATCTAGATCACCTTAAAATTCTTTCTTTGTTTTATTTGTTTGCTTTACATTTATGGGTCCATATTTAGGTTAGCTTTGATCCTCTACCCGGATCTGGGAACATCATTAGGTAAGTAGCAATAGATTTTGGAAACTGTACGGCGTAGACCGATATGGTTGAAGTAATGGCTACGTTAGTGTGACGCATTTGTTGGTACTGGTATACCTTGTGTTAAATCGAGGAGAATAAGGGGCTGCTGAGCGGTGTCATGAAGCACTAACTGACCGTAGAACCTTTAATTGAACAACTTGGCCATTAGGAAGTAGTGAGAGCGCCGACTTTGGTGCAAAGTTGAAGATTGGTTTATACTCGATACTACACTCATTGAGATCAGACTTTTGGGATATTTCGGCTGCAAGAAAATATTGATTGTGCTGAGATAATACCCAATGAAGAAAGATCAATGATATTGAGATTCCCTAGAACCCGATTACTTTGTAGGACAAGTTGAATCAATTAAACTTCAAGAGGGTACTTACCTATGAAACCCATGCAATCCTAAACCTAAGGTATTTGTGTGCTTTATTTGTGATTATTATTCATGACATCATAAACATCATAACATCATAAGCATTCTCACTAACCATTTCAAGGATTTAGGAATTTATCTTTGTTCTGTTTTGTAGGTCACGACTTCCACTCGTAGGAATACCATCTGAGTTAACTTCGTGAAAGTGCATCCTCAACTTCAAGAGTTAGCATCAAGAGTGCCTGGAGATTCTCCCTTCCCCAAGAAATATGGTCAACTTATCAACTTGGCTACCTTAAACTTCCAAGAAGAAATGATGTGTGTGCTTTTTCAATTCTTTGATCCTATGCATCATTGCTTCACCTTTCCCGACTACCAATTGGTGCCTACATTAGAAGAATTCTCTCAATTGTTAGGAGTTCCTATGCTTGATCAAATACCATTCATGGGTTTAGAGGAGACTCCAAAGCCTGAAGTTATTGCCAAAGCCTTGCATTTGAAGAGATCTAACATTGTGACAAATTGGGAGACAAGAAGTGGAGTTAAGGGTTTCTTAGCCAATTTTTGTTGGAGAAGGCTTGTTTTTTCTTTGAAGATATGGATTTTCAAGCTTTTGAGGATGTCTTGGCCCTTCTAATCTATGGTTTGGTTTTGTTTCCCAATCCGGACTAACTCATAGATGTGAATGGCGTCAAGGTTTTTCTCTCTCGTAAACCCGTACGTACCTTGCTTGGATACATTCTACATTGTTTTCACACTCGCACCATGAAGAAAAGGGGTACTCTTTTATGTTGCATTCCATTATTGTCTAGGTGGTTTATTTCGCACCTACCTTGATCAACATTGAAGAATGAGCAAGGCTTGACATGGTCTTAAAGGATGATGTCACTCTCGGACTCGGATATCCATTGGTGTTCTCGATCATTGGAGGATATTGCCATCATTGACTGTTGTGGGGAATTCCCTAATGTGCCACTCTTAGGCATTAGGGTAGGTATCACCTATAACCCTTCTCTTGCATTAAGATAGTTTGGATATGCATGAAGAGATGGTCCCCATGATGCGCTCATCCAAGGTTTGGTATTCGATTATGAGGGCGACGACAAAAACTATCATCAAAGGTTCATATGAGCTTGGAGAATGGTAAGCAAAGTCGATAGTGAGACATTGGGGCATAAAAATTCCATCCCCCTTGAGCCTTACCTTAAGTGGGTACAAACTCATGCTAAAAGTTTTGTGATGCCTTACCCCGCCATCCTACCTGTGATTATAGAGTCCGTCACTGAGGGAGACGCCCCTTACACTCTTTTTCATCCTAACATGGCAACTACTTTGGAGGAATTTAAAAGATCATGGATTCAACTCAAAGGAGAGTGAGACACCTTTGAAACCCAGTTCTATGCAAGCGAGAAGAAGGTTTTGGAGCTTACAAAACAACTTCATGAAGAGCAAAGTTTGAACACCTACATTGCTACAAAGAGGATGCGCTCATAGGAAGCCTAATTATTTTTCGTTTTAGGAGTTTATTTTGTATTATTTTTGCTTCCTCTATTGTAAGCCCGAGAGGCATTTGTAATTCCTATCTTTATTAATTAAGTTCATGTTTGTTATTTTCTCTTTGTTTAGCAAATTTAAATTTCCTTAAATCCTTGAAAACATTTGCATTCGCATTACATGCATCATGACATAAGCAGGTTTTCAACACAGGTTTCCTCATCTTTCTACTATTTATTTCAGTAAGATGGATCTCGAGAAGACTGTAAAAGACTTGTAGATACATAATTCTCAATTTCAAGAAACCTTGCTCACCTTGGCCAAAGGGCAGCAAGAACTGATGTCACTTCTGGTGGCCAAAAAGAAGACCAAGAACAAGGCCCTGATCAACATGGGGAAAAGGTTTAAAGGCCCAGTCCATCAAGTGCAAGTGGTTGAAGAGTCATCTGAGGAAGACGAGAACCAGGACGAAGATGCAAGGAGTACCCATGTTGGGGGTGCAAACAATCAAGCTTCAAAGGATGAAGATTACTTTGATGAACAATATCCACCGGCTGAGGATAAGTATAAGAAACTGGAAGATAGGTTGAAAGCTGTGGAAATTCAAGCTGTACTTGGCTTAGATTTTGGTGATTTGGGATTAATACCTAGGGTTGTTATCCCCCACAAATTAAAAATTCCAATCTTTGCTAAGTACGACGATGTTTCGTGCCCAAAGCTTCATTTGAGATCCTACATTCGAAAGATAGAACCGCATACCACTGACAAGAAGCTATGGGCACACTTCTTTCAAGAGAGTTTGTCTGGGACTCAGTTATAATGGTTTTATCAATTGGAGGGTTCAAACATTAATACCTGGGAAGATCTGGCCACCGCTTTCTACCGTCAATATCAGTACAACGTTGATTTGGCGCCAACTAGGATTCAGTTACAAGGAATGACAATGGGTTCCAATGAAGGTTTTGAAGAATATGCACAAAATTGGAGAGACCTTGTCGGTAGAGTACAACCACCACTAACGGATATGGAGCTGGTAGATATGTTCATGGGAATATTAACTGGACCATTTTTCAACTTGTTAACTGGGAGCTCATCATCCTGTTTCATTGAGTTAATTCTGACAGGTGATAGGGTCGAGAGTGGTATCAAGAGTGGAAAAATTACCATGGCATCTGCTTCTACATTAAACACTGTAAAGAATCCCTTTACTGGAAAGAAAGAAGCCAATTCTATATATGGGTCAAGGGCCCATATTAAGAAGGATCGTCGTCCATCTGTTAATGTTGTTTTGATCTCCAACCCTCCATCTGCTCAAAGACAACCACAACAAGCCAACCATTAAAGGTCTGAGGTTCCAAGAAGACAATTCACAAGGATTAACATGTCATTGTCCCAAGCCTTGCAACACCTGTTGAATGCCAACTTGGTAACATTGCGTGATCCACCATCAAATCCTAATATTTCATCTTTGAAATACAATCCTAAAGCCAAATGCGCCTATCACTCCAATAGCCATGGGGCATGATACTGATCAATGTTGGGCTCTAAAAAACAAGATTCAAGATCTTATCGACAATAAAACTATTGAGTTCTTTTGTACCCCAAAATTTTCCCTCTCATTTATCAAGCATTTTCTCACAAGATCTCCTTTGGTTCAAGACTGGACACAGGTTGATTAGCTTAAGACACCTCCTTAAGCATTGATGATTGAAATTAGGGTTTGAGATTTCACAAGTATAATTGAACTTTTAATGCCTCATATGACTTTCATGGATCATCATTGACCCTCAAGATTACTCATGACAAGTTTCAAGTCATGGATCACATTTTTGCTCAGTCAATTAGGCAGTTGACCTAAAAATCAGTTGTATTGGGAAAAAAGTCAATTGTGGCCAATTTACAGTCAAACTTCATAGTTTTTTATCCATATCAACATTATAAAATCATATGTATCATTTGATCAAGTTTGGACCACAATTCCTCAATAAAATTGATCAGATCATTAAAAGGGCAAAATGGTCAAAATTAGGGTTTTGACTGAGAAAGGGCAATTTCTGATTTTTGACCTAGCAAATGGTTAATTGGTTTGAGGAATGATCTCAAGGATTCAACTGCATCATTTTTACCTAATAACATGACTCAAAACATCCTTCAAGATCAATTGATTGATAGTTGATTTTCAGTCAACTGTACACTGAAAATTCAAACTTTGACTTTTTTGTCAAAATCAAGTGTCAAAGATCACAATTCATCAAAACATGTCAAAATATGAAACTTTTTCATCAAAAAATCAAAAAGTCAAGATTTCATTTTGAAAAGTCAAAGTTTCCAAACTTATAAATTTTTCTAAGTGCTGAAAACTTCATATTTTTTCACAACTTTGAGCCAATTTTTCACCATGATGCAAGATGATTCAAAAGAAACTTTTAACATGAAAGTTGTAGATTTCCATGAGATCTAAAACATTTCTTTACACAAATTCTCCTAAAAATGCTTGGATATCAATTTATTAATCCATGAAATCATGGTCATGAAACTAAAACACTTGTGAAATTTTGAGCATTTTGGTCAGGATTTTGACCTAACTTCTGACCCAAGTTTCACATAGTTCCATTTGGATTTTGCAAAAGTGATTAAAAGAGGGTTTGTAGAGCACATTAAAAGCTTTCCAAAATGTCCAAGAACTCCTTGAGATCATTTGTGAGAAAATAGAATCAAATGCCAGAAGTTAGGGTTTCAAGTTGTTTTGCAAGGAAATATTTGTGATGCAACATGAACCAAATCCATAGCCATGCTGCATAATCTTCACTTTACAAGCCTAAAACTTGTTTGTCACTCCTTAATTTAATTTTTACACAACTGATTGATCAATTGTCCAATTGATTCAAGCATTGTCCAAAACATTTTACCATTTTAGGGAGAAAGTCACCATTTCCATTCTTGTAAAGCAAGCTTTATGCACAAAGTCAGCTTCTTGAGCTCCTAACTTTTTCTATTTAAGTACACTCCATCTACAAAGTCAGAAGCAAGTGTGTTTAAATCATAACCACTCTATCTTAGCAAGTACACAAGACTTTGAAACTTGAATTTCTCAAAAATCACATGTTATGCTTAAACTTGAGATTTTGAATTCTGATCAACAACAAGCTTCCAAACTTGTTGCTTATAAATAGAGGCACTATTTGTGAGCTAGGACACGAGTTTAAGCACCCTGAAACACACCAAAACTCCCTCAAACCAGAATTTTCACAAGAAACTCCATTGATGCACATTTTTGACCTTAAACTTATATCTCTCATTTCCCTCGTGTGATTTCCTTCCTAATCAATCACAAAGCTCCTAAACATCAAATACAACTCATCCCTGACCCTGTTTCATAACTGTAACACCTCCATCATCAAGTTCCATTTTAAAAAATAGAGCTATGCAAGTTGACTTCTCCCGAACTCTTTAGCCACTTTCAGCTCAAGCCAAGCATCACATTACCTTCCTGGGAACTTGAGGAAGCTAACCGAATCACTGGAACTCATCAAAAGCTGCTCAAACTCAAAACACGATACCCTCATGCAAGGTGAGTTTTCTTACTTTTGAGCTCTTCATATAGGCATCATTAATGTTTAATTTGTGAATGAAAAATGTAGACATCATATTCCTGAAACCAACCATGTCCTTAGAATTCATTTATGTTGCCTGAGTAGTGAGAATTTTAGAGTTGAATTTTCTGAAAAAATTATGCCTGATTTGGTACCATTCGTGATGAAATTTGGAGAAAGTTTCATGTTTATACTTTTGCAAATGGTTGAGAAATGAAAGAGATAGCAATTTCAAAAATCATGTTGATTGGTCTTGCGGGAGGTTGAAGATGATACAGGCCTAGGAATGTGTTTCAAATATATATTCTTGGTTTTGTATTAATAAACGGATGTATAGCCACCCCAGTGGTAGAAGCACGCGCCTGTGACTCTAAGGAACTGTGTTCGAGCCCCAATGGTACCCTTTATTTGTTTCACATTTATTTGTTTCAGATCCAATGCAATCATGTACAAGGCGCCTATCATGAGCCTCATATCAACACCATTGGATGTTAGCAATCCAAATCCAATGCTTCATGATGCAAGCTCATGGTGCACTCACATAAATCAATCCACACTGAATCACAAAACAGGATGGACTTTGTTCTGGGCCTAGATCATTTTTGTATTTCACCACCTTTTTACTTTGCAATACTCAGGCCCATTTTCATTTTTTTCTTTATTTTATTTTATTTCTGATTTCAATAAAAAACCTATTGGGCCTAACAAATGATTTTTACACTCTTTCTTTTATTTTTTTGACCCCAGCCCAATTAATTATTATTTATTTTATATTTTATTTATTTTCACTTATTTATTTATTTTACCTAAACCAAAAAATACCAAAAAACATATTTCCTTAGTTAAATTAAAAATGTTTTAATCTAGGAATTTTATTTCATTTTATTTTATTAAATTGAATTTTTATTTTCTTTTACAAATTAGTATTAACATTCAAATTATTTTCTAAACTAATTATTTAGACCTAGGTTCTATTTTTCTTCTTAAATTTAAAGAACTTAGATTTAGGTTTTGATTAAATAATTAACTTCTCTTGTAATTAAAATTAACTAGTTTAAATTAGGTTAATCTTTAAACCCTTTCATAAAAAACCCTAAAAATGTTTCAAACTTAATTTCTTTTCTTAATTAGTTTAGGTGTAATTTTTATTTAACTTTAATTAACCATTTTTCTTAACTAGGTCAAGACTAAACTCCTTTTCATAAAAACAAAAATCATTTCTTTTTCCATTTTGCATTCTTACATTTTTATCTTCATTTTTGTACAATATTCAATATGGTTGTAATAATTGTTTAGATTTAATTTTCTTGCAATTTCCCCATTCATAAACTTGTACCCCATCCCCTAAAGCGTTGTAATAGCGCACGACATTTAAATTCCGCAATTTAATGCTTTATATATAAATGCTAGTAATTAGGATTTGTATGGAAAGATTAAAACCAACAAATAGCAAACCCTAATCAAGATAAATCAAGCATGTGAACCAACACACTTGCACACTTACACCCTTAGGGTAAATCCACTTGGTTGCCTTATAAAATGGTCATATTATGCATGTGAGGTATCTTAGCAAAAACAAATAAAATACAAGATCATAGTCCCTCGATGATGCTTTCAAAATTTCCTTTAAAAAATGATATTAGTACCTAAAGAAATGCTAAAATATCTTACAAACATTACTAATCATGGCTATACGATGACCCTTGCCCGTCCCTTTTACAACCAAAGATAGGGTTACTTACCAAATCAATGGTAAGATAACAATGTCAAAGGAAAGAGGAAATAAACATGAAAGACTTTTGAGTAGGTAGATTGTTCCTAGTTGCTTGCTCAATTTCAAAACCAAAAACATCCTTGCTATTTTCAAAACAAACACCAACACTTTCAAAAACATCTTTCTAACTTGAAAACATTTTCAAAAGATCAACACTTTGTATACATTCTTACGAACGAGAATCATTACAAAGTTTGCCTAAACGATGACACCTTTTCAAAATACTTTCAAAAAACCACACAAAGCACATTTTCAAACAAAAGCAAGTGATCTAGCAAGCAACTAAGAGCCCATGGAAAATCATGGATGGAAAGGGTGCTAATACCTTACTTTTTCATAATCTACCCCCCGAACTCAAGAAAACATCTCAAAGGTCTTTCCTGTTCTTTTCAGCCTTTCCTTTTGGATAAAAGAAAAGTTAGTGGTGACTCTGGCTAACCGCAAAATTTGCGATCAAACGCAAAACAACCAAGTCAGTTCTCCCACTGTGTTACAAGTTCAATCCTCCTATAACTCCGAATGTTATAACCAAACCAATTCCAAATCATGGCAAAGGTGTCAATGCAATTGAAGACACTGCTTTTGTTTCCTCCGTTGAAGATTTAACAACTCCACTGGCCATTGTTAAAGAGAACCTACTGAGAGTTGGGGTTTTCCCTGGCTGTTTGAAAGACTGTAATTATTTCGCCGAACAAGTTAATGGATACAAATGGCTAAAAGAAGGTGTTCACCGCCTGATAAATAGTTATGAGATCCTGTTTGAAAGAACTCCATCCATAAAAAGTTTGACCGATAAAGTTGAATACATTTCCATCATAATAATTTCCAACAAGCCTCTTAGGATCTCTTCAAACGGTCCTATTAGGATTTCTTATGAACCAACAATTGCTCCCTTAATAATTACTGCTCCTGGGACGATTCCTTACTCCTCCAACAAAGCAGTCCCTTGGAATTACGGTGCTGAAGTTTACTATCATGGAATTAAGCAAGACTCCTGGATAAATGAAGACAAAGCTGATGACATTACCAATATTGTTGGTTCTTGCAAGGTGACAAGGACATGGAGAATCTTCTCTCGTAACATTCCACCTCCAAATACTACAACGACACATGTCTGCATTACCATTGATAAGCCTAGTACTGACACTAGGGGTAAAGAGAAAGTAATTAATCCTACTGGGATAGAGGCACCATCCAAAGACATTGCTGTTGAGGAACCTTCCACCCAAGAAATGGAGGAAATCTTGAAAATTATAAAATAGAGTGATTTCAAGATAGTAGAGCAACTGGGGAAAACCCCATCCAAAATCTCTATGCTGTCTTTGTTGCTTTGTTTCGATGCTCATGCCCAAGCTTTAATCAAATTTTTGAAGAAAGCGCATGTTCCTCAAGAGACCACAACCGATCAATTTGAAAACTGTGTGGCAAGTTTAACTGCCGACAATGGATTAGGGTTCTCTGATGCTGACTTGACACCAGTTGGAAGGAATCATAACAAGGCTTTACATGTATCTATTGAATGCAAAGAAACTACTCTGGCCCATGTCTTGGTGGATACAAGGTCCTCTCTAAATGTCTTTCCCAAAGGTGCCTTAGATTGGTTGGATTGCGATAGTTTGGTGTTAAAGCCAAGTGACATAGTTGTGAGGGCCTTTGATGGATCCAAGAGGATGGTACTTGGAGAAGTGGATCTCCCTATTAAAGTTGGTTCACAAGTTTTCAATTCTACTTTCTACGTGATGGACATCCATCCCGCTTACTCTTGTTTACTTGGACGCCCTTGGATACACGGGGCAGGAGTAGTGACGTCCATCCTTCACCAAAAGTTAAAATATTCAGTCAAAAGAAAGATTGTTATTATTTGTGGTGAAGAAGAATTCATGATTAGACACCTAAATTCGTTCAAATATGTGGAGATGGATGGATAGTTCATAGAAACGCCATGCCAAGCTTTCGATGGTTCTTCCCATGGTTGCCGCCACCAAAATCTCTTCTGACACTCCAAAAACTGATGAAGTTATGCCAAGGATGGTTTCGCTTAAGGACGCTCGTGTCGTGATTGAAGATGGAAGTAGTACAAATTGGGGATAACTCCCTGATATTCCTTTCAAAGCAGACAAGTTTGGGTTGGGTTTCATTGCCAAAGCTCAAAAGGAGGTCAGATGCACTTGCATAAGAAAACCACCTCTTCGCATTGGTAATCATGGAGTGAATGCTATTGAAGACTCTGAGGATGACCGCGACTTTGATAAATGGATCTACCCGACTTCCATAAAAGAGCTCAACAACTGGCGTGTCAAGGATTTCATTCCCATCTCCTTCGGCGAGGAGTAATTACCATTTACTATTTTGTCAATTCAAGAACTTTTGTCTATAATTTTATTTCCAAACAATGACTTTAAACCATGGGCCTTGCCTGGGGCACCATGGTCCATTTGTTAAGGGTTTGTTCATTTCCATATGCCATATGATCATTTAATGAAAATATTGGACCTTTTGCATTCAAATTTTGTGCTCATTGTCTTTCTTTTTCTTATTTGCATTTTCGAAATAGCCATGTATCTTACATGCACACACACACACACACACACATATACACACTTCAGTACCTAGGTTTATCACTTCAATTTTGTGCTCATTGTCTTTCTTTTTCATATTTCCATCTATGACTTTGAAAATCTAATCTACCAAGCTGAAGACAAAGGCGAAGAAGATTATGAAATACTTGGGGAATTAGCCAGACTTCTGATGCAAGAAGAAAAAGCCATTCAACCGCATGAGGAACCAATTGAAGTGATAAACCTAGGTACTGAGGAAGACAAAAAATAAGTAAGGATCAATGCTAACCTAGAAGAAAGTGTCAAAGAGAGGTTGGTCCAGATGCTGCATGATTATGTTGAAGTGTTTGCTTGGTCATATGAAGATATGTCGGGGCTTGATACTGACATTGTAGTTCATCATCTACCAACAAAGGAAGATTATCCTCCAGTCAAGCAAAAGGTTCATCGCATGCGACTAGATATGTCTGAGAAGATAAAGGCTGAGGTAATGAAGCAATTCAATGCAGATTTTTTGGCAGTAACATCATATCCCCAATGGGTGGAAAATGTGGTCCTCGTGCCAAAGAAGGATGGAAAGGTTCGTATGTGCATAGACTATAGATATTTAAATAGGGAAAGCCCCAAAGATGATTTCCCACTACCGCATATTGACGTCTTGGTCGAAAACACATCTCAACACAAAGTCTTCTCTTTCATGGATGGCTTCTCCGACTATAATTAAATCAAGATGGCTCTCGAGGACATGGAGAATACCACCTTTGTCACACAGTGGGGAAATTTTTATTACAAGGTCATGTCTTTCAGTTTAAAGAATGCAGGGGTAAACTATCAACGAGCTATGGTATCCCTATCCATGACATGATCCATCATGAGATAGAGGTCTACGTTGATGATATGATTGCAAGGTCGCAAACTGAGGAACAACACCTTGACCATCTTCATAAGTTGTTTGAGAGGTTGAAGAAATACAAGCAAAAGCTAAATCTTAAAAAGTGCACTTTCAGAGTAAGATCTGGAAAACTCTTAGGGCTTACCGTCAGTAGCAAAGGCATTGAAGTCGATCCTGCGAAGGTTAAAGCCATACAAGAAATGGCAGCTCCCCGCTCTGAGAAGGAAGTCAGAGGTTTCTTGGGTCGACTTAACTACATTGCTCGATTCATATCTCACCTAACTACTACTTGTGAGCCAATCTTCAAACTCTTGAAGAAAGATCAAGTAGTCGGATGGAACGACGACTGCCAAGAAGCCTTTCACAAGATCAAGGAATATTTATAAGAACCTCCCATTCTAATGCCTCAAGTTAAAGTAAAGCCTCTGATTATGTACTTGATTGTATTAGAGAATTTAATGGGATGCATGCTGGGCCAACATGACGGTCTGGCCAAAAAGAGCATGCAATATACTACCTGAGCAAAAAGATTACCGATTGTGAAACTAGATATTCAATGCTTGAGAAAACTTGCTGCGCTCTGGCATGGGCTGCTCGCCGGCTAAGGAAGTATATGTTGACTCATACCACTTTATTGATTTCTAAGATGGTACCTATCAAGTACATCTTCGAAAAGCCAACTCTTTCCGAACGAATAGCTACATGGAAAATGATTCTGACCGAATATGGCATCCAATATACCATACATAAATAAATAAAAGGAAGTGTGTTGGAGGATCATTTGGCACATCAAGCTGTTGACGACTACCAATCCATGAACTTTGAATTCCCAGACGAAAATATCATGTTAGTAACTGACTGTGAAAAGCCTGGACCGTATGACAGACCTGAACAAGGATTCCGATGGACTATGGTTTTTGATGGGGATTATGACGCTTTGGGTAATGGAATTAGTTTTGTGATTGTTTCTCCCGAAGGTTGTCATACACCTTTCACTGCTAGACTTTTCTTTGACTGTACAAACAACATGGCCGAATATGAAGCGTGCATCTTGGGTCTAAAAGCTGCTATTGACCTAAGGATCAAGTTCTTAAATGTGTACAAAGATTCTGCTCTAGTAATCAGTCAAGTCAAAGGATAGTGGGATACCAAACATCCTAACTTGATCCCTTACAAAGAGCTTATGCAAACTCTGATTCTATACTTCGAGGAAATCACCTTTGAACACTTCCCAAGAGAAGAAAATCAGTTGGCAGATGCCCTAGAAACAATGTCATCTATGTTTAAGGTCAATTGGGACAACGAGGATCATAGTATTACAATAAAAAGGTTTGATGAACCTGTACACTGTTATGAGCTTGACACTCACGAAGAGAAGCCATGATACCATGAGGTGAAGAGATATCTTGAAGCACAAGAGTATCCTGAAGGAGCTTCCATCAATGATAAGAAATTTCTGCGGAGAATTTCAGCCAAATTCTTCCTAAGTAATAAAATCCTATACAAGCACAACCATGATTCTACTATACTCCGGTGTATGGACAAGAAGGAGGCAGAGAAGATCATGGAAGATATGCATGATGGTATCTTTGGGACTCACTCTAGGGGACACACTATGGCCAAGAAGATTTTAAGGGCTGGATATTGTTGGTCGACAATGGAAACTGATTGTCACCGTCACTCAAGGACTTTCCATAAGTGTCAGATCTATGATGATAAGGTTCATGTGCCTCCGATATCACTAAACATCATGACTTCTTCGTGGCCATTTGCAATGTAGGGCATTGACATGATTGGTGAGATCAAGCCCACTGCCTCTAATGGACATTGTTTCATCCTTGTTGTTATTGACTACTTCACCAAATGGGTCGAAGTTGCCTCATATGCCTCAGTCACAAAGAACATTGTAGCCCGGTTTATCAAGCATAACCTCATCTGCCGTTACGGTATCCCCAAAAGGATCATCATAGACAACGAGACCAATCTCAACAATGCCATGATTGAAATAACCGTCTGAACAGTCATCTGATAAAATATCAATGAAGCCGCCATCGAACGCCTTTCATCCTAATAGGAAGGGAAAAGTAGACATCGAGAAAACCTGAAGGGGTGAAATGACAGTCTTGTGACCGAGAGATCGGGTAAGGGAGTCTGTTACACGAGGGGAAGGTATTAGCACCCCACACACCTGTAGTTCTCTATGGTATCCACTCTTGTTGTCTATCTTATGGGCGTGTAAGAATCTATATCTAAGTTGTACAAGGAATGCATGCAAAAGAAAGGAGAAAAGAATGTAGGGAAAATGAAAGTTGTGCTCACTTGGGCCCTACCCCAATGCCTACGTATCCCTTTTAAGGAATCAGAGCAGTCATAGTTCAGCTCACATGTTTCAGTTTGTTTTGTGTTTTTTAATGGAACAATGTTAGGTTGAAATAAATCCACCGCAGCTTGACCTTTGGAGACTCACGACCTGTAGCGGAAGGGAACTAACATGTTATTAGAAAAGAATTGTCGATTGGTAAAAAGAAAGGTGTTGGTTTGTCTTTTTTTACCCTGAGAAAGGATTTGAAAGTTTTAAGTGTTTTATGATTTGAAAAGAAAAAGAAAAGAAAGGTTTTTGTTTTATTATGTAAAGGATACAAAAGAAAAGAAAACATTTATGGGAGACTAACCTAAATCTATCCCTAATGTTATCACACAAATGATTGACCCTAAAGTTGAGTTTTGAAGGGGAAACTCTAACCTATGTTGACATGTATGGATAATAATCCTAATGTCTATCTCAAATCATCATCTATAGATGAATCAAGAAGTCCTAAAGGAGCATATCAAGGGTCTATCACCTAAAACTATGTCTATCTCGAATATCTATACTTGAAACGTGAGCTCCTAAGGGAACATGCCGAGGGTATATCATCTCAAAACATGCACACAAAGACGAAATCAAGCAAGCAAGCCAACAAGCTCAAAAGAACACAAACAATATGTTGTGAGCAGCACATGTTAACTCAAGTCAAATGCCTAACCATGATATAGACGATCAAGGTAGGTATAAAATCAAATAGGATTGCTTTAGCCAAGGGGTCATATCAACCGAGGAAAACAAGCGAGGAGAGGATAGAAGAAAAGAGCATGAAGCATCAACGTCGACCAACGTGAGCTCAAGATAAAATGTGGGGGATCGATTACAGATCCCTTTTCCACTTGATGACTCAATAACCATGATCTGCAAAACTCCGAAGCATCTACGTACAACGTGAGCAAAGGTTGACACAGACTAGAATGTGCTGGGGTTAATTGCGGACCCTCCCCGCTTGCCTGCTTTTGAGGACTTATTATTTTTAATATAATGCGGGCACAAATGTAAACACACGTGCGGAATTCCTACTTAAAAGGTAGGATTTTAAATAATCACAATTAGCATACAAAAAGCGGTGCCTGCTACATGACTTTAAACTGATACTTTGAGCGCACACTCTTTATTTCCTGCTTCCTACTTCTCATGATCTCTAGAAAGCAATAAAGAATTCGATAACAAATGCGGTAAAAAAGGTATGAGATAAATACCAAACGGATAACAATCCATATCAAGCAAGCAAAAATAAGAAACCCATAAAACTTTGAGTAAGCTAGCATCAATAAAGAAATTCGGTGAGAATATGCGTCAAAGCATCAAAAAGCAAGATCAGAATGTGTAGCAGACACGTCCGTATCATAAAGTGCTTGCACAAAATGCAATTAGGAAAACCAAGAATGGAATGTGTATCGACACATTCGTATTCCCGAGCACCTGCGCAAAATAAAAATATACAAGATATGAGGCACAAGACAATGGCATGTGTGTCGAACGCAAAAATCAAACCACAAATCGAAAGTCCAAACGAGTTTTCCGATCAAATAATCGAGTAATAATTACATGATAAAAAACTATCCAAATGTACCTTACACAATCAACACACATGTTAAAAATAACAAGGAAAATTAAAGTATAAAAGAGTAGGAAGAAATTTGGAGCAAATAATAGCCAAAGAAAAGCCAAAGAAGCAATAAACATTAATTATGAAAATATACATCGACCGCAACAGGCTATGCGTCGACTCATGCCCTGGATTTTCCTTAGTTTGTGTCGAATGCTGGGTCGGCACAACACTTCCCGCAGGTGACCAGAATGTTTGCGTCGACTCAAAAAGGCTATGCGTTGACTCATACCCAGGATTTCCTCAGCTTGCATCGACCGCTGGGTCTGTGCAACACTTCCCGCAGGTGACCAAAACTGTTTGATTGACTCAAAAAGGCTATGCATCGACTCAACTGCAGTCTTGTTCAATTAAAAATTTGAAGTAACATAACTTTTGCATCGAGTGTCTGTTTTGCGCATGGTTCAAATTGTTGGAAAGCTTGAAAATCATAGAATATCCACGACACGAAACAGAAACCAAAACAACAAAAATTATATGACAAATTCCCTGATCTTAGCATGATCGACATGTGAAACCATGATCCGATTTTATGAGTTTTGACGCAATTTTTATCGGATCAAAAACCAAATTCACATCAATTATGCTATGACCATAACACAAGGAAAATTGTACTCAACCAAAAATCAATTGAATCACGAGGTAAGATTAAGGCACAATGGCTCAAGCATTTTGTCAAACACATAATCTCCGAAATTCAACTCATGATTTTTACACAATTAGAGATCCAAATTATACCACACATAATCAATCAAGAATCATCAATTAAGCTTGAAACAACTTCAACATTTTGTTTTCTCAAATAAGCAATTTCATGAAAATAAATTAATTGAATAAGCACTTATTTAATCATCCAATTCCGAATTTACACATCATGATTCAAGATCAATTTGCATTTTCATAATTAAAATCACTTCCACAATTTGAGTTAGATCAAAGTTCAATTTATTGATCCACAAAAGTGCTTATTTAAGAATCACTTATTTAAAAAGTGTTTAAATCAAGAAAAGCTTACCACATAATGGAAGTGGAAGCTTAGGTATAGAGATTGCAACAATAGTATTTGAGATAGGAGAAGAATTGAGCTTCTTTGACTTTTGGATCTTTAAAAAGTTGTTGGTGTTCTTGATGAAAATGAGAGAAAGTTTCTCTTTGATCCTTGAGCAAGATGAGAGAAATTTTTTTAGTCTTTTTGAGAATGGGTCAATTATGAGAGTACCCCTTTTGAAAATTGAAGTGAATAAGAATATATAGTGTGCCCTTTTTTTGAATGAATGAGCCTCCAATAAACACAAGCAAATGTGCAAATTTTTCAGTTCATCAGAGTCCGACATGTAAGTGTTTGCTTGTTGGTATTAATTTTTGGTAAAACCAGATTTGCAAATGTCATGACTGATGTCATAACATTCTGTGATAAAGACAAATTCTGCAGAAGGAATGTTCTACAGGAACAACTCAGTATGAGTGAATATCATGATGATTAAGCTATGATCATATGTACTGAATTCTACCAAAATCAGTGAGCAGGATACATGATGTCATAACCAATGTTAAGACATCCTGTACTGATCAAGTTGTTGTGCATATTTATTGTTCCTGAGAATTTTCAGGAATCTAGTGTGCTATTCTGAATTGAAGTATATTGACTAGATCAGATGCTCACGTGGATATTAGGTTAACCTTGCTTAACCCTAATCTGTTATGATGAAATCCCAAGACCAAGTCTTTAGGTTAACTTTGGTTAACCCTAGCTATCTTTATGGAAGCCCAAAATGAAGAATAGACTGCATATATATTTCTCACGAATCCTAATGGTGTGCAGCGCTTTTTAGAGAATATCAATAAGGCATTTTGTAGTTGTGATAGTTTTAGTAATTACTGTGAGCCAAGCAATTATCACTTGATAAGTGACTTGGAGTAGGATTTGGTTGTAAGGGTTGTTTATCACTCAAAGCTTTGAAGCACGAGTGTTGTGTCTCTTGATTAAAGCTTTGAAGCAAAATCAAGCGTGTGTATTGAAGAATGTCTTCATAATCTTATTAATCAGTAGATTAGTATCATTGCTGTGATTGAGGGGGAGTGAGTAGGAACTCAGGTTTAAGTAGGACTTAGATTGAAGTTGCATTGGGTAGGTCTTAAGTGAAGGAGATAAACTGGTTGGTTTATTCCTAAATTAATACCTCTTATAGTGAATTTCCTCCCTGGCTTGGTAGCCCCCAGATGTAGGTGTTGTTATACACTGAACTGGGTTAACAATTGATTGTGTTCTTTACTGTCTTTTAAATTACTGTTTGGTTTGTGTAGAATTTGTCAGATATGGTGTCATAACATTCACTGTGACATTAAGTATCTGTTGCCAGAATTTCAATTGGCACCAGAGCAGGCACCCTGCCTATCTTTCTGGTTAAGATCTAGGGATATTATTTTCTAGCGCTATGGACAAGGAAGGAGGATTTGGGAACAGACCACCTATTATGGATGGATCAAACTATGACTATTGGAAACCTCGTATGATTGCCTTCTTGAAGTCACTGGACAATAAAGCTTGGAGAGATGCTGACAAAGGATGGAACCATCCCACCATAACTGGGAAAGATGGGACGACTAGTCTGAAACCTGAGGAAGAATGGAGCAAAGAAGAAGAAGAGTTAGCCCTGGGTAACTCTAAAGCATTGAATGCCTTGTTCAATGGAATTGATAGAAACATATTCAGACTAGTACATCAATGTGAACTGGCCAAGGATGTTTGGGACACTCTCAAAACCACCCATGAGGGTACATCCAAAGTAAAAATGTCAAGACTTCAGATGCTCACTACCAAATTTGAGAATCTAAGGATGAAGGAAGATGAGACCATTCATGAGTTTCACATGAACATCTTGGAAATTGCCAACACCTCAGGAGCATTGGGAGAAAAGATGTCAGAAGAAAAGCCGGTGAGAAAGATTCTCAGATCCTTGCCTAAAAGGTTTGCAATGAAAGTGACTTCTATAGAGGAAGCTCAGGATATCTGCAACTTGAAGGTTGATGAACTCATTGGGTCACTTCAGACATTTGAGATGGGGATCAGTGACAATGTTGACAAGAAAAACAAGAGCATAGCCCTTGTATCCAATACTGAAGATGAAAGAAAGGAGAGTGATGAAGAGAATATATCAGAAGCTATAGCTATGCTTGGAAGGAAGTTCAAAAAACTCATCAAGAGAATGGACCCAAAGTCAAGGTCAAATGTCAAGAACATTTCCTCTGACATTAGCAGATCCTATGACTCCAGCAGAAGAACTAAGTCTGAAGAAAAGGGAAATCAAAGAAGAGGAATCCAATGCCATGGATGTGAAGGATATGGGCACATTTGAGCTGAATGTCCTACCTTTCTAAAGAAACAAAAGAAAGGAATGTTTGTTACTTGGTCTGATGGTGACTCAGAAAGTGACTCTGAAGAAGAATCTACTAAACTAGTTACTGCACTATCTGGTGTTTGTAACTATGATAATGATTCTAGTGATGAGGAAGTGACATTTGAAGAACTTGCTAACTCCTACAAGAAGCTATGTATCAGAAGTGCTGAAGTCTGTCAGCAAAATGAGAAATAGAAAAAGCTCATAGTGAAGTTGGAGGCTAAGAAGAAGGCAGACACTGCTACTATAAGCCATCTCAAAGGTGAAGTTCTAATGTTGAACTCCAAACTTGATCAGATGACTAAGTTTGTCAAGATGTTAACAACTGGAACTGACAAGTTGGAAGAAATCCTTCAGGCTGGAAAAAATGCAGGAAACATGTCTGGTCTAGGATTTATGGCTGCAAAGAAATCTGCTGTTGACAAGAAGAAGACCAGGCCTGATAAACAAATGTCAAAGTAGATGTCACAACATAGGACTCAACATCAAGAACAGAGAAATATTAAGAAAAAGTATCAAAGATGGAGATGTCATTATTGTGGGAGGTTTGGTCACATAAAGCCATTCTGCTTCAGATTATATGGATATCCTAATCAGACCCCATATGTCAAACCTAAGACTAACAAGGCACCATATACTCAACAGTGGAAGAAAAATACTGCAGCCCTGATAGCTCACACCTCCCTTAGAGTTTCTGCCAAGGAAGACTGGTACTTTAACAATGGATGCTCTAAACACATGACTGGAATCAAGAATCTGCTGAATGATGTCAAACCTCATACTACTAGTTATGTCACTTTTGGAGATGGTGCTAGAGGAGAAATCAAAGGAGTTGGAAACTTGGACTGCCCTGGAGTTCCAAACCTAAATGAAGTGTTGCTGGTAAATGGGTTGACTGCTAATCTCATAAGTATCAGTCAATTATGTGATCTAGGATTTAAGGTCAACTTCACCAAGTCTGAATGTCTTGTAACTAATGAAAAACAAGAAGTTGTAATGATAGGAGTCAGATCAAAAGACAACTGTTACTTATGGGATTTTGAGAATACTAATTACTCTTCTGTGTGCTCTATAGCCAAAGAAGAAAAGGAAGTGAAACTGTGGCACCAAAAACTTGGTTATTTACATCTTAGAGGGATGAAAAAGATCATATCCATGGAGGCTGTCAGAGGGATTCCAAGGCTTCAGATTGATGAAGGGAGAGTCTGTGGTGAATGTCAGGTTGGAAAGCAAACTAGAATGTCACATCCAAAGACAAGACATCTGACCACCTCTATGGTGCTAGAACTTCTACATATCGATCTGATGGGTCCCATGCAGGTGGGAAGTCTTGGTGGAAAGAGATATGCCTATGTTGTTGTGGATGATTTTTCCAGATTCACCTGGATAAACTTCATTAGGGAAAAGTCTGATGTATTTGATGTATTTAAGGAATTGTGCAAAAGAATTCAAAGAGAAAAAGAAGGATGCATTGTCAGAATCAGAAGTGATCATGGTAAGGAACTTGAAAATAGTAAGTTTGATGAGTTCTGTTCCTCAGAAGGAATCAATCATGAGTTCTCTTCACCTATAACTCCTCAACAAAATGGAGTTGTGGAAAGGAAAAACAGGACTATACAGGAATCTTCCAGAGCAATGATACATGCCAAGAAGCTTCCTATTCATTTTTGGGCTGAAGCTATGAATACAGCCTGTTATGTCCACAACAGGGTCACCTTGAGAAAGGGAACATCATCCACCCTTTATGAACTATGGAAAGGAAGAAAGCCTACAGTGAAGTACTTCCATGTCTTTGGGAGCAAATGCTATATTCTGACAGATCATGAACAAAGGAGAAAGATGGACCCTAAAAGTGATGAAGGAATATTCCTAGGATACTCTACCAACAACAGAGCATATAGGGTGTTCAATTCCAGGACCAAAGTTATGATGGAGTCTATAAATGTCATAGTTGATGATCACCATGAGGAAACAAATGTCCCATATGATGTTGAGACATTCTTTGAGACTTCAACACAAGTGTCTAAAAAGGATGATGTGCCTAATCCTACTCCATCAGAGTCTGAATCAAAGGAAGCTAACAAAGATCCTTCCATCAGAATTCAGAAAGATCATCCAAAGGAACTCATCATAGGAGATCCTAACAGTGGAGTCACTACAAGATCTAGAGAAATCATCACAAACTCTTGTTTTGTGTCTAAGATTGAACTAAAAAATGTTAAAGAGGCTTTGACTGATGAATACTGGATTGGAGCAATGCAAGATGAATTGAACCAGTTCAAGCAACATGAAGTATGGGAGTTAGTTCCTAGACCAGAAGGAACAAACATCATTGGCACAAAGTGGATCTACAAGAACAAGTCAGATGCTGAAGGAGTTGTCACCAGGAATAAGGCAAGGCTTGTTGCTCAAGGATACACTCAAGTTGAAGGGGTTAATTTTGATGAGACTTTTGCTCCTGTAGCCAGACTGGAATCAATCAGACTTCTCTTGGGAGTTGCTTGTCTCCTTAAGTTCAAGCTGTTTCAGATGGATGTGAAGAGTGCCTTCCTAAATGGGTACTTAAATGAGGAAGTGTATGTGGAACGGCCTAAAGGATTTGTGGATCAAAACTGTCCTGATCATGTCTACAAATTGAGGAAAGCATTATATGGTCTGAAACAAGCTCCTAGAGCTTGGTATGAAAGGTTGACAAAGTTCCTCACTGACAAAGGATACAGGAAAAGAGGTTTGGATAAAACTCTTTTTGTCAAGGATGAAGGAGGAAAGATAATGGTAGCTCAAATTTATGTTGATGACATAGTGTTTGGAGGAATGTCAGATAAAATGATTAAACATTTTGCTAACCAGATGCAAGCTGAATTTGAAATGAGCCTCATGGGAGAATTGACCTACTTTCTTGGACTACAAGTCACACAGATGGAAGACTCAATTTTTCTGTCTCAAAGCAAGTATGCAAAGAATATTATCAATAAGTTTGGGATGGAGAATGCCAGTCATAAAAGGACTCCTGCACCTACTCATTTAAAGTTGTCCAAAGACATAAGTGGGGCAAATGTAGATAAAAGCTTGTACAGAAGCATGATAGGAAGTCTGCTATACTTAACAGCCAGCAGACCTGACATTGCCTTTGCAGTTGTAGTATATGCAAGATACCAGGCTGAACCCAAAGTAAGTCATATCAACTAGATGAAAAGAATTCTGAAGTATGTGAGTGGAACTTACAATTATGGCATGCTGTACTCTCATGGATGTGAACTGATTCTGTCTGGTTATTGTGATGCTGATTGGGCTGGTAGTGCTGATGATAGAAAGAGCACCTTTGGAGGATGCTTCTTTTTGGGAAATAATCTTGTTTCTTGGTTCAGCAAGAAACAAAACTGTGTGTCTCTATCTACTGCTGAAGCTGAATACATAGTAGCTGGTAGCAGCTGTTCTCAAATGATCTGGATGAAACAGATGCTGACTGAGTATAATGTCATACAAGATGTCATGACATTGTACTATGACAATTTGAGTACTATTAACATATCCAAGAATCCTATACAGCACAGCAGGACTAAGCATATTGACATTAGACATCACTTCATCAGAGATCTTGTGGAGGAGAAGGTGATTAAGCTGGAACATGTTGCCACTGAACTACAACTGGCTGATATTTTTACCAAGGCACTTGATGCTAGTCAGTTTGAGAATTTAAGGGGCAATCTGGGTATTTGCCAATATGAAGAGATGTAGCAATTAATTTTGCTTAATACAAGGTTTGAAAGAGATATTTTAATCAAGTTTATTCTGATTGGGCTAATCATTTATTTCCCTCTTTATTTCCAAAAGTTTAAGAAGAGGAATAGGCATATTTATATCTCCCTCTTCTCAGTTTGCTGCATCACTCTCCATTCCCTCAAAATAAAATTTCACACTCGCTGTCACTTGTATTCTCAATCTCTCAAGATGTCTCAACAATATGTATCATCATCTTCATCAAAGGAAACTTCCTCTTCCTCACCCACTGACACCGAACCTAGGGCAAACGTAAACCCCATGGATGTTGATGTTCTTGAGGTAACTTCACTTCGTGCAATGGAAGCTGATCCTACTAAGGTCAAGAAGCTGCGAACCAGACATGCAAGAAGATTTATCTATGCTGTTGGAACCAGAACAAACTTTGATTATGGCAACTACATCTTTGATCAAACAATGAAACATGCTGAGAGCTGTGCTATTAAAGGCCCTATTGCTTTTCCCTCTCTCCTGTGTGGTATAATCATTGATCAGTATCCTGATATTCTGGTTGAAAAGGACTCTGTGCAAAAGAGCCCCTGCACTTGGTTTTCACTATAAGTTGTTTCAGGGAACACATGTCCCTGACATTGTTATGACATCTGCTGAGACATCAAATGTCAAAGCTCATTCCAAGAAAGATGATGTTATAGCTGTTCTAAAAGAAACATGCAGAGAGCTTGATGCAAGAAAAAGGACTCTTGAAGAGATGATTACTAGTCTGGAACAGGAGGAAAATGAAGAACAAATGAGGGAAGAGGATGCTGATGAAGAACAGCATGATGGTTCTGCAAGAAGCTCACCAGAAGATGCTGCTGAAAATAGTGCTTCCTCAGGGGATGACAGTACCTGAAGGTCTGTGTTTGCTGAGTTGTAAAGATTGATGCTGGAACTTGCTGCTGCTATTTGATACCTTCTCTCTGTTTCTGTGTTTTTTGGATTTCCTTTTGATGACTGTATAACTTGAAGTACTAGATCCTTTGGCCTCTTTATGGCTAAAAAGGGGGAGAAGTAATTGTGGTTCTACTACATGTTGCTTCTGCATTCTAATCTCTGATTGTTTAGGGGTTTTAGCCAAAAATTTGCCAAAGGGGGAGTTTGTTAGTGTTTTCTTGTTGGCATTAATTTTTGGTAAAACCAGATTTGCGAATGTCATGACTGATGTCATAACATTCTGGGATAAAGACAAATTCTGCAGAAGGAATGTTCTACAGGAACAACTCAGTATGAGTGAATATCATGATGATTAAGCTATGATCATATGTACTGAATTCTACCAAAATCAGTGAGCAGGATACATGATGTCATAACCAATGTTAAGACATCCTGTACTGATCAAGTTGTTGTGCAGATTTATTGTTCTTAAGAATTTTCAGGAATCTGGTGTGCTATTCTGAATTGAAGTATATTAACTAGATCAGATGCTCACGTGGATATTAGGTTAACCTTGCTTAACCCTAATCTGTTATGATGAAAGCCCAAGACCAAGTCTTTAGGTTAACTTTGGTTAACCCTAGCTATCTTTATAGAAGCCCAAAATGAAGAATAGACTGCATATATATTTGTCATGAATCCTAATGGTGTGCAGCGCTTTTTAGAGAAGATCAATAAGGCATTTTGTAGTTGTGATAGTTTTAGTAATTACTGTGAGCCAAGCAATTATCACTTGATAAGTGACTTGGAGTAGGATTTGGTTGTAAGGGTTGTTTATCACTCAAAGATTTGAAGCACGAGTGTTGTGTCTCTTGATTAAAGCTTTGAAGCAAAATCAAGCGTGTGTATTGAAGAATGTCTTCATAATCTTATTAATCAGTAGATTAGTATCACTGTTGTGATTGAGGGGGAGTGAGTAGGAACTCAGGTTTAAGTAGGACTTAGATTGAAGTTGCATTGGGTAGGTCTTAAGTGAAGGAGATAAACTGGTTGGTTTATTCCTAAATTAATACCTCTTATAGTGAATTTCCTCCCTGGCTTGGTAGCCCCCAGATGTAGGTGTTGTCATACACTGAACTAGGTTAACAATTGATTGTGTTCTTTACTGTCTTTTAAATTACTATTTGGTTTGTGTACAATTTGTCAGATACGGTGTCGTAACATTCACTGTGACATTAAGTATCTGTTGCCAGAATTTCACGACACCTTAAGGTCAAATTCGCAGGTGCCTCGGTGTGACTTTTGAAGTTGAAATGTGAAAATAAAATGTAGCCAACATCGAAAACAACATCATGTATGAAGATGGGCTCAACTAGATAAATAATGATTTAGTTATGATTTTTTGAAGTTTCGTCTCAGATGAAAATATTTCTCGGTTCAGGATTTTCAAATGCATTGCACACGTTTTGGACCAAAAAAGAAGGCCTTCGGGATACCGTTCTGTGATACGGTGGCAGAACCGACAGTTAATAACTGTTTGTATTTTATATTCACAAATGTGCGATAAGCAAGAGTTGTCACCGACTTTTCTTTTATCCAATCAGGAAAGGGCGAAAAGAACAGAAAAAGACCTTTTTTCGAGATTTCTGAGTAAGGGGGGTAGATTATGGAAAGGGAAGGTGTTAGCACCCTTTCCATCCATGGTTTTCCATGGGCTCTTAGGTACTTGCTCATTTTTAAAATTACTTTCGTGTTTGTATGGTTTGAAAAGCTTTGAAAATGCTTTAGTCCTGCGATTCACTTTATGGTAACCCTTGTATCAATCCTCAAGAGTGTGATAAAGTGTCATTGAAAACTTTTGTTTGAAAAGTATGTTTAAAAGTGCATGGTGTAAAAAGGATTATTTGAGCAAGTACCTAACAGTTATCTACCTACTCGAAAAAATGTGTTCTTTTCTTCCTATCCTTTAGACCGTGTTATCCTGCTATTAATGAGTAGGTAACCCTAGTCGTTGGATTTTTGAGAGACTATCGAAAGGGACGTACGGTCACTAAGGCAACTGGGCAAAAACTCTTAGTAACTGTCCCAAAGCCCTAAGATCACTTTTATACTGGGGAAACAGTTGAGAGGGTCATCGAGGGACTAATGATCTCTAGACTTAAGGACAACCACTAAGAATTCTCATGTTTCGAGAATTGTGACTGTAATTTTCTGAGGCAACCAAGTGAGGTATACCCTAAGGGTGCAAGTGTGCAACATTGCTTATTTTCGGATATATTTTATCTTGTGCAATTAGGGTTATCTAGGTTCAATTTCTCGTTATCTTTCATGCAATCCTATTAATCTAAACAGTTAATAATAGTGCGAGAATTTAAAAGGTAGAAATTAAACCTAGCTATTACAGGGCCTCGGGGAATGGGGATTACAAGACCAAAAACTTTGGGGATTAAACAGTAAATAGGGAACGACAATAAATAACTTAATTAAAACTATTACAATCTCGAAGCAATTACAATAATTTAAAAGAAAAATAATGGAAAAAGAATGTGCGCGATAAAATTAAATACGGGGAATTAACAATTAAATTCAAAGACATATAATTAGTTAATAAAGAAAAATATTTTTTGGATTTTGAAAAAGTAATTAATTTTTCAAATTAACCTAATTTCTAATTAATTTTAATTATGAAAAAGGAATTTAAATTATCCTAATTAACCTAATTAATTAATGAAATTAAATATTTTTATGAAAAAAAAACTTAATTCTAATGTTTTTGTGTTTTTATTTGAGAAAAGTAATTTAATTGCAATTAAATCCTAGTCTCTAGTTAATTTAAATTATGAAAAAAGAAATTAATTTTTAATTATAAAAAATCTAGTTCTAATATTTCATGTTTTTCTTGATTTCATGATTTAGTTAAAAAAATAATTAAAACAAATAATTAAAATAAATAAAATAAATTAAAAAAGAATTAAAGTGGGTCTGATGTGATGAGCAATATTGGGGGGTGTATTGCTGGAATTTGACAAAGCCCAAAGCTGATGGCCCATCTGCTTGCGTGTGAATCTAGTGAGGTTGATTTCTGTGGTGCGTACCATGGACTGCCTTTGGTAGACCATTGGATCTGGATTAATGATGACCTGATGGCTGGATCTAGGAATTGCATGATACTCCTCTTTGGATGCTGCATGCTAGATCCTGTGGAAAAATATTGAGAAAATACAAAATGCATATGCCTGGGATCGAACCCAGGACGTTTGCATTGCATGCCTTACCCATGAACCATCTGTGCTGGAATGTTAATCGTTTATATAATTAAACAAATAAATTATAAGCAAAAACAAAGTGTTATGCCCAGAAACACGCGCCAAATTCAAACTCTCCAATGGGATGCTGCCACCTAATTACCTTCTTCCTGCAAACGTTGTTTTTGATACCAGCCTTATACCTACGGACAAAGTTCTCGCTAAAGGCTATAGTGACAGTTTTCGTCCATAGCTATAACCCTGCAGATTTCTACAGCAAAAAATAAGCCATATTAACCAAAACTAAAAGCATAGATCATCCAAGAATTTTTCCCTGAGTCTATTGTTGCCCATGATCCCCTTCAATTTTCCCTGGACAGAGAAACCCCAATTTTGAGCTCATAACCCTAGCTATGGAGCAGGCTTTTTCCTGTACTAAAAATCAAATCCAGGCTATCCAAAAGATCACAAACATGATTATGAACACGTTTATGGAAGAAAATCGAGGGTAAGACACATAAAACCCTGAAAACGATTTTGAATTAAGGGAGTGTAAACTGTGATGTGTAGATGGAGATTCTTGAAGCTTCAAGGCTTGGAAACAATGGGAAAAGCTTCCTGAGTATACATGGATGATTACTGAAGACTCAAAACTCCTTGAATTGGCATGTGGAAGAATATAGGTCTTGTACTTTTTAACAAAAGTTAGAACTCATTTCTTGATTTTGAGGCAGGACGTACGTGTAAAACTTGTCTTAGGGTTGAGAATGCTTGTGTATAAATATGTGAATCAAATTAGGTCACTATGTATGGCAAGAATCCAACAAATAACTCCTTTTCAATTTTGCTTCCAATCTTTCCATATGTGGAAATTTCCTCTCTTTTCAATCTTGCATGATTGTTCTTGGCATTATACAACATATTTGGATTGTAATTCAATGCGAAATCAAATCAAAACAAATCTTCATTATTTTTATATCATTTATTTGATTTAATTTGATTTTTAACGGATAAAAATCAAAATAAAATAAATAAATAAAGCCAATTATGCATGGAAAGGTGTTTGGGTCGTGGACCAGGCTAGGAATGTGTTTCAAGTATAAAAAGTTAGGCCCATTTGGAAAAAAATGCAAATTTGGGCATTGTTGACTTTATGCAAATTTCCAAAAATAACCAACTTTGACAATGCATATCTCTCTCAATTTTAACCCTAAGAGGATGTTCTTAGACTTTTTAGAAAGCTTAGGATGTCCTCCAAACAACCCTTTTTGATTCATCTTAATTGGATCTTCCATGTTCATGTAAAGAGCTTTGACCCAAAAGGTGTTTTTGTTGACTTTTTAAAATGACCTATAATGTTAGAGCTTATATCTTTTGATTGAGGCATTTCTTGACCTTGAGGGATAAAGATGAGTTGTAGGGAATTAGACCCTCTTCAAAATGAGCCTTGGTTGGAAAATATCTGATAAAGTATGAGAAAGTTATGCTTGGTCAAAGTTTGGTTGACTTTTCCTACAGAAACCCTAAATTGCCATTTTTGACTTTTGATGAATTGAGAGCATTTCTTGGGGAATCATGATCAACCCTTGATCAAATGATGGAGATTACTTCAAAATGTTGATGTTGACCAAAAATATTGAAGTTTGACTGTATTTGGGCCACATTTGACTTTTTACCTAGTATAATTGATTTTCAGGCATTTGAGTAGTTGACTGAGCAAATTTGTTGTACAAGGCATGAAAATTGTCATGGATGATCTTGAGGACATATTAGGACAATGGAGACCATTTGGGACCCTTGTACCTCAAACATCTTGATGAGGAGTGAAACCCTAGTTTGAGGCTTACTGTCTTAGGAGGAGGATTTGTCTGGTCAACCCTTAGTCAACTTGAGCAATTGAGGACCTCTAGGAGTATGTCTTGTGTGAAAATGGGAGGGAAAATTTTGGGGTACAACATGTTAAAATTGGAAAGTTGAAAGAAATATTTAGCCAACTCAATTTGGGAACGAATGCCGCTGAAACCAGCTCAATACGATAAGAATAAACCGAGTTATGATTTTCTGAAGACTCTCTGAGTATAACTGGCTTCCGGCCATGATATACGAAATGTAGATGACATCAAGAAGGAATTTTGGCCACCAAAACAGGCTCAAACCGAGTCACGGGCTTCGAGTTATGAATTTTTTTGTGCACCAAAACTGCACTTTCAGCACCTTTTTCTTTGTATTTTTCACCAGATAACTTCCAAAAGAACCGCGTATTCGGAGACTTTTCTTTGAGAATTGGATTTTGATCCGAACACGAAAATTGAAGAGAACATTGATGTGAGAAACCCCTTCATAATTGGTTTTGAATGATTGCAAATATATGTGAAATAATAAATACATGTGTGCATTACAAAATATATTATAACATGTTTAAAATAAGTTAAAAAATGTGTTTTACTCATAAAGCATCATTATGAGTCGACACAACAGGTTTTGCATCGATTCATAACATACTGAAGTCCCTGGAATGCTATCTCCAACTATTATGCATCGATACAAAATCTTATGCATCGACACATAACACTTTGATGCCCCTGTAATTCAAACTTAAACTTGTATGCATCGACACAAAACCTCATGGATCGAGACATGACATTCTGATGCTCTTGGAAAACATTTTTGAACTTATATGCATCGATACATAATATCATGCATTGACACATGACATTATGATGCTCCTGTAAAACATTATTTTGAACTTATATGCATCGATACATAATATCATGCATCGACTCATACCACGTTTTATGTTCAAAAATTAAAAATACAATCAATATGCATCGACACATACGTGTTATGCACCGACGAATGTAAAATAGTTGGTTCTGTAAAATGTTATGATATGTTCTTGCATCGACTCAAAACAACATGTCGACCCATCCTATAATCATAACTAACATGAGTCGACTCATGACTAACATGCATCGACTCATAATATTTTCTTTTGCCTAACCATTTTCTGTTACATATATAAGCAAGTTATTCTCAGCAGCAAACATATGCAACATGTCAAAATTGTGTGCAAAAATTTGTGAGCAGCTAGAAGCCTGGAAGAAACTTCATCTTCATTCAACAACAACAACGAAAATCAAACATCCTTGTTGAATTAGATCAAGAGGTCAGAGATAACGTTTAATTGTTTATTGAAAGGATCTCAACTGAGTTGAAGATTGTAAAGGGGGATTCAAGAAATAAACCAAGGGGTTTTCCTTCAAGAACGGGTGTGTTCTTAAGGGTTTGTTAGTCACGGTCGCACAAGTCATATTCATTCGTAGCGAGGGGTTTGGGAATCAGAGGGATTTTTGCAAACAGGTCGTGGAAGCGGAGGATCGATTGTGGATCTTGCAGGGAATCTTGATACAACTCATATTAAGTGGTGGTTCTTACAAGAAGAAGAAGATCATATGGATTTCTAACTGTTTGTGTAGTGTAACCTTGTTTTCAAACATTCAGCATTTTGTTATAAGAGTTCTCAGTTTCAATTGTGAAATTGAGAGGGAGACGTACCCACACGCGAGGACGACAGTGAGGAACTTCCTTACCAAACTTCCTGCGTATCGTTCTTTCTTTCTCTTTATCTTTTTACATGTTCCGTAATTTTGTGATTCAATTGGCTTGCTGAGTTTTTCTGTCTAATGATAAAAATAGTGGTTCAAATACTTTCATCAAACCACCACTATTAAATCATCAAACAAGCATATGCCAAGTGTTTCACAAAATTCCTAACAAATTTCTTAATTCATTGGAAATACTGCTTTAATGATAAGTGCATTAAAGCGTTAAGAAATATGAGTTGTATATTCATCAATTTCATCTAATAAAATCCAGCAAGTTTTTCACATGTCCGGTTTTCTAGTAGTCGGTTCAAAGTAGACAAAATTGATTCAGGATATAAATTTTCCGCTGCTTTCATCAAGCTTTGATAAAATAATTTTAAATCCTTGAATAAGTAGGAGGTGATCTATTCACCCCCCTCTCGATCACTTGCCACACCGTCTAACAAGTGGTATCAGAGCCGGTTAGCTGGTGCTTTGTGTATACTAGTAGCGCTATGGCCTTTGAACCAAAGGGGGCGTATAATAGAGCTCATATTTTCAATGGTGAAAACTATGGCTACTGGAAAGACTGCATGCGAGTACACATAAATTCCATTGACAGGAATGTATGGACTGCCATTCAAAATGGTCCCTTTCAAATTACCATGAGGAAAAATGTAGGTTCAATAGTACCTAAACCTGAGGATCAATGGAATTAAATGGATGAAAAGAAATGGTCGTGCGACTGGAGAGGCAGAAATATGATAATCTCAGCACTTGGTGTTGATGAGTATTATAGGGTGTCCCATTGCACGTCCGCTAAAGAAATGTGGGATGCTTTAGAAATTTCCCATGAGGGAACTACTGAAGTTAAACAGTCCCGAATCAACACACTCAATCAAGAGTTCGAACTCTTTCGCATGAAACAAGGAGAATTTGTATCTGACTTGCAGAAGAGATTCGTTCATCTTGTGATCCGTTTAAATGCACTTGGAAAACCTGTTTCCAATGAAATTTCTAGTAATAAAATTCTGAGATGTCTTAGCAGGGAATGGAAACCTAAAGTAACAACTATCAAGGAAGCAAATGACCTCACTACGCTTACCATTACAACTCTGTTTTGAAAGCTGGAAGAACATCAACAAGAATTGCAAAGTCTTGAACAATATGAAAACAAGAGTAAGAAGGAGAGGAACAAAGATAGGGAGGAAGAGAAGAAGCCAATAGCTCTAATGGATTCTAGCTCTAAGTCCTCAACCAAAGAGCAAGATGATAATGACTCAACTAGTGATGAAAATTCTGATGATGAAGAAATGGGACTTTTTGTTCGGAGATACAATATGTTTATTTTAAAGAATGGAATCAAGCACTCCGATAAGAATATCACAAGCTTTCAAAAAAAATCCAAAGAACCAAGGAAAGAAGAAAATGAAAAGCAAAGAGGTAAAGGACCTTGTTACAATTATGGTAAAGTTGGACACTACAAACCAGATTGTCCAAAGATGAAAAAGGATAAAGGAAAAGCTCCACCAAAGAAGTTCCACAAACAAAGAAGAGCTTACATTGCGTGGGAAAGCGATAGTGATTCATCAAATGATGATAGTTCAAGTGATAGTGATGAGAGTGCAAATTTATGTCTGATGGCACATACCAATAATCAGTCCTACCACAAGAAAGATAACCACAACAAGCAAGTAAGACAAGCATATCCTAACGACTTTTCTTCTATGTCTTTTTTTGAACTAAAAATAGGTATTGAAAAACTACAATACAAAGCCGAAGATGCTTTTAAGAGATTATCCTCCGATAAATAAATATTTTCATTTTTGGAGCGTAAAGTCTATAAAGCTGAAAAAGACTTAAAAAGTCTAAAAGCTAGTATTGCAGAAAGTTCAAAGGATAAGGATGTTAGAGGATGTATTCCCAGAAGGGAATGTGAAGTTTGTCATATTTGGCAACAAGAGGTTAAAAATATTAATGCCAAATTAGAAAAAGATTTACAGCCCAAGGTTACTTTTGCAATCGATCATAGAGTTTTTAAGAAACAATTGAATCCACCATATTCAAAATATTCTTTTGTTGAAAAGATACCAAAGGATTCAATGATCAGAAGTAAAACAATATATCATCATCATGGTTTATGTCATTATTGTTGTTGTTTTGGTCATACCATTGAAAAAATGTAAGTTTAGGAGGTTCCTTGTTCCTAAAGGAATTTACCAATGGAGGTCTAAAGGCAACCATGTTACCACTTACCCATAAGGACCCAATAAAAATTGGGTACGTACCTCTCTCTTTTGATATTGCAGGAAAAGTGTCTTACATCGATGGATAAAAGATGGTTTCTAGACAGTGGGTGTTCAAGGCACATGACCGGTGACATGTCGCTCTTCATTGACTTCAAAGCAAAGAAGAAGGGATTTGTCACTTATGGAGACAATAACAAAGGAGCTATACTCGGTAAAGGTAGTATAGGTAATCCCTCTACCACTACTATTTCTGATGTCCATTTAGTAGAGGGGCTTAAACATAATTTACTGAGTATTAGTCAATTGTGTGACAAGGGTTATAAAGTTACTTTCACAAACACTTGTTGCATAATTGAAAATACTGAAAAGTATATTGTGTTTAAGGGTACTAGGGTAAACAACGTCTATATTCTTGACCTTTTTGATGTATCTTTAACAAGCACTAAGTGTCTAGTCACCTTGAATGATGATTCTTGGCTTTGGCATAGACGTCTAGCGCATGCTAACTTTGATTTGCTTAATAAGGTTGTATCCAAGGATCTAGTAGTAGGTATTCCAAAGATAAATTTACAAAGGAACTCCTATGTGATGCGTGCCAAATGGGAAAGCAAACTAGGGTCTCTTTCAAATCTAAAAATATGATTTCCACTTCACGACCCCTTCAGCTTCTCCATATGGACCTCTTTGGACCTTCTAGAACAAAAAGTCTAGGAGGAAATTATTATGGTTTTGTGATCGTTGACGACTACTCTAGATTTACTTGGACTATATTCCTTCATAGCAAAAATGAAACTTTTTCTGCTTTTAAGAGTTTTGCAAAACTATCTCAAAACAGAATGGAATTGAAAATAATTGCATTGGAAGCGATCATGGAGGTGAAATTCAAAACCATATCTTTGATAAGTATTGTGACAAGCATGGTATTGAGCATAACTATTCAGCACCTCGAACGCCACAACATAATGGAGTTGTGGAGCGCAAAAATCGCATCTTAGAGGAGTTGGCGAGAAGAATTCTCAATGAAGGTGGATTACCAAAATATTTTTGGGCTGATGCGATTAGCACAACCTGTTATGTTTTAAACAGAATATTAATTCGTCCCAATTTGGATAAAACACCTTATGAAATTTTAAAAGGAAGAAAGCCAAACTTGTCACATCTTCATGTATTCGGTTTCAAATGTTTTGTTTTGAATAATGGAAAAGAAAATCTTGGAAAATTTGATGCAAAAGCAGATGAAGGTATCTTTCTCGGATACTCACAATCAAGCAAAGCATATAGGGTATACAATAAATGTTTAATTACTGTTGAGGATTTAGTTCATGTCTCTTTTGATGAATCTTATCTGAAACATGTCAGAAAAGGTGTTTCTCTTGATGGTGCAGGTGTATCTACTAAAGATATACTCAAAGAAACTGTTGAGGAAATTTATCAGTCCAAAACAGCTGATGATGAGGAAGAAAAAGATACAATCCTTTCAAAAGATGAGGGAGAAGAGCCAATGGAAGCTAATGATCTTCCACCAGCTCAGAAGTCCTCTAAAGACCATCCCATTGATAACATATTGAGAGATATCTCAAAAGGAGTAATGACTCACTCCAAGATAAGTAATTTTTGTTATCATTTTGCTTTCGTTTCACAAGTAGAACCTAAAAATGCTAAAGAGGCCTTGATTGATGAATTTTGGCTAATGGCCATGCAAGAATAGCTAAATCAGTTTAAAAGAAATTACATTCGGGAACTTGACCCTCGTCCGCGAGACCATCATATCATAGGCATCAAGTGGGTTTTTAGAAATAAACTTGATGAAAATGGAATGATAACCCGCAATAAAGCACGCTTAGTAGCACAAGGGTTTAACCAAGAGGAGGGCATTGATTATGAGGAGACTTATGCTCCAGTTGCTCGCCTTGAGGCTATATGTCTCTTGCTCGCTTATGCGTGTGAAAAAGATTTTAAGCTTTATCAAATGGTCGTAAAGAGTGCCTTTCTTAACTGAGTCATAAATGAAGAGGTGTATGTCTTACAACCTCCTGGTTTTGAGAATAATGAATATACAAATCATGTTTTCAAATTAAAATGAGCTTTATACGGTCTTAAACAGGCCCCTCAGGTCTGGTATGAAAGACTTAGTAAATTTCTACTTGATCATGGTTATTCAAGAGGTAAAGTGGATACTACTCTTTTCATTAAACGTAAAGGAAAGCACATCCTTTTAGTTCAAATATATGTAGATGATATTATTTTTGGTTCAACTAATCTACACTTGGTCGAAGAATTTTCCAAAGTTATGCAGGGTGAATTTAAGATGAGTCTCATGGGGGAGCTAAACTACTTCCTCGGTCTCCAAATAAAGAAGCTCAATGAAGGCACAATTATATGTCAAACAAAATATTGCAAAGAGTTTCTTAAATGATTTGGAATGGACAACTCAAAATCAATTGACACCCCTATGCCTACCAACAGGAATTTAGACAAGGATTAACATGGTAAGAATGTTGATGTCAAAAAATATAGAGGTATGATCTGATCCCTCTTGTATCTTACAGCATCTAGGCCTGACATCATGTTTAGTGTTTGCATGTGTGCACGATATCAATAGAATCCTAAGGAATCCCACTTGAAAGCTGTCAAGTGTATACTTAGGTATCTTAATAATACATCTAAGTATGGGCTATGGTATTCCAAGGGAAGCAATTGCAGTTTAGTGGGTTACTCTGATTCTGATTTTGCTGGCTGCAAATTAGATAAGAAAAGCACTAGTGGAACATGACACTTGTTTTCAAACACTCTAGTAAGTTGGCATAGCAAAAAGCAAGTTTCTGTTGCTTTGTCAACTGCTGAGGCTGAATATGTTGCAGCTGGTAGTTGTTGCGCTCAGATCATATGGTTGAAGCAACAATTACAAGACTATGATATTCAATTAAAACATATTCCAATAAAATGTGACAACACAAGTGCTATAAATCTCACTAAGAATCCAGTCTTACACTCATGCACTAAACACATAGAGATTAGGCATCACTTTCTATGCGATCATTTTGAAAAGGAAGATGTTACATTTGAGCATGTTGATACTAAAAATCAACTTGCTGACATTTTTACAAAACCACTAGCAACGGAACTCTTCTTCAACATTCGTCGTGAGCTAGGGATTTTAGATCTCTCTTACGTGATGTCTTAAGCATATATGTATTTGAAATATATCTATGTCTCACCATACTGTTGATATGTGTTTTTAGCTTTAGTACATGTGTCTTAAAATCTCATCAAATAAGGTAATACCCTTCCTATCTACTTTCTCTATAAGAATCTTAATTACTTATAAGTTGACCGTAATGTTCCATTGATAATGTCTATATGTATATCTCTTTTACATAAATTGTTTGAACTTGACATATGAAAATTTCATTACATCATTATGCATGCATAATACTCTTCATATGATTCATTTTTCATAATCATTTAAATTGGAATTGGGTACCATATCCATCTGTTAACAAGAACTTGTGAAAAACTGCATTTCTATCAAAATTTGTGTTATGAGTCGATACATACAGTTATGAGTCGACTCATACCAAAATAATTTATAAAAACAGAAATTAATAATTGGTTTCAGGTCGACACATCAAGATTTGCATCGACACATATTACTTTCGGTCGACTCATAGGATTCTTGAGTTGATGCAAAACATTTAAAACAAAAAACTATTCTTTAATACAGGATGTGTCGACACATACGAATTTTGTGTCGACACATAAGGATAATAAATGTCATTAATTTGAATTAGGCCAACCCATCTACCCAATAATATGTTTTTAAACTCCCTCCAACTATCTGACTCATTACATACAACATCTAACCCTAATCATCACTCGCTACTCTCATCACTCATTCCATCTTCCGAAAACCCTCATCCCCAAACTCTTAACTACCCTTCTTCAACAAACAGAATGCCTCCAAAGACAAAAGGAAAGGGAAAACTTGGTGCAAGACCATCCGGATCTGCCACAGATATCCCTCTGAGCGCTTTGTCTATCATGCATCCCGCCATCACTGAAGAATTTGAGCAATCCTTTAAAACAAGGTTAGTTATGAAGCCTCATATCTTCAATAAGGCTGAGGTTGTATCTCTTCATATCATAAATGTATGTGATATCCTAGATTCTCAACAATCAGGGTCATTTCTTAACATTATAGAAGACTATCATGAAGACTTTATAAGAGCCTTCTATGCTGGTTTAGAAGCGAATAAGGGCTGGTGTTTTAAAGTTGAAATCGAGACAAGAAGATTTGTTTTTAAAGCAATTGTCTGGGAAAGTGTTTTTGGCATTCCATTTGGAAGGTCAATAACGAAGAGCTATCATGACCAAAGTTTTGACACTGACTATGATGAGGAAGCTTTTAGAACCTCAATTCTGAAACTTGATTGACCTTTAGGTGAGTTTGAGCCCATAACCACTGGCACAATCAAAAGCATTCCTAGAATGCTTCACTGGATAACTTCACATATATTGCGTCCAAGATCTGGTGGCCACTCTAGGCTAGACAGGTCAGATATTCATCTTCTGCATATTTTGCTAGATAGGGTTCCCCTAAATTGGCCAAACTACTTTGTCAAGCGCATGTTTCTTATGCGTAATAGTCAGAAGAATACAACCCTTGGATAAACTGCTCAAATTATAAGAAAATTATCAAGTTTTAGAATCTTATTATTCCTCCTGTTCCTCTTATCTCCCCTACTGCTGCCCAAGAGTTCAATAAGGAAACTCTATCTCATATGGGATACAGATGGGACAAAAACCGTCAATGCCTTTATTTTAAGGAGAAAGGGTCAAATGTAAGGGTATATAATTTCTATATACCCTCTAAATAGATTTCTAAGGATAAGGATCCTGTTGATGTAGACATGCAGATATAAATGAGAATGCCCAACCTGAGGCAAATCAGGCTGGAACTAGTTGGGGTGAGTGGGTCCCAAAGCGGTGGTCTCCAAAAAATTATCAATTTGACCAAACCACACAACCTCATGATGCTCCCACTACTGCCGCAGGCTCTTCTTCAGAAGCTCCTGCTTACCTCACTTCCATGTTTCAACAAATGGAGGTTGCCAATGATTCTCAACATGAAGAAGCGAGATGTTGGCATAACCAGCAAAGTGAATGGTACAAGGAGCATGAACAATGGCATGATGAGCATACACGAATGTACCAAAATCAGAATTTGTGGCACTTAGATTTGGTCAAATGGCACTAGGTATTCTACAATGAAATGACAAGCTTCATGGATGACTGTCGTGAGAATCCTGGAATCATGGAAAATTTCAGAAATGTTGATATCCAAAACAGATTTCGACGATATCAGTTCATGACTCAGAATCCTGACATCAATCCACCTCCACCCATCCTCTTTTTCTAATATTTGTATTAATGTCCCCTTCAAACAATTTATTTTGCTTATGTAAACTGACTATTATCTGCATTAATTACTTTCAACCTAATTAATTCCTTTTTACTCAATTATTTACTCAGTTATTAATATAATTATGCCAAGACATTCTGTGTGAATGCCAAGACAATATTTGCTGAAATTGCATATCAATTTTCTTATGTGTTGAGATTGCTGAAAATATTTCTTATTCTCTTTTTGATGTGGTCAAAGGGGGAGAAGAAGATTGTGTTAGTGTTAGAAAGAAGATGCACAAACTCAGGGGGAGAAAGCTTATTTATCCACACTATATCACCACACATCATCAGATATTTGCCATCATAAAAAAAGGGGGAGTTTGTGAGCAACCCCTTCATAATTGGTTTTGAATGATTGCAAATATATGTGAAATAATAAATACATGTGTGCATTACAAAAAATAGTATAACATGTTTAAAATAAGTTTAAAAATGTGTTTTACTCATAAAGCATCATTATGAGTCGTCACAATAGGTTTTGCATCAATTCATAACATACTGAAGTCCCTGGAATGATATCTCCAACTATTATGCATCGATACAAAATCTTATGCATCGACACATAACACTTTGATGCCCCTGTAATGCAAACTTAAACTTGTATGAATCGACACAAAACCTCATACACCAACACATGACATTCTGATGCTCCTGGAAAACATTTTTGAACTTATATGCATCGATACATAATATCATGCATCGACACATGACATTATGATGCTCCTATAAAAAATTCTTTTGAACTTATATGCATCGATACATAATATCATGCGTTGACTCATACCATGTTTTATGTTCAAAAATTAAAAATATAATCAGTATGCATCGACACATACGTGTTATGCATCGAAGGATGTAAAATAGTTGGTTCTGTAAAATGTTATGATATGTTCTTGCATCGACTCAAAATAACATGTATCGACCCATCCTATAATTCATAACTAACATGATTCGACTCATGACCAACATGCATAGACTCATAATGTTTTCTTTTGCCTAACCGTTTTCTGTTACATATATAAGCAAGTATTTCTCAGCAGTAAACATATGCAACATATTAGAATTGTGTGCAAAAATTTGTGAGCAGCTAGAAGCCTGAAAGAAACTTGATCATCATCACCTTCTCAATCATCTTCATTCAAATACAACAACGAAAATCAACCATCCTTGTTGAATTGGATCAAGAGGTCAGAGATAACGTTCAGCTGTGTATTGAAAGGATCTCAGCTGACTTAAAGATTGTAAAGGGGGCTTCAAGAAATAAACCAAGGGGTTTGTCCTTCAAGAACGGGTGTGTTCTTGAAGGTTTGTTAGTCACAGTCGCACAAGTCGGATTCAGCCATAGCGAGGAGTTTGTAAATCAGAGGGATTTTTGCAAACAGGTCGTGGAAGCGGAGGATCGATTGTGGATCTTGCAGGGAATCTTGATACAGCTCATATCAAGTGGTGGTTCTTACAAGAAGAAGAAGATCATAGGGATTTCTATCTTTCTATGTAGTGTAACCTTGTTTCCAAACATTAAGCATATTGTTATAAGAGTTCTCAGTTTCAATTGTGAAATTGAGAGGGAGACGTACCCACACGCGAGGACAACAGTGGGGAACTTCCTTACCAAACTGCCTGCGTATCGTTCTTTCTTTCTCTTTATCTTTTTACATGTTCCATAATTTTATGATTCAATTGGCTTGCTGAGTTTTTCTGTCTAATGATAAAAATAGTGGTTCAAATACTTTCATCAAACCACCACTATTAAATCATCAAACAAGCATATGCCAAGTGTTTGACAAAATTCCTAACAAATTTCTTAATTCATTGGAAATACTGCTCTAATGATAAGTGCATTAAAACATTACGAAAACTGAGTTGTATATTCATCAATTTCATCTAATAAAATCCAGCAAGTTTTTCACATGTCCGGTTTTCTAGTAGTCGGTTCAAAGTAGACGAAATTGTTTCAGTACATTAACTTTCCGCTGCTTTCAACAAGCTTTGATAAAATAATTTTAAATACTTGAATAAGTAGGAGGTGATCTATTCAACGCCCCTCTTGATCACTTGCCACACCGTCTAACAATCGAGATAGTTTAAAAACCTCAAGAATCAACCCAAAACACCATTCTAAGCTGGAGATGCGAATTTTCCAAACTCAGATCAGTCAAAACACTGTTTCCAATTCGCATTATTTTAAGTTCACCGAAAACACCCAAATCTTCCACAACTCAAACATGCGTTGAAAAATCATGAGAGCTCTGTTGTGTTAATCAAATACCTTGATCCCATGAACACGGAACCAATGATATGCATGTGTATATGCAAACAAAGTATAAGCCAATCAAAATTAAAACAAAGAGGGCAAATTTTGGGGTGCAACAGCCGCCCCTATTTAATCGCTTTCAACCTGAAGGTGAGATTGGCGTCAACCTTTCGAACTTTTAAGGTGAAAGAAGATTAAATACCTAAAAGAACCCAAATATTTGTGCTCTGAAGCCAGCCAAGTATTATTATATTTTTTGGTTTTCTGTATTTTCTTCTTTTTTGCTTTTTGAGTAAAAGGGGTTATCGGGGATAAATCTATGTCAGACCAGGGTTAGACACACAAAAGAGAACTTGGTTATCAAGGAACATCTCTCCGGAGTTAGTAGCAGACATAAGGAGGATATTAAAGATGGAAGAGATCGAACAAAGTGATCTCGACCAGATATATCAAGGAAGGAAGAAATCTAACACAACAATTTCAACCAAAGATATCAAAAAAGGAAAAGACCTAACACAACAGACTCGACCGAAAGTACGGGAGACGTAAGAGATCTAACAAAGTGACCTCGACCAGATATATCAAGAAGGGATAAAATCTAACACATCAATTTCAACCCAAAGATATCAAAAGAGGAAGAGACCTAACACAACGAACTCAACTGAAGATATCAAAGATGGAAGAGATCTAACAAAGCAATCTCGACCGGATATATCAAGAAAGAAAGAAATATAACGCAACGATTGCAACCAAAGATATAAAAGAAGGAAGAGACCTAACACAACAGACTCGACTGAAGATGTCGAAGATGGAAGAGATCTAACAAAGTGATCTCGATCGGATATATCAAGGAAGGATGAAATCTAACACAGCGATTTCAACCAAAGATATCAAAAAAGGAAGAGACCAAACACATCAGACTCGACCGAAGATATCGAAGATGGAATAGATCTAACAAAGAGATCTCGACCGGATATATCAAGGAAGGAAGAAATCTAACACAGGGATTTCAACCAAAGATATCAAAGAAGGAAGAGACCTAACATAGCGGACTCGACCAAAGATATCAAAGATGGAAGAGATCTAACAAAGTGATCTCGACCGAATATATCAAGGAAGGATGAAATCTAACATAACGACTTCATCCAAATATATCAAAGAAGTGAGAGACCTGACACAAAGGACTCAACCAAAGATATCGAAGATGGAAGAGATCTAACAAAGTGATTTCGACCGGATATATCAAGGCAGGATGAAATCTAACACGACAATTCCAACCAAAGATATCAAAGAAGAAAGACTAACCTAAGATAGACTCCTGGAGAAAGAACATCGAATGAAGGCGAACTTGTGATTAGAAAAAGAGCGTCGGGTGAAGACGAACCTTAACCAACAAGAAGGGACACCGGGTGAAGGTGGACCTAAATTGGAAAGACACCAGGCGAAGGGGAACTTACCAAAGAAAAGAGAACGTCGGGCGAAGACGAACCTTAACCAACAAGAAGGGACACCAGGTGAAGGTGGACCTAAAATGGAAAGACACCGAGCGAAGGTGAAATTACCGAAGAAAAGAGAACTTTGGGCGAAGACGAACCTTAATCAACAAGAAGGGACACCGGGTGAAGGTGAATTCGTGATTACAACAAAGAGACCAACTGTAGGGACTCTAAACAAGGATTACCAACACATGTTAGGCTTTAAGAGTTATGAATATGCAAGAACTACAAAATCCCTCAGGCCAAAGGCAGGGTGTAATTCTTCAAGAGTGGCAATTATCTGAATCACCACACATCAAGTATGGATACTTAAACACTTGATAAGCAAGAAAGGTTATACACCGACTCTTACTCACACTCTGACGGAAAAGGCAAACATAGGTAAAATAACCAAAGGCTTGCAAGGGCAAGAGAGACCCACAACTTACTGGGGAAATGGAAGATGCCAAAGACCCGACTGGTGGTGAATAAAAAAAAACTCCACTGGGGAAACAGAATAGAATCACCCTAGGCTTATTGTGGAGATGATTCAAACCTGAGTGCATAACAATCCGGTTACCAAAGGTGAACACTATTGGCTTATACTTATGCATGTTTGAATTTTTTATAGCGTAATGCTCCATACAATGGAAATGCTACACATTTTGGTAGATGCAATGTAACGATGCATGTTTAGCAATGTACTAGGAAAACACATCAATAAACGGCTGCTAAGAAGACCATGAACTTCAGAACGATTATTCTTGCACATCTAATCCTCTATAGAGAAAAGACAAACTGAACTTAAATGGGGAAACGAGATTCAAAACCATCAACCTCAAAATATTGATAACATTAAGGAAGTAACCTTCTGGAAAGAATACTGCAAAAATAAATTGTCGTTCATAGAAAATCTTGAATTCTGATCAGGCTCCCAACTCCCTAGGGAAACAAATTCTTTATCTTCTGTTAGGAAGAGGAGAGCTTTACTGAGGATGGAAACTTTTTCGTGTAAAATTTCTTGACGAAGATAACTTCTACTGTGGAGTATAGAATTTCTTAAATAAAAATAATTCTACTCAGACCACACTGGGGATAACATCGACGGGGGGTAAAAAGTCTTCACTTGGGGGAGAAGCAAATATCTTGGGACAAAAACTCCACTGGTGATATTTCAACAAAAACTTTTGTCACCGGGGATGAAAGAGTTATGACTGGAATTCACATATACACCACACTTGGAAGACAAGACACCTGCTCCACCAGGGGGAGAAAATTTGCTCCACTGGGGAATAACAGGTCAGTTACTCTAGCAAGTTCTCGAAATTCAACTTCGACTAGGGATAAGAAACTACCTCTTCCATTGAATAACAGAGAAGCTTCGGATGGTGGTATCAACAACACCAACCATAACAGAGATAACCATTTATACAAAATTCATGCCGGCAAGAAGTTCTGTACTGGGGAGCAGAAATCATTTCATTACGGGTGATGGTCATCCTTATGAAGATAACAAACTAGAATCTCCCGTATGCAAACACGAGTCTCTTTAAGAAATCTGATATAGGCAAACCACATTGAAGAGAAAGGGAGTGGATCCCTCACTGAGTAGGAGAATGCATACTTCATGGGGAGGATGAGTGAAAACCTCATTGGGGAAGCTGTAGAATGCCGACTTCAAGGGAAGTATACCAAAAATATCCAATTGGTGAATACAATGATTCTTCCAAGAAAACCTGGAAAGAAATAGGCTGCACTGAGAAAGATTGATACTCGGGCGAAAGTACACCTTTTCTGGGGAGGATACTGCAAAAATAAATTACAGTTCAGAGAAAAGTTTGAACTCTGATCCAACTCTCAACTTTCTGGGGAAAAGATCCAACATTTCTTTCCAATGATAAAGAGAATCTTGTTGGGAACTGGGATCTTCTGATGTAAATCCTCAATAAAAGTGACTTCGATTGGGGGATCACAGAAATTCTTGAATAAAGAATTCTACCCAGGCCACACGTGGAATACCACCGTCGAGGGTAACAATCTTCACTTGAAGAAGAGAAGGGGGCCTTTGAACCATAAGCTTGAGGTTTATAACTCCACCGAGAAAATATTTCAGCAATACTCCATCACTGGGGATAAAAGAATTCCAAACGAGATCCGTCCATGCACACTGCCCTAGAAAAATAGGAGACCAGCTCCAATGGGCATAACAAACATGTTAATCAAACATCTCTTCAAGAAAACCTGACTTGGGAAAACTTCACTAGGGAGAAAAGATACGAACTTCATAGAGACGATGAACGAAAACCTCACGAGGGGGATAAATGCCAACCACAGAGTCGCAGAGCATCAACTTCAAGGGGATATAACAAAGGTATATAATCCAATGAAATGATCTTTCCTAGATTTGTCGAACCAAAGTAGACTACGCTGAAGAAGAAGATTGTACAAAATCATGCTGAAATGCACTTCTTTGGAGATAAGTCCTCTGGAAAGGACAAACTCTTAATCAAACTCTCATCAAGAGTGCTGACTTTAGTGGGGATTACGCATGGGTATGCTTCCACTGAGGATGAGGAATTCTGTCTGGGCGAGAGTACGCCTTTACTGAGGATGAGTGATTCTGTTTTGAGCAGAGGTGAACATTCACTAGGGAAATTGGATCCCTTTCTATAGAAATCCTCATGTTGGTCGCATACAGACCCTTCTTGATTCATTTACTGTTGTGCTTCTTGTCATAAAAGACAAACAATACTTGCAAAAAGAGAAATTATGGCAATATGCCCCATGTATGGAATGACAACCTTCACTGAAGAATAAACAAATTGAACTACCAACCACTAGGTAAGAACCGCGATGCAATATTACCATTTAACCATGTCAACTTCGAGGAGGAATTTCACTAAAGAGTGGAATTTGGAGAAGACGCTGTAAACTAAATTACAGTCCACTGAAAAGAAATCATCTTGACTTCAAACAACTTCTAAATTTTCGTGGAGAAGAACCATTCTCCTCTTGCATAGAAATAAGGATGCTTTGCTAGGGAATAAAGATCTCTGAAGAGAAACCCCTTGGCAGACAAACCTTTGTCAAGTAGAAAAAGAGCCAACATCTGGGGAAATGAGTCCTCCTGGGAAAACTCATTTCCATTATGAACCATGTATGGGTAACAACCTCACAAGCTCTTTGCATTCTTGCTTGTATCCTGATGAGGATAATGATCAACACTTTAATTGGAGGTAATGATCCTGACTTTTGTCGAAAAAATCCAACAACCCAAAATTAGGTATCTGATTTTCACTAGAGGAAAACAAGTACATGGATTTAAGTTTCTAATGAGTCGAGGATAATGGTCCTGACTTCCCAACATGCTTTTCAAATTCATGAGTCATTTAGCCTGCGCACGGACTTAATATGATCAACCCTTGAAGAGGAGAAAATTCCCCTGCATAATGCCTTGCCCCAGTCTATAGGGCCTTTGAAGAAAATTGCTTCGAGGGGACTTCATGAGATTTGTACCACAAAGATAACCTGCCTCAATATTATGAACTTTGGAACATGGCTCCTGGCTAACCAAAGTTGGAGATGGATTCAACCATACTTAAGTGAATGCCCCTGCATCTTCAAATTCTGAAGAGATTCTCCTCTAATCAACACATTCTTAGAGATATTTGTCAAATATTAACATAACTGCCCCAGTTTGACTGTACTTTGAGGGATCAAATTCCGACCTGAATGCCCTAGATTGGCTAAACCCTTACTCAACAGAGTATTTAACATGCTTGCCCCCTGCTAAACAGAGTCTCAACAAATCATTTATTTTACCTCATGCTCACAAAGGGATGAGAAACTTGAGGATTTTCGAAGACAACAGAACATTATGATGGCTGGCTTACATCTTAAAAGTAGGCTACTTCACAACCATACTTCTCAACTTGAACTACTTCATTCTCCAATCAGATACTTGAAGAGATCGGCCCCTCGGGATCAACTGAAAGTAATACACCACTTCTCGATAGAGACTCTGGGAAATCAACTTTTGCAATCTTTCAACAAATTATTTCTCAAATTGGTATTCTTTTACTCAATGGAGTCAGTAGAAGGTCTGCCCTAAATTAAGATCATCCTCACAAATGATTTACCCTTCAATGGTATCCTGAAGCAATTTGTCCCTTGAGATAATCAAACTTTCATCTGATGCTCATTATTCAAGCTTACTTGATGTTTAAGCACTTGCTCATATACAAAGAATGTTTATTCTAAAAATGATAATTCTAACGCAAATCTTATGTTTGTCTTGAAGTTTAAAAACTTGTATGGAAAATATCTTGAAACATCGAAATTTTTGTACGAAAGAATTTAAAAAGATGATGTGATACCAACTCAAAAGTTTTAGCAAGCCTTATAGGAGTCAGATTACCATATTCTTATTACGGTATGCTTTCGAGTTAACCCATTCTTCAGTTAGGGCTTTTAAGGTTGTAACGTGGCCTAGTTCACGGTTTTAGAAGAAATGGATTTAAGGCTCAAAATTATTTGGTGCCCACCCCCTTCATGATGTTCTCATGTCCTAAATTCAGTTAATTTGACACAAACATTCATCTCTCAAAAGAGTTTACCAAGGTTGAAGAGTCAAACGAGGTTTTTGGACATGACAGTCACTCACCTCTTTCGATCTTCGTGTCTGATCACACGACTTTATTCTTTGCTGAGGATTTTTATTTCATAATCCTTTTTTGATTTTCGCAATTTTTGTTTTCCTTAAATTTCGCATGGACAAGTTTTTCCAAATTTGACTTTGAAGTCCAGCGGGATGCCCTGACTCTTGCCTAAGCGACTTATTTTTCAAGTTTTGACTTAGCGGTGATTTTTGTCTCTTTCTTTTCTATTTTCAATCATTCTTTTTTTTTGAACACGTCGTGTGATCCTGAGACTTTTGGCATTTTGGAAGTTTAGTGTATGCCTTATCGCTTGGTTGATGAGGGATAACCATTGTGGTATCGTCATATTTCATCCTCCTGTCATACGAGAGATACCCATTTGGATATCATTTTATTTGATGCACACTGCTGACATGCGAAGATTGACCATTGTGGCCTTGACTTTCCTCAACCTTATGAAGGATAATCATTGTTGTATCCTTTGATGCGCACTCTTGATGAGTTCTGAACGCTCGATCAAATTAACTGAAATCTACCTTGCCCAGGGTTAAATGTGGGTTTTTTTTAAACAGAAAAGAAACTCCTACTTCAAGGCTCAAAAGGGGTTAACGAGGTTCTATCTCCCTAATATCTCTGGTGTTTGGAAATTTGAAACATGGCCTGTACATCGTCAGCAGGGTTTTTATTCAAAAGCACACCATTTGAAATTTTTGGTATATTACTCATCATCCTCCATCCAGAGGTTTTTACTTTATTTAACAAGAGTTAAGTATCAAAAAGCAAAGAAAAACATTAATGGGTGAATACGAATGAATTAATTCAAGACAAACATATTCAATGCATTATGATTAATATTCAAGAATAATCAAACTTTGCATACAAGAAAGTACTGAACCAAAAGATGATCTGGAAATCTTGACATTTAATGGGTCAAAGAAGACTTCAAATTTGACCAACTGGCGTGAGAATGATGGATTTTTCATCAAGCAGGTCTTGCATCTCATCTTCGAATGGTTTACAACCTTCAGATGAATGGCCAAGTTCCCCAATATAGTAATCACATTGGATTTCCTTCAACAGATGTGATGAATGCTTTATCAAGCGAACTTATATAAACTGCATCACAAAGTATCTTCTACCACAGAGAAGAAATACCAACCAATTTCTACTACACAGGGGAGAAAATCAGCCGCGAAATTCCAGAGCATCACCTACTACACAAAAGAAGCACCGTCTTCTATTATATAGAAGCAACATCCAGCAACCATACCAAAGGATCTTCTACTATACATAAGAAAGTAAACTTCATATCCTACTTCGCAAGAGAGAAGTTATAGAAACCGAATCAAGGAGAATCTCCTACTTCACAAAAGAGAAAATTCAGAAGATGTAACAAAGAATCTTCTACTACACAGAAGAAACTAAACTCTGAATGTAGAACTCGGCCTTTGAGGTATTTTTCTTCTACACACCAGTAGATTTCCAAGATCTCGATATCTTATACTTCTTCATCGCAGAAGCGTCACCTCACCTTCTACTACACAGAAGAGACACTCAGCTGAGGAGAAAGAGTATCAAATGGTTTTCCAAACATGGAATGAACCTTGGAAAAGAAGCCAGACAAGTACCCGACTTCATACTTCAATCCCTTACAATCTTCAATATCATAACCAGGTGCCCCAAAATGGGAGACACATCCAGCATTTGCATTGAAATCAGGAGGGAAATTTGTGGGAGGATGACCCAAAACACGAAGCTTAATACACTGGGCTTCTAACACACGATGAAGTAACTGGATACAAGGTATAGAGATTGTATCAACATGCTTCTCAAGATTTTTCTATCTTTGTTGATAAGCTTTGCCCCATGGGTTCACTTGAAGACCAAAAACTAGTTGTTGATGAGAGAATTCGGAAACATGAAGTTCTGGATGAGACCCACAAAGTATCTCATGATCTGAAAAAACGTCCCACAAGCTGGGGATGAATGAAAGCTCCTGTTGCAACATCGTATACAAGATCACTTTTCTTTGCTAAAACTGTCTTCAAAATTTCCATACCCGACTCAACTGAGTATCTAACTAGTTATCTTTTCCTCTTTTAAGGATTTTTGACCATGGGCCAAGACCTGTATGTCTATGATAAACAGCTTCATCTGATTTTTTATCTCATCGAACTCCCGACGAAGTTATTCCACGGTTTTTGGGATAACAGAGCAGTGAGAAGTCGAGATTCACCATTCTGAAGAGAAAATATTGGGCATGAATAAGAATTCCCCACTCTGAGTACCTATTATGAATGCATGAAGATGCATGAAGGTGCATGAGGTGAGTGAGCGAATGCAATTCCATGTTCAAACATCTTTTTTATGCATACAATCTTTCACATTTCTTTTATGAAAAGTAAATATGCTTTGATGCAAGTTTAAAACCATGGGTTCAAAAGTTCAGCATAACAACTGTGCAATCCTCTGGATAACTGTTGTATAAATTTGCCGAATAATCCAAATATCATAGGATCAGAGGTTCGGCACCAATTTCAGAACACAACCGAACTAAGTACCATGAATAACCGTTGTATAATCTCTGTACAAGATGAATATATCAGGATCAAAGGTCTAGAACATAATCAAAGAACCATCCTGAATACCGAATCCAGGAACTCAGAAAATAAATCTGAGACCCACATAGTCGTCAACAGAATAACGGTCACCATCAGAACATAGTCACCACTTGTACCTATAATAGTTAAGTCCCTCCCCTCTCACGGGTGAAAAATAGGCCAGGGTAAGGTCGGGTACCCCAGAATCGAGGGTACTCCTAAAAAACTATTGCCATATCACCTACATGAAAATAACAGCTTCTCATTTGTACCTCATCTGAGCGTGGACGACATGGCGAAAATAGTGAAACCTAAGTAAACTAGCCATACATGTTCCACTATATTCCTAGGGTCCCTATGGTTGTCACTTGGCCTGGGTATTGGGCCTTTTACCTCTTATAACACCCACCCAATCATGAAAATAGATCCAGAACATCAGTATCACCAATATATGGAAACACATGCTCAAATAAACATGTACAAAATGAAAAAGATTTAAAGAATAAAAATAAACACCTGAGGAATATAATACAAGAGCTAGGATCGACTCCGAGATGGACCAACAATAGGTCAATCGGTTCCCCAGAGAAGTTGGCGGCTGAAATAACCGGATGAATAGTCATCTGATAAAATATCAATAAAGTCACCATCAAACATCTTTTATCCCAATAGGAAGGGAAAGGTAGACATCGAGAAAACCTGAAGGAGTGAAATTACAGTCTTGCGACCGAGAGATCGGGTAAGGGAGTCTGTTACGCGAGGGGAAGATATTAGCACCCCACACGCCCGTAGTACTCTACGGTATCCACTATTGTTGTCTATCTTATGGGTGTGTAAGAATCTATATCTAATATGTACAAGGAAGGCATGCAAAATAAAGGAGAAAAGAATGTAGGGAAAATGAAAGTTATAATCGCATGGGCCCTACCCTAATGCCTAGGTATCCCTTTTAAGGAATCAGAGAAGCCGTAGTTCGGCTAACATGTTTCAGTTTGTTTTATGTTTTATAATTGAACAATGTTAGGTTCGAATCAATCCACCACGGCTCGACCTTTGGAGACTCACGACCTGTAGCATAAGGGAACTAACATGTTATTGGAAAAGAAATGCCGATTGGCAAAAATAAAGGTGTTGGTTTGTCTTTTTTTACCTTGAGAAAGGATTTGAAAGTTTTAAGTGTTTTATGATTTGCAAAGAAAAAGAAAAGAAAGGTTTTTGTTTTATTATGTAAAGTATGCAAAAGAAAAGAAAACATTTAAGGGAGACTAACCTAAATTTATCCCTAATGTTATCACACAAATGATTGACCCTAAAGTTGAACTTTGAAGGGGAAACTCTAACCTATGTTGACATGCATGGATAAAAATCCTAATGTCTATCTCAAATCATCATCTATATATGAACCAAGAAGTCCTAAAGGATCATAACAAGGGTCTATCACCTAAAACTATGTCTATCTAGAATCATCATCTATAGTTAAAACGAGAGCTTCTAAGGGAACATGCTGAGGGTATATCATCTCAAAACATGCACACAAAGACGAAATCAAGCAAGCAAGCCAACAAGCTCAAGAGAGCATAAACAATATGTCGTGAGCAGCACATGCTAACTCAAGTCAAATGCCTAACCATGATATAGATGATCAAGGTAGGTAAAAAATCAGGTAGGGATGCTTTAGCCAAGGGGTCATATCAACTGAGGCAAACAAGCGGGGAAAGGATAGAAGAAAATAGCACAAAGCATCAACGTCGACCAACGTGAGATCAAGACAAAATGTGGGGGATCGATTACAGATCCCTTTTCCACTTGACGACTCGATAACCATGCTCTGCACAAATCTGAAGCATCGACGTACAACATGAGCTAAGGATGACACAGACTAGAATTTGCGGGGGTCGATTGCAGGCCCTCCCCGCTTTCCTGATTTTGAGGACTTATTATTTGTAATATAATGCAGGCACAAATGTAAACATACGTGCAAAATTCCTACTTCAAAGGTAGGATTTTAAACAATCATAATTAGCATACAAAAAGCGGTGCCTGCTACAGGACTTTAAATAGATACTTCGAGCGCACGCTCTTTATTTCCTTCTTCCTACTTCTCATGATCTCTAGAAAGCCATAAAGAATTCAATAAAAAATGCAGTAAAAAGGTATGAGAGAAATACCAAACAGATAACAATCCGTATCAAGCAAGCAAAAATAAGAAACCTGGAAAACTTCGAGCAAGCTAGCATCAACAAAGAAACTCAGTGAGAATATGCGTCAAAGCATCAATAAGAAAGATCAAAATGTGTAGCAGACACATCCGTATAACAAAGTGCCTGCATAAAATGAAATTAGGAAAACCAAGAACGAAATGTGTATCAACACATTCGTATTCTCGAGCACCTGCACAAAATACAACAGTACAAGATACAGGGCACAAAACAATGGCATGTGTGTTGAATGCAAAAATTGGACCATAAGTCGAAAGTCCAAATAAGTTTTCCGATCAAATAATCAAGTAATAATTACATGATCGGAAACTATCCAATTATACCTTGCATAATCAACACACATGTTAAAAATAACAAGGAAAATTAAAGTATAAAAGAGTGGGAAGAAATTTGGAGCAAACAATAGCCAAAGCAAAGCCAAAGAAGCAAAAAACAACAATTTGGAAAAGATGTGTCGATCGCAACAGGCTATGCGTCGACTCATGCCCAGGATTTTCCTCAGTTTGCATCGACCGCTGGGTCGACACAACACTTCCCGCAGGTGACCAGAATGTTTACGTCGACTCAAAAAGGCTATGCGTCGACTCAGGCCCAGGATTTTCTCAGTTTGCATCGACCGCTGGGTCGGTGCAACACTTCCCGCAGGTGACCAAAACTGTTTGCGTCGACTCAAAAAGGCTATGCATCGACTCAATTGCACTCTTGTTCAATTGAAACTTTGAAGCAACATAACTTTTGCATCGAGTGTCCGTTTTGCGCATGGTTCGAATTGTTGGAAAGCTTGAAAAGTATAGAATATCCACGGCACGAAACGAAAACCAAAACAACAAAAATTATATGACAAATTCCCCAATCTTAGCACGATCGACATGTGAACTCATGATCCGATTTCATGAGTTTCGACGCAATTTTCTTCGGATCAAAAACCAAATTCACATAAATTATTCTATGACCATAGTACAAGGAAATTTGTACGCAACCAAAAATCAATTGAATCACGCGGTAATATCAAGGCACAATGGCTCAAGCATTTTGTCAAACACATAATCTCTGAAATTCAACTCATGATTTTTACACAATTAGAGATCTAAATTATACCATAAATAATCAATCAAGAATCATCAATTAAGCTTGAAACAACTTCAACATTTTGTTTTCTCAAATAAGAACTTTCATGAAAATCAATTAATTGAATAAGCACTTATTTAATCATCCAATTCCGGATTTTCACATCATGATTTAAGATCAATTCACATTTTCATAATCGAAATCATTTCCATGATTCGAATTAGATCAAAGTTCAATTTATTGATCCACAAAGTGCTTATTTAAAAATCACTTATTTAAAAAGTGCTTAAATAAAGAAAATCTTACTGTATAATGGAAGAGGAAGCTTAGGTATAGAGATCGCAACAATTGGACTTGAGATCAGAGAACAATTGAGCTTCTTTGACTTTTGGATCTTGAAAAAGTTGTTGGAAAAGTTGTTGGTGTTCTTGATGAAAATGAGAGAAAGTTGCTCTTTGATCCTTGAGCAAGATGAGAGAAAGTTTTTGAGAATTGGTCAATTATGAGAGTCTCTCTTATGAAAATTAAAGTGAATAAGAATATATAGTGTGCCCTTTTTTTGAATGAATGAGCCTCCAATAAACACAAGCAAATGTGCAAAGTTTTGAGTTCATCAGAGTATGACACCTTAAGGTCAAATTCACAGGTTTCTTGGTGCGACTTTCGAAGTTGAAATGTGAAAATAAAATGTATCCAACGTCAAGAACAACATTGTGGCCAAAGATGGGCTCAATCGGATAAACGGTGATTTAGTTGTGATTTTTTGAAGTTCCGTCTTAGATGAAAATATTTTTCGGTTCAGAATTTTCAAATGCATAACACGCGTTTTAAACTAAAAAAAAGGCCTTCAGGATACCGTTCGAATTGGAAAGCTGGAAGAAATATTTAGCCAACGCAATTTGTGAACAAATGCCGCCAAAACCAGCTCGATACAATAAGAATCGATCGAGTTATGATTTCTGAAGGGGAAGCAAGTGAACATTTGTCACAATTTTCTTGTGCGAACATATTCGATAAATTCATATATTCGAAGACTCTCTGAATAGAACTGGCTTCCAGCCATGAGATACGAAATATCGATGACATCAAGACGAAATTTTAGCCACCAAAACAGGCTCAAACAAAGTCACAGGCTTCGAGTTATGAATTTTTTAGTGCACCAAAACTGCACTTTTAACACCTTTTTCTTTGTATTTTTCACCATATAACTTCCAAAAGAACTGCATATTTGGAGACTTTCCTTTGAGAATTGGCTTTTGGTCCGAACGCGAAAATTGAAGAGAACATTAAACAGTTTCAAAACCTCAAGAATCAACCCAAAACACCATTCTAGGCTAGAGATGCGAATTTTCCAAACTCAGATAAGTCAAAACACTATTTCCAATTCGCATTGTTTTAAATTCACAGAAAACACCCAAATCTTCCACAACTCAAACATGCGTTGAAAAATCATGAGAGATCTATTATATTGATCAAATACCTTGATCCCATGAACACGGAACCAATGATATGAATGCATGTGTATATGAAAACAAAGTATAAGCCAATCAAAATTAAAACAAAGAGGGCAAATTTTGGGGTGCAACAGTGATTACTGAACTCTGCAGGTAGTTCAGAATCAAACATCACAATTCTTCTCCATACAGACCTAAGATGAATGGCACAGTAGAAGCTTCCAATAAAAACATAAAGAAGATTGTGCAAAAAATGATGGTGACCTACAAAGATTGGCATGAGATGCTACCATTCGCTCTTCATGGCTACCGTACTTCAGCACGAACATAAACTAGGGAAACCCCATTCTCCTTGGTCTATGGCATGGAAGCTGTCCTGCCTGTCAAAGTTCAAATTCCTTCTCTAAGGATTATGAAAGAAGAAGACTTATGCGAAGACGAATGGATTCAGAATAGATTGGATAAGTTGAACTTGATCAACGAGAAGAGACTGGTTGTTGTTTGTCATGGTCAAATGTATCAAAAGCGTATGATTAAGGCTTTCAACAAAAAGATCAAGCCTCGAGTATATCAGACTGGCGACTTGGTAATAAAGCATATCATTCTTCCACAAGGCGATCCCATGGGAAAATGGACTCCCACTTACGAAGGACCATTTGTTGTCAAGAAAGTATTCTCTGGAGGTGCTATGATGCTAACTACTATGGACGACGAAGATTTCCCTCATCCTGTAAATGCAGACATAGTAAAAAAATACTACACATAAAGAATGACCCGCTAGGTTGACATACCTAGGCAAAAATAAGGCCATTCCGGTGAACTAAAAGGTTCAGTAAAAAGTTAGGGATATATACAAAAGATTGTAAACTCGGCAAGTCAAAAACCCGAAAGGGCGGCTTGGGCAAAAATGAGTATCCTGGTGGATTGAAAACCCAAAAGGGCGGTCCAGGCAAAAGTTAAAGATTAAAACGTATGACTATGTCCTGTGTGATCACTACAACTAGCTTTATTACCAAGGTCCAAGTTTAATGGTCCGAGATCAATTCAATTGACTTCTTTCAACGACAAGGGATGATGTTCGAAGACATAGAGGCCATAGCGGAGTTGGAACACAATTAGATCACTTCCACATGGATATTATTTTTGTTCACTTTGTACTCCTTTCATTCCTTCGACGATTTCCTCTTACAAGGATATCTGTCTCCTTGTATAAAAATGCCTGTTTATAGCCAAACATCAATACAAATATACTTTGAAGTGCAAACTTTTTGTTTTTTCTATTTTGAGTGCAAAAGTGTCCAATGACTAAAATTGAATGAACATATGCATATGGACATGATTAAAATGTTAACAAATGTATACATAAAACAGTAACAAGCATCTCCTTAAGGATTTGGGATATCCCCATAGAGATACTTCAATAAGATTATCCTCACAGAGACAAATTCATGCAATCCCTCGCCAGAGTTCCGATCTTTCAAAAAACCATCTCCCCAGTTGAGTTGGTCATAGAAAGAAGCCTTATGGAGTTGTATCTAAAGAAGTCACTTACCTAGAAAGTCGTTAAAATATTCTCTTTAATTGGGTTTATTTCTCCAAAAAACTACAAATTCCCCAGCTTGAGTTGGCCTCTCAGACTATTACAAATCAATGGGCAAAACCCCTTAATCACCGGTAAAGTCATTGCATTCCCCAACGGAGTCGTTACTATCCTAGTAAGTTACTACGAAGCCTGTAACCCAAACAGATAACAATTAATTTCATCTAAGTTACTGTGAAGCCTGGAATTCGACCAAATAACAATTAACCTTAGAATTTTTCTACGAAGCCTAGAATCCAACCAGATAACAGATTAATTTCAGTAAGTTGCTGCGAAGCCTGGAATTTGACCAGATAATAGTTGACTTTAGTAATTTATTGCGAAGCCTGGAATCTGACCAGATAGCAATTAACTTCATCCATCTCAGAAAATTACTGTGAAGCCTGGAATCCGACCAGATAACAGTTAATTTTATCTAAGTTACTACGAAGCCTGGAATTCGACCAGATAATAGTTAAAGTTCATCTTTCTAGCAAGTTATTGCAAAGCCTGGAATCTGACCAGATAACAGTTCAACTTCATCTCTCTAGAAAGTTAATGCGAAACCTAGAATCCGACCAGATAACAGTTAACTTCAATTTTCTATGAAGCCTAGAATCTGACTAGATAACAGTTTAACTTCTTCGATCACTGCAAAACCTGGAATCCGACCAGATAACCGTTGATTCAATTTTATGCTAAAACCGAGACCTGACCAGATAACAATTAACCTCAAGTTTAAGTTGCTAAAGCCTGGAATACAACCAGATAACAATTAATTTCATCTTTAATCACTGCGAATCCTGGAATCCGACCAGATAACAGTTGATTCAATTTACTGTAAAGCCAGGAATCCGACCAGATAACAGTTTGAGTTGCTAAAGCCTGGACCCGACCAGTTAACAGTTAACCTCAAGTTCAAATTGCTGAAACCTGGACCCGACCAGATATACGTTCAAGTTGCTGAATCCTGTACCCGACCAAATAACAGTTAACCTCAAGTTCAAATTGCTGAAACCTGGACCCGACCAGATAACAATTAACCTCAAGTTCAAATTGCTAAAACCTAGAACCGACAAGATAACAGTTAACCTCAAGTTCAAGTTGCTGAAACCTGGACCCGACCAGATAACAGTTCAAGTTGCTGAAACCTGGACCCAACCAGATAACAGTTAACCTCAAGTTCAAATTGCTGAAACCTAGACCCAACCAGATAACAGTTAACCTCAAGTTTAAGCTGCAAAACCTGGAATCTAACCAGATAACAGTTTAACTTCTTCAATTTTCTATGAAACCTGGAATCCGACCAGATAACAGTTAATTTCATCTTCCCCAGTGAGTTGCTGCAAAGCCTTGAATCCTACCAAATAATAGTTAACTTTATTACCCCCAACAAGTTGTTGTGAAGCTTGTAATTCAACCAGATAACAACTAAACTTTATTCCTCTCCAATCAAGAGATAGCTCCCCAGTAGAGCAATAAACAACTAAAACTCCCGAATTCTAATTCCCAAGCAGAAATTAACACTCCTCGTAGAGTTTCCTCAAGCAAAGAGCCAAAGTCAATATTCCCCAGCAGACTTCTCCTCAAACAACAAAACAGGAATTCCTAGCGCAAGCATTCTAATTAAGGTTTGAATACGTGCATAATCTTCGTACTCTTCACCCCCAATAGTAGTCTAGGATTTAACTTCCCAAAGTTCCCCAGCATTCGTCAAGGATTTATTTTCCAAGACAAAGATACACTTCAACAATATTTCACATTTATATATCATATTACATACATGACAAATGCATACAACAAAATCTCATTTATTTTGAGAACATCATTGTGCCATGCATACATTTGCATGCAACTAACCCTCTTCCTTGCAGGAAAAGATAAAAAATCAACAGTCCTCTTCTGGATGGATTTACTTATACTAGTTAATAATAGGAAATCAACATTCCTCTTCTGGCATGTGTTGTACCACAAAATTTTCCCTATCACTTATTAAGACACCTTCTTATACACTGATGACCAAAATTAGGGTTTGAGTTTGCACAAGGATTTTTGAATTATAAATGCTTAATATGACTTTCATGTACCATTATAGACCCCTAATATTACTCATGTCAAGTTTCAAGCCTTGGATCACATTTTTGTTCAGTCAATTGAGCAGTTGACCTAAAAATCAATTGTATCGGGGAAAAAGTCAACCATGGCCAATTTACAATAAAAATTCATAATTCTTGATCCACATCAACATTTTAAACCCATATGTACCATTTTATCAAGTTTGGACTATAATTCCTCAAGAAATTTGATCAAATCTTCAAAAGGGCAAAATGGTCAAAATTAGGGTTTTGATTGGGAAAGGGCGATTTCTGATTTTTGACCTAACCAATGGTCAATTGGTTTAAGGCATGATCTCAAGAGTATAATTTCATAATTTTGACCTAATGACATGATTCAAAGCATTGCAAATCCATTGGATTGACAAATGAATTTTGTAGTCAATTGATCAAAAGTCAATTGTATACTGAAAAGTCAAACATTGACTTTTTTGGTCAAATTTAAGTGCCAAAGATCAAAATTCATCAAAACATGTCAAAATAGGAAACTTATTCATCAAGAAATAAAGAAATCAAGATTTCATTTTGAAAAGTCAAAATTTCTAAACTTAGAAATTTTTCTAAGTGTTGAAAATTTCTTATTTTTTCATAACTTTGAGCAATTGTTTCATTATGATACAAGATGATTCAAAGGAAACTTCCAACATGAAAGTTGTATATCTCCATGAAATATACAACTTTTCTTCACCCAACTTCTTCCAAAAGTGCTTATATCTCAAGTTATAATTTTGTGAATACATGCTCATGAACTAAAAAAGACTTAGTGAAATTTTGCCCCAGTTAGGCAGATTTTTGACCTAACTTCATGGAATTTTTTCATATAGTTCCAAGAGGAATATTCAAAAGAAATTCAAATATGAGTTGAAGAGAACATTTCAAGATTTCCAAAATGTCCAAGAACTCCTTGAGAGCATTCTTGAGCAAGGATAATCGAAGGCAAGAAGTTAGGGTTTTCAAACTTGAATTACAAGCCATTTTGTGAAGAACACTTGATCCAATCTTCAAGCATGTTGTACAAATATTGCTTTACAGGTTTGAAAATTGCTAATCACTAAATAATTTAATGTTTACACAACTAATAGAGCCATTATCCAAGCATTTAAGCCATTATCCAAGTTGAATTACCATTTTGGGAAGAAAGTCACCACTTCCATTTTGGAAAAGTGACTTTAATCACAATGTCAACTCTTCTTGAGCCCATACATTGTTGTTTCTGACTCCAAAACATTTAAAAGCAAGAAGAAACATATCTACAGCCTGATAACCACCCTAAAAATCCTTGTACTTCACATTGAAACCATGTTTGTCAACTTTGCTTCAAAATCAAGTAACCAAGTCATAACCCTATAACTCAGAAACCTGGAGTTATTTTGTATGCAAATCTTTTCCGTACTTATTAACAAGTTCATTGCAAGCTGAGAGACAATTCTAAGCATCCTAAAAATCTCCAAAACACCATTGCTGCACAAAACTGCCCAACTTGACAATTTTGAGCAAAAACTCATGATCTTCATTTCCATTTGTGCGTTTTGAAAACCTATCATTTAAACACCTTCTATACATCATACCAAAGTAATCCAGGCCCCTGTTTCAAGACTGTAACTCCTCCACCACTATCCACCATTTTTAAAAATCAAGCTTGCAGGTTGACTTGAGTAGAGAGATTCAGGGACTTTCAAGGCAAAGTAGGAGTTGGAATACACTCAAGGAAGTCCAGGCAAGCTAAACAGATCCCCAGGCCATCTCAAAAGTTGCTCAAACTCCAATTACGACTCCAGCTGCAAGAGGTAAGTTTTCAAAATTCCATCTCTTCATACAGGCATCATTTGTTTATGATTTGTGAAGATAAAATGTAGATATCATTGCTCTTAAACTAACCATGTTCATAGTTCCCATTTATATTGAATGTGTATAGAGAATTTTGGATTTGAAATTTCTGAGAAAATTAGGTTTCAATTTAGGGCCAGTAAAATTAATCTTCATCTTTGACTTTTAGCTTACATAAGTTATATGGTTAGATTCGTGAGGAAAAATAGCACAACTTTCATGTTTTCATTTTCCATTTTTGTTGAGAAATGAATGAGATACAGGTGGTCCGACTGGCTGAAGGTTGAAGACAAAGTACAGGCCAAGGAAACGTTTTACCTTATGTATTTATTCTTTCATTTAAGTTAACGGATGTACAGCCACCCCAGTGGTAAGGCAGCGTGCGTTATTGATAGAGGTCGTGGGTTCGAACCTCAGCGCTGCCTTTTGCAAATGTTTTTTACATTTTCTGTTTTTTTTGTTCCTTCCAGCGCATGGGCCTCCCCCATCATGGGCCTGGTTTTTTTCTAACCTTCCCCCTACTTCATATTTTCACCCTGGCTCAATTTATTTATTTATTTTTATTTATTTCATTTTTATTTTTCTTAAATATTTCTTTTCTAAAATACTAAAAATCATAAAAACACAAAAAAATGATAATTTTATATTTTGACTTTATTTTTTTAAATTTTTTTTCTATAAACAAAAGAATATTTTATTTACTATCCTTTATTTATTTTTATTAACTAAATCTTATAGACTTGATTAATAGTTATATTATTTCTTTTTCTTCATACCATTTAAAATATTATATTTTTAATGCTATAAATATTTTCAAGATAAATAATGCTAAAAAAAATATACTTTCTTTAAAATTATTTTCTTTCAATCAACTAAATAGAATTAGGGTTTTATTCAAAAATCTTTTCTTAATTAATTTCTTTTCTTAATTAATTTAAGTTAATTTAATTTTGATTTAATTATTTTTCTCTAGTTAGGTTTAGGTTAAAACCTCTTTCATATAAAAATCCAAACAAAAAAAAATCATTTCTTTCCATTTGCATTTGTACTTTATAGTTTTCTTCAATTATTTGTACATATTCAATTTGGTTGTAATAGATTAATTAGGTTTATATTATTGCAATCCCCATTCATAAATTGTATACCCCCCTCCCACAAGTATTGTAATAGCGTAGTAATTTTAAATTTTATAATTTATCGCTTTCATATATACAATGCTAGTAATTAGGTTTTGTATGGAAAGATTAAAACCAACCAAATAGAAAACCCTAATTCAAGACAAAATCAAGTATGAAAATAATAAACTTGCACACAAGCACCCATAGGGTTATTCCACTTGGTTGCCTTATAAAAAATGGCCATATTACGCATGTAAGGTATCTTAGCAAAAACAAACAAATACAAGATCATAGTCCCTCGATGATGCAATCTAAATTGCCTTACAAATGATCTTAGTCCCTAAAGAAAAATGCTAAGATACCTTGCAACATTGCTAATCATGGTTATACAATGACCCACGTCCGACCCGTTAACATCCAAAGATATGGTTGCTTACCAAATCAATGGTAAGACAACAATGTCAAAGGAAAATAAAATGAACAAGAAAGACATTTGAGTAGGTAGGTTGCTCCTAATTACTTGCTCCATTTCAAACAAAAAATCCTTGCTATTTTAAAAAATAAACACTTACACTTTCAAAACATCTTACAAAACATGAAAACATTTTCAAAAGATCAAACATCTTTGTATACATTCTCACGAACAAGAATCATTACAAAGATTTCCTAAACAATGGCCTCTTTACAAAATACTTTAAAAAACCACACGAAAGCACAATTTCAAACAAAAGCAAGTAACTAAGAGCCCATGGAAAACCATGGATGAAAAGGGTGCTAATACCTTCCCTTTTTATAATCTACCCCTCGAACCAAAGAAACAATCTCAAAGGTCTTTCCTATACTTTCTCACCTCTCCTTTTGGATAAAAGAAAAGTCGATGTCGACTCTTGCTAATCACAACATTTGCGATAAAATGCAAAACCTTCAAGTTATTTCTCCCACAGTATCACATAACTGGACACTCTACTGGGGATAATTCTAAAAGTGGGGTTACCTTAGGGATAGATCACATTTATTTGCTTACATTGTTTGACTTGTATGCTTTGCATTATGGTTCTTTGTTTGGGTTTGAATCCTCTACCCGAATTTGGGATACATTATAGGTAAGTAACAATATGTTGTGGAAACTGTGCGGGGTATACTGATATGGTCTAAGCAATAACTACGTTAGTGCGACATATTTATGGGTACCGGTATCCTTTGAGTTAATCAAAGAGAATACGAGGCCGCTAAGTGATGTCATAAAGCACTAATGAACTTTTAGAACCTTTACTTGACCAACTTGGCCTTTAGGATGTAGTGAGATGACCGACTTTGGTGCAGTCCGAAGTTGGTAGATACTCGATACTACACTCATTGAGGTTTGGTTCTTGGGATATTTTGGTCGCCATTAAAGAGGCTTGTGCTGAAACAATGACCAAGGAAACAAACCAGTGATATTGAGCTCCTTAGAACCCGGTTACTAGGACAGGTTTAAGCCAACTAAACTTCAAGAGGGTACTTACCTATAAAACCCCATGAAAGCCTAAACCTAAGGACTTGTTTGATTTGTTTGTATATGCATACTTGTACATAACATCATGATCATCATGAACATCATGAACATCATGAACATCATATACATCCACTAACCATTTCAAGGATTTTGGGATTCATCTTTGTTCTTGTTTTGTAGGATATGGATTCACTTCACAGGAAAACTATTAAAGTCAATCTTGTAAGGACCCCTCTACAACTTAAGGAGCTAGCTTCAAGGATTCCTGAAAACTCTCCATTCACCGAGAGAGATGGTTGCCTACTCAACTTGGTCACCTCCAACGCAGATGAGGACATGATGAATGTGCTTTTTCAGTTCTTTGATCCTTTGCACCATTACTTCACATTTCCCGACTATTAACTTGTGCCTACTTTGGAAGAATTCTCCTGACTCTTGAGGATTCTCATTCTCAATCAACTACCTTTCAACGGTATGGAAAGAGACCCAAAGCCAAAAGAGATTGCTCAATCTCTACACTTGCACTCATATGATATCACAACTCATTGGGAAACAAGGAGTGGTGTCAAGGGTTTCATAGCAAAGTTCTTGTTTGAGAAAGCCCAAAGTTGTTGGAATTATTTGGACTTGCAAGCCTTTGAGGAAATTGTGGCTCTCCTCATCTATGGGATGATTTATTTCCAAATCTTGACCAACTCATAAATATCAACACCGTCAAAATATTCATATCCTACAACCCGGTACCTACATTACTAGGAGATATCCTACACTCTTTTCACACTCGCACAACAAGGAAAAGAGGTGTCCTTATGTGTTGCACTCCTCTCTTGGCAAGATGGTTTATTTCGCATCTTCCCCAATCTGTATTAAAAATGAGCAAGGTTCAAGGTGGTCAAGGTTGATGACGCTCAAACATTCGGACATTCATTGGTGCTCCCGATCCAAAGAGAATGTTATCATTGTCGACCGTTGTGGAGAGTTCACTAATGTCCCTTTACTTGGAATTATGGAAGGTATCACCTACAACCCATGCTTAGCCTTAAGACAGTTTGGTTACGCCCGAAGGGATGGCCTGCACGAGATGCTGATTCAAGGTTTGGTATTTGACTACGACAACGACGATCAAGGTCTTCGCCAGAGATTTATCTGAGCTTGGAGGATGTTAAACAAGGTGGATAGAAAGACTTTGGGGCATAAAAATTCCATCCATCTTGAGCCTTACCTCAAATGGGTATGAACTCGTGCTCAGAGTCTTCTGATGCCTTACCCCTTCATTCTCCCGGTAATCATTGAGCCTATCATGGAAGGAGATGTTCCATACACTATCCCACATCCTGATATACCCACCTCTCTTGAATATCTACAAAGAGATTGGATACAACTCAAGGGGGAGCGAGATACTTTCGAAGCCCAATTCTACGTAGGCGAGAAGAAGGTTTTGGAATTCACTAGGCTAATTTATGAGGAGAAGACTCTCAATGCCTACATTTCACCAAAGACGATGCGTACTACCTTTCTATCTTAGAGTTTGTATTATTTTTCCCAAGGAGCATTGATGTACTCAAGCTTTAATTTTTTAATATAACGTGTGTTTCCTTTTTGTCTAAAACAAATTTGAATCTTAAAATCCTTGAGATCATTACATATGCATATACAATTCATCATAACATAAGCAGGTCTTTGCAACAAGTCTCCTCATCTCTCTACTGTTTATTTCAGTAAGATGGATCTCGAGCAAACAGTGAGGGACCTCCAAGCTCAGAATACACAGTTTCAACAGTTGATCTTGACCCTAGCCAAGGGACAAGAAAAGTTGATGACTTTGCTAGCTGAGGAGAGGAAAAAGAAAACAAATAAGGTAACTGGAGTCCTAAACATGGGAAGAATATTTCATGGGCAGACAAGAAGGACCTTAGAATTTCTAACGACATCCGGTGAAGACAACCAAGATGGGAAAGGCAAGGAAACAATTGTCTTGTCAGAATCATAAGAGGAAGAGGAAGAAGAAGACTATTCTGAAGAACAATACCCTCCAGCTGATGACAAGTATAAACATCTCGAAGAGCGGTTGAGTGCAATGGAAATCCAAAAAGTGCCTGGCTTGGACTTTGAGGAATTGGGGTTAATGTCGGGGATTGTCATTCCTCCCAAATTCAAAGAACCTGTGTTCTCCAAGTATGACGGAGTCTCATGCCCTAAAATGCATCTCCGATCATATGTAAGGAAAATCCAGCCCCATACCACTGACAAAGACTTATGGGTACACTTCTTCCAAGACAATCTGTCTGGAACTCAACTTGACTGGTTTTACCAACTAGAAAGAGCCGATGTTCACAACTGGGAAGATCTTGCTGCAGACTTCTACAAACAATACCAATATAATCCTGATCTTGCACCTACCCGTACTAAACTCTAGAGTATGTCCATGGTGTCCAATGAAGGTTTCAAGGACTATGCGCAAAAATGGAGAGACTTGGCTGGAAGAGTTCAACCCCCTCTATCTGAGAGGGAATTGGTAGACATGTTCTTGGGCACCTTGTCTGGTCCCTTCTTCAATCATTTAATTGGAAGTTCATCTACAGGCTTTACTGAACTAATATTGACTGGAGAAAGGGTAGAAGCCGGTATAAAGAGTGTAAAGATTCAGAAAGATACATCCTCCTCTACTGCCATAAGGGAGCCATTTATCGGAAAGAAAGAAGTGGTTGATGTATATCCATAAAGAAACCAAGAAAGGGTCGAACTCCGACCAATGGTGGGGGCTGTTATGATTCCTAAGCTTGTGCCTGATCAGCAAAGAAACAAACAACTGAGGATGGAAAGACCGGTCAAGCAGTTCACCAGAATTAACATGACCCCGTCTCAAGTATTACCACATCTACTAAGATCCAATTTGGTGACCTTGAAAGAAGCTCCAAAAAACCCCAACACAACATCTCCTCACTATCATCCCAATGCCCGTTGTGCATACCACTCTGAAAGTCCCGGTCATGACACTAATAACTGTTGGGCTCTAAAGAACAAGATACAAGATCTCATTGAAGCAAAAGAGATTGAATTCGATGCGTCTGAAAATCCAAATGTCATTTCTGCCCCTATGCCCAGACATGGCCATAATACCAATTCCATTGAAGAAGAAATGTTTGTTACTTCAGTTGATGAACTTATAACCCCACTCCTGATTATTAAAGTGAACTTGTTGAATGCCGGTGTGTTCCCGGGCTGTGATGAAGTTTTCCATTTTTGTTTGTCCTTACCAACCAAATGTCCTTTGTTGAAAGCAGGCGTTCAGTTCCTAATAGATAACAAATAAATTTTATTCGAGAAGACTTCTGTTCCACATGTTCCTTTTAAAAATGTTTCTACCATTACCATTTCCGCCAATTCTTCCAGGGTCTCCACCAAAAGACCCGTTAGAATTACACCAATTCCAAAAGAAACTCCTTTAATAATTACAATGCCTGGACCAGTCCCATATTCGTCAGACAAAACCGTACCATGGAATTATAGAGGGGATGTCTACTACCATGGTATCAAGCAGGACTGGCCGTCCACCGAAGATTCAACCTCCGTAAAAGTCAACTTGGACATCAGTGATATTGCAGGAACTAGCAAGATTACCCGAAGCGGATGGATATTCTCTCCATAAATTGCTCCCCCAAAAGTAGTTTCTGGACCCGTAATCATTCCTGCTGTTGCTCCCCCAAAAGTTGTTCCCGGTCCTACAATCATCTCAACTAATACTCCAACTAACAAAGTTGTTACAACCCCTGTTATCATTCCTACCAACACTCCTTCTACCAAATTAACCGAGACTCGAGGAAAAGGTGTTCTGGTTGAGTCTGTCAAGACAAAGACACAATTATTGGCTATCCCTGAGACCTCCCAGAAAGAGATAGAGGAAATTCTGAAGATCATAAAAAGAAGCGACTATGATGTAGTTGAACAACAGGGGCAAACCCCCTCTAAAATTTCCATGCTGGCATTACTACTATGTTCCTAGGAGCATGCAAAAGCCTTGGTAAAATTCCTAAAAACGGCCCATGTACCCCAAGAGACATCCGTCGATCAGTTTCAAGACTGCGTAGCCAGCCTAACTGCAGATAATGGTCTAGGTTTTTCAGATGCTAATCTAACGCCAAGGGGAAGGAAGCATAATGAGGCATTGCATGTATCACTTGAATGTAGGGGCACAACCTTGGCTCTTGTTTTGGTAGACACTGGCTCATCTTTGAACATATTGCCTAAAAAAGCTCTTGACAGGCTTGACTGTGAGGGATTGACATTGAAGCCAAGTAACATTGTAGTAAGGGCTTTTGACGGCTCGAAGAGGATGGTACATGGAGAGGTAGACATTCCCATAAAAGTTGGAACACAAAATTTTGATTCAACTTTTTACATAATGGATATCCGTCCCTCATATTCCTACATACTAGGCCGACCATGGATTCACAATGCTGGCATTGTCACTTCTACATTGCACCAAATGCTGAAATATCTGATTCAAGGGAAGATTATCACCGTTCATGGAGAAGAAGAGTACATGATCAACCATCTCAATTCCTTCAGATATGTGGAATTAGATGGTGAATTTATCGAAACTCCATTCCAATATTTAGAAAAAGTCCTGCAAGATGTGGCAGTAACCAAGGCTGTTCCAAAGATTACAAGGCCTCCACTCCAGATGTCATCTCTGAAGGATGCCAAAGCAGTGGTAGAAGAAGGTGGGTGCACTATCTGGGGACAACTCCCAGATATCCCATATAAGTCTGACAAGTTTGGCCTGGGTTTCACTTCAAGTGCTCAGAAGGCTGTATGTCGCGCTCATGCCGGAGGACCACCCCTGAAGATCAGCAATCGCGAGGTCAACGCCGTAGAAGATGATGAATATAGTTGTGACTTGGAGGACTGGATATTCCCAACTGTCAGTGGAGGACTCAGCAACTGGGAGGCTAGAGATTTTGTCCCAATCACTTTTATCCCACATTAATTTGTCTTTACATTTTGTTGGATCTGTAATATTAAAACAATTCGCACTCTTAAAACCTTGTGTCTTACCCGAGGTACAATGGTCCATTTGTAAGGGTTATCATCTCATTTTCATATGACATCAATGAATCATAGAAGTTTTCGCATACAAACTTTTGTGTTCATTGTTTTTTTCTTTTTACATTTCTTTCAAAGATAGCTATACCCTTACACACACTCTCACTCACTATGCAGGTATACATCCATTCGGGATCCCATGGGTAACGATACTGCTATGGCCTTTTGTGACTCTGAAAATCTAATCTACCAAGTCGAAGATGAAGATTGTGAAGTACCAGGGGAACTTGCAAGACTACTACAACAAGAAGAGAGAACCATTCAACCTTACGAGGAACCCGTGGATACAATCAACCTAGGTACCGGAGAAGACAAAAAAGAGGTCAAGGTGGGTGCCAATCTGGAACCCAGTATCAAAGAGCGTCTGATTCAGTTGTTACACGATTATGTTGAAGTCTTTGCACGGTCGTATGAAGACATGCCAGGACTTGATGCAGATATTGTGGTACATCATCTACCTACAAGAGAGGATTGTCCTCCAGTAAAACAAAAGGTTCGCCGTATGAGGCCTGATATATCAGAAAAGATTAAAGCAGAAGTCATGAAGAAATTCAAAGCTGGATTCTTGGCTGTCACCTCTTATCCCCAATGGGTTGCCAATGTTGTTCCCGTGACCAAAAAGGACGGAAAAGTATGAATGTGTGTGGACTACAAAGATTTGAATAGGGAAAACCCTGAGGATGATTTTCCACTCCCCCACATTAATATTCTAGTCGACAATATGGCACAACAAAATTGTTTTCCTTCATGGACGGTTTCTCAGGTTACAACCAAATCAAAATGGCGCCTGAGGACATGAACAAAATAACGTTTGTCACGCAGTGGGGCACTTTCTGCTATAAGGTGATGCCATTTGGACTGAAGAATGATGGGGAAACCTATCAGCGTGTCATGGTAGCTCTATTTCACGACATGATACATCACGAAATAGAGGTCTATGTGGAAGACATGATAGCCAGATCTCAAATAGAAGAAGATCATCTTGATCACTTATAAAAACTGTTTAAGAGACTCAAAAAGTACAAACTGAGGTTGAACCCAAATAAATGCACATTTGGGGTACAGTCAGGTAAACTCCTAGGCTTTATCGTTAGCAATAAAGGTATTGAAGTAGATCCTTCCAAGGTAAAAGCGATACAAGAGATGCCTTCTCCTCGTACTAAGAAGGAAGTCAGAGGGTTCTTGGGACGTTTGAACTATATTGCCAGATTCATCTCTCACCTGACAGCTACTTGTGAACCAATTTTCAAACTACTGAAGAAAGATCAGGTAGTCAAATGGAATGATGAGTGCCAAGTTGCTTTTTACAAAATCAAAGAATACTTACAAGGGCCTCCTGTATTGATGCCACCAGTCTAGGGAAGACCATTGATCATGTATCTGACTATTTTAGAAAACTCAATGGGGTGTGTATTGTGGCAGCATGACGAGTCTGGCCGAAAAGAGAATGCTATTTACTACCTGAGCAAAAAGTTTACCGACTATGAAACCAGATATTCACTGCTCGAGAAAACTTGCTGCACTCTAGCATGGGCTGCTTGCGGCTAAGAAAGTATATGCTGACTCATACTACTTTGTTGATATCTAAAATGGATTCGATAAAATATATCTTCGAGAAGCCTGCTCTTCCTGGGAGAATAGCGAGATGGCAGATGATCCTGATCGAATATGACATACAATATACTACCCAGAAAGCAATAAAGGGCAGTGTACTAGCTGATCACCTTGCTCACTAAGCTGCAAAAGACTACCAATCCATGAAGTTCGAATTTCCAGATGAAGACATCATGATGGTAAATAACTGTGAAAAATTCAGGCCATATGATGGACCTGAATAAGGATCCCGATGGACCTTGTTATTTAATGGGGGCATCCAATGCACTTGGCGATGGTATCTGTGATGTACTCATATCTCCGGAAGGATGTCATACTCCCTTTACCGTAAAACTCTGCTTCAATTGTACAAACAACATGGCAGAATACAAAGCATGCATATTTGGCCTCAGAGCTGCCATAGGGGAATGGGACACCAAACACCCTAACCTGATCCCTTATAAAGAACATGTTTTGACATTGCTACCACATTTTGAGAAGATTACCTTCGAGCATTTCTCGCGAGAAGAAAATCAGCTAGCAGACGCTCTAGCCACAATGTCATCTATGTTTAAACTTAATTGGGATAACGAGGCTCCCCAAATCACCATCGAAAGAATGGAAGAACCACCACACTGTCACAAGATTAATACTGAAGAAGTAGTGGACCAGCCTTGGTTTCACGAAGTCAAGAAGTATCTTGAGGCTCAAGAATATCCAAAAGGAGCTTCAATCAATGATAAGAACTTCTTAAGAAGATTCTCTTCTAAATTTTTCCTTAGTAGTGGCATCCTGTACAAACGTAATCATGACTCTGTGTTACTTCGGTGCGTAGACAAGGTTGAAGCAGAAAGAATCATGACTGAGTTACATGAGGGAAATTTTGGCACCCATTCCAGTGGGCATACGATGGCAAAGAAAATCCTACGGGCAGGCTATTACTGGTCTACCATGGAAGAAAATTGCTATCAACACTCTCGAACCTGCTATAAATGCCAGATTTATGCTGACAAGGTGCACGTACCTTCGGTTCCTCTGAATGTCTTGACGGCTCCTTGGCCCTTTGCTATGTGGGGAATTGATATGATTAGGGAAATCAAGCCGACGGCCTCCAATGGACACCGCTTCATCTTAGTGGCCATTGATTATTTTACAAAGTGGGTGGAGGTAGCTTCCTTCGCTTCCGTTACCAAGAATGTTGTTGCCCGTTTCATCAAGCAAAATCTCATTTGCCAATACAGTATCCTGAAAAGGATCATCACTGACAATGGTAGAAATCTCAACAACACTATGATCACCGCCTTGTGCAAGAAATTCAAGATCCAACATCACAATTCTTCCCCTTACCGGCCAAAGATGAACAGTGTTGTCGAAGCTGCAAATAAAAACATTAAAAAGATCATACAGAAAATGATAGTCACATACAAAGACTGGCATGAGATGTTACCATTCTCTCTCCATGGGTATCGTACCATAGCTTGCACATGAACCGAGGCAACACCCTATTGTCTGGTTTACGGCATGGAAGCCGTCTTGCCTACTGAGGTTCAAATCCCCTCTCTAAGAATTATGAAGGATGCAGGGATGAACGCAAATGATTGGATCCAGACTCGACTTGATTAATTGAACTTGATTGATGAGAAGAGGCTTAATGCTATTTTCCATGGTCAAATGTATCAAAAACGGATGATCAAGGCTTTCAACAAGCAGGTCATATGCCAAGTGTATCAAGTTGGAGATCTGGTGATCAAACACATCATACTGCCATAAGGTGATCCTAGGGACAAATGGACTCCTACCTATGAAGGACCATTTATAATAAAAAAACATTTTCTCTGGTGGAACAATGATCTTAACCACCATGGATGGTGACGACCTACCACATCCTGCAAACGCAGACATAGTCAAAAGATATTACGTATAAGAGACCCGCTAGGTTAATATACCTAGGAAAAACAAGGGCATCCCGGCGAATCAAAAGGGTTCGGGCAAAAATTATGGATAAAACAAAAAATCTGTACACCCGGCAAGTTGAAAACTCGAAAGGGCGACTTGGGCAAAAAAGGGTTTCCCGGTGGACTGAAAACCCGAAAGGGCGGTCCAGGAAAAAGTTAGGGAATTAAAGCGTATTACTATGTCCCATTGGATCATCTTACGGACAACCTGCAAACTCAGAGGTTCTGATCAATTCAATCATCTTCGGACGAAGCAACAAATAGACAAGATACCTCAGTGTTGTACCCCAATTTTTGCCCCTAAGATTCCTCTATCATATCATATCAACTCAATCATAACAAGATCACATTAGGATTGGTTCTTCCTCTTTTTCTATCTCCTATCTTTAAGTTTGCTCTTGAGGAATCTCCAAGCACCTTGGTTGTGTGTTTTGTATATGTGTTGTTGACTAACTTCTAATTAAAATACAAAAAAATATTTGTCTTTGTCTTTGTATATTTTTGTTTTGTAGGTACCGAGTCGAAGCATCTGACAAATATGGATTTCTGGTATCATTTTCCTAAAATCTCTATTTTCAAAGAAAAAGAATTAAAAAAATTCATTTTTTTACTGATGCAATCGATTGCTCTTAGGGTGCAATCGATTGCACATAGTGAATTTTGTGCCATTTTTGAAAAAAACACACTGTGCAAATCGATTTGCACTGTAGTGCAATCGATTGCACAGCATGAAAATTTAAAAAAAAAAATCAGCATTTTAAACTTGTCAAATTTTGGCTCCAATTTTCCTTCACTTTTGAAAGATGTATCATTAATTCAAATTTTAGTGCCAATCTTTCATTTTTAAAAAGAAGTATCATTAATTCAAATTTTGGCTCTAATATTTGAAAGAATTATCATTAATTCAAATTTTGGCTCTAATTTTTGAAAGAGTTATCATTAATTCAAATTTTGGCTCCAAGAATCAATTACCAAATTACCACTAATCCCAATCCTAAAACTCTATAAATAGAGCCTTCATTTCATTCAAATTTCAAGATTTTGATAGCCAAATCCACCTTGCTAAAAAATCTCTCAATTCTCTCTATCTACCAAATTCACTCAAAGCTCCATTTTCAAAAAGTTAGTAAGCTTTGCATTGAAGCTTACTAATCTTTGAGCTAAACCTTCATCCAAACACTTTTTCTCCATCAATTCTCTACATCCAAGCTTGGTCAATTAATTCTTGTGGTATAATTGAAGAAAATTCTTGAAGTTGTTTTGATAATTCTCTAGATCTACCTTTGGTAAGTTGGATAGTTCATCTTTCACAATGTGATTTCTTGGTGATCTTTGGGATTGATTCTTTGAGCATTATTTTGTGATTTCAATGGTGTTATTTTCTCATAATTTGGTGGAATTTTCGTGCTCAAGTGGATCCATGATCATAAGGTGTTTGATGGAAAGTTTGAACAAGAAATTGCCCTTTTAAAATGCTGTTTTTGCTACTGTTACTGTGTGCAATCGATTTGCACTGTAGTGCAATCGATTGCATAGAAGCAATTTCACGTAGATTTATGAAAACTGTACTGTGTAAATCGATTTACACAATAGTTCCATTGATTTACATAGGGACATAATGCATTTTTTGCCTTGTTTTGGGGCAGCTTTGATCCAAAATGATTTTTCTACTCACTCCTTTTGATTGTTGGTTTGGATTGTAATTTTAAATGTTCAATTTTCTTTAAACTCAATGGACTTTGTGATGTAGATGAAGTTGGATAAATGTTCATCAATTCAAATCTATCTAAGAGTGAATTATTTAATTCATTTTTGGTGCTTTGGATTAATGATATGTTTAGTGCTTTAATCCATCTAGAGGAGTGATTGAATTTAAAGATGAAAGAATTTTGAAATGGTGATCCAAATTAGCTTATCATTTCCCTCCCTCTTCATCTTATCCCTTTCTTTTTTTAATTGTGCTACATGTTAAGGGATGGTGATCTCTATATCATTTATCCAAACATGAAGTACATAGATTGCTATTGACCGACCTCAAAATAGGTGTGACTTCTACATAAGTCCACTTACGATTGCTTAACATAGCGCTAAATTTTGTCCCGATTCGAATAAATGATCATTCGTGGCCCAAACTTATGATTGCAAGCCCAAGTATGTTAATTTGATCTCTTTGATCCAATAACCTTGAGATTCATTGTGCGGAGGCTTTGGTTCTACCAATCCTCTAATGGATCTACAACACCTTTGGTCAACGCGAATCACTTAAACATCGTTGATCATTACATGTTGCCTTGTGAGAATTCCAAAATGGATGATATACTTGACAAAAAGAAAATGCAACTTGTTGTGTGGAGGCTTTGGTTCTACCAATCCTCTAATGAGTTCCAAATTCAAGTTTCAAGATGGTCATCCAGCTAACCACTAATTACTAACAATTAACTTTACTTTACGCTTTTATTTTTATGCTTTATGTACCATTTACTTTTAGCATTTTACATTTCATGCTATTTTCATCTTTGCTCACTTGATCATTTACTTTTATGTCATTTTTATTTTGCTCACTTGAGCTTTTCTTTCTTTTTAAAGACACCTAATAATCAACATGAACCATAAAAATCATTAATGATACTTGGACTACATGGTTACTATCCTTTGCATTATGGAGTGATGGACTTCTTGGACTAGGATTAGAGACCTTGGCCTATCTTGGAGACTTTGTGACTTTATTTGATATTTTGTCTGGATTTCTTGAGGTTTACCTCAAGACATTGGGTTGTTTGTTTGTTTTGTGTGCAGGTTATTGAGATTACGATCTTTGTTTATAATCTGGAATTCACCCGTATACAGCCGTTACTCTGCCCAATTTTTGCGAAGACTTAAAACACTTGAAGTTTGGTTCTCTCAAGAGGTCTACTATCTTTGCTTGCTTGGTTTTAATCCGAAGAATGGGAATTCTATATTGACTCATAATGTCAAGTATTGGCTTCCTGTTGGTTAGATGGTTCTTATCCCTAGCTTTTACCTTATGCTTTAGGATAACCTCTTCTTCTCCTACCATCTTTTTTAATTTCAAAAATCTTCTCCCTCCTTTAAAAAAAACTCTTCTTGTTTTGAAACTTGAAACATTTTCATAATAAACTTAGACTTAGGTCCATGCATCTTCAAAACATTTTCATAAATAAATTTCAATCAATTTAATAATACCTTGAACTTTTTTGTGAGAAGACTAAAAGTCTATCAATCTCATTTCAAACCATTTTGCCACTTTGGCTTTTATCTTTAAACTTTTCTCAAAAGATTAGACTCTTGTCAATCCTTGTAGTGATGCAAACAACTATACTTCTACAATATGTAGTGAAGTGAGATATTTTACACTTGGGTTTTGAGTGAGGCATTGTTGATTTTAAAATCCAAGCCATATCCTCCACTTTGAGATGATGCAAATTCTCCTTTCTCATGATTGTGGGTAGTAAGTATGTTTTTTTCACACGGACAATTGCGATGATGTCTTATATCATAAAATCAACCAACACACTTGTGTTTCAAATTTTTAAAAGAGGAACTACGTGTACCCTGATCCCCTATTGCACGAAAAGTGGTATGCAGGCACTAAAGGTTCGCAACCGCGGCGGGTGCAAAAATCATAAAAATATTTCTTTTCTCACCTCCACCATCCATTTTATATACAACACATTTTTATAGCCAAAATATACAGATTTTTTCAAAGAGGTTCCTGCGGAGTACCGTAGATGTTTAGGGTGTTAATACCTTCCCTTTGCATAACCAACCCCCTTACCTTGAATCTTTCCCCCTCTTTTTGGGTTATTCGCTCTTTTCCCATTCCTTTGGAAACAATAAAGCGCGGTGGTGATTTTTTTTTTGATTTGTATAAAGTCTAGTCAATCCAATGGCTTAGTCTTGCACATTTCTACCGCTACAGAGAAAAATGGCGACTCCACTGGGGAAAGATTGACCTCTTGCTGTTCCATGTCTAAGTGGGTTAAAACTATCTTTGTTTATATCTGTATACGTGCTATTGTGTTTATGTTTTATATTTTGTATATATGTTTGTCTGGATTTTCCTGATTTACAGGGTGCTTGGTGATTACTCATAAGTCATATACCCATACTTGGGCAAACTTTAAGATAGGACGGGCGGTATAGTCATGTTAACTTTGAGGGAGTAATCCCAAAAAAGGAGGCATGAGATTCCCCACTCAGTGGAGGCCCCTTTGACTGTAGTGTCGTTTACCGAGTAATCGGGAAGACATACTGCTTTCGACCTGGGAGCCTGCTGAAGCTGAGGACCGTAGATTACCTAACCCATCTTGGCCTTTTAGGTGTAGTGCGGAAGCTATGACGGAGTAATCCGGAAATATTTGTCACGCGATACTACGCTCGGACGAGTCTTTCTTGAGAATATTACTAATTACCGAGTTAATCGGGAAGTTGGTAATATCCGAAGGAAAGATGTAGATTTTGGGAACCTCTTAGAACCTTGTTCGGCAGGTGATAACTTTTTAGACCAACACCTTATGGGTAGTACCTTCGACCTCATGCTCGTGACGTTGAACCTATGAACCCTATGTGTGTGATCTTGTGTGTGATTGTTGCATCATGCATCCATGCATTCATAAGCATCTTTTGAAGAAAACAGTATTTTAAGGGATTTAAAGGTTGACTATTTGTGAATATCTCAGGTACTTTTAAACCATGGATTCTAGAAAGAGAAACAACAGCCTTATTACTTGGATGTTGGCAACGTGTCTATAAACCATAAATCCCTTGAAATATTAAATGATAAAATAAAAATAATCATGTGCATTGCATATCATGCATAATATTGCACATATTTCTTGCATTTGTTATTCATAACCAGGTGTCTTACCCAGCTTCTTTACTTCACTCAGCAAGCTCACTCATCACTACAACACTCGGGCTAATTTCAAAGAGAAGATGGAAAACATTAAGAAGGAGATCTTTGAACTCCGCAAAGAGGTAATTACTTTGAAGGCTGGCATGGAGTATCTAACTGCTTTGGTTAAAACTTTGGTTGCTGCCCAAGTCAATCCTTCTAGGAAGGAAGAAGAGATGGCAAAGGTCTTCACAGAAACTCTGAGATCATTCTTTCATGAGAAGGTGATAGTCGATGCACCCAGTGATTTCCCTGAAAAAAGTAAATGTGGGAGTACCTCTAGAAGAGGATGTCCGAAAGGGGTGTTCATCTGAAGATGGTGTCTCAGCTAGTGGTGTGAAGAAGTTCGATAATAACTTTTCTAAGAAGAGAACCAGAGGAAGAAACAATTATCGTCAGAATCAACATGTTCCTCCTGTCATCCCTGTGTTCAACTTACCTCCTTTTACTCCAGTTTGTCAACAGAGTCAGCAAGTTCCTGATCAGAGGAAAAATTAGTTTGATCCAATCCCAACGACCTATACAGAATAGTTTCCCATCCTGATGCAGAGAAATTTGGTTCAGACCCGACTTCCACCAAAGGTCCCTGAGAAGATGTCGTGGTACTACAAAGCTGATTTAACTTGTGCCTTTCATCAGGGAGCCCCGGGGCATAGCATTGAAAATTGTTATCCATTGAAAATTGAACTTCAGAAGTTGGTCCGGAGTGATATCTTGTCGTTTAAGGATATTTGTCTTGAAGTTCAAGTCAAGTCTTTGCCGAAGGATAAAGGTGATTGAAGAATGCCTTGGAGTTTAAGGATGATTAGCCTTCTCAGTTTATTAGCATTTTTACTGCTTTCTCATTTGTAATTTTTCTTGTTTATCATTGCACTGTTTGCATGTAAGGACTTCTTTGCATTTGAATGTTTAATCTTAATACAATGAGTATGTTTGTCTTGAAGAAATTCATTCGTTTCACTCGTATTTGTTTTCAATTTTAAATTGCTTTATGATACCAACTTTTTACCCATTCTCTTGCCTAGGCAGAGATTGGAGGGAGGATGATGATATTAAAACACAAATTTTCTAGTTGTATGCTTTTGGATAAAACCCGGTTGACGATGTACAGGCATTGTTTCAAATCCTCAAACACCAGAGATATAAGGGAGTGAAACCCTCGTTAACCCCTTTGAGCCTTGAAGTAGGAGTTTCTTTTTCTATTCACAAAAAACCCTCTTTTTTTTTAAAACCCGGGGCAGGGTAGTGTTTAGTGAATCTGATTGAGTATTCAAATCTCATCAAGAGTGCGCATATAAGGATACAATAATGTTTATCCTTCAAGAGGTTGAGGGAATTCAAAACCGCAATGTTTAACCTCCGCATATCAGTAGTGTGCATCAAAAGAAGATGTTATCCCAATGGGTATCTCTCACATATCAGGGGATCAGCAGATGACGATACAATAATGGTTGTCTTTTATCTACCCAGAAATATGGCAGTCACAATTCTTCCGACAAGTCACAAATGACTCGAAGTCACGCGACATGTTCAAAAGAAAAAGATGACATGAATAAAAAAAATTATGATGAAAAATAAAGAGACAAAAAGCCATGCTAAGTCGGAACTTGAAAAAAACAAGTTGCTTAGGCAAAAGTCAGGGCATCCCGTTGCACTTCAAAGTCAAAGTCAAAAGGAATTTGTCCTGAAGGCAAGGAAGAAATGGAAAGCCTAAAATGAGATAAAGGATTACAATGTGAAATCCTCAGCAAAGAACAGAGTCGCGTGACAAGAAACCCAAAAGAAGCAGGAATTAGTGACTTGCATGTCCAAAGAAAACCTTGTTTGATTCCTCAACCATCTCGAAACTTCTTTTGAGAGATGAATGTTCGTGTCAAGTTAACTGAACTTAGGACTGAAGAACGTCATGAAGGGGGTGGGCACCAAATATTTTTGAGCCTTAAATCTTTTTTCTAAAACGGTGAACCAGGCCACGTTACAACCCTCAAAAGTCCTAATTGAAACAGGGTTTATTTCGAAAGCATACTCCAATGAAATAGTGTTTCCTGACTCCCATTAATTTTGATAAATTATTGTGATTGGTATCATATGCTTTTGTTATCTTTCACACAAAAAAATCCATGTCGCATCCTGGCTAGTGATTCGTTCATAGGGTTTTGCAACATCTTTTCAAATAAAATCTTCAAGACTTACATAATTGTTGTATTAGAATTTTCATTCTTAGAATAAACATTTTCTGCTTGTAAAACAACAGCTTGATATCATGAAAGTTTACATTTGAGTATCAGCAAAAGGCATGTTGTCGGGAAGAGTTGTGGAGCAAAGAGGATGCAACATTCAGCCAATCTAGGGCAGTTACATCAAGATTCGACAAATTTATAAAAGCCATTTGATCAGAAAGGTTATCTTAAAAGCATGCAGCCAAGGGCAAGTTACGAAAGTTACTTTGATCAGCATGGTAAGCTTTAGACACCAGATTGGTTTCCAAGGGCATATCCAGATTTCGTCAAGATAGTTACTATCTCTACCCCCAAGCTGAGAACCTTCCTCAAGTTGTGTTATGATGTTGGGTTCATAATCCCATTTTTTTCCAGTCTTGCTGCAGACTTCTCCAGCTGAGTGTGATTCTTTACCCAGCCAGGTGGTGATCAAACGGAGATTAAAAAGAGCTATGAAGCCTTTTCTCATTTGATGGAGTTCTTTCTCCCTTTTTATTGATATGGAATCTCTTGTAGAGCAGTGTTTTCTCTTGTTACGACATTATTGTTGTCATGTGCTTCCCAAGTAGCTAGACAAGGGCAGTATATTTTCTAAGAGGTGTTGAGACAACTGTGAAGTTTTTGGGTTTTCTCTCACCAAGTGTTGAGTTTGATTTAAAATCCCCATAATTTTGACTTCTTACTATAGTGTTAACTTCTTGGTTCCCCAGGAAGGTTCTCTCAAGTCATCTTGTTGGTATGTGCGCAATCTTTGTGTGTTTCTCAGATAGTTGAAGATGATACCAGTGGGTGAAAGGTACAGTATTTGGGTTTGTGATCCTATTATCCCCGGCCAAGTCTCGGTTCGCTTTTAATTTTGGGTTTGCATGGTCAGAAGCCTCTGTCCTAGATTCCCCAACGAAGTTTTCCCTCATATGATGAAAGATTTTATTCCCTCGGTGTGCTAAGATATCGCTCTTTTTGCAGTATTGGCATTAGTGTTTACTTCTTGATTTCCTAGGAAGACTATACCAGGGCATCTTTTGTTGGAACAGGTTTGTATGATATGAAGACTCAATCCAATATTCTCCAGTGAAGGCCTCGTTTATTTGATAGAAGTCCTTTCTCCCCAAAGAAGTTGGTGCAATAATTACTCTTGAAGAACGTATCTCCAGTGGAGCACGTATCTCCGATTTCCCAAGTGGAGTACGTATCTCCGGTTTCCCCAGTGAAGAACATATCTTGGTTTCCCCTTGATGATGTGGTTTTGACCTCCCCATTAAAGTCAGCATGAAGTCCCTAGTAGATGTCTCGATGATGAAGCATTGTCTCCCTTAGTAAAGTCCATATGTTTTTCTTCCTTCAAAGTGGGCCTGAATTCCCCAGTGAATGTTTTGACAATTTGGTTTCCATCTGCCTTATTCAAGATCAGTTTTGCAATATCCATAAGAAGTGAGAACTGTGAAAAAATTTTGTTTCCCCATTGAAGTCTGTGTGCTATTCCCCGGGAAGGTTATCCCAGAGCATCTCTTGTTGGAATGAGTATTCATGATGAACAGTTTTCAATCCTCTGTTTTTTTTCTCCAGGGAAGTGGGTTTGAATTCCTCAGTGAGGTTTGGTTGTCTCGGTGTCAGTCTGCTTTATTTGAGGCTGATCTTGCAATCTTCAGTAGGCATGTTGCTTTTGAAAAAAACTGATCTCTCCGATGAAACCAGAAGAAATATGTTCTATCCCGGTATCTATTTAATTTAGCTACATCTGGATCATGTTTATCCTTAGTGAAGTTAGGTCAGGCAATAGGTTTGGTTTCCATAGTTGCTTTTACCTTTCTTGGAATGATCTCTCTGTTTGATGTTTAGCCCAATGTTGTTGGTACCTGAGGCGGTTTTGATTGTTTGTACTGATTATGTATCCTTTTACCAGCATATGCACGATATCACTCATACATTCATACATACATCATACATAGTTGAATTTAACAAATCATTGCTCATTTGCATTTATTAATTTTATTTTGTGTACATATTACCCTGTTTTATAGAGTTGTATTGTCCTCTCTCCAATAGAGTGTCGGCCTTAAGCAGAAAGTATACATTCTTTCAACTTACCCACTGAGTTATCCCTCGTGGAAGATTTTTGCTTCAACCTTCCTGTACAGCTCTTTGTCTGGATGGATTTGATGTTCCATCTTGAGTTTGTTTCTCAAAGGATGTATTACGGTTGTCTGTTGCATTCCTGTTCATTTTGGGTTTGAATCTGTGATCCCCAACAATATTATTAATTTGGATTTTTGTAAGCTTTGAGCCCTGGTTTGAGAATGTGCATTTATTTTGGCATGAGAATACTTTATCTCCTCAGAAGGAATAACGTGGCATTTCCCCAGGAAGTCATATCTCTCCCCAGGAAGCCATATTTCTATCCCCATGAAGCCATATATCTCTCCCCAGGAAGCCATATTTCTATCCCCAGAAAGTAATTTCTCTTTGCAATTCCCCTTGACAATGAGTGGATGTCTCTTTATTTGAGATAAGTTTGCATATTACCCTTTCCAGACAGAGTGCCTTGGTTAAAGAAGAAGTTGAGACCCGTTCCAGTTGAAATACCAGAATTTTGGGGAAAACTTATGATATTCAAATCTACCTTCAACTATTGAGTTCGTATTTTAACGTCATCTGTGAGTCGGTATATCTTTAACCTTCAACTATTGAGTTGGTATTTCACCGTCATCTGTGAGTCGGTATATCTTTATCTTCTACCTTTAACTATTGAGTTGGTATTTCACCGTCATCTATGAGTCGGTATATTTTTGATCTTCTACCTTCAACTATTAAGTTGGTAGTTTACCGTCATCTGTGAGCCGGTATCTTATTTCTTTTTACCTTCATTCATTGAGTTGGTATTTCATCGTCATCTGTGAGTTGGTATATCTTTATTTTCTACCTTCAACTATTGAGTTGGTAGTTTACCGTCATGTGTGAGTCGGTATTATCTTTATCTTCTACCTTCAACTATTGAGTTGGTATTTCACCGTCATCTGTGAGTCAGTATCTTTTTGATCATCTACCTTCAATTATTGAGTTGGTATTTCACCGTCATCTATGAGTCGGTATCCTTTTGATTTTCTACCTTCAACTATTGAGTCGGTAGTTTACCATCATCTGTGAGTCGGTATATCTTTATCTTCTACCTTCAACTATTGAGTTGGTAGTTTATCGTCATCTGTGAGTCGGTACATCTTTAACCTTCAACTATTGAGTTGGTATTTCACCGTCATCTGTGAGTCGGTATATCTTTATCTTCTACCTTTAACTATTGAGTTGGTATTTCACCGTCATCTGTGAGTCGGTATCTTTTTGATCTTCTACCTTCAACTATTAAGTTGGTAGTTTACCGTCATCTGTGAGTCAGTATCTTATTTCTTTTTACCTTCATCCATTGAGTTGGTATTTCACCGTCATCTGTGAGTCGGTATTATCTTTATCTTCTACCTTTAACTATTGAGTTGGTAGTTTACCTTCATCTGTGAGTCGGTATTATCTTTATCTTCTACCTTCAACAATTGAGTTGGTATTTCACCGTCATCTGTGAGTCGGTATCCTTTTGATCTTCTACCTTCAACTATTGAGTCGTTAGTTTACCATCATCTGTGAGTCGGTATATCTTTATCTTCTACCTTCAACTATTGAGTCGGTAGTTTACCGTCATCTGTGAGTCGGTATATATTTTTCTTTTACCTTCAACTATTGAGTTGGTAGTTTACCGTCATCTGTGAGCCGATATCTTATTACTTTTTTACCTTCATCTATTGAGTTGGTAGTTCACAGTTATCTGTCGATCGTTATCATTCTTTACTTTTTCCTCAAAATTTGAGCTGATGCTACCTTATCTCTTCTTTGGGTTTACACCAATAGAGTCATGTCTTTGGGTCTAACAGTGATTTATTTTCCTGGTGGGGGTTGCTCCTTTGTTTCTTCATTTTTGTGGCATCCCCAATGATACTCTGCGTCTCTTTTGTTCTGTTCATATGCATCCATAATCATAAGCATTGCATGGCATCTTAGACACACAAATAGGGCTTGTTTTATATTTAAGTATCTCTAATCGCGTCGACACGAAGATTTGTAACCTTCGTATCTCCGGATAGAAGACACTTAAATAAGGGCAGCTGTTGTACCCCAATTTTTGCCCCTAAGATTCCTCTATCATATCATATCAACTCGATCATAACAAGATCACATTAGGGTTGGTTCTTCCTCTTTTTCTATCTCCTAACTTTAAGTTTTCTCTTGAGGAATCTCCAAGCACCTTGGTTGTGTGTTTTGTATATGTGTTGTTGACTAACTTCTACTCAAAATACAAAAAAAATATTTGTCTTTGTCTTTGTATATTTTTGTTTTGTAGGTACCGAGTCGAAGCATCTGACAAATATGGATTTCTGGTATCATTTTCCTAAAATCTCTATTTTCAAAGAAAAAGAATTAAAAAAATTCATTTTTTACTGATGCAATCGATTGCTTTTAGGGTGCAATCGATTGCACATAGTGCATTTTGCGCCATTTTTGAAAAGAATACACTGTGCAAATCGATTTGCACTGTAGTGCAATCGATTGCACAGCGTGGAAATTTTTTTAAAAAAATCAGCATTTTAAACTTGTCAAATTTTGGCTCCAATTTCCTTCACTTTTGAAAGATGTATCATTAATTCAAATTTTAGTGCCAATCTTTCATTTTTAAAAAGAATTATCATTAATTCAAATTTTGGCTCTAATATTAAAAGAATTATCATTTATTCAAATTTTGGCTCTAATTTTTGAAAGAGTTAGCATTAATTCAAATTTTGGCTCCAAGAATCAATTACAAAATTACCACTAATCCCAATCCTAAAACTCTATAAATAGAGCCCTCATTTCATTCAAATTTCAAGCTTTTGATAGCCAAATCCACCTTGCTAAAAAATCTCTCAATTCTCTCCATCTACCAAATTCACTCAAAGCTCCATTTTCAAAAAGTTAGTAAGCTTTGCATTGAAGCTTACTAATCTTTGAGCTAAACCTTCATCCAAACACTTTTTCTCCATCAATTCTCTACATCCAAGCTTGGTCAATTAATTCTTGTGGTATAATTGAAGAAAATTCTTGAAGTTGTTTTGATAATTCTCTAGATCTACCTTTGGTAAGTTGGATAGTTCATCTTTCACAATGTGATTTCTTGGTGATCTTTGGGATTGATTCTTTGAGCATTATATTGTGTTTTCAATGGTGTTATTTTCTCATAATTTGATGGAATTTTTATGCTCAAGTGGATCCATGATCATAAGGTGTTTGATGGAATGTTTGAACAAGAAATTGCCCTTTTAAAATGATGTTTTTGCTACTGTTACTGTGTGCAATCGATTGCACAGAAGAAATTTCACGCAGATTTTTGAAAACTGTACTGTGTAAATCGATTTACACAATAGTTCAATTGATTTACACAGGGACAGAATGCATTTTTTTGCCTTATTTTGGGGCAGCTTTGATCCAAAATGATTTTTCTACTCACTCCTTTTGATTGTTGGTTTGGATTGCAATTTTAAATGTTCAATTTGTATTTAAACTCAATGGACTTTGTGATGTAGATGAAGTTGGATAAATGTTCATCAATTCAAATCTATCTAAGAGTGAATTATTTAATTCATTTTTGGTGTTTTGGATTAATGATATATTTAGTGCTTTAATCCATCTAGAGGAGTGGTTGAATTTAAAGATGAAAGAATTTTGAAATGGTGATCCAAATTAGCTTATCATTTCCCTCCTTCTTCATCTTATCCCTTTTTTTTTTAATTGTGCTACATGTTAAGGGATGGTGATCTCTATATCATTTATCCAAACATGAAGTAAATAGATTGCTATTGACCGACCTCAAAATAGGTGTGACTTCTACATAAGTCCACTTACGATTGCTTAACATAGCGCTAAATTTTGTCCCGATTCGAATAAATGATCATTCGTGGCCCAAACTTATGATTGCAAGCCCAACTATGTTAATTTGATCTCTTTGATCCAATAACCTTGAGATTCATTGTGTGGAGGCTTTCGTTCTACCAATCCTCTAATGGATCTACAACACCTTTGGTCAATGCGAATCACTTAAACATCGTTGATCATTACATGTTGCCTTGTGAGAATTCCAAAATGGATGATATACTTGACAAAAAGAAAATGCAACTTGTTGTGTGGAGGCTTTGGTTCTACCAATCCTCTAATGAGTTTCAAATGCAAGTTTCAAGATAGTCATCCAACTAACCACTAATTACTAACAATTAACTTTACTTTACGCTTTTATTTTTATGCTTTATGTACCATTTACTTTTAGCATTTTACATTTCATGCTATTTTCATCTTTGCTCACTTGAGCGTTTACTTTTATGTCACTTTTATTTTGCTCACTTGAGCTTTTCTTTCTTTTTAAAGACACCTAATAATCAACATGAACCATAAAAATCATTAATGATACTTGGACTACATGGTTACTATCCTTTGCATTATGGAGTGATGGACTTCTTGGACTAGGATTAGAGACCTTGGCCTATCTTGGAGACTTTGTGAATTTATTTTATATTTTGTCTGGAGTTCTTGAGGTTTACCTCAAGACATTGGGTTGTTTGTTTGATTTGTGTGCAGGTTATTGAGATTACGATCTTTGTTTGTAATCTAGAATTCACCCGTATACAGCCGTTACTCTGCCCAATTTTTGCGAAGACTTAAAACACTTGAAGTTTGGTTCTCTCAAGAGGTCTAGTATCTTTGCTTGCTTGGTTTCAATCCGAAGAATGGGAATTCTATATTGACTCATAATGTCAAGTATTGGCTTCTTGTTGGTTAGATGGTTCTTATCCCTAGCTTTTACCTTATGCTTTAGGATAGCCTCTCCTTCTCCTCCCATCTTTTTTAATTTCAAAAATCTTCTCCCTCCTTTAAAAAAAAAACTCTTCTTGTTTTGAAACTTGAAACATTTTCATAATAAACTTGGACTTAGGTCCATGCATCTTCGAAACATTTTCATAAGTAAATTTCAATCAATTTAATAATACCTTGACCTTTTTTTGTGAGAAGACAAAGTCTATCAATCTCATTTCAAACCATTTTGCCACTTTGGCTTTTATCTTTAAACTTTTCTCAAAAGATTAGACTCTTGCCAATCCTTGTAGTGATGCAAACAACTATACTTCTACAATATGTAGTGAAGTGAGATATTTTCCACTTGGGTGTTGAGTGAGGCATTGTTGATTTTAAAATCCAAGCCATATCCTCCACTTTGAGATGATGCCAATTCTCCTTTCTCATGATTGTGGGTAGTAAGTATGTTTTTTTCACACAGACAATTGCGATGATGTCTTATCTCATAAAATAAACCAACACACTTGTGTTTCAAATTTTTAAAAGAGGAACCGCGTGTACCCTGATCCCCTATTGCACGAAAGATGGTACGTAGGCACTAAAGGTTCGCAACCGCGGCGGGTGCAAAAATCATAAAAATATTTCTTTTCTCACCTCCACCATCCATTTTATATACAACACATTTTTATAGCCAAAATATACAGATTTTTTCAAAGAGGTTCCTGCGGAGTACCATAGATGTTTAGGGTGCTAATACCTTCCCTTTACATAACCAACCCCCTTACCTTGAATCTTTCCCCCTCTTTTTGGGTTATTCTCTCTTTTCCCATTCCTTTGGAAGCAATAAAGCGCGGTGGTGATTTTTATTTTGATTTGTATAAAGTCTAGTCAATCCAATGGCTTAGTCTTGCACATTTCTACCGCTACAGAGAAAAATGGCGACTCCACTGGGGAAATATTGACCTCTTGCTGGTCCATCTCTAAGTGGGTTAAAACTATCTTTGTTTATATCTGTATACGTGCCATTGTGTTTATGTGTTATATTTTGTATATATGTTTGTCTGGATTTTCCTGATTTACAGGGTGCTTGGTGATTACTCATAAGTCCAATACCCGGACTTGGGCAAACTTTAAGATAGGACGGGCGGTATAGTCATGTTAACTTTGAGGGAGTAATCCCAAAAAAGGAGGCATGAGATTCCCCACTCAGTGGAGGCCCCTTTGACTGTAGTGTCGTTTACCGAGTAATCGGGAAGACATACTGCTTTCGACCTGGGATCATGCTGAAGCTGAGGACCGTAGATTACCTAACCCATCTTGGCCTTTTAGGTGTAGTGCGGAAGCTATGACAGAGTAATCCGGAAATAGTTGTCACGCGATACTACGCTCAGACGAGTCTTTCTTGAGAATATTACTAATTACCGAGTTAATCAGGAAGTTGGTAATATCCGAAGGAAGGATGTAGACTCTGGGAACCTCTTAGAACCTTGTTCGGCAGGTGATAACTTTTTAGACCAACACCTTATGGGTAGAACCTTCGACCTCATGCTCGTGATGTTGAACCTATGAACCCTATGTGTGTGATCTTGTGTGTGATTGTTGCATCATGCATCCATGCATTCATAAGCATCTTTTGAAGAAAACAGTATTTTAAGGGATTTAAAGGTTGACTATTTCTGAATATCTCAGGTACTTTTAAACCATGGATTCTAGAAAGAGAAACAAAAGCCTTATTACTTGGATGTTGGCAACGTGTCTATAAACCATAAATCCCTTGAAATATTAAATGATAAAATAAAAATAATCATGTGCATTGCATATCATGCATCATATTGCACATATTTCTTGCATTTGTTATTCATATCCAGGTGTCTTACCCAGCTTCTTTACTTCACTCAGCAAGCTGACTCATCACTACAATACTCGGGTTAATTTCAAAGAGAAGATGGAAAACATTAAGAAAGAGATCTTTGAACTCCGCAAAGAGGTAACTACTTTGAAGGCTGGCATGGAGTATCTAACTTCTTTGGTTAAAACTTTGGTTGCTGCCCAAGTCAATCCTTCTAGGAAGGAAGAAGAGATGGCAAAGGTCTTCACAGAAACTCTGAGATCATTCTTTCATGAGAAGGTGATAGTCGATGCACCCAGTGATTTCCCTGAAAAAAGTAAATGTGGGAGTGCCTCTAGAAGAGGATGTCCGAAAGGGGTGTTCATCTGAAGATGGTGTCTCAGCTAGTGGTGTGAAGAAGTTCGATAATAACTTTTCTAATAAGAGAACCAGAGGAAGAAACAATTATCGTCAGAATCAACATGTTCCTCCTGTCATCCCTGTGTTCAACTTACCTCCTTTTACTCCAGTTTGTCAACAGAATCAGCAAGTTCCTGATCAGAGGAAAAATCAGTTTGATCCAATCCCAACGACCTATACAGAATTGTTTCCCATCTTGATGCAGAGAAATTTGGTTCAGACCCGACTTCCACCAAAGGTCCCTGAGAAGATGCCGTGGTACTACAAAGCTGATTTGACTTGTGCTTTTCATCAGGGAATCCCGGAGCATAGCATTGAAAATTTTTATCCATTGAAAATTGAAGTTCAGAAGTTGGTCCGGAGTGATATCTTGTCGTTTAAGGATATTTGTCTTGAAGTTCAAGTCAAGTCTTTGCCAAAGGATAAAGGTGATTGAAGAATGCCTTGGAGTTTAAGGATGATTAGCCTTCTCAGTTTATTAGCATTTTTACTGCTTTCTCATTTGTAATTTTTCTTGTTTATCATTGCACTGTTTTCATGTAAGGACTTGTTTGTATTTGAATGTTTAATCTTAATACAATGAGTATGTTTGTCTTGAAGAAATTCATTCGTTTCACTCGTATTTGTTTTCAATTTTAAATTTCTTTATGATACCAACTTGTTACCCATTCTCTTGCCTAGGCAGAGATTGGAGGGAGGATGATGATATTAAAACACAAATTTTCTAGTTGTATGGTTTTGGATAAAACCCTGTTGACGATGTACAGGCATTGTTTCAAATCCTCAAACACCGGAGATATAAGGGAGTGAAACCCTCGTTAACCCCTTTGAGCCTTGAAGTAGGAGTTTCTTTTTCTATTCACAAAAAACCCTCTTTTTTTTAAAAACCCGGGGCAGGGTAGTGTTCAGTTAATCTGATTGAGTATTCAAATCTCATCAAGAGTGCACATATAAGGATACAATAATGGTTATCCTTCAAGAGGTTGAGGGAATTCAAAACCGCAATGTTTAACCTCCGCATATCAGTAGTGTGCATCAAAAGAAGATGTTATCCCAATGGGTATCTCTCACATATCAGGGGATCAACAGATGACGATACACCAATGGTTATCTTTTATCTACCCAGAAATAGGGCAGTCACAATTCTTCCGACAAGTCACAAATGACTCGAAGTCACGCGACATGTTAAAAAGAAAAAGATGACATGAATAAAAAAAATTATGATGAAAAATAAAGAGACAAAAAGCCCTGCTAAGTCGGAACTTGAAAAAAACAAGTTGCTTAGGCAAAAGTCAGGGCATCCCGTTGCACTTCAAAGTCAAAGTCAAAAGGAATTTGTCCCGAAGGCAAAGAAGAAATGGAAAGCCTAAAATGAGATAAAGGATTACAATGTGAAATCCTCAGCAAAGAACAGAGTCGCGTGACAAGAAACCCAAAAGAAGCAGGAATGAGTGACTTGCATGTCCAAAGAAAACCTTGTTTGATTCCTCAACCATCTCGAAACTTCTTTTGAGAGATGAATGTTCGTGTCAAGTTAACTGAACTTAGGACTGAAGAACGTCATGAAGGGGGTGGGCACCAAATTATTTTGAGCCTTAAATATTTTTTCCAAAACCGTGAACCAGGCCACGTTACAACCCTCAAAAGTCCTAATTGAAACAGGGTTTATTTCGAAAGCATACTCCAATGAAATAGTGTTTCCTGACTCCCATTAATTTTGATAAATTATTGTGATTGGTATCATATGCTTTTGTTATCTTTCACAAAAAAAAATCCATGTCGCATCCTGGCTACTGATTCGTTCACAGGGTTTTGCAACATCTTTTCAAATAAAATATTCAAGACTTACATAATTGTTGTATTAGAATTTTCATTCTTAGAATAAACATTTTCTGCTTGTAAAACAACAGCTTGATATCATGAAAGTTTACATTTGAGTATCAGCAAAAGGCATGTTGTCGGGAAGAGTTGTGGAGCAAAGAGGACGCAACATTCAGCCAATCTAGGGCAGTTACATCAAGATTCGACAAATCTATGAAAGCCATTTGATCAGAAAAGTTATCTTAAAAGAATGCAGCCGAGGGCAAGTTACGAAAGTTACTTTGATCAGCATGGTAAGCTTGAGACACCAGATTGGTTTCCAAGGGCATATCCAGATTTCGTCAAGATAGTTACTATGTCTACCCCAAGCTGAGAACCTTCCTCAAGTTGTGTTATGATGTTGGGTTCATAATCCCATTTTTTCCATTCTTGCTGCAGACTTCTCCAGCTGAGTGTGATTCTTTACCCAGCCAGGTGGTGATCAAACGGAGATTAAAAAGAGCTATGAAGCCTTTGCTCATTTGATGAAGTTATTTCTCCCTTTTTATTGATATGGAATCTCTTGTAGAGCAGTGCTTTCTCTTGTTACGACATTATTGTTGTCATGTGCTTCCCAAGTAGCTAGACAAGAGCAATATATTTTCTAAGAGGTGTTGAGACAACTGTGAAGTTTTTGGGTTTTCTCTCACCAAGTGTTGAGTTTGATTTAAAATCCCCATAATTTTGACTTCTTACTATAGTGTTAACTTCTTGGTTCCCCAGGAAGGTTCTCTCAAGTCATCTTGTTGGTATGTGCGCAATCTTTGTGTGTTTCTCGGATAGTTGAAGATGATACCAGTGGGTGCAAGGTACAGTATTTGGGTTTGTGATCCTATTATCCCCGGCCAAGTCTCGGTTCGCATTTAATTTTGGGTTTGCATGGTCAGAAGCCTCTGTCCTAGATTCCCCAACGAAGTTTTCCCTCATATGATGAAAGATTTTATTCCCTCGGTGTGCTAAGATATCGCTCTTTTTGCATTATTGGCATTAGTGTTGACTTCTTGATTTCCTAGGAAGACTATACCAGGGCATCTTTTGTTGGAACAGGTTTGTATGATATGAAGACTCAATCTAATATTCTCCAGTGAAGGCCTCGTTTATTTGATAGAAGTCCTTTCTCCCCAAAGAAGTTGGTGCAATAATTACTCTTGAAGAACGTATCTCCAGTGGAGCACGTATCTCTGGTATCCCCAGTGAAGTACGTATCTCCGGTTTCCCCAGTGAAGAACATATCTTGGTTTCCCCTCGATGATGTGGTTTTGACCTCCCCATTGAAGTCAGCATGAAGTCCCCGGTAGATGTCTCGATGATGAAGCATTGTCTCCCTTAGTAAATTCCATATGTTTTTCTTCCTTCAAAGTGGGCCTGAATTCCCCAGTGAATGTTTTGACAATTTGGTTTCCATCTTCCTTATTCATAATCAGTTTTGCAATATCCATAAGAAGTGCGAACTGTGAAAAAATTTTGTTTCCCCATTTAAGTCAGCGTGCTATTCCCCGGGAAGGTTATCCCATAGCATCTCTTGTTGGAATGAGTATTCATGATGAACAGTTTTCAATCCTCTGTTTTTTCTCTCCAGGGAAGTGGGTTTGAATTCCTCAGTGAGGTTTGGTTGTCTCGGTGTCAGTCTGCTTTATTTGAGGCTGATCTTGCAATCTTCAGTAGGCATGTTGCTTTTGAAAAAAACTGATTTCTCCGATGAAACCAGAAGCAAGATGTTCTATCCCGGTATCTGTTTAATTTAGCTACATCAGGATCATGTTTCTCCTTAGTGAAGTTAGGGCAGGCAATAGGTTTGGTTTCCATAGTTGCTTTTACCTTTCTTGGAATGATCTCTCTATTTGATGTTTAGCCCAATGTTGTTGGTACCTGAGGCGGTTTTGATTGTTTGTACTGATTATGTATCCTTTTACCAGCATATGCACGATTTCACTCATACATTCATACATACATCATACATAGTTGAATTTAGCAAATCATTGCTCATTTGCATTCATTAATTTTATTTTGTTGACATATTACCCTGTTTTACAGAGTTGTATTGTCCTCTCTCCAATAGATTGTCGGTGTTAAGAAGAAAGTATACATTCTTTCAACTTACCCACTGAGTTATCCCTCGTGGATGATTTTTGCTTCAACCTTCCTGTACAGCTCTTTGTCTGGATGGATTTGATGTTCCATCTTGAGTTTGTTTCTCAAAGGATGTATTACAGTTGTCTATTTCATTCCAGTTCATTTCGGGTTTGAATATGTGATCCCCAACAATATTATTACTTTGGATTTTTGTAAGCTTTGAGCCCTGGTTTGAGAATGTGCATTTATTTTGGCATGAGAATACTTTATCTCCTCAGAAGGAATAACGTGGCATTTCCCCAGGAAGTCATATCTCTCCCCAGGAAGCCATATTTCTATCCCCATGAAGCCATATCTCTCTCCCCAGGAAGCCATATTTCTATCGCCAAAAAGTCATTTCTCTTTGCAATTCCCCTTGACAATGAGTGGATGTCTCTTTATTTGAGATAAGTTTGCATATTACCCTTTCCAGACATAGTGCCTTGGTTAAAGAAGAAGTTGAGACCCGTTCTAGTTGAAATACTAGAATTTTGGGGAAAACTTATGATATTCAAATCTACCTTCAACTATTGAGTCGGTAGTATACCGTCATCTGTGAGTCGGTATATCTTTAACCTTCAACTATTGAGTTGGTATTTTACCATCATCTGTGAGTCGGTATATCTTTATCTTCTACCTTCAACTATTGAGTTGTTATTTCACCATCATCTGTGAGTCGGTATCTTTTTGATCTTCTACCTTCAACTATTAAGTTGGTAGTTTACCGTCATCTGTCAGCCGATATCTTATTTATTTTTACCTTCATCCATTGAGTTGGTATTTCACCGTCATCTGTGAGTCGGTATATCTTTATTTTCTATCTTCAACTATTGAGTTGGTAGTTTACCGTCATCTGTGAGTCAGTATTATCTTTATCTTCTACCTTCAACTATTGAGTTGGCATTTCACCGCCATCTATGAGTCGGTATCTTTTTGATCATCTACCTTCAATTATTGAGTTGGTATTTCACCGTCATCTATGAGTCGATATCCTTTTGATCTTCTACCTTTAACTATTGATTCGGTAGTTTACCGTCATCTGTGAGTCAGTATATCTTTATCTTCTACCTTCAACTATTGAGTTGGTAGTTTACCGTCATCTGTGAGTCGGTATATCTTTATCTTCTACCTTCGACTATTGAGGTGGTATTTCACCGTCATCTGTGAGTTGGTATCTTTTTGATTTTCTACCTTCAACTATTAAGTTGGTAGTTTACCGTCATCTGTGAGCTGATATCTTATTTCTTTTTACCTTCATCCCTTGAGTTGGTATTTCACCGTCATCTGTGAGTCGGTATTATCTTTATCTTCTACCTTCAACTATTGAGTTGGTAGTTTACCTTCATCTGTGAGTCGGTATTATCTTTATCTTCTACCTTCAACTATTGAGTTGGTATTTCACTGTCCTCTGTGAGTCAGTATCCTTTTGATCTTCTACCTTCAACTATTGAGTCCGTAGTTTACCGTCATCTGTGAGTCGGTATATCTTTATCTTCTACCTTCAACTATTGAGTCCGTAGTTTACCGTCATCTGTGAGTCGGTATATCTTTTTCTTTTACCTTCAACTATTGAGTTAGTAGTTTACCGTCATCTGTGAGCCGGTATCTTATTACTTTTTTACCTTCATCTATTGAGTTGGTAGTTCACAGTTATCTGTCGATCGTTATCATTCTTTACTTTTTCCTCAATATGTGAGCTGATGCTACCTTATCTCTTCTTTGGGTTTTACACCAATAGAGTCATGTCTTTGGGTCTACCAGTGATTTATTTTCCTGGTGGGGGTTGCTCCTTTGTTTCTTCATTTTTGTGGCATCCCCAATGATACTCTACGTCTCTTTTGTTCTGTTCATATGCATCCATAATCATAAGCATTGCATGGCATCTGAGAGACACAAATAGGGCTTGTTTTATATTTAAGTATCTTCAATCGTGTCGACACGAAGATTTGTAACCTTCGTATCTCCGGATAGAAGACACTTAAATAAGGGCAGTTGTTGTACCCCAATTTTTGCCCCTAAGATTCCTCTATCATATCATATCAACTCGATCAAAACAAGATCACATTAGGGTTGGTTCTTCCTCTTTTTCTATCTCCTATCTTTAAGTTTGCTCTTGAGGAATCTCCAAGCACCTTGGTTGTGTGTTTTGTATATGTGTTGTTGACTGACTTCTAATCAAAATACAAAAAAATATTTGTCTTTGTCTTTGTATATTTTTGTTTTGTAGGTACCGAGTCGAAGCATCTGACAAATAAGGATTTCTGGTATCATTTTCCTAAAATATCTATTTTCAAAGAAAAAGAATTAAAAAAATTCATTTTTTTACTGATGCAATCGATTGCTCTTAGGGTGCAATCGATTTCACATAGTGCATTTTGCGCCATTTTTGAAAAAATACACTGTGCAAATCGATTTGCACTGTAGTGCAATCGATTGCACAGCGTGAAAATTTTTTTAAAAAAAGCAGCATTTTAAACTTGTCAAATTTTGGCTCCAATTTTCCTTCACTTTTGAAAGATGTATCATTAATTCAAATTTTAGTGTCAATCTTTCATTTTTAAAAAGAATTATCATTAATTCAAATTTTGGCTCTAATATTTGAAAGAATTATCATTAATTCAAATTTTGGCTCTAATTTTTGAAAGAGTTATCATTAATTCAAATTTTGGCTACAAGAATCAATTACCAAATTACCACTAATCCCAATCCTAAAACTCTATAAATAGAGCCCTCATTTCATTCAAATTTCAATCTTTTGATATCCAAATCCACCTTGCTAAAAAATCTCTTAATTCTCTCCATCTACCAAATTCACTCAAAGCTCCATTTTCAAAAAGTTAGTAAGCTTTGCATTGAAGCTTACTAATCTTTGAGCTAAACCTTCATCCAAACACTTTTTCTCCATCAATTCTCTACATCCAAGCTTGGTCAATTGATTCTTGTGGTATAATTGAAGCAAATTCTTGAAGTTGTTTTGATAATTCTCTAGATCTACCTTTGGTAAGTTGGATAATTCTTCTTTCACAATGTGATCTCTTGGTGATCTTTGGGATTGATTCTTTGAGCGTTATTTTGTGATTTCAATGGTGTTATTTTCTCATAATTTGATGGAATTTTTGTGCTCAAGTGGATCCATGATCATAAGGTGTTTGATGGAAAGTTTGAACAAGAAATTGCCCTTTTAAAATGCTGTTTTTGCTACTGTTACTGTGTGCAATCGATTTGCACTGTAGTGTAATCGATTGCACAGAAGCAATTTCACGCAGATTTTTGAAAATTGTACTGTGTAAATAGATTTACACAATAGTTCAATTGATTTACACAGGGACATAATGCATTTTTTTGCCTTGTTTTGGGGCAGCTTTAATCCAAAATGATTTTTCTACTCACTCCTTTTGATTGTTGGTTTGGATTGAAATTTTAAATGTTCAATTTGTATTTAAACTCAATGGACTTTGTGATGTAGATGAAGTTGGATAAATGTTCATCAATTCAAATCTATCTAAGAGTGAATTATTTAATTCATTTTTGGTGCTTTGGATTAATGATATGTTTAGTGCTTTAATCCATCTAGAGGAGTGGTTGAATTTAAAGATGAAAGAATTTTGAAATGGTGATCCAAATTAGCTTATCATTTCCCTCCCTCTTCATCTTATCCCTTTCTTTTTTTAATTGTGCTACATGTTAAGGGATGGTGATCTCTATATCATTTATCCAAACATGAAGTACATATATTGCTATTGACCGGCCTCAAAATAGGTGTGACTTCTACATAAGTCCACTTACGATTGCTTAACATAGCGCTAAATTTTGTCCCGATTCAAATAAATGATCATTCGTGGCCAAAACTTATGATTGTAAGCCCAAGTATGTTAATTTGATCTCTTTGATCCAATAACCTTGAGATTCATTGTGTGAAGGCTTTGGTTCTACCAATCCTCTAATGGATCTACAACACCTTTGGTCAACGCGGATCACTTAAACATCGTTGATCATTACATGTTGCCTTGTGAGAATTCCAAAATGGATGATATACTTGACAAAATGTAAATGCAACTTGTTGTGTGGAGGCTTTGGTTCTACCAATCCTCTAATGATTTCCAAATGCAAGTTTCAAGATGGTCATCCAACTAACCACTAATTACTAACAATTAACTTTACTTTACGCTTTTATTTTTATGATTTATGTACCATTTACTTTTAGCATTTTACATTTCATGCTATTTTCATCTTTTCTCACTTGATCATTTACTTTTATGTCATTGTTATTTTGCTCCCTTGAGCTTTTCTTTCTTTTTAAAGACACCTAATAATCAACATGAACCATAAAAATCATTAATGATACTTGGACTACATGGTTACTATCCTTTGCATTATGGAGTGATGGACTTCTTGGACTAGGATTAGAGACCTTGGCCTATCTTGGAGCCTTTGTGACTTTATTTGATATTTTGTCTGGAGTTCTTGAGGTTTACCTCAAGACATTGGGTTGTTTGTTTGTTTTGTGTGCAGGTTATTGAGATTACGATCTTTGTTTGTAATCTGGAATTCACCCGTATACAGCCGTTACTCTGCCCAATTTTTGCGAAGACTTAAAACACTTGAAGTTTGGTTCTCTCAAGAGGTCTACTATATTTTCTTGCTTGGTTTCAATCCGAAGAATGGGAATTCTATATTGACTCATAATGTCAAGTATTGGCTTCCTGTTGGTTAGATGGTTCTTATCCCTAGCTTTTACCTTATGCTTTAGGATAGCCTCTTCTTCTCCTCCCATCTTTTTTAATTTCAAAAATCTTCTCCCTCCTTTAAAAAAAACTCTTCTTGTTTTGAAACTTGAAACATTTTCATAATAAACTTGGACTTAGGTCCATGCATCTTCGAAACATTTTCATAAAAAATTTCAATCAATTTAATAATACCTTGACCTTTTTTTGTGAGAAGACTAAAAGTCTATCAATCTCATTTCCAACCATTTTGCCACTTTGGCTTTTATCTTTAAACTTTTCTCAAAAGATTAGACTCTTGTCAATCCTTGTAGTGATGCAAACAACTATACTTCTACAATATGTAGTGAAGTTAGATATTTTCCACTTGGGTGTTGAGTGAGGCATTGTTGATTTTAAAATCCAAGCCATATCCACCACTTTGAGATGATGCAAATTCTCCTTTCTCATGATTGTGGGTAGTAAGTATGTTTTTTTCACACGGACAATTGCGATGATGTCTTATCTCATAAAATCAACCAACACACTTGTGTTTCAAATTTTTAAAAGAGCAACTACGTGTACCCTGATCCCCTATTGCACGAAAGGTGGTACGCAGGCACTAAAGGTTCGCAACCGCGGCGGGTGCAAAAATCATAAAAATATTTCTTTTCTCACATCCACCATCCATTTTATATACAACACATTTTTATAGCCAAAATATACAGATTTTTTCAAAGAGGTTCCTGCGGAGTACCGTAGATGTTTAGGGTGCTAATACCTTCCCTTTGCATAACCAACCCCCTTACCTTGAATCTTTCCCCCTCTTTTTGGGTTATTCGCTCTTTTCCCATTCCTTTGGAAACAATAAAGCGCGGTGGTGATTTTTATTTTGATTTGTATAAAGTCTAGTCAATCCAATGGCTTAGTCTTGCACATTTCTACCGCTACAGAGAAAAATGGCGACTCCACTGGGGAAAGATTGACCTCTTGCTGGTCCATCTCTAAGTGGGTTAAAACTATCTTTGTTTATATCTGTATACGTGCTATTGTGTTTATGTGTTATATTTTGTATATATGTTTGTCTGGATTTTCCTAATTTACAGGGTGCTTGGTGATTACTCATAAGTCCTATACCCAGACTTGGGCAAACTTTAAGATAGGACGGGCGGTATAGTCATGTTAACTTTGAGGGAGTAATCCCAAAAAAGGAGGCATGAGATTCCCCACTCAGTGGAGGCCCCTTCGACTGTAGTGTCGTTTACCGAGTAATTGGGAAGACATACTGCTTTCGACCTGGGAGCCTGCTGAAGCTGAGGACCGTAGATTACCTAACCCATCTTGGCCTTTTAGGTGTAGTGCGGAAGCTATGACGGAGTAATCCAGAAATAGTTGTCACGCGATACTACGCTCGGACGAGTCTTTCTTGAGAATATTACTAATTACCGAGTTAATCGGGAAGTTGGTAATATCCGAAGGAAGGATGTAGACTCTGGGAACCTCTTAGAACCTTGTTCGGCAGGTGATAACTTTTTAGACCAACACCTTATGGGTAGTACCTTCACCTCATGCTTGTGACGTTGAACCTATGAACCCTATGTGTGTGATCTTGTGTGTGATTGTTGCATCATGAATCCATGCATTCATAAGCATCTTTTGAAGAAAACAGTATTTTAAGGGATTTAAAGGTTAACTATTTGTGAATATCTCAGGTACTTTTAAACCATGGATTCTAGAAAGAGAAACAAAAGCCTTATTACTTGGATGTTGGCAACGTGTCTATAAACCATAAATCCGTTGAAATATTAAATGATAAAATAAAAATAATCATGTGCATTGCATATCATGCATCATATTTCACATATTTCTTGCATTTGTTATTCATATCCAGGTGTCTTACCCAGCTTCTTTACTTCACTCAGCAAGCTGACTCATCACTACAACACTCGGGCTAATTTCAAAGAGAAGATGGAAAACATTAAGAAAGAGATCTTTGATCTCCACAAAGAGGTAACTACTTTGAAGGCTGGCATGGAGTATCTAACTTCTTTGGTTAAAACTTTGGTTGCTGCCCAAGTCAATCCTTCTAGGAAGGAAGAAGAGATGGCAAAGGTCTTCACAGAAACTCTGAGATCATTCTTTCATGAGAAGGTGATAGTCGATGCACCCAGTGATTTCCCTGAAAAAAGTAAATGTGGGAGTGCCTCTAGAAGAGGATGTCCGAAAGGGGTGTTCATCTGAAGATGGTGTCTCAGCTAGTGGTGTGAAGAAGTTCGATAATAACTTTTCTAAGAAGAGAACCAGAGGAAGAAACAATTATCGTCAGAATTAACATGTTCCTCCTGTCATCCCTGTGTTCAACTTACCTCCTTTTACTCCAGTTTGTCAACAGAATCAGCAAGTTCTTGATCAGAGGAAAAATCAGTTTGGTGCAATCCCAACGACCTATACAGAATTGTTTCCCATCCTGATGCAGAGAAATTTGGTTCAGACCCGACTTCCACCAAAGGTCCCTGAGAAGATGTCGTGGTACTACAAAGCTGATTTGACTTGTGCCTTTCATCAGGGAGCCCCGGGGCATAGCATTGAAAATTGTTATCCATTGAAAATTGAAGTTCAGAAGTTGGTCCGGAGTGATATCTTGTCGTTTAAGGATATTTGTCTTGAAGTTCAAGTCAAGTCTTTTCCGAAGGATAAAGGTGATTGAAGAATGCCCTGGAGTTTAAGGATGATTAGCCTTCTCAGTTTATTAGCATTTTTACTGCTTTCTCATTTGTAATTTTTCTTGTTTATCATTGCACTGTTTGCATGTAAGGACTTGTTTGCATTTGAATGTTTAATCTTAATACAATGAGTATGTTTGTCTAGAAGAAATTCATTCGTTTCACTCGTATTTGTTTTCAATTTTAAATTGCTTTATGATACCAACTTGTTACCCATTCTCTTGCCTAGGCAAAGATTGGAGGGAGGATGATGATATTAAAACACAAATTTTCTAGTTGTATGCTTTTGGATAAAACCCTGTTGACGATGTACAGGCATTGTTTCAAATCCTCAAACACCGGAGATATAAGGGAGTGAAACCCTTGTTAACCCCTTTGAGCCTTGAAGTAGGAGTTTCTTTTTCTATTCACAAAAAACCCTCTTTTTTTTAAAAGCCCGGGGCAGGGTAGTGTTCAGTTAATCTGATTGAGTATTCAAATCTCATCAAGAGTGCGCATATAAGGATACAATAATGGTTATCCTTCAAGAGGTTGAGGGAATTCAAAACCGCAATGTTTAATCTCCGCATATCAGTAGTGTGCATCAAAAGAAGATGTTATCCCAATGGGTATATCTCATATATCAGGGGATCAGCAGATGACGATACAACAATGGTTATCTTTTATCTACCCAGAAATAGGGCAGTCACAATTCTTCCGACAAGTCACAAATGACTCGAAGTCACGCGACATGTTCAAAAGAAAAAGATGACATGAATAAAAAAAATTATGATGAAAAATAAAGAGACAAAAAGCCCTGCTAAGTCGAAACTTGAAAAAAACAAGTTGCTTAGGCAAAAGTCAGGGCATTCCGTTGCACTTCAAAGTCAAAGTCAAAAGGAATTTGTCCCGAAGGCATGGAAGAAATGGAAAGCCTAAAATGAGATAAAGGATTACAATGTGAAATCCTCAGCAAAGAACAGAGTCGCGTGACAAGAAACCCAAAAGAAGAAGGAACGAGTGACTTGCATGTCCAAAGAAAACCTTGTTTGATTCCTCAACCATCTCGAAACTTCTTTTGAGAGATGAATGTTCGTGTCAAGTTAACTGAACTTAGGACTGAGGAACGTCATGAAGGGGGTGGGCACCAAATATTTTTGAGCCTTAAATCTTTTTTCTAAAACCGTGAACCAGGCCACGTTACAACCCTCAAAAGTCCTAATTGAAACAGGGTTTATTTTGAAACCATACTCCAATGAAATAGTGTTTCCTGACTCCCATTAATTTTGATAAATTATTGTGATTGGTATCATATGCTTTTGTTATCTTTCACACAAAAAAATCCATGTCGCATCCTGGCTAGTGATTCGTTCATAGGGTTTTGCAACATCTTTTCAAATAAAATCTTCAAGACTTACATAATTGTTGTATTAGAATTTTCATTCTTAGAATAAACATTTTCTGCTTGTAAAACAACAGCTTGATATCATGAAAGTTTACATTTGAGTATCAGCAAAAGGCATGTTGTCGGGAAGAGTTGTGGAGCAAAGAGGACGCAACATTCAGCCAATCTTGGGCAGTTACATCAAGATTCGACAAATCTATGAAAGCCATTTAATCAGAAAGGTTATCTTAAAAGCATGCAGCCAAGGGCAAGTTACGAAAGTTACTTTGATCAGCATGGTAAGCTTGAGACACCAGATTGGTTTCCAAGGGCATATCCAGATTTCGTCAAGATAGTTACTATGTCTACCCCAAGCTGAGAACCTTCCTCAAGTTGTGTTATGATGTTGGGTTCATAATCCCATTTTTTCCAGTCTTGCTGCAGACTTCTCCAGCTGAGTGTGATTCTTTACCCAGCCAGGTGGTGATCAAACGGAGATTAAAAAGAGCTATGAAGCCTTTGCTTATTTGATGGAGTTCTTTCTCCCTTTTTATTGATATGGAATCTCTTGTAGAGCAGTGCTTTCTCTTGTTACGACATTATTGTTGTCATGTGCTTCCCAAGTAGCTAGACAAGGGCAGTATATTTTCTAAGAGGTGTTGAGACAACTGTGAAGTTTTTGGGTTTTCTCTCACCAAGTGTTGTATTTGATTTAAAATCCCCATAATTTTGACTTCTTACTATAGTGTTAACTTCTTGGTTCCCCAGGAAGGTTCTCTGAAGTCATCTTGTTGGTATGTGCACAATCTTTATGTGTTTCTCGGATAGTTGAAGATGATACCAGTGGGTGCAAGGTACAGTATTTGGATTTGTGATCCTATTATCCCTGGCCAAGTCTCGGTTCGCTTTTAATTTTGGGTTTGCATGGTCAGAAGCCTATGTCCTAGATTCCCCAGCGAAGTTTTCCCTCATATGATGAAAGATTGTATTCCCTCGGTGTGCTAAGATATCGCTCTTTTTGCAGTATTGGCATTAGTGTTGACTTCTTGATTTCCTAGGAAGACTATACCAGGGCATCTTTTGTTGGAACAGGTTTGTATGATATGAAGACTCAATCCAATATTCTCCAGTGAAGGCCTCGTTTATTTGATATAAGTCCTTTCTCCCCAAAGAAGTTGGTGCAATAATTACTCTTGAAGAACATATCTCCAGTGGAGCACGTATCTCCGGTTTCCCTAGTGGAGTACGTATCTCCGGTTTCCCCAGTGAAGAACATATCTTGGTTTCCCCTCGATGATGTGGTTTTGACCTCCCCATTGAAGTCAGCATGAAGTCCCCAGTAGATGTCTCAATGATGAAGCATTGTCTCCCTTAGTAAAGTCCATATGTTTTTCTTCCTTCAAAGTGGGCCTGAATTCCCCAGTGAATGTTTTGACAATTTGGTTTCCATCTGCCTTATTCAAGATCAGTTTTGCAATATCCATAAGAAGTGCGAACTGTGAAAAAATTTTGTTTCCCCATTGAAGTCTGTGTGTTATTCCCCGGGAAGGTTATCCCAAAGCATCTCTTGTTGGAATGAGTATTCATGATGAACAGTTTTCAATTCTCTGTTTTTTTTCTCCAGGGAAGTGGGTTTGAATTCCTCAGCGAGGTTTGGTTGTCTCGGTGTCAGTCTGCTTTATTTGAGGCTGATCTTGCAATCTTCAGTAGGCATGTTGCTTTTGAAAAAAACTGATTTCTCCGATGAAACCAGAAGAAAGATGTTCTATCCCGGTATCTGTTTAATTTAGCTACATCTGGATCATGTTTCTCCTTAGTGAAGTTAGGGCAGGCAATAGGTTTGGTTTCCATAGTTGCTTTTACCTTTCTTGGAATGATCTCTCTGTTTGATGTTTAGCCCAATGTTGTTGGTACCTGAGGCGGTTTTGATTGTTTGTACTGATTATGTATCCTTTTACCAGCATATGCACGATATCACTTATACATTCATACATACATCATAGATAGTTGAATTTAGCAAATCATTGCTCATTTGCATTCATTAATTTTATTTTGTTGACATATTACCCTATTTTACAGAGTTGTATTGTCCTCTCTCCAATTGAGTGTCGGCCTTAAGCAGAAAGTATACATTCTTTCAACTTACCCACTGAGTTATCCCTCGTGGAAGATTTTTGCTTCAACCTTCCTATACAGCTCTTTGTCTGGATGGATTTGATGTTCCATCTTGAGTTTGTTTCTCAAAGGATGTATTACGGTTGTCTGTTTCTTTCCAGTTCATTTCGGGTTTGAATCTGTGATCCCCAACAATATTATTACTTTGGATTTTTGTAAGCTTTGAGCCCTAGTTTGAGAATGTGCATTTATTTTGGCATGAGAATACTTTATCTCCTCAGAAGGAATAACGTGGCATTTCCCCAGGAAGTCATATCTCTCCCCAGGAAGCCATATTTCTATCCCCATGAAGCCATATCTCTCTCCCCAGGAAGCCATATTTCTATCCCCAGAAAGTCATTTATCTTTGTAATTCCCCTTGACAATGAGTGGATGTCTCTTTATTTGATATAAGTTTGCATATTACCCTTTCCAGATAGAGTGCCTTGGTTAAAGAAGAAGTTGAGACCCGTTCTCGTTGAAATATCAGAATTTTGGGGAAAACTTATGATATTCAAATCTACCTTCAACTATTGAGTTGGTAGTTTACCGTCATCTGTGAGTCGGTATATCTTTAACCTTCAACTATTGAGTTGGTATTTTACCGTCATCTATGAGTCGGTATATCTTTATCTTCTACCTTCAACTATTGAGTTGGTATTTCACCGTCATCTGTGAGTCGGTATCTTTTTGATCTTCTACCTTCAACTATTAAGTTAGTAGTTTACCATCATCTGTGAGCCGGTATCTTATTTCTTTTTACCTTCATCCATTGAGTTGGTATTTCACCGTCATCTGTGAGTCGGTATATCTTTATTTTCTAACTTCAACTATTGAGTTGGTAGTTTACTGTCATATGTGAGTCGGTATTATCTTTATCTTCTACCTTCAACTATTGAGTTGGTATTTCACCGCCATCTGTGAGTCGGTATCTTTTTGATCATCTACCTTCAATTATTAAGTTGGTATTTCACCGTCATCTATGAGTCGATATCCTTTTGATCTTCTACCTTCAACTATTAAGTCTGTAGTTTACCGTCATCTGTGAGTCAGTATATCTTTATCTTCTACCTTCAACTATTGAGTTGGTAGTTTACCGTCATCTGTGAGTCGGTATATCTTTATCTTCTACCTTCAACTATTGAGTTGGTATTTCACCGTCATCTGTGAGTTGGTATCTTTTTGATTTTCTACCTTCAACTATTAATTTGGTAGTTTACCGTCATCTGTGAGCCGGTATCTTATTTCTTTTTACCTTCATCCATTGAGTTGGTATTTCACCGTCATCTGTGAGTTGGTATTATCTTTATCTTCTACCTTCAACTATTGAGTTGCTAGTTTACCTTCATCTGTGAGTCGGTATTATCTTTATCTTCTACCTCCAAATATTAAGTTGGTATTTCACTGTCATCTGTGAATCGGTATCCTTTTGATCTTCTACCTTCAACTACTGAGTCTGTAGTTTACCTTCATCTGTGAGTCGGTATATATTTATCTTCTACCTTCAACTATTGAGTCGGTAGTTTACCGTCATTTGTGAGTCGGTATATATTTTTATTTTACCTTCAACTATTGAGTTGGTAGTTTACCGTCATCTGTGAGTCAGTATCTTATTACTTTTTTACCTTCATCTATTGAGTTGGTAGTTCACAATTATCTGTCGATCGTTATCATTCTTTACTTTTTCCTCAATATTTGAGCTGATGCTACCTTATCTCTTCTTTGGGTTTACACCAATAGAGTCATGTCTTTGGGTCTAACAGTGATTTATTTTCCTGGTGGGGGTTGCTCCTTTGTTTCTTCATTTTTGTGGCATCCCCAATGATACTCTGCGTCTCTTTTGTTCTGTTCATATGCATCCATAATCATAAGCATTGCATGGCATCTTAGACACACAAATAGGGCTTGTTTTATATTTAAGTATCTCCAATCGCGTCGACACGAAGATTTGTAACCTTCGTATCTCCGGATAGAAGACACTTAAATAAGGGCAGTTGTTGTACCCCAATTTTTGCCCCTAAGATTCCTCTATCATATCATATCAACTCGATCATAACAAGATCACATTAGGGTTGGTTCTTCCTCTTTTTCTATCTCCTATCTTTAAGTTTGCTCTTGAGGAATCTCCAAGCACCTTGGTTGTGTGTTTTGTATATGTGTTGTTGACTAACTACTAATCAAAAAAAATATATTTGTCTTTGTCTTTGTATATTTTTGTTTTGTAGGTACCGAGTCGAAGCATCTGACAAATAAGGATTTCTGGTATCATTTTCCTAAAATCTCTATTTTCAAAGAAAAAGAATTAAAAAAATTCATTTTTTTACTGATGCAATCGATTGCTCTTAGGGTGCAATCGATTGCACATAGTGCATTTTGCGCCACTTTTGAAAAAATACACTGTGCAAATCGATTTGCACTGTAGTGCAATCGATTGCACAGCGTGAAAATTTTAAAAAAAAATCAGCATTTTAAACTTGTCAAATTTTGGCTCCAATTTTCCTTCACTTTTGAAAGATGTATCATTAATTCAAATTTTAGTGTCAATCTTTCATTTTTAAAAAGAATTATCATTAATTCAAATTTTGACTCTAATATTTGAAAGAATTATCATTAATTCAAATTTTGGCTCTAATTTTTTAAAGAGTTATCATTAATTCAAATTTTGGCTCCAAGAATCAATTACCAAATTACCACTAATCCAAATCCTAAAACTCTATAAATAGAGCCCTCATTTCATTCAAATTTCAATCTTTTGATATCCAAATCCACCTTGCTAAAAAATCTCTTAATTCTCTCCATCTACCAAATTCACTCAAAGCTCCATTTTCAAAAAGTTAGTAAGCTTTGCATTGAAGCTTACTAATCTTTGAGCTAAACCTTCATCCAAACACTTTTTCTCCATCAATTCTCTACATCCAAGCTTGGTCAATTGATTCTTGTGGTATAATTGAAGCAAATTCTTGAAGTTGTTTTGATAATTCTCTAGATCTACCTTTGGTAAGTTGGATAATTCTTCTTTCACAATGTGATCTCTTGGTGATCTTTGGGATTGATTCTTTGAGCGTTATTTTGTGATTTCAATGGTGTTATTTTCTCATAATTTGATGGAATTTTTGTGCTCAAGTGGATCCATGATCATAAGGTGTTTGATGGAAAGTTTGAACAAGAAATTGCCCTTTTAAAATGCTGTTTTTGCTACTGTTACTGTGTGCAATCGATTTGCACTGTAGTGTAATCGATTGCACAGAAGCAATTTCACGCAGATTTTTGAAAATTGTACTGTGTAAATAGATTTACACAATAGTTCAATTGATTTACACAGGGACATAATGCATTTTTTTGCCTTGTTTTGGGGCAGCTTTAATCCAAAATGATTTTTCTACTCACTCCTTTTGATTGTTGGTTTGGATTGAAATTTTAAATGTTCAATTTGTATTTAAACTCAATGGACTTTGTGATGTAGATGAAGTTGGATAAATGTTCATCAATTCAAATCTATCTAAGAGTGAATTATTTAATTCATTTTTGGTGCTTTGGATTAATGATATGTTTAGTGCTTTAATCCATCTAGAGGAGTGGTTGAATTTAAAGATGAAAGAATTTTGAAATGGTGATCCAAATTAGCTTATCATTTCCCTCCCTCTTCATCTTATCCCTTTCTTTTTTTAATTGTGCTACATGTTAAGGGATGGTGATCTCTATATCATTTATCCAAACATGAAGTACATATATTGCTATTGACCGGCCTCAAAATAGGTGTGACTTCTACATAAGTCCACTTACGATTGCTTAACATAGCGCTAAATTTTGTCCCGATTCAAATAAATGATCATTCGTGGCCAAAACTTATGATTGTAAGCCCAAGTATGTTAATTTGATCTCTTTGATCCAATAACCTTGAGATTCATTGTGTGAAGGCTTTGGTTCTACCAATCCTCTAATGGATCTACAACACCTTTGGTCAACGCGGATCACTTAAACATCGTTGATCATTACATGTTGCCTTGTGAGAATTCCAAAATGGATGATATACTTGACAAAATGTAAATGCAACTTGTTGTGTGGAGGCTTTGGTTCTACCAATCCTCTAAGGATTTCCAAATGCAAGTTTCAAGATGGTCATCCAACTAACCACTAATTACTAACAATTAACTTTACTTTACGCTTTTATTTTTATGATTTATGTACCATTTACTTTTAGCATTTTACATTTCATGCTATTTTCATCTTTTCTCACTTGATCATTTACTTTTATGTCATTGTTATTTTGCTCCCTTGAGCTTTTCTTTCTTTTTAAAGACACCTAATAATCAACATGAACCATAAAAATCATTAATGATACTTGGACTACATGGTTACTATCCTTTGCATTATGGAGTGATGGACTTCTTGGACTAGGATTAGAGACCTTGGCCTATCTTGGAGACTTTGTGACTTTATTTGATATTTTGTCTGGAGTTCTTGAGGTTTACCTCAAGACATTGGGTTGTTTGTTTGTTTTGTGTGCAGGTTATTGAGATTACGATCTTTGTTTGTAATCTGGAATTCACCCGTATACAGCCGTTACTCTGCCCAATTTTTGCGAAGACTTAAAACACTTGAAGTTTGGTTCTCTCAAGAGGTCTACTATATTTTCTTGCTTGGTTTCAATCCGAAGAATGGGAATTCTATATTGACTCATAATGTCAAGTATTGGCTTCCTGTTGGTTAGATGGTTCTTATCCCTAGCTTTTACCTTATGCTTTAGGATAGCCTCTTCTTCTCCTCCCATCTTTTTTAATTTCAAAAATCTTCTCCCTCCTTTAAAAAAAACTCTTCTTGTTTTGAAACTTGAAACATTTTCATAATAAACTTGGACTTAGGTCCATGCATCTTCGAAACATTTTCATAAAAAATTTCAATCAATTTAATAATACCTTGACCTTTTTTTGTGAGAAGACTAAAAGTCTATCAATCTCATTTCCAACCATTTTGCCACTTTGGCTTTTATCTTTAAACTTTTCTCAAAAGATTAGACTCTTGTCAATCCTTGTAGTGATGCAAACAACTATACTTCTACAATATATAGTGAAGTTAGATATTTTCCACTTGGGTGTTGAGTGAGGCATTGTTGATTTTAAAATCCAAGCCATATCCACCACTTTGAGATGATGCAAATTCTCCTTTCTCATGATTGTGGGTAGTAAGTATGTTTTTTTCACACGGACAATTGCGATGATGTCTTATCTCATAAAATCAACCAACACACTTGTGTTTCAAATTTTTAAAAGAGCAACTACGTGTACCCTGATCCCCTATTGCACGAAAGGTGGTATGCAGGCACTAAAGGTTCGCAACCGCGGCGGGTGCAAAAATCATAAAAATATTTCTTTTCTCACCTCCACCATCCATTTTATATACAACACATTTTTATAGCCAAAATATACAGATTTTTTCAAAGAGGTTCCTGCGGAGTACCGTAGATGTTTAGGGTGCTAATACCTTCCCTTTGCATAACCAACCCCCTTACCTTTAATCTTTCCCCCTCTTTTTGGGTTATTCGCTCTTTTCCCATTCCTTTGGAAACAATAAAGCGCGGTGGTGATTTTTATTTTGATTTGTATAAAGTCTAGTCAATCCAATGGCTTAGTCTTGCACATTTCTACCGCTACAGAGAAAAATGGCGACTCCACTGGGGAAAGATTGACCTCTTGCTGGTCCATCTCTAAGTGGGTTAAAACTATCTTTGTTTATATCTGTATACGTGCTATTGTGTTTATGTGTTATATTTTGTATATATGTTTGTCTGGATTTTCCTAATTTACAGGGTGCTTGGTGATTACTCATAAGTCCTATACCCAGACTTGGGCAAACTTTAAGATAGGACGGGCGGTATAGTCATGTTAACTTTGAGGGAGTAATCCCAAAAAAGGAGGCATGAGATTCCCCACTCAGTGGAGGCCCCTTCGACTGTAGTGTCGTTTACCGAGTAATTGGGAAGACATACTGCTTTCGACCTGGGAGCCTGCTGAAGCTGAGGACCGTAGATTACCTAACCCATCTTGGCCTTTTAGGTGTAGTGCGGAAGCTATGACGGAGTAATCCAGAAATAGTTGTCACGCGATACTACGCTCGGACGAGTCTTTCTTGAGAATATTACTAATTACCGAGTTAATCGGGAAGTTGGTAATATCCGAAGGAAGGATGTAGACTCTGGGAACCTCTTAGATCCTTGTTCGGCAGGTGATAACTTTTTAGACCAACACCTTATGGGTAGTACCTTCACCTCATGCTTGTGACGTTGAACCTATGAACCCTATGTGTGTGATCTTGTGTGTGATTGTTGCATCATGAATCCATGCATTCATAAGCATCTTTTGAAGAAAACAGTATTTTAAGGGATTTAAAGGTTAACTATTTGTGAATATCTCAGGTACTTTTAAACCATGGATTCTAGAAAGAGAAACAAAAGCCTTATTACTTGGATGTTGGCAACGTGTCTATAAACCATAAATCCGTTGAAATATTAAATGATAAAATAAAAATAATCATGTGCATTGCATATCATGCATCATATTTCACATATTTCTTGCATTTGTTATTCATATCCAGGTGTCTTACCCAGCTTCTTTACTTCACTCAGCAAGCTGACTCATCACTACAACACTCGGGCTAATTTCAAAGAGAAGATGGAAAACATTAAGAAAGAGATCTTTGATCTCCACAAAGAGGTAACTACTTTGAAGGCTGGCATGGAGTATCTAACTTCTTTGGTTAAAACTTTGGTTGCTGCCCAAGTCAATCCTTCTAGGAAGGAAGAAGAGATGGCAAAGGTCTTCACAGAAACTCTGAGATCATTCTTTCATGAGAAGGTGATAGTCGATGCACCCAGTGATTTCCCTGAAAAAAGTAAATGTGGGAGTGCCTCTAGAAGAGGATGTCCGAAAGGGGTGTTCATCTGAAGATGGTGTCTCAGCTAGTGGTGTGAAGAAGTTCGATAATAACTTTTCTAAGAAGAGAACCAGAGGAAGAAACAATTATCGTCAGAATTAACATGTTCCTCCTGTCATCCCTGTGTTCAACTTACCTCCTTTTACTCCAGTTTGTCAACAGAATCAGCAAGTTCTTGATCAGAGGAAAAATCAGTTTGGTGCAATCCCAACGACCTATACAGAATTGTTTCCCATCCTGATGCAGAGAAATTTGGTTCAGACCCGACTTCCACCAAAGGTCCCTGAGAAGATGTCGTGGTACTACAAAGCTGATTTGACTTGTGCCTTTCATCAGGGAGCCCCGGGGCATAGCATTGAAAATTGTTATCCATTGAAAATTGAAGTTCAGAAGTTGGTCCGGAGTGATATCTTGTCGTTTAAGGATATTTGTCTTGAAGTTCAAGTCAAGTCTTTTCCGAAGGATAAAGGTGATTGAAGAATGCCCTGGAGTTTAAGGATGATTAGCCTTCTCAGTTTATTAGCATTTTTACTGCTTTCTCATTTGTAATTTTTCTTGTTTATCATTGCACTGGTTGCATGTAAGGACTTGTTTGCATTTGAATGTTTAATCTTAATACAATGAGTATGTTTGTCTAGAAGAAATTCATTCGTTTCACTCGTATTTGTTTTCAATTTTAAATTGCTTTATGATACCAACTTGTTACCCATTCTCTTGCCTAGGCAAAGATTGGAGGGAGGATGATGATATTAAAACACAAATTTTCTAGTTGTATGCTTTTGGATAAAACCCTGTTGACGATGTACAGGCATTGTTTCAAATCCTCAAACACCGGAGATATAAGGGAGTGAAACCCTTGTTAACCCCTTTGAGCCTTGAAGTAGGAGTTTCTTTTTCTATTCACAAAAAACCCTCTTTTTTTTAAAAACCCGGGGCAGGGTAGTGTTCAGTTAATCTGATTGAGTATTCAAATCTCATCAAGAGTGCGCATATAAGGATACAATAATGGTTATCCTTCAAGAGGTTGAGGGAATTCAAAACCGCAATGTTTAATCTCCGCATATCAGTAGTGTGCATCAAAAGAAGATGTTATCCCAATGGGTATATCTCATATATCAGGGGATCAGCAGATGACGATACAACAATGGTTATCTTTTATCTACCCAGAAATAGGGCAGTCACAATTCTTCCGACAAGTCACAAATGACTCGAAGTCACGCGACATGTTCAAAAGAAAAAGATGACATGAATAAAAAAAATTATGATGAAAAATAAAGAGACAAAAAGCCCTGCTAAGTCGAAACTTGAAAAAAACAAGTTGCTTAGGCAAAAGTCAGGGCATTCCGTTGCACTTCAAAGTCAAAGTCAAAAGGAATTTGTCCCGAAGGCATGGAAGAAATGGAAAGCCTAAAATGAGATAAAGGATTACAATGTGAAATCCTCAGCAAAGAACAGAGTCGCGTGACAAGAAACCCAAAAGAAGAAGGAATGAGTGACTTGCATGTCCAAAGAAAACCTTGTTTGATTCCTCAACCATCTCGAAACTTCTTTTGAGAGATGAATGTTCGTGTCAAGTTAACTGAACTTAGGACTGAGGAACGTCATGAAGGGGGTGGGCACCAAATATTTTTGAGCCTTAAATCTTTTTTCTAAAACCGTGAACCAGGCCACGTTACAACCCTCAAAAGTCCTAATTGAAACAGGGTTTATTTCGAAACCATACTCCAATGAAATAGTGTTTCCTGACTCCCATTAATTTTGATAAATTATTGTGATTGGTATCATATGCTTTTGTTATCTTTCACACAAAAAAATCCATGTCGCATCCTGGCTAGTGATTCGTTCATAGGGTTTTGCAACATCTTTTCAAATAAAATCTTCAAGACTTACATAATTGTTGTATTAGAATTTTCATTCTTAGAATAAACATTTTCTGCTTGTAAAACAACAGCTTGATATCATGAAAGTTTACATTTGAGTATCAGCAAAAGGCATGTTGTCGGGAAGAGTTGTGGAGCAAAGAGGACGCAACATTCAGCCAATCTTGGGCAGTTACATCAAGATTCGACAAATCTATGAAAGCCATTTAATCAGAAAGGTTATCTTAAAAGCATGCAGCCAAGGGCAAGTTACGAAAGTTACTTTGATCAGCATGGTAAGCTTGAGACACCAGATTGGTTTCCAAGGGCATATCCAGATTTCGTCAAGATAGTTACTATGTCTACCCCAAGCTGAGAACCTTCCTCAAGTTGTGTTATGATGTTGGGTTCATAATCCCATTTTTTCCAGTCTTGCTGCAGACTTCTCCAGCTGAGTGTGATTCTTTACCCAGCCAGGTGGTGATCAAACGGAGATTAAAAAGAGCTATGAAGCCTTTGCTTATTTGATGGAGTTCTTTCTCCCTTTTTATTGATATGGAATCTCTTGTAGAGCAGTGCTTTCTCTTGTTACGACATTATTGTTGTCATGTGCTTCCCAAGTAGCTAGACAAGGGCAGTATATTTTCTAAGAGGTGTTGAGACAACTGTGAAGTTTTTGGGTTTTCTCTCACCAAGTGTTGTATTTGATTTAAAATCCCCATAATTTTGACTTCTTACTATAGTGTTAACTTCTTGGTTCCCCAGGAAGGTTCTCTGAAGTCATCTTGTTGGTATGTGCACAATCTTTATGTGTTTCTCGGATAGTTGAAGATGATACCAGTGGGTGCAAGGTACAGTATTTGGGTTTGTGATCCTATTATCCCTGGCCAAGTCTCGGTTCGCTTTTAATTTTGGGTTTGCATGGTCAGAAGCCTATGTCCTAGATTCCCCAGCGAAGTTTTCCCTCATATGATGAAAGATTGTATTCCCTCGGTGTGCTAAGATATCGCTCTTTTTGCAGTATTGGCATTAGTGTTGACTTCTTGATTTCCTAGGAAGACTATACCAGGGCATCTTTTGTTGGAACAGGTTTGTATGATATGAAGACTCAATCCAATATTCTCCAGTGAAGGCCTCGTTTATTTGATAGAAGTCCTTTCTCCCCAAAGAAGTTGGTGCAATAATTACTCTTGAAGAACGTATCTCCAGTGGAGCACGTATCTCCGGTTTCCCTAGTGGAGTACGTATCTCCGGTTTCCCCAGTGAAGAACATATCTTGGTTTCCCCTCGATGATGTGGTTTTGACCTCCCCATTGAAGTCAGCATGAAGTCCCCAGTAGATGTCTCAATGATGAAGCATTGTCTCCCTTAGTAAAGTCCATATGTTTTTCTTCCTTCAAAGTGGGCCTGAATTCCCCAGTGAATGTTTTGACAATTTGGTTTCCATCTGCCTTATTCAAGATCAGTTTTGCAATATCCATAAGAAGTGCGAACTGTGAAAAAATTTTGTTTCCCCATTGAAGTCTGTGTGTTATTCCCCGGGAAGGTTATCCCAAAGCATCTCTTGTTGGAATGAGTATTCATGATGAACAGTTTTCAATTCTCTGTTTTTTTTCTCCAGGGAAGTGGGTTTGAATTCCTCAGCGAGGTTTGGTTGTCTCGGTGTCAGTCTGCTTTATTTGAGGCTGATCTTGCAATCTTCAGTAGGCATGTTGCTTTTGAAAAAAACTGATTTCTCCGATGAAACCAGAAGAAAGATGTTCTATCCCGGTATCTGTTTAATTTAGCTACATCTGGATCATGTTTCTCCTTAGTGAAGTTAGGGCAGGCAATAGGTTTGGTTTCCATAGTTGCTTTTACCTTTCTTGGAATGATCTCTCTGTTTGATGTTTAGCCCAATGTTGTTGGTACCTGAGGCGGTTTTGATTGTTTGTACTGATTATGTATCCTTTTACCAGCATATGCACGATATCACTTATACATTCATACATACATCATAGATAGTTGAATTTAGCAAATCATTGCTCATTTGCATTCATTAATTTTATTTTGTTGACATATTACCCTATTTTACAGAGTTGTATTGTCCTCTCTCCAATTGAGTGTCGGCCTTAAGCAGAAAGTATACATTCTTTCAACTTACCCACTGAGTTATCCCTCGTGGAAGATTTTTGCTTCAACCTTCCTATACAGCTCTTTGTCTGGATGGATTTGATGTTCCATCTTGAGTTTGTTTCTCAAAGGATGTATTACGGTTGTCTGTTTCTTTCCAGTTCATTTCGGGTTTGAATCTGTGATCCCCAACAATATTATTACTTTGGATTTTTGTAAGCTTTGAGCCCTAGTTTGAGAATGTGCATTTATTTTGGCATGAGAATACTTTATCTCCTCAGAAGGAATAACGTGGCATTTCCCCAGGAAGTCATATCTCTCCCCAGGAAGCCATATTTCTATCCCCATGAAGCCATATCTCTCTCCCCAGGAAGCCATATTTCTATCCCCAGAAAGTCATTTATCTTTGTAATTCCCCTTGACAATGAGTGGATGTCTCTTTATTTGATATAAGTTTGCATATTACCCTTTCCAGATAGAGTGCCTTGGTTAAAGAAGAAGTTGAGACCCGTTCTCGTTGAAATATCAGAATTTTGGGGAAAACTTATGATATTCAAATCTACCTTCAACTATTGAGTTGGTAGTTTACCGTCATCTGTGAGTCGGTATATCTTTAACCTTCAACTATTGAGTTGGTATTTTACCGTCATCTATGAGTCGGTATATCTTTATCTTCTACCTTCAACTATTGAGTTGGTATTTCACCGTCATCTGTGAGTCGGTATCTTTTTGATCTTCTACCTTCAACTATTAAGTTAGTAGTTTACCATCATCTGTGAGCCGGTATCTTATTTCTTTTTACCTTCATCCATTGAGTTGGTATTTCACCGTCATCTGTGAGTCGGTATATCTTTATTTTCTAACTTCAACTATTGAGTTGGTAGTTTACTGTCATATGTGAGTCGGTATTATCTTTATCTTCTACCTTCAACTATTGAGTTGGTATTTCACCGCCATCTGTGAGTCGGTATCTTTTTGATCATCTACCTTCAATTATTAAGTTGGTATTTCACCGTCATCTATGAGTCGATATCCTTTTGATCTTCTACCTTCAACTATTAAGTCTGTAGTTTACCGTCATCTGTGAGTCAGTATATCTTTATCTTCTACCTTCAACTATTGAGTTGGTAGTTTACCGTCATCTGTGAGTCGGTATATCTTTATCTTCTACCTTCAACTATTGAGTTGGTATTTCACCGTCATCTGTGAGTTGGTATCTTTTTGATTTTCTACCTTCAACTATTAATTTGGTAGTTTACCGTCATCTGTGAGCCGGTATCTTATTTCTTTTTACCTTCATCCATTGAGTTGGTATTTCACCGTCATCTGTGAGTTGGTATTATCTTTATCTTCTACCTTCAACTATTGAGTTGCTAGTTTACCTTCATCTGTGAGTCGGTATTATCTTTATCTTCTACCTCCAAATATTAAGTTGGTATTTCACTGTCATCTGTGAGTCGGTATCCTTTTGATCTTCTACCTTCAACTACTGAGTCTGTAGTTTACCTTCATCTGTGAGTCGGTATATATTTATCTTCTACCTTCAACTATTGAGTCGGTAGTTTACCGTCATTTGTGAGTCGGTATATATTTTTATTTTACCTTCAACTATTGAGTTGGTAGTTTACCGTCATCTGTGAGTCAGTATCTTATTACTTTTTTACCTTCATCTATTGAGTTGGTAGTTCACAATTATCTGTCGATCGTTATCATTCTTTACTTTTTCCTCAAAATTTGAGCTGATGCTACCTTATCTCTTCTTTGGGTTTACACCAATAGAGTCATGTCTTTGGGTCTAACAGTGATTTATTTTCCTGGTGGGGGTTGCTCCTTTGTTTCTTCATTTTTGTGGCATCCCCAATGATACTCTGCGTCTCTTTTGTTCTGTTCATATGCATCCATAATCATAAGCATTGCATGGCATCTTAGACACACAAATAGGGCTTGTTTTATATTTAAGTATCTCTAATCGCGTCGACACGAAGATTTGTAACCTTCGTATCTCCGGATAGAAGACACTTAAATAAGGGCAGTTGTTGTACCCCAATTTTTGCCCCTAAGATTCCTCTATCATATCATATCAACTCGATCATAACAAGATCACATTAGGGTTGGTTCTTCCTCTTTTTCTATCTCCTATCTTTAAGTTTGCTCTTGAGGAATCTCCAAGCACCTTGGTTGTGTGTTTTGTATATGTGTTGTTGACTAACTACTAATCAAAAAAAATATATTTGTCTTTGTCTTTGTATATTTTTGTTTTGTAGGTACCGAGTCGAAGCATCTGACAAATAAGGATTTCTGGTATCATTTTCCTAAAATCTCTATTTTCAAAGAAAAAGAATTAAAAAAATTCATTTTTTTACTGATGCAATCGATTGCTCTTAGGGTGCAATCGATTGCACATAGTGCATTTTGCGCCACTTTTGAAAAAATACACTGTGCAAATCGATTTGCACTGTAGTGCAATCGATTGCACAGCGTGAAAATTTTAAAAAAAAATCAGCATTTTAAACTTGTCAAATTTTGGCTCCAATTTTCCTTCACTTTTGAAAGATGTATCATTAATTCAAATTTTAGTGTCAATCTTTCATTTTTAAAAAGAATTATCATTAATTCAAATTTTGACTCTAATATTTGAAAGAATTATCATTAATTCAAATTTTGGCTCTAATTTTTTAAAGAGTTATCATTAATTCAAATTTTGGCTCCAAGAATCAATTACCAAATTACCACTAATCCAAAACCTAAAACTCTATAAATAGAGCCCTCATTTCATTCAAATTTCAATCTTTTGATATCCAAATCCACCTTGCTAAAAAATCTCTTAATTCTCTCCATCTACCAAATTCACTCAAAGCTCCATTTTCAAAAAGTTAGTAAGCTTTGCATTGAAGCTTACTAATCTTTGAGCTAAACCTTCATCCAAACACTTTTTCTCCATCAATTCTCTACATCCAAGCTTGGTCAATTGATTCTTGTGGTATAATTGAAGCAAATTCTTGAAGTTGTTTTGATAATTCTCTAGATCTACCTTTGGTAAGTTGGATAATTCTTCTTTCACAATGTGATCTCTTGGTGATCTTTGGGATTGATTCTTTGAGCGTTATTTTGTGATTTCAATGGTGTTATTTTCTCATAATTTGATGGAATTTTTGTGCTCAAGTGGATCCATGATCATAAGGTGTTTGATGGAAAGTTTGAACAAGAAATTGCCCTTTTAAAATGCTGTTTTTGCTACTGTTACTGTGTGCAATCGATTTGCACTGTAGTGTAATCGATTGCACAGAAGCAATTTCACGCAGATTTTGGAAAATTGTACTGTGTAAATAGATTTACACAATAGTTCAATTGATTTACACAGGGACATAATGCATTTTTTTGCCTTGTTTTGGGGCAGCTTTAATCCAAAATGATTTTTCTACTCACTCCTTTTGATTGTTGGTTTGGATTGAAATTTTAAATGTTCAATTTGTATTTAAACTCAATGGACTTTGTGATGTAGATGAAGTTGGATAAATGTTCATCAATTCAAATCTATCTAAGAGTGAATTATTTAATTCATTTTTGGTGCTTTGGATTAATGATATGTTTAGTGCTTTAATCCATCTAGAGGAGTGGTTGAATTTAAAGATGAAAGAATTTTGAAATGGTGATCCAAATTAGCTTATCATTTCCCTCCCTCTTCATCTTATCCCTTTCTTTTTTTAATTGTGCTACATGTTAAGGGATGGTGATCTCTATATCATTTATCCAAACATGAAGTACATAGATTGCTATTGACCGACCTTAAAATAGGTGTGACTTCTACATAAGTCCACTTACGATTGCTTAACATAGCGCTAAATTTTGTCCCGATTCAAATAAATGATCATTCGTGGCCCAAACTTATGATTGCAAGCCCAAGTATGTTAATTTGATCTCTTTGATCCAATAACCTTGAGATTCATTGTGTGGAGGCTTTGGTTCTACCAATCCTCTAATGGATCTACAAAACCTTTGGTCAACGCGGATCACTTAAACATCGTTGATCATTACATGTTGCCTTGTGAGAATTCCAAAATGGATGATATACTTGACAAAAAGCAAATGCAACTTGTTGTGTGGAGGCTTTGGTTCTACCAATCCTCTAATGAATTCCAAATGCAAGTTTCAAGATGGCCATCCAACTAACCACTAATTACTAACAATTAAATTTACTTTACGCTTTTATTTTTATGCTTTATGTACCATTTACTTTTAGCATTTTACATTTCATGCTATTTTCATCTTTGCTCACTTGAGTGTTTACTTTTATGTCATTTTTATTTTGCTCACTTGAGCTTTTCTTTCTTTTTAAAGACACCTAATAATCAACATGAACCATAAAAATCATTAATGATACTTGGACTACATGGTTACTATCCTTTGCATTATGGAGTGATGGACTTCTTGGACTAGGATTAGAGACCTTGGCCTATCTTGGAGACTTTGTGAATTTATTTTATATTTTGTCTGGAGTTCTTGAGGTTTACCTCAAGACATTGGGTTGTTTGTTTGATTTGTGTGCAGGTTATTGAGATTACGATCTTTGTTTGTAATCTGGAATTCACCCGTATACATCCGTTACTCTGCCCAATTTTTGAGAAGACTTAAAAAACTTGAAGTTTGGTTCTCTCAAGAGGTCTAGTACCTTTGCTTGCTTGGTTTCAATCCGAAGAATGGGAATTCTATATTGACTCATAATGTCAAGTATTGGCTTCTTGTTTGTTAGATGGTTCTTATCCCTAGCTTTTACCTTATGCTTTAGGATAGCCTCTTCTTCTCCTCCCATTTTTTTTTTAATTTCAAAAATCTTCTCCCTCCTTTAAAAAAAAAACTCTTCTTGTTTTGAAACTTGAAACATTTTCATAATAAACTTGGACTTAGGTCCATGCATCTTCGAAACATTTTCATAAATAAATTTCAATCAATTTAATAATACCTTGACCTTTTTTTGTGAGAGGACTAAAAGTCTATCAATCTCATTTCAAACCATTTTGCCACTTTGGCTTTTATCTTTAAACTTTTCTCAAAAGATTAGACTCTTGCCAATCCTTGTAGTGATGCAAACAACTATACTTCTACAATATGTAGTGAAGTGAGATATTTTCCACTTGGGTGTTGAGTGAGGCATTGTTGATTTTAAAATCCAAGCCATATCCTCCACTTTGAGATGATGCAAATTCTCCTTTCTCATGATTGTGGGTAGTAAGTATGTTTTTTCACACGGACAATTGCGATGATGTCTTATCTCATAAAATCAACCAACACACTTGTGTTTCAAATTTTTAAAAGAGGAACTACGTGTACCCTAATCCCCTATTGCACGAAAGGTGGCACGTAGGCAATAAAGGTTCGCAACCGCGGCGGGTGCAAAAATCATAAAAATATTTCTTTTCTCACCTCCACCATCCATTTTATATACAACACATTTTTATAGCCAAAATATACAGATTTTTTCAAAGAGGTTCCTGCAGATTACCATAGATGTTTAGGGTGCTAATACCTTCCCTTTGCATAACCAACCCCCTTACCTTGAATCTTTCCCCCTCTTTTTGGGTTATTCGCTCTTTTCCCATTCCTTTGGAAACAATAAAGCGCGGTGGTGATTTTTATTTTGATTTGTATAAAGTCTAGTCAATCCAATGGCTTAGTCTTGCACATTTCTACCGCTACAGAGAAAAATGGCGACTCCACTGGGGAAAGATTGACCTCTTGCTGGTCCATCTCTAAGTGGGTTAAAACTATCTTTGTTTATATCTGTATACGTGCTATTGTGTTTATGTGTTATATTTTTTATATATGTTTGTCTGGATTTTCCTGATTTATAGGGTGCTTGGTGATTACTCATAAGTCCTATACCCGGACTTGGGCAAACTTTAAGATAGGACGGGCGGTATAGTCATGTTAACTTTGAGGGAGTAATCCCAAAAAAGGAGGCATGAGATTCCCCACTCAGTGGAGGCCCCTTTGACTGTAGTGTCGTTTACCGAGTAATCGGGAAGACATACTGCTTTCGACCTGGGAGCTTGCTGAAGCTGAGGACCGTAGATTACCTAACCCATCTTGGCCTTTTAGGTGTAGTGCGGAAGCTATGGCGAAGTAATCCGGAAATAGTTGTCACGCGATACTACGCTCGGACGAGTCTTTCTTGAGAATATTACTAATTACCGAGTTAATCGGGAAGTTGGTAATATCCGAAGGGAGGATTTAGATTCTGGGAACCTCTTAGAACCTTGTTCGGCAGGTGATAACTTTTTAGACCAACACCTTATGGGTAGTACCTTCGACCTCATGCTCGTGACGTTGAACCTATGAACCCTATGTGTGTGATCTTGTGTGTGAGTGTTGCATCATGCATCCATGTATTCATAAGCATCTTTTGAAGAAAACAGTATTTTAAGGGATTTAAAGGTTGACTATTTGTGAATATCTCAGGTACTTTTAAACCATGGATTCTAGAAAGAGAAACAAAAGCCTTATTACTTGGATGTTGGCAACGTGTCTATAAACCATAAATCCCTTGAAATATTAAATGATAAAATAAAAATAATCATGTGCATTGCATATCATGCATCATATTGCACATATTTCTTGCATTTGTGATTGATATCCAGGTGTCTTACCCAGCTTCTTTACTTCACTCAGCAAGCTGACTCATCACTGCAACACTCGGGCTAATTTCAAAGAGAAGATGGAAAACATTAAGAAAGAGATCTTTGAACTCCGCAAAGAGGTAACTACTTTGAAGGCTGGCATGGAGTATCTAACTGCTTTGGTTAAAACTTTGGTTGCTGCCCAAGTTAATCCTTCTAGGAAGGAAGAAGAGATGGCAAAGGTCTTCACATAAACTCTGAGATCATTCTTTCATGAGAAGGTGATAGTCGATGCACCCAGTGATTTCCCTGAAAAAAGTAAATGTGGGAGTGCCTCTATAAGAGGATGTCCGAAAGGGGTGTTCATCTGAAGATGGTGTCTCAGCTAGTGGTGTGAAGAAGTTCGATAATAACTTTTCTAAGAAGAGAACCAGAGGAAGAAACAATTATCGTCAGAATCAACATGTTCCTTCTGTCATCCTTGTGTTCAACTTACCTCCTTTTACTCCAGTTTTTCAACAGAATCAGCAAGTTCCTGATCAGAGGAAAAATCAGTTTGATCCAATCCCAATGACCTATACAAAATTGTTTCACATCCTGATGCAGAGAAATTTGGTTCAGACCCGACTTCCACCAAAGGTCCCTGAGAAGATGTCGTGGTACTATAAAGCTGATTTGACTTGTGCCTTTCATCAGGGAGCCCCGGGGCATAGCATTGAAAATTGTTATCCATTGAAAATTGAAGTTCAGAAGTTGGTCCGGAGTGATATCTTGTCGTTTAAGGATGTTTGTCTTGAAGTTCAAGTCAAGTCTTTGTCGAAGGATAAAGGTGATTGAAGAATGCCCTGGAGTTTAAGGATGATTAGCCTTCTCAGTTTATTAGCATTTTTACTGCTTTCTCATTTGTAATTTTTCTTGTTTATCATTGCATTGTTTGCATGTAAGGACTTGTTTGCATTTGAATGTTTAATCTTAATACAATGAGTATGTTTGTCTTGAAGAAATTCATTCGTTTCACTCGTATTTCTTTTCAATTTTAAATTGCTTTATGATACCAACTTGTTACCCATTCTCTTGCCTAGGCAGAGATTGGAGGGAGGATGATGATATTAAAACACAAATTTTCTAGTTGTATGCTTTTGGATAAAACCCTGTTGACGATGTACAGACATTGTTTCAAATCCTCAAACACCGGAGATATAAGGGAGTGAAACCCTCGTTAACCCCTTTTAGCCGAGAAGTAGGAGTTTCTTTTTCTATTCACAAAAAAACCCTATTTTTTTAAAAACCCGGGGCAGGGTAGTGTTCAGTTAATCTGATTGAGTATTCAAATCTCATCAAGAGTGCGCATATAAGGATACAATAATGGTTATTGTGATCGGTGGATCTGGAACTGACTGTTTAACGCTGGTTCGCGAAATGTCGCGGAAGCAAGAGTCGCCACCGTCTTTTATTTTCTCCAAATGGAAAGGACAAAAGCACAGAAAAATTCCTTATAGAGATTGCTCTCGGTTCGGGAGGTAGATTATAGAAAGGGAAGGTGTTAGCACCCTTTCTATCCATGGTTATCCATGGGCTCTTAGATACTTGCTCATTTGTGTTTTCAAAATGGTTTGTTTGCTTTTCAACTGTGGGTTTTAAAAAAGTTTCCTTAAAAATTCCAGTTCGACTCTTGTATCGGTCCTCAAGAGTGTTTGAAAAGTTGCTTTCGAAAGCTTTTTGAAAAGGTGTCGGTGTGAAAAGTATTTTTTGATTTGTTTTGAAATTAGAGCAAGTATCTACGAGTTCTCTACCTACCCTAAGTAATTCGTCTGTGTAAATGTCCTTGAAGTAGTGCCATCCCACCATTGAGAGGTAGGTAGCACCACCGTTGGAGGTGTTCGGGTCAATTCGAAGGTTCGGGACATGGTGATCACCTGAGCAATAGGAAGACACCTTAGAAGCTACCCTCATGCCATGTTCATGGACATGAGGACTTACTAAAACGTCCTCTACTCGACGACCACCTTTCGAGGGGCAAGGCAACAGTGAGACGTACCCTAGGGGTGGTGTGTGATTTGTGTGTCGTTTTCAGATATTTTTGTCTTGTTCATGCAATGGTGATCTACGCGTTGCTTTTATTTTGAGCATTCATTCTTTCATGCAGTTTAATTAACAGTTTAAAATTTGCGAGAAATATAAAGGTCCTACGCTATTACAAAGGCGCGGGTCCATATCGCCAAATTAATCCAGGACCCGATTTGAAATAAAATAAAGTGCGAGAAATATAAATGCCTAATTAAGCTATTACATGGCTTTGGGAGAATTACATGAATATTCACAAACAGAAATAAAAATGCGAAGAGAATTAAAGTCGAGAATGCGAGGGCGTTGGACCCTTTTAAAGAAATTGAATTAAAATTATGAAATTAATTAAATCAAATGGGAAAGGAAATTATTTTGAATTTTTTTGTATTTATGAATTTTAATGAGAATTAATGGAATCAAAACCTAATTCTAACTATTTTTAAATTATTAAGAAAAATATGTTAAAATTGAATCTAAAATTAACCTAATTAATTAATACAATTTTATTTACAAAAATAAATAATTAATTATTGATAATGATAAAAGAAAAGAAAAAAAGATAAAAGTAATTAAAACCCTAATTCTACATTTTTTTAATTTATTACAAAAAATATTAAAATTTAACCCTAGAATTAACTAAACTAATTAATAAGATTTATTTACAAAATAACATTAAATAAAAATATATTTTATTTTTTGTCTCTTCTGATTTTTTATTATTTTTTATATTAAAGAAAAATTAATTTATGAATTAAACTAAGAGAGAAATAAAACAAGTAAAATAGAAAAGAGTAAAAAAGAAAGAAGAATTTGATGCAAACCAATGGGGGGTGTTGACCCCAGTTTGGAGGTTTGTCCCAGTAATTAGGCCCATTTAATTCCTGGCCTTGTTGACTTTTGGGTGATCATGTGCGTAGGCATTGACTGAATCGTTCCATAGGCTTTAGATCTGGACCATTGGACTGATGCCATGGGACGTGTGGCAAGCCAAGTCATGAGGCTGCATGGTAGGCCTCAGGGAGCAAGCTACATAGAACCACGTTAAGAAGAAAAATATGAAACAAAGTAGGGGGACCTGGGGATCGAACCCAGGTCCCAAGGCTTACCAATGCTTTCCTCCACCAACTGAGCTGCGTGCACATTTGTAACATGATATGACAAGTAATCAACATAAGGCAAAACAATGGTTAGTGGCATTTTTCCGCGCGAAATTCAAACGCACCAGCCATGTCTTGACACATGATCTTCTTCTCCACTCGTTTGCATTTTTACCTGAAAAAACAACCTAAATAGCGGGGGTTTTAAACCCCCACAATCTGAAATATGAAAAATAGCGAATAGGAATTAAGCAAATATAAAAAAAGCGCGATGGATGTTTTGGATTCCTTGGAACGTCACGATTTTAATGGTACAAGTCTCATGGTCTGATTTTACCATTTGCCAACGTCTCCAATTCAAGGTTTCTGAAACCCTAGGCATCGTTCATGGCAATTCTCCATATATGCAAGCATTCTTCAATTAAATCATACTACTAGCTTCAGAATCAACACATTAGTATAAAACAACAATAAAAATGCATGGATATGGCGTGTAGATTCGAATACGATTAAGGAAAAATCCCTGTACAGGGTAACTGTGTTCTACCGTTTCTTGAAGTGCAGAGGACTGATTTCGATTGGGGAAGGTTCCTGGATGTATCAGGAGTGCAATGGAATTGTTGTTTTGCTTTGAAACCTGCTGAAACTAGGAAAACAGTTTTTGAAATTTTCTTCAAAAAATACAAAGTTTGTTTATGGCTTTAGCGCAGCTTTCAGGGTTCTGAGCTTTAGGGTTTGCATCAGTATATGTATGCCAATGGATTAGGGTTGAGTTTTGAGTCCAAAAATCCTTGCATTGATGTATGAGATATTTGATTTTCCATGAATATTTTTTCAAATCTTTTCATGTGTTTTTGATTCCAATCATGGCCAATCTTTCCAATTTTGTTGTGCACGAATCTTGAATGACCAATGGGAGAAAATGCTGCATAAAAAGATTCACATACATTTGTTTTAGTATTTTTTTCATATTTTATTTTATTAAATGAATTAATGGTAATTAAAAATTCAAATAAATAATAAAAAATGATGAAATAAATCACCTTTGGGCCAAATGGTCGTGCATAGCTTTTGGATGATGAATCTTGGAAGAAAATGTGGCCCATTAGCAAATTTGAGGTATTTGAAGTAAAGTTGACTTTTCAAAATTCCCAAATATTTCCCAACTTCCACAAGGCATATCTTGCTCAATTGTTAAGCTTTGATCATGTTCTTGGACGTTTTGGAAAGGTCTTGAAGTCCTCTAACCAATGCCTTTGGTCCCATGTCATTTTGATTTACAAATCTCAAGTTATGGTTTTTGACTTAAAGTCCTTTTTTGTTGACTTTTGAAAATGACCTATAATGTTGAAATTGATAACTTTTTGTGAGAACATTTCTTGGACTTGAAGTGTGAAGAGGAGTTGTAGGAAATGTCTTTCTCTTCAAAATGAGCTTTGGATGGAATTTTTCTGATAAACCATGTGGAAGTTATGCCTTGGTCAAGTTACAGTTGACTTTTTCAACTGTCCAAATATGGAAACTTTTGCATCTTGAGACTTTTTGAGCCATGCCTTGAAAATCATGATCAAGATTTGATCAAATGATGTTTGTGGCTTCAAAATAAGATGTTGACCAAAAATTTGAACTTTTGACTGTCAAATGACCATTTTGCCCCTGCAGTTGACTGTTGAGCAATCAGGGTTTTCGACTGTGCAATTTTGTGCTGTAAGTCTTGAAACTTGGCATGAGGATGCTTGACCATGTTTATAGGCATGTGGGACTTGATTGGACCCTTGGAAACTTCAATTTCTTTGTCAGAACCAAAACCCTAGTTTTTGACTGTTAGGAGGCCCTTGAACTGTGCAACCCTTGGGGAGATTTTGAAGCATGCTCTTTGCAAATCTTGGAGAATATGGGAGGGCAAATTTTGAGGTACAACATTTGCCCCTGTTCAATCTTCTTAGACCTGAGGATGCAGATTGGCTGACGCGCCTTTCGTAATCCGAAGGTGGAAGATGATTGAACACTAGAGTGCCCAGAAATTTGCGCTCACATAATAGTGTGATGGGGGAATGGGCTTATAGATGCCATTTGGAGACTGTTGGATAGGATGATGGGCTTATAGATGCCATGCTAAGAGGTGATGGAAGGTGGATGGACTTATAGATGCCATCTGGATGTCGATCGCGTAAGAGATTCCTTAGCGAGAACTTGCGTACCTGAAAAAAGAAAATGAGTACCTGGCCTGTTACAGGAGCTGGTCTTTAAACTCTTTGTGTAGATGTGCCCTGACTGGTTACAAGAATTAAATCTGGAGCTTCAAAAGGCGATGAATGAACCAGGGATGGTTACTACCTCAACAGGAACGCTGAGAGAACCTTGGACGATTACTACCTCAACAGGAACGCCGAGAGAATCTTGGGGCAATTACTACCTCAACAGGAACGCTGAGAGAATCTTGGGCGACTTCAACCTCAACAGTAACGCTGAGAGAATCTTGGGCGACTTCAACCTCAACAGTAACGCTGAGAGAATCTTGGATATCTTCAACTGAGTCTTCATCAGAAAAATCTTTCAGGGATCGATTTAACTGGACTAGAGAAGGCCTTTTACTGGATAAGAAATAGAAAAATCTTAGGGTCGATTTAACTGAACCGGTCAAGGTCTTGAAATCTTCAACTGGATAAGAAACAGGGAGATCTTAGGGTCGATCTGACTGAACCAGAGAAGGCCTTTGACTGGATAAGAAATAGTAAAATCTTAGGGTCGATTTAACTGAACCGGTCTAGGTCTTGAAATGTCTTCAACTGGATAAGAATCAGGGAGATCTTAGGGTTGATCTGACTGAATCAGAGAAGGCCTTTGACTGGATAAGAAACAGAAAAATCTTAGGGTCGATTTAACTGAACCGGTCTAGGTCTTGAAATGTAGCTGAGAACTCGACTGGATCTTTCCTGAAAGGTAAAAGTCAGTCATATACAAGGCATGATATGGATCAAGCGATGATGTTCTCAACATAAATGAGATTTGTAAGATATGATGCGTATATGCATGTTGTAATGTATGGAAATGCGATGTTTATGAATGTATGTTCTCGTCTTGGGAAAATAAATCCTTGACGGGTGCCGGGAAGTCACTCCTGGGCTGATGTTGAAGAATAGATCTTTGCTTCCGTTGGGAATGATAGTTGCAAGAATACCGGTAGGAGAAGATAACTTCGTTGGGGAATAAACTTGGCGAACGAATTACTCTGCGGGGAGAAAAGTACTCTAGCGATCTTGCTGGGGAGCAATACACTGTGGGGAGAGAGGTACTTTGCTGGAATGTTGATGGTAACTTCGCTGGGGATACCATTGTTACGTTGAAAGTGTTAATAGACTTCGCTGGGGATAAGAAGACTTCGTCGAGAACGATCTTTCCGTGGCTTTTGGCTGAGGATAACCCAGTTATATCCTGGTAGGGAAATAACTCTTTGAATAAAGCCGGGAGACACTTTCGTGCTCTACGGGGATAAGCTTCCAGAATCTACTGGGGATAAGCTTACTGCTTGGGGAAATGGATTCCAACTTTTCCTGGGGAAACTGGATTGGACTCTCCTGGGGTAGTTTTGAGATGTATTGGAAGTAATTCCACTGAATGTTTGATATGCCGCCGGGGAACAATCTTTAGGCCAAGACTGTCGGGTATGCTTGTTAGGAATGTCTGTATATTGCTGTGCTAGGGAATGTTGAGATCTCCGGGGGATACCCAACTTCCTTAAGGTTTGATAATATAGCTTGGGGAGAGTGCACTGACTTGCTGGCTCACTCTCTGGGGATTTAAGATATCTGATTATGTTCTTCAGCTGAACTTGCCTTGGTACCTTAGTGCATAAAACAATTAGATTGCTTAGACAACTCTTTATTGCCCCTGTTTCTAATGTTACCTGTAATTAATCCTTTGTTTCGTATGCAAATATTCATGAGTTAGCAAATTATTGTCAATGCATATATCACAAATTGAACCTTGGACGTTCTTCGCAAAACAAAACAGAAAAAGGAAAACAAAAGACAGTTTGAGCTGAAAAGTATATTTGTATTGACTTTTGAATTTGCCTATAAATAGGCGTTTAAGTACAAGAAGCTGACGTCCTAGTAAGAGAACGCCGCCGAACAAAAGAATTTATACAAGTTTTTACAAAAGAAAATAAAACAGCTGTGTGAAATGAATGATCCACTGGGTTTCAACTCTGCTATTGCCTTTATATCTCTGAGCGTCTCATCACTTGATGACCTTAGTTGAAGATGAAGCTGACTGATCAATGCCGTCTGAACTTGATGTAGATACCGGATTCTGGATGCAAAGTGATCGAATGAGACATAGTATTACGCTTTATCCCTAACTTTTGCCTGGACCGCCCTTTCGGGTTTTCAGTCCACCGGGATACCTGTTTTTACCCAAGCCGCCTTTTCAGGTTTTTGACTTGTCGGGTGTACAGATTTTTTCATTTCATCCTTTCATTTTGCCCGAACCCTTTTGGTTCGCCGGGAAGCCCTAATTTTTGCCTAAGTATGTCAACCTAGCGGGTCTTTTTCATGCGTAGTATCTTTTTACTATGTCTGCATTAGCGGGGTGAGGAAGGTCGTCACCATCCATGTTGGTTAGAATCATGGCTCCTCCTGAGAACACATGTTTAACCACAAATGGCCCTTCGTATGTAGGGGTCCATTTTCCCCTTGGATCACTCTGAGGAAGGATGATTCGCTTGATTACCAGATCCCCAACTTGATATTCTTGTGGTCTGACCTTTTTGTTAAATGCCCTGATCATCCGTTTTTGGTACGTTTGACCATGACAAATAGCAGCAAGTCTCTTTTTGTCGATTAGATTTAGTTGATCAAGTCGTGTCTGGATCCAATCATATTCGTTCAGATCTGCATCCTTCATTATCCGGAGAGAGGGTATTTGTACTTCGATCGGTAAGACTGCCTCCATACCGTAGACCAAGGAGAAAGGAGTTGCCCCGGTTGACGTCCTGGCTGAGGTACGGTATCCATGTATGGCGAACGGTAACATCTCGTGCCAATCTTTATAAGTCACTATCATCTTCTGCACGATTTTCTTTATGTTCTTATTTGCTGCTTCTACAGCCCCATTCATCTTCGGTCTGTAAGGAGAAGAGTTGTGGTGCTGTATCTTAAACTGCTCGCAGAGCTCAATGATCATCTTGTTATTGAATTGGTACCGTTGTCTGTAATGATTCTTTCAGGGATCCCATACCGACAGATCAGATTATGCCGAATGAACCGTGCCACAACAGTCTTGGTTACCGTAGCGTAGGAAGCTGCTTCAACCCACTTTGTAAAGTAATCAATCGCCACCAGGATGAAGCGATGCCCATTGGACGTTGTAGGTTTAATCTCACCGATCATATCTATGCCCCACATTGCAAACGGCCAAGGCGCAGTCAGAACATTTAGGGGAACTGGAGGAACATGCACCTTGTCTGCATATATCTGGCATTTGTGACATGTCCGAGAGTGTTGGTAGCAGTCGGCTTCCATTATGGACCAGAAGTACCCTGCCCGAAGGATCTTCTTTGCCATAGTGTGTCCACTAGAATGTCTACCGAAGGTCCCTTCATGTAACTCTTCCATGATCCTTTCTGCTTTAGTCTTATCCACACAACGCAGTAAGGTCGAATCATGGTTTCGCTTATACAGAATGCCATTGCTAAGGAAGAACTTCGCTGCGAACCTTCTCAGAAACTTCTTATCGTTGACAGACGCAGCTTCAGGGTATTCCTGAGCTTCCAAGTATCTCTTCACCTCGTGGTACCAAGGCTTCTTGGTTACCAATTCAGTCTCAAGATCACAACAGTATGCCGGTTCATCCAGTTTCCAGATGATGATCCGTGGAGCCTCATTATCCCATTTGACCTTAAACATAGAAGACATCGTAGCTAACGCGTCCGCCAGCTGATTCTCCTCTCTCGGGAAATGTTCAAAGGTTATCTTTGTGAAGTGGGGGATCAATATCAACACACATTCTCTGTAAGGAATAAGATTCGGATGTTTCGTATCCCACTCTCCTTTGATCTGATTGATCACGAGAGCGGAATATCCGAAGACACTCAGAAACTTGATCCTTAAGTCGATCGCGGCTTGAAGACCCATGATGCACGCCTCATACTCCGCCATGTTGTTGGTACAATTGAAACATAGTCGGGCAGTAAGTGGAGTATGAGTGCCTTTAGGGGATATGATTACAGCACCGATGTCGTTACCCAAAGTGTTGGAGGCTCCGTCAAAGTGCATAGACCATCGGGATCCTTCCTCAGGTCCTTCATCTGGTCCAGGTACTTCACAATCAGTCACTATCATGATGCTCTCGTCTGGAAACTCAAAGTTCATTGACTGATAGTCGTCTACTGCCTGGTGTGCCAAGTGGTCTGCCAATACACTTCCCTTGATAGCTTTCTGAGTCGTGTACTGGATGTCGTATTCCGTCAAGATCATTTGCCATCTTGCTATTCTCCCAGACAGAGCAGGCTTTTCAAATATGTACTTTATAGGATCCATCTTTGAGATCAACAAGGTAGTGTGAGTCAGCATATACTGTCTCAGCCGACGAGCAGCCCATACCAAAGCGCAGCAAGTTTTCTCGAGCAGTGAGTATCGGGTCTCACAGTCGGTAAACTTTTTGCTAAGGTAATAAATGGCATGCTCTTTTCGGCCAGACTCGTCATGCTGCCCCAGCACACACCCCATTGAGTTGTCAAGTACTGTCAGGTATAGTATCAGAGGTCTCCCTTCAACCGGTGGCATGAGGATGGGTGGTTCTTGGAGATACTCCTTGATTCTGTCAAAAGCGGCCTGACATTAATCATTCCAACGTACTACCTGATCTTTCTTCAGCAGCTTGAAGATTGGCTCGCAGGTAGCAGTTAGGTGCGAGATGAATCGAGCAATGTAATTCAGGCGTCCTAAAAATCCTCTGACCTCCTTCTCTGTCTTAGGAACTGGCATCTCTTTAATAGCTTTGACCTTGGCAGGGTCCACTTGAATACCCTTATCACTTACAACGAAGCCTGGCAACTTTCCAGATCTTACCCCGAAGGTGCACTTGTTCGGATTCAACCTCAGCTTGTACAACTTCAGACGGTCAAACAATTTCTGCAGATGATCAAGGTGCTCTTCCTCAGTCTGGGACCTTGCGATCATGTCGTCAACATACACTTCTATCTCATGATGGATCATGTCATGAAATAAAGCAACCATGGCACGTTGGTAGGTTGCCCCAGCGTTCTTCAGTCCAAAAGGCATGACCTTGTAGCAGAAGGTGCCCCACTGAGTAACAAAGGTAGTCTTCTCCATGTCTTCAGGTGCCATCTTGATCTGATTGTAACCTGAGAAACCATCCATGAAAGAGAACACCTTATGCTGAGCAGTATTGTCAACAAGGACATCAATGTGAGGTAGGGGGAAGTCATCCTTGGGGCTGGCCCTATTCAGATCCCTGTAGTCGACACACATTCTGACCTTTCCATCTTTCTTTGGTACTGGCACCACATTGGCAACCCACTGAGGATAGGAAGTCACTGCAAGAAACCTGGCATCAAACTGTTTCATAACCTCGGCCTTGATCTTCTCAGACATCTCTGGATGCATACAGCGGACCTTTTGCTTAACCGGAGGGCAGTCTTCCTTGGTAGGCAAATGATGGACCACAATATCAGTATCCAACCCGGGCATGTCTTCGTAGGACCAGGCAAAGATCTCCATATACTCATGTAGCATCTGAGTCAACCGTTGCTTCACGCTGAGCTCTAGGTTGGCACCAATCTTTACCTCCCTTCTCTCTGTATCAGTACCCAGATTTATTTTTTCCACCGGCTCTTCATGTGGTTGAATTGCCCTCTCTTCCTAGAGTAACAGTCTTGCAAGCTCGCCAGGCACTTCGCAATCATCTTCACCTTCGTCTTCGGCTAAGTTGATCGGATTTTCGAAGTCATAACTGGCAGTAGCAGAGTCGTTACCAGTGAGATCCAGAGTGGATTGAAACCTGTATGAGTGAGTGTATGTAAATACAACTGTTTTGCAATATATAAAGAAAGGAAAGAAAGAAAAGGAGCATAAGATTTCAAATGCGAGAAAACGTCCAAGGTCTTTATTCATGATATATGAAATGACAATTTAATATACCCTCACAAATGAAGCCAACGGTGCCTCGGGTAAGACACCGGGCCATAGAGTTTTAATTGTTTATTACAAATAACAAAACATAGGAGTTTATTACTGCGTAACAAAAGTAACAGGAGTATGATCTTTAGCAATCCAATTGGTCAATCCGCCATCAGTCGTTGGGTAGATCCAGCTATTGAACTCTGACTCTTCCACTTCATCTTCGTCCCCAACAGCATTCACTCCTGGATTGGTAATGAGCACAGGAGGTCTTCTGATCTTTGCCTTGCGCATAGCCTTCTGACCCTCTGCAGTAAAACCCAGTCCAAACTTGTCAGTTTTTTGTGTAAAATCAGGGAGCCTTCCCCAGTTAGCACATTCACCTTTCTTGATCACAGCCCGGGCATCCTTCAAGGAAGCCATCTTCAAAGGAACATCCTCTTCGACCACTGTTTCCGCTGCTGCCAATGTTGGAGGTACCTCTTCGAAATGCTGAAAGGGGGTCTCAATAAACTCCCCGTCCATCTCAATATACCTGAAGGAATTCAAATGGCTCACCATATACTCCTCCTCTCCCTGCACAGTGACAATCTTCCCTCTGACGGGGTACTTGAGCTTCTGGTGCAAGGTAGAGGTCACTGCCCCAGCTTTGTGGATCCAAGGTCGACCCAGTAGACAAGAATACGATGGACGGATATCCATCACATAGAAAGTAGATTCGAATACTTGAGAACCCACTCGGATAGGAATGTCTACCTCTCCATGAACCATCATCTTAGAACCGTCAAAGGCTCTGACGATGATATTGCTAGGTTTCAGCTCCAGGCCTTCATAGTCCAAACGGTCTAAGGCCTTCTTGGGTAGCACATTCAGGGAGGAACCAGTGTCCACCAACACGTGCGCAAGAGTAGTGCCCATGCATTCAATGGAGACATGCAGGGCGTCATTGTGGTCCTTTCCCTTAGCAGTAAGGTCAGCATCTGAGAAACCCAAACCATTGTCCGCTGTCAGATTGGCTACGCAATCAGTAAACTGGACTGCAGATGTCTCCTGTGGCACATGGGCCGTCTTGAGAAATGAAATCAAGGCCTTAGCATGGGCCTCTGAGCACAGTAGCAAGGAGAGTATTGAGATCTTGGAGGGGGTATGCCCCAGCTGCTCGACAACATTAAAGTCACTCTTCTTGATTATTTTCAGAATTTCCTCCATCTCTTGTTGGGAGGCCTCAGCATTCACAGATTTTGGCGCCTCCATCCGGGCAGGCTCATCTTCAATCCCTTTACCCCGAGCATTAGATGACTCGGCAGCAGGGGAAACAACTTGATCAGAACTGGGAACAGGTACACTTGCAGGTGTTATAGTGAGGGGTCTTTGAATAGTTGGTGGTGCAATGTCAGGCGAGAAGAGCCTGCCACTGCGGGTAACTTTTGCTGGACCAGTGATATTGCTGATGCTGGTGCCAGTGTTGAACTCTTGCTTGATTCCATGTACATACACGTCTGCCCCATAGTGCCAGGGGACAACCTTATTAGATTCATAGGGGAGAGGCCCCGGAACAGTAATAACAACGGGTGCGACAGTCATGATTTTAACCGGCTTCCTTGGGAGAGCCTTGATCGGATTATTAAAGATTGTAACAACAGAAACTTCTTCCACCGGAACAAACTGAAGAGCAGTCTTCTTGAACAGAATCTCTTTGCTGTCCATTAGGCTTTGGATGCCCAACTTCAGCAAAGGACAACCAGAACGGGAAACAGCACAGAAAAGGCAACCTTCACTGCAACCCGGAAATAAACCGGCCAACAGTAGGTTCTTCTTAACAGTCATCAAGGGAGTAGCTACATCATTCACAGAAACGGCGTATACATCTTCATCAACAGCATTCACTCCATGCTGGGGCATAGGAGCAATCACCACATTTGGCCTCTCAGGCGCTTCACACTGTATCTCTTTTGCGTCAATAAGGTCTTGCACCTTATTCCTCAAGGCCCAACAGTCATCAGTGGAATGCCCCGGGCTATCGGAGTTATAAGCACAGCGGGAATTTGGATTGTATTTCGGAGAGGCAGTATTCACCACTTTCGGGGCCTCCCTAACAGTCACTAGGTTGGTGGACAGCAACTGCGGCAAGATTTGCGATAAAGTCATACTCAAACGGGTAAACTCTCTCCTGGGTCTTTCAGCCCTTTGAGGATTGGTTTGCCGAGGAGCGGCAGCAGGCTTAGCAATCATCACCGCGTTGACAGATTGGCAGCGCTCAGGTTTGTCTTGTCTTCTAGACCCATATACAACACTGACCTCCTTCTTAAAGGGCTTCTTCTCAGAACTTGAAGATGCACCCTTCTGAATTTTACCAGACTTCATCCCAGCCTCTATTCTCTCTCCAGTCAGAATAAGATCAGTAAACCCTGCAGATGAGTTACCGATAAGATGATTGAAAAATGGCCCAGATAGGGTCCCCAAGAACATGTCTACCAACTCCCGGTCAGTTAACGGAGGCTGCACCCTGCCAGCCAGATCCCTCCACTTCTGTGCATACTCTTTAAAACCTTCACTTGACCCTAGCGACATACCCTGGAGTTGGGTACGTGTAGGAGCAAGGTCGGCGTTATATTGATACTGCTTATAGAAAGCAGTAGCCAACTCCTCCCAGTTACGAACCTTGGTCCCATCCAGCTGATAGAACCATTCGAGATGAGTCCCTGAAAGACTCTCCTAGAAGAAGTGGATCCACAAATTCTTATCCACTGAGTACGGTTGAATCTTCCGCACGTAAGATCTGAGGTGTAGCTTGGGACAAGATGCCCCGTCGTACTTGGTGAAAGATGGTGCCTTAAACTTATGAGGAATAATCACACCAGTAGATAAACCCAAGTCTCTGAAATCCAGCCCAGGCACTTGTTGGATCTCCATAGCATTCAGTCTGTCTTCCAACTGCTTGTATCTGTCTTTAGTCGGAGGATACTGTTCCTCATTGAAGTCAGTCTCGTTGTCAGAGACTACTGGACTAGGACCTTTTCCCCCTTGGGGACTGCTCTTGCCTATAGAAGAACCAGCCTCTTCATTCTGCAGAGTGTTGCCAAACCTTCGGCCCGAGTTGAAAAGAACAGTTCTCTTCTTCTTCTTCTCCTTCTTCAGGAGCAAAGCCTTCAACTCTTCTTGGCCTTGAGCCAAACCCATGATCAGTTCCTGAAATTGCACGTTCTGCGCCTGAAGAGCCTTGATAGTCATCTCAGTTGATGATGAGTCAGGATTCATGATGCTGAAATAAACAGCGAAGAACAGTAAGCAACCTGAAAAGAAGAAAACCTGCTATGCACATGATGAATGATATGTGTTTATGCAATGCATTCAAGGGTTCGAAAGTTCAAATTTGTTGTAGACAAAAAAGGAACACACATTATTATTAAGGAAACAATTGTTTGGTACATCAAAGCCTCATGGGCACATATTACAAAGATAATCAATCCCAAAAGACACTACGCATCCTCTTTGGAGCTATGTAGGTGTTGAGATTCCTCTCCTCGTGCAATAGGTGGGTGAGCTCCAAGACCTTCTTTTCACTAGCATGTAGACTGGTCTCAAGAGAATTCCGTTCTTCCTTAAGCTGAATCCAGCTCTTCTGCATCTCTTCCCAGGACGTGGGCATGTCAGGATGCTGAATGGTGTAGGACACCTCTCCTTCCAAGACTGGCTCTTTGATCACAGGGAGCATATGAGGATATGGCATCACTAACTTCTGGGAGCGGGCTCGTACCCACTTGAGATAAGGTTCCAACGGGATAGAGTTCCTGTGCCCCAGTGTCTTACTGTCTATCCTACTTGGCATCCTCCAGGCTCTGATAAATCTCTGGCGAAGTCCTTGTGCATCATTGTCGAAGTCGAAAACTATGTCAGGAATTAACATATCATGAGGGCCATCCCTCCGAGCATAACCAAATTGTCTCCAAGCCAGGCATGGGCTGTAAGTAATACCTCATCTGATTCCAAGTAAAGGAACATTAGGGTACTCCCCGCAACGATCAATGATAGTGACATCCTCTCTGGACCGAGGACACCAATGTATATCTGCGTGCGTAAGAGTCATCAACCGTTGTGACCATCTCAAACCCCGCTCGTTCTTCAAAATTGATTGTGGAAGGTGCGAAATAAACCACCTTCCCAGGAGAGGAGTGCAACACATAAGGACACCTCTTTTTCTCATGGTTCGAGTGTAACATGAGTGAAGGATGTCCCCCAGCAGCGTAGGTATAGGATTCCTGGACATAAAGATCTGGACAGCACTGATGTCTATAAGCTGATCTGGGTTAGGGAACAACACCAAACCATAGACAAGGAGGGCCACAACTTCTTCAAAAGCTTGTAAGTCAAGGGAGTTCCAACATTCATGGGCCTTTTCAAACAGAAACCTGGCTAAGAACCCTTTGATACCACTTCTAACTTCCCAATGTACCTTGAGGTCAGATGATTGTAGGTGTAAGGCTTTAGCAATTTCTTCAAGCTTGGGTTCCTTTTCCGTACCGTTGTAGGGTAGTTGATCAAGGATAGGGATCTTCAGAAGCCGGGAGAACTCCTCCAATGCAGGTACCAGCTGATAATCCAGGAAAGTGAAACAATGATGCAGAGGGACAAAGAATTGGAACAGGACCTTTATCATATCTTCTTCAATGTTGGTATTGACCAAGCTGATGAGTCTTCCATGTCTTTCACTGAATGAAGGGCTCTCGGGAATCCTGGATATAAGCTCCTTAAGCTGAGGAGGGATCCTTACAAGGCTGATTTGAATTGTCTTTCTGCGAACAGTTTCCATGTCCTACAAAACAAGAACAAAGATGAAGATTCGAACCCCTGAAATGGTTAGTCAATGCATATGATACTGGATGATGTCATGATGCTATGATTAAACACACCACAGATATTTACAAAGGCAAACATGTAAAGCATACAAGTCACACAAGACAAGCCCTTAGAGTTTAGGCCAGCATGGGGTATGGGTATTAACCTCTTGAAGTTGGTGGGCTCAACCTGTCCTATCAGAAGTAACCGGGTTCTAAGGGTCCCAATATCACGGGATTGCTTTCATTGTTCATCGTTTCGATTTAGCCACTGGACTGGCGACCGAAATATTCCAGGAAAGCAACCCTCAATTGAGTGTAGTATCGAGTATCAACCAACCTCGGACTGCACCAAAGTCAGTTATCTCACTACCCTAAAGAGGCCAAGATAGTTCAATTAAGGTTCCTAAGGTCAGTTGATGCTTCACGACACCACGCGGCGGCCCCGTACTCTCCTTGACTGAACAAAAGGGTTACCAGTACTCACCAAAGTGCCACATCAACGTAGCAGACTGCTTCAACCATGTCGGTATACCCCGCACAGTTCCCTCACAGCCTTGTTGCTACTTTCTAAGAAGGTACCTCCAGATCCGGGTTTAGGATCTATAGAACTCCCGAGACAATACCCACAATAATAGAGCAAGCAATTCAGACAATTGAAAACACAAGTGATCTTAGTCCTAAGGTACACCTCACTTTATAAGATAGTCCCCAGCAGAGTCGCCAGTTCTGTGATCGATGGATCTGGAACTGACTATTTAACGCTGGTTCGCGAAATGTCGCGAAAGCAAGAGTCGCCACCGTCTTTTATTTTCTCCAAATGGAAAGGACAAAAGCACAGAAAAATTCCTTATAGAGATTGCTCTCGGTTCGGGAGGTAGATTATAGAAAGGGAAGGTGTTAGCACCCTTTCTATCCATGGTTATCCATGGGCTCTTAGATACTTGCTCATTTGTGTTTTCAAAATGGTTTGTTTGCTTTTCAACTGTGGGTTTTAAAAAAGTTTCCTTAAAAATTCCAGTTCGACTCTTGTATCGGTCCTCAAGAGTGTTTGAAAAGTTGCTTTCGAAAGCTTTTTGAAAAGGTGTCAGTGTGAAAAGTATTTTTTGATTTGTTTTGAAATTAGAGCAAGTATCTACGAGTTCTCTACCTACCCTAAGGAATTCGTCTGTGTAAATGTCCTTGAAGTAGTGCCATCCCACCATTGAGAGGTAGGTAGCACCACCGTTGGAGGTGTTCGGGTCAATTCGAAGGTTCGGGACATGGTGATCACCGGAGCAATAGGAAGACACCTTAGAAGCTACCCTCATGCCATGTTCATGGACATGAGGACTTACTAAAACGTCCTCTACTCGACGACCACCTTTCGAGGGGCAAGGCAACAATGAGACGTACCCTAAGGGTGGTGTGTGATTTGTGTGTCGTTTTCAGATATTTTTGTCTTGTTCATGCAATGGTGATCTATGCATTGCTTTTATTTTGAGCATTCATTCTTTCATGCAGTTTAATTAACAGTTTAAAAGTTGCGAGAAATATAAAGGTCCTACGCTATTACAAAGGCGCGGGTCCACATCGCCAAATTAATCCAGGACCCGATTTGAAATAAAATAAAGTGCGAGAAATATAAATGCCTAATTAAGCTATTACATGGCTTTGGGAGAATTACATGAATATTCACAAACAGAAATAAAAATGCGAAGAGAATTAAAGTCGAGAATGCGAGGGCGTTGGACCCTTTTAAAGAAATTGAATTAAAATTATGAAATTAATTAAATCAAATGGGAAAGGAAATTATTTTGAATTTTTTTGTATTTATGAATTTTAATGAGAATTAATGGAATCAAAACCTAATTCTAACTATTTTTAAATTATTAAGAAAAATATGTTAAAATTGAATCTAAAATTAACCTAATTAATTAATACAATTTTATTTACAAAAATAAATAATTAATTATTGATAATGATAAAAGAAAAGAAAAAAAGATAAAAGTAATTAAAACCCTAATTCTACATTTTTTTAATTTTTTACAAAAAATATTAAAATTTAACCCTAGAATTAACTAAACTAATTAATAAGATTTATTTACAAAATAACATTAAATAAAAATATATTTTATTTTTTGTCTTTTCTGATTTTTTATTATTTTTTATATTAAAGAAAAATTAATTTATGAATTAAACTAAGAGAGAAATAAAACAAATAAAATAGAAAAGAGTAAAAAAGAAAGAAGAATTTGATGCAAGCCAATGGGGGGTGTTGACCCCAGTTTGGAGGTTTGTCCCAGTAATTAGGCCCATTTAATTCCTGGCCTTGTTGACTTCTGGGTGATCATGTGCGTAGGCATTGACTGAATCATTCCATAGGCTTTAGATCTGGACCATTGGACTGATGCCATGGGACGTGTGGCAAGCCAAGTCATGAGGCTGCATGGTAGGCCTCAGGGAGCAAGCTACATAGAACCACGTTAAGAAGAAAAATATGAAACAAAGTAGGGGGACCTGGGGTTCGAACCCAGGTCCCAAGGCTTACCAATGCTTTCCTCCACCAACTGAGCTGCGTGCACATTTGTAACATGATATGACAAGTAATCAACATAAGGCAAAACAATGGTTAGTGGCATTTTTCCGCGCGAAATTCAAACGCACCAACCATGTCTTGACACATGATCTTCTTCTCCACTCGTTTGCATTTTTACCTGAAAAAACAACCTAAATAGCGGGGGTTTTAAACCCCTACAATCTGAAATATGAAAAATAGCGAATAGGAATTAAGAAAATATAAAAAAAGCGCGATGGATGTTTTGGATTCCTTGGAACGTCACGATTTTAATGGTACAAGTCTCATGGTCTGATTTTACCATATGCCAAAGTCCCCAATTCAAGGTTTCTGAAACCCTAGGCATCGTTCATGGCAATTCTCCATATATGCAAGCATTCTTCAATTAAATCATACTACTAGCTTCAGAATCAACACATTAGTATAAAACAACAATAAAAATGCATGGATATGGCGTGTAGATTCGAATACGATTAAGGAAAAATCCCTGTACAGGGTAACTGTGTTCTACCGTTTCTTGAAGTGCAGAGGACTGATTTCGATTGGGGAAGGTTCCTGGATGTATCAGGAGTGCAATGGAATTGTTGTTTTGCTTTGAAACCTGCTGAAACTAGGAAAACAGTTTTTGAAATTTTCTTCAAAAAATACAAAGTTTGTTTATGGCTTTAGCGCAGCTTTCAGGGTTCTGAGCTTTAGGGTTTGCATCAGTATATGTATGCCAATGGATTAGGGTTGAGTTTTGAGTCCAAAAATCCTTGCATTGATGTATGAGATTTTTGATTTTCCATGAATATTTTTTCAGATCTTTTCATGTGTTTTTGATTCCAATCATGGCCAATCTTTCCAATTTTGTTGTGCACGAATCTTGAATGACCAATGGGAGCAAATGCTGCATAAAAAGATTCACATACATTTGTTTTAGTTTTTTTTTCATATTTTATTTTATTAAATGAATTAATGGTAATTAAAAATTCAAATAAATAATAAAAAATTATGAAATAAATCCCCTTTGGGCCAAATGGTCGTGCATAGCTTTTGGATGATGAATCTTGGAAGAAAATGTGGCCCATTAGCAAATTTGAGGTATTTGAAGTAAAGTTGACTTTTCAAAATTCCCAAATATTTCCCAACTTCCACAAGGCATATCTTGCTCAATTTTTAAGCTTTGATCATGTTCTTGGACGTTTTGGAAAGGTCTTGAAGTCCTCTAACCAATGCCTTTGGTCCCATGTCATTTTGATTTACAAATCTCAAGTTATGGTCTTTGACTTAAAGTCCTTTTTTGTTGACTTTTGAAAATGACCTATAATGTTGAAATTGATAACTTTTTGTGAGAACATTTCTTGGACTTGAAGTGTGAAGAGGAGTTGTAGGAAATGTCTTTCTCTTCAAAATGAGCTTTGGATGGAATTTTTCCTATAAACCATGTGGAAGTTATGCCTTGGTCAAGTTACAGTTGACTTTTTCAACTGTCCAAATATGGAAACTTTTGCATCTTGAGACTTTTTGAGCCATGCCTTGAAAATCGTGATCAAGATTTGATCAAATGATGTTTGTGGCTTCAAAATAATATGTTGACCAAAAATTTGAACTTTTGACTGTCAAATGACCATTTTGCCCCTGCAGTTGACTGTTGAGCAATCAGGGTTTTTGACTGTGCAATTTTGTGCTGTAAGTCTTGAAACTTGGCATGAGGATGCTTGACCATGTTTATAGGCATGTGGGACTTGATTGGACCCTTGGAAACTTCAATTTCTTTGTCAGAACCAAAACCCTAGTTTTTGACTGTTAGGAGGCCCTTGAACTGTGCAACCCTTGGGGAGATTTTGAAGCATGCTCTTTGCAAATCTTGGAGAATATGGGAGGGAAAATTTTGGGGTACAACAGTTATCCTTCAAGAGGTTGAGGGAATTCAAAACCGCAATGTTTAACCTCCGCATATCAGTAGTGTGCATCAAAAGAAGATGTTATCCCAATGGGTATCTCTCACATATCAGGGGATCAGCAGATGACGATACAACAATGGTTATCTTTTATCTACCCAGAAATAGGGCAGTCACAATTATTCCGACAAGTCACAAATGACTCGAAGTCACGCGACATGTTCAAAAGAAAAAGATGACATGAATAAAAGAAATTATGATGAAAAATAAAGAGACAAAAAGCCCTGCTAAGTCGGAACTCGAAAAAAACAAGTTGCTTAGGCAAAAGTCAGGGCATCCTGTTGCACTTCAAAGTCAAAGTCAAAAGGAATTTGTCCCGAAGGCAAGGAAGAAATGGAAAGCCTAAAATGAGATAAAGGATTACAATGTGAAATCCTTAGCAAAGAACAGAGTCGCGTGACAAGAAACCCAAAAGAAGCAGGAATGAGTGACTTGCATGTCCAAAGAAAACCTTGTTTGATTCCTCAACCATCTCGAAACTTCTTTTGAGAGATGAATGTTCGTGTTAAGTTAACTGAACTTAGGACTTAAGAACGTCATGAAGGGGGTGGGCACCAAATATTTTTGAGCCTTAAATCTTTTTTCTAAAACCGTGAACCAGGCCACGTTACAACCCTCAAAAGTCCTAATTGAAACAGGGTTTATTTCAAAAGCATACTCCAATGAAATAGTGTTTCTTGACTCCCATTAATTTTGATAAATTATTGTGATTGGTATCATATGCTTTTGTTATCTTTCACACAAAAAAATCCATGTCGCATCCTGGCTAGTGATTCGCTCACAGGGTTTTGCAACATCTTTTAAAATAAAATCTTCAATACTTACATAATTGTTGTATTAGAATTTTCATTCTTAGAATAAACATTTTCTGCTTGTAAAACAACAGCTTGATATCATGAAAATTTACATTTGAGTATCAGCAAAAGGCATGTTGTCGGGAAGAGTTGTGGAGCAAAGAGGACGCAACATTCATCCAATCTAGGGCAGTTACATTAAGATTCGACAAATCTATGAAAGCCATTTGATCAGAAAGGTTATCTTAAAAGCATGCAGCCAAGGGCAAGTTACGAAAGTTACTTTGAACAACATGGTAAGCTTGAGACACCAGATTGGTTTCCAAGGGCATATCCAGATTTCGTCAAGATAGTTACTATGTTTACCCCAAGCTGAGAACCTTCCTCAAGTTGTGTTATGATGTTGGGTTCATAATCCCATTTTTTTCCAGTCTTGCTGCAGACTTCTCCAGCTGGGTGTGATTCTTTACCCAGCCAGGTGGTGATCAAACGGAGATTAAAAAGAGCTATGAATCCTTTGCTCATTTGATGGAGTTCTTTCTCCCTTTTTATTGATATGGAATCTCTTGTAGAGCAGTGCTTTCTCTTGTTACGACATTATTGTTGTCATGTGCTTCCCAAGTAGCTAGACAAGGGCAGTATATTTTCTAAGAGGTGTTGAGACAACTGTGAAGTTTTTGGGTTTTCTCTAACCAAGTGTTGAGTTTGATTTAAAATCCCCATAATTTTGACTTCTTACTATAGTGTTAACTTCTTGGTTCCCAAGGAAGATTCTCTCAAGTGATCTTGTTGGTATATGCGCAATCTTTGTGTGTTTCTCGGATAATTAAAGATGATACCAGTGGGTGCAAGGTACAGTATTTGGGTTTGTGATCCTATCATCCCCGGCCAAGTCTCGGTTCGCTTTTAATTTTGGGTTTGCATGGTCAGAAGCCTCTGTCCTAGATTCCCCAGCGATGTTTTCCCTCATATGATGAAAGATTTTATTCCCTCGGTGTGCTAAGATATCGCTCTTTTTGCAGTATTGGCATTAGTGTTGACTTCTTGATTTCCTAGGAAGACTATACCAGGGCATCTTTTGTTGGAACAGGTTTGTATGATATGAAGACTCAATCCAATATTCTCCAGTGAAGGCCTCATTTATTTGATAAAAGTCCTTTCTCCCCAAAGAAGTTGGTGCAATAATTACTCTTGAAGAACGTATCTCCAGTGGAGCACGTATCTCCGGTTTCCCCAGTGGAGTACGTATCTCCGGTTTCCCCAGTGAAGAACATATCTTGGTTTCCCCTCGATGATGTGGTTTTGACCTCCCCATTGAAGTCAGCATGAAGTCCCCAGTAGATGTCTCGATGATGAAGCATTGTCTCCCTTAGTAAAGTCCATATGTTTTTCTTCCTTCAAAGTGGGCCTGAATTCCCCAGTGAATGTTTTGACAATTTGGTTTCCATCTGCCTTATTCAAGATCAGTTTTGCAATATCCATAAGAAGTGCAAACTATGAAAAAATTTTGTTTCCCCATTGAAGTCTGTGTGCTATTCCCCGAGAAGGTTATCCCAGAGCATCTCTTGTTGGAATGAGTATTCATGATGAACAGTTTTCAATCCTCTGTTTTTTTTCTCCAGGGAAGTGGGTTTGACTTCCTCAGTGAGGTTTGGTTGTCTCGGCGTCAGTCTGCTTTATTTGAGGCTGATCTTTCAAACTTCAGTAGGCATGTTGCTTTTGAAAAAAACTAATTTCTCCGATGAAACCAGAAGAAAGATGTTCTATCCCGGTATCTGTTTAATTTAGCTACATCTGGATCATGTTTCTCCTTAGTGAAGTTAGGGCAGGCAATATGTTTGGTTTCCATAGTTTCTTTTACCTTTCTTGGAATGATCTCTCTGTTTGATGTTTAGCCCAATGTTGTTGGTACCTGAGGCAGTTTTGATTGTTTGTACTGATTATGTATCCTTTTACCAGCATATGCACGATATCACTCATACTTTCATACATACATCATACATAGTTGAATTTAGCAAATCATTGCTCATTTGCATTCATTAATTTTTTCTTGTTGACATATTACCCTATTTTACAGAGTTGTATTGTGTTGTACCCCAAAATTTGCCCTCCCATATCTCTCAAGATTTGTCAAGAATCATCTTCAAATGGTTCAAGATTGGCTCAATGATTAGACAGTCAAATGCCTCCTAAGCCAGTCAAAATTAGGGTTTTGTTTCTTTTAAGGAATTTTAGGTTCTCAATGGTTCAATCAAGTCCCATAGGCCTATATACATTGTCAAGCATCTACATGTCAAATCTCAATACTCACAGTGCCAAATTCTACAATCAAAAGCCCTATTGGATTCATAGTCAACTGCAGGGGTAAAATGGTCATTTTGCAGTCAAAAGTCAGAATTTTTGGTCAACATCTTATTTTGAGCTCACAATCATCATTTGATCAAGTCTTGATCATGATTCCACAAGTATGGCTCAAAAATCATCAAGATGCCAAAAGTTACTATTTTTGGACAGTAGAAAAGTCAACTGTATCTTGACCAAGGAATAACTTTTTCATGGTTCATCATAAAAATCCCATCCAATGCTCATTTTGAAGTGGATGACATTTCCTACAACTCATCTTCACATTCCAAGTCCAAGAAATGCTCTCACAAAAAGTTATAAATTTCTACATTATAGGTCAATTTCAAAAGTCAACAAAAATGCACTTTAAGTCAAAGACCATAACTTGAGATTGGTAAATCCAAATGACATTGGACCAAATACATTGGTTATAGGACTTCAAGACCTTTCCAAAATGTCCAAGAACATGTTCATATGATCAAAATTGAGCAAGATATGCATGGGAGAAGTTGGGAAATTTTTGTGAATTTGCAAAAGTCAACTTTGCTCAAAACACTTTGTTTTTGCTAATGGGCCTCAAATTCCTTCTTGAAACTTTATCCAAGGCTTATGCACGACCCATTGAGATTAAATTGAATTATTTTGTTATTTTTATTAATTAATTTGTATTTTTAATTGATTTTAATTCATTTAATTAATTTAAATTGTAGGAAATTCAAAGATATGGTTTTTCAATCTTTTTGTGAAGCAAACAAGCTCAAGATATGCTGGCAATTCGTGTGCAAATCAAAGGGACAAGAATCTCCCAATTTAGCAACTTTCTTCAATCAAAAAGATTCAAAAATGTTTGATTTTCAATCAAATATTGAATCATCATTCCATGGATCTTTGGTGCAAGATTGTAACCTAATTCCCTTCCTCTATAAGTACACAAGTGAACCCTAATGCATTGGACGAGAATTTGCTGCAGTAGAGGCCATAACAACATTGAAAAAAATCAAAGAAAAGTGAAAACTGTTTCCCATAATTTAGCACGATTCAAAGAATTTTGTGGTTTCTAATCTATTGCAGGGGTTCCCAGAGACGTATTGCAATCAGAACCAAGTGCTAAAGCTCTAGAAATCGCCCTAAACAGACCCACGGTTTGCTTGACTTTTCCATAATCGAAACTCATATTTCATGCATAATTAAAATGTTTTAATCATTGTTTTGCATTGCTTGAACCTATAAAAAGCTAATGGTATTGGTTAATTGGATTAAAATGCCCAGAATTACAAGTTACCATTGAAGAAATTTAGGGTTCTTGAGCTTCCAGATTGGGGCTTTACAGCTCAGGAAAAATTAGCACCTCTAATGCCTATGGTTGAAATCGCTGAGACAAGACGAATCAAACACCATCCTCGCGAAATATTTATATAGCACACAGGCTTAATCGCTATTATTCGTAGTTGAAGGCTGTGGGGGTTCAAAACCCCCGCTATTTGATTTGTTTTTGCAGGTATTCAGCGAGGAAGATGAAGACGTGTTGATATACCATTGGGCCATTTGAAAAATATGCGCGCGTTTTGGTTTTTACAGCATAGCAATTAATTATTTAATATATTAATTATTTGTTGTTTTACTAATGACTGAAGCAAGTTGGTGGAATGGTTAAGGCAAACGCGCAATAGGCATTGGGACCTGGGTTCAATTCCCAGGTCCCCCAATATTTGTTTCTATTTTTCATAACGTGATCATATGCAGGATTCCCAATGATGTCCACCGTGTACGTTCCAATCCCAGGAGCCATGTGTCCTTAAGCATAGATCTAATGGCCATGAGGTGCTGACCATGATGTTCCCTAGTCAACCATGCGCTGGACAACCAGAAAGTTAAAGCAGGCTTGTGGCTTAATGGGCTTGGAAGTTACAAACAAGCCTCCTCTTTGGGCCAGCACCCCCCTGGTTAATTATTTTTCTTTTATATTTTTCATTTAATCTTTTTAGTAATTATTATTATTATTATTTAATTAAGTCAAATTAATTATTTTTATAATAAATCCAGACAACTAAAAAATTTAAATATTTTTATTTTTATTATTTATTAATTTCACTTTATTATTTTGTAAATAAATACTAACAAATTAATTTAGTTAATTAGGTTAAATTTGACTTTTTTTTTACAATAAATAAAATTAACATAGAATTAGGGTTTTCTTTTGACAATTTTAATCCTTTTTATTTTATTTTATTAAAAACATAAAAAAAACTAAAAATACTTCTTTATATTAATTAATTAATTAGTTTTAGGTCTAATTTAATTTAATAACCAAAAATTCATTCTTTCTCAAAAGGGGTCAAAACCCTAAGACTTTTCCCGATTCAATTTTTCTCGCGCATGTTTATTCTTGATTCCTATTTTGATCATATTTATGTAACTGTTTCGGAGAATGTAATAGATAATTAGGACTTTTATCGCTTTCTTTATTTTCTCGCATTTATTTTTCAAGGGTTATGTTTTTGGCGATGTAAATACCCGACGCCTTGTAATAGCATAGATTCACTTTCCGCAATTTACTTTCCGCACAATTATTAACTGTTAACTATGCATGACAAGACTTGCTTGAAAATAAAATCAAAATGTAGCTCACCATAATACATGTGCAAAGATAATCTTAAACTGAATCCTGACACACTCGCACATGCCACTCCTAGGGTACGCCTCACTTGGTTGCCTCGAGGTGGTCATTAAGTATAGGGTGTTTTAGAGGTCGCCCTCCTGTCTAAAGATCCAGTTGCCTCGAAATGGTTGCCTCGGATAAAAAAAGATCTAGGACATTAGGGTTACCGCTAAGGCGTCCTACTATTGCTTTGGTGATCACACATTCCCTATAATCGAATTCACCCGAATAACTCCAACGATGGTGCTACCTACTTCTCAATAGTGGGATAGTACTGTCTAAAGGACTCTTACACAGCTTAATTCCTTAGAGTAGGTAGATTTCTCCTGGGTACTTGCTCTTTCAAAAAACAACAATACTTTTCGCACTTACACTTTCAAAAAGTTTTCAAACAAATACTTCATACACTTTTGAGGACTGATACAAGAGTTACCTAGAAGTTTTCAAAATGAAACTTTTTTCCAAAACCCACAAACACAAGAAAAGCAAACATTTTTGAAAACATAGTGAGAAAGTACCTAAGAGCCCGTGGATAACCACAGATAGAAAGGGTGCTAACACCTTCCCTTTCTATAATCTACCTCCCGAACCGAGAAACATCTCGAAAAGGAATTTTCCGTGCTTTTGTCCTTTCCTTGTTGGAGAACATAAAAGACGGTGGCGACTCTTGCTTACCACGACATTTCGCGAACCAGCATTTCAAAATAGTCAGTTCTATTTCCACCGATCACAGAACTGGCAACTCTGCTGGGGATCTTTATAAGTGAGGTGTACCTTAGGATTAGACCACTCTTATGTTTTCAATTGTATGCCTTGTTTGCTTTAAAATTGTGGGCTTGTTTTTGGAGTTTCATAGATCCTAACCCGGATCTGGGGAATACCCTTTAGGTAGCAACAAACTGTGAGGGAACTGTGCGGGGTATACCGACACGGTTGAAGCAGTTGCTACGTTGATGTGGCACTTTGGTGAGTACCGGTAACCCTTGAGTCAAGTCAAGGAGAGTACGGGGCCGCCGCGTGGTGTCGTGAAGCTTCAACTGACCTTGGAACCTTAGTTGACCATCCTGGCCTCTTTAGGGGTAGTGAGATGACCGACTTTGGTGCAGTCCGAAGTTGGTAGATACTCGATACTACACTCATTGAGGGTTGTTTTCTTGGAATATTTTGGTCGCCAGTTAAGTGGATAAATCAAAACAATGAACATAGAAAACAATCCAATGATATTGAGCTCCTTAGAACTCGGTTACTATTCATAGGACAGGTTTTGAGCCAACTAACTTCAAGAGGGTAGTACCTAAACTTCATGCCGGCCTAAAATCTAAGGGCTCTTTTGTGTGACTTGTGTGCCTTCAAACTTGAATTACTTGCACATTCTTGTTATCTGACAACATGAGTTCCTTGTAGGTTTTGTTTACAGTCCTTAATCTGGGCTTATAACAGGGTTTACTTACATCACTCCACGCATAACATAACATCATACCATCATACCATTGCATACATCCTGCATAAGGACTAACCCATTTCAAGGATCTCAAAGGTTTGTGATGCAGGTCATGATGAACCAACTGTCTAGCAAGGGGCAAAGGGGATTTATTTTCCTCTAGCCAAGGTTGTTTGGAGATCAAAACACGATGACTTGAGTCAGGGGCTATGATCCACTCGATATGGTGAGCTTTGACTCTTGAAGAAGGACTCTTAACAACATGAAGTTCCTTCAATCAAGCTACCCATATTCAAATTATAACAAGTTTCTCTGTTTACCCCGCGAGATTCTTGAAAACATTGCATGCATATCATACATATCATTGCATCACAGGTACCCTTTTACAGGTCACTTATCTTCTTCGTTGCTTATTTCAGCAATCATCATGTCTACTGAACCTTCCGCTGAACAAGCTATCAAGGCCCTCCAGGCCCAGAATGCCCAGTTCCAAGAGTTGGTTATGAGCCTAGCCCAGGGTCAACAGGATTTGAAGACTCTGATTCTGAAAGAGAGGAAGAAGAAGAAGAAGAGGACTGTTTTGTTCAACACTAGACGCAGATCTGGGAAGGGATTACAGAATGAGGTTGAGCTGACTACTTCCTCTGTAGGTAAAGACAGTCCCCAAGAGAGAAGGGTTCCTAGTCCTGTGGTCTCCGATAATGAGACAGATTATAATGATGAACAATACCCTCCTGATGAGGATAAGTACAAACAGTTGGAAGACCGTCTGAGCGCCATGGAAATATAGAAGGTTCCCGGTCTGGACTTCGGAGACCTAGGTTTATCCTCTGGGGTGGTAATTCCACATAAGTTCAAGGCACCTGCCTTTGCAAAGTACGACGGAGCTTCCTGTCCTAAGCTGCACCTCCGGTCGTACGTAAGGAAGATCCAATCGTATACAGCTGACAAGAATTTGTGGATCCATTTCTTCCAGGATAGTCTTTTAGGGACTCAACTCGAATGGTTCTATCAGCTGGATGGAGCCAGTATTCGTAACTGGGAGGACTTGGCTACTGCGTTCTACAAGCAGTATAAGTATAATTCCGACCTCGCTCCTACACGTACCCAACTCAAGGGTATGTCACTAGGGACGGGTGAAGGATTTAAGGAGTATGTGCAAAAGTGGAGAGACCTGGCCGGAAGGGTGCAACCACCTTTGACTGACTGTGAGCTTGTTGATATGTTCTTGGGGACCCTGTCTGGTCCGTTCTTCAACCATCTGATTGGGAATTCTTCTGCAGGGTTTACAGACCTTATCTTGACTGGTGAGAGAATAGAAGCTGGTATCAAGTCTGGGAAGATACAAAAGGGTGACTCCTCGAACACCGAGAAAAAACCATTCAAGAAGGAATCCAGTGTTGTTTATGGTTCAAAGAGACAGAATAGGTCCGAACACCGCCAAGATGTCAACGCGGTAGTTATTTCAAAACCGGCCAGTGCTCCTCAACATCACAACCAACAAAGGGAAGAGAGACCTAGAAGGCAATTCACTCCCCTCAGCATGACCTTGTCCCAGATATTGCCACAGTTGCTGAAGACCAATTTGGTAACTCTAAGGGACCCTCCTAAGAATCCCAACAAGACACCTTCAAGGTATAACCCCAACGCCCGCTGCGCTTATCATTCTGACAGCCCGGGGCATGCTACAGATGATTGTTAGACTTTGAGGAACAAGGTTCAGGACCTAATCGATGCAAAGGAGGTCGAGTTCGAAGCGCCCGAGACTCCCAATGTGATCACTGCTCCCTTGCCAAAACATGGCTAGGATCGAGGGACTTTTGTTCATTTGAATTCTGATATTGTATTTTTCTTTGATTATTCAAACAATTATCATGTCAAACTCTCTTATTTCATTAATGCATTGCACGTGTCTATTTTGAAGTAATTGTGTTCACTATATTCAAATTGCTTTCATTTTTTGTGATGTCCAACTCTCGATTAAAAAATTCTAAGCCTTTTGAGGGGCGATGACGAAAACGATACCACGATCTTCACAGTATGCTTTTGAACAGACCCCACTGATGAGGTACAGGCATTGTTTCAAATCCTAAACAGTGGAGTTATAAGGAAGATAATCCCTCGTCAACCCCTTTTAGCCAAAGAAGTTGGAGTTTTTCTTTTCAAAAATTAAAAACCCTTAATCATAACCTGGGGCAGGGTAGTTCTCTCAGTTAATCCAGGTGCACAATGGATGGCATTAAAGAAATCCTTCCGAAACAAAAGACAGTGATGGTCCCGAATAATCATAAAGATAGGCAGTCGTTATCTTTCAAAATAAAAGCCCAATAAGTCAAAACCCATGAAGGAGACTTACAAAACTGGGGCATCCCGCTGACTATAATCATAAAAGAAACAGTTCAGGCAAAAAAAACAGGGATAACAAAAAAGAAAGAGGTCCTACAAACCCTCAACAAAAAAATGACTGCCTATGCAAAATAAACTATCAGTATCTGAACCATCACTGGTACATCAGGGCAAGGACTCAAACAAGATCTAATGCATGATTAGCTGAGTTTAGGTTTGAAGAACATCACGAAGAGCGGGTGGGTACAAATAAAAGTTGAGCCTTTATCCTTTGTTTCTTAAACCGTGAACCAGGCCACGTTATAACCCTTAAAAGTCCTAGCTGAAGCATGGCTTCGTTCGAAAGCATATTGTTACAAAAGGTATCCTGACTCCTGTAGGGCTTGCTGTAAAATCCTGAGTTGACATCACATTTTACAAAATTCACTTGTTTTATTAAAAACTGCATTTTCAAAAACTTCAAGACAGACATAAGCTTTGCATGTTTAAATAACATTGTTTGCATATGACTATTTGTTCAAACAGCAGAGAAATTCGCACGACGAATATCTAGTGAACAAAAATCTTCTCAACGATCACCTCAAGTGGAAAAAACACTTCCAACCAAGGGGCAGACACGATCATTTTCCATTATCTGGGGAAGTCAAGTCAAGATTCAAGGAATCTCTCAAAAATGCCAAATAGCCAGGGGAAAATCTCCGCCTGAGTCACTTGGGGCATTGGACATGAACTCCAGCAACGAATCTTGCATGATCAAACGAAGATCTTCTGGTAATATGACAACACAACACTACTGACAGTGGTAACTCCCTATATTCTGAGAGCGTGGACATAGTCGAAAAAATACTACGCATAATCAAAGACCCGCTAGGTTGACTGGCCTAGGAAAAAACAAGGGCTTCCCAACGAACCAAAAGGGTTCGGGCAAAAATAAGGGATGAAAATAAAAAATTTGTACACCCGGTAAGTCGAAAACCTGAAAAGGCGGCTTGGGCAAAAATGGGTATCCCGGTGGACTGAAAACCCGAAAGGGCGGTCCAGGCAAAATTTAGGGATCAAAGCGTACGACTATGTCCCGTCATCTCGTCACTAGCCTACCAGAAGAAGATTTGTCAATCGGCAGTTGTCAAGCACCTCCATAGGTATCTTCTCTAGCAGAAACTGGGGCAATAAGAATTATCCAAACTGTACAAGTTGCTTTGTCCACCAAGGTACCAGGGTAGGTTCGGCTGAAGAATATGACCAGGATACCTTCACTCCCTGCAGAGTAAGACAAGATTCAGCCATACTCTCCCCAAGCAGAGTTGGTCTCCCATCAGCCCTAAAAAGGCACAGTATCCCCACCAAGTCAGCAACACTCTCCCCAAGCAGAGTTAGTCTACTGTCAACCCTAAGGAAGTTGGGTATCCCCAGAAGATCTCAATATTCCCCAGTGGAGTATACAGACATCCCTCAGCAAGCATCCCCGACAGTCTTAATATTCCTCGACGGAAATATAAGATTGTTCCCCGGCGGAATACCAGACAACCCAGTGGAGCCATTCCCCAGTGCAGTCCAAAAAAAAAGTTTCCCCAGGAGAGTTGAATCAATCTCCCAGGTAGATCCTGGAAGCTTGTCCTCTGCAGAGTACGAATATCTCTCCCGAGCCATATTCAGAAGGTTATCCCCCATCAGAGCCTAACTGGGTTATCCTCAGCAAATTACAACAGAAAGATCGTCCTCAGCGAAGTTTTTCCTATCCCCAACGAAGTTCATCAAAATCCTCTAATAGAGCTTATCAACGGAATCCCCAGCGGAGTTATCATTAAAACCTCAGCGAAGCATCTCTTCTCCATAGAGTAATTCCCCGCAGAGTAATATCTTCACCAGGTTTATTCCCCAACAGAGTCATCTTCTCCTACAGGCTTATTCTTGCAATCATCTTCGTTCATCATCCTCAGCGGAAACGAAGAACTCTACTCTTCAACATCAGCCCAAGATTCAACGAACTTCCCGGCATTCGTCAAGGATTTATTTTCCTAGACGAAGATACATTCATAAACATCACATTGTCATACATCATGATACATGCATATACACATCATATCATACAATCTCATTTATGTTGAGAACATCATTGATTGATCCATATCATGCATTGCGTATGACTCACCTTTACCTTTCAGGAAAGATGCAGTTAAACTCTAAATTCAGTCAATAGAGACAAATTCAGTCAATAAAGACAACCTGTCAATGAAGACAACCCGTCAATGAAGACAACCTGTGAATGAAGACAACCTGTCAATGAAGACAACCCGTCAATAAAGACAACCCGTCAATAAAGACAACCCGTCAATAAAGACAACATGTCAATGAAGACAACCTGTCAATGAAGACAACCCGTCAATGAAGACAACCTGTCAATGAAGACAACCTGTCAATGAAGACAACCTGTCAATGAAGACAGCCCGTCAATGAAGACAACCCATCAATAAAGACAACCCGTCAATAAAGATAACCCGTCCATGAAGACAACCCGTTAAAAGAGACAACTCGTCAAAGAAGACAAAACCTCCCCTGGTTCAGTTAAATCGATTCCTAAAGATTTTTTTGAGGTAACCTGTCAGTAGAGACAACCCATCAACCTTTTGAAGTTCCAAATTCGATACCTGTATCTAGCTAGGGCATATCTGTGAGCGATTGATTGTAGATCTACACCTGTATCCAGCCAGGAAAGTATCTGCATGAGGAGATTGAAGATCAATACCTGTATCTAACCAGGAAATCATCTTTCATTCTCAGGTCAGAGATCTACACCTGTATCCAGCCAGGAAATCTATCTCTACCAACCTTTTGAAGTTCCAGATTTGAAAGCTGTACCTAGCCAGGGCATATCTGTGGATGATTGATTGTAGATCTACACCTGTATCTAGCCAGGAATGTATCTGCATGAAGAGATTGAAGATCAATACCTGTATCTAGCCAGGGCATATCTGTGGACGATTGATTGTAGATCTATACCTGTATCTATCCAGGAAAGTTATCTACATGAAGAGTTTTAAGATCAATACCTGTATCTAGCCAGGAAATCATCTTTCATTCTCAGGTCAGAGGTCTACACCTGTATCCAGCCAGGAAAGTTATCTCGACCAACCTTTTGAAGTTCCAGATTCGATACCTGTATCTAGCCAGGGCATATTTGTGAGCGATTGATTGTAGATCTATAGCTGTATCTAGCCAGGAAAGTATCTGCATGAATATTTTGAAGATCAACACCTATAACAGGCCAGGAAATTATCTTTCTTTCTCAGGTATGCAAGTTCTCGCTAAGGGATCTCTTACGCGAACGACATCTCCAAATGGCATCCATAAGCCCATTCCCGACAAGATTCTGTCACATCCCCAGATGGCATCTATAAGCCCATCCGCCTATCCACCATCTCTCCAAATGGCATCTATAATCCCATTCCCGACATCACATTGCTGACACCACACTATGCGAGTGCAAATTTCTGGGCACTCTAGTGTTCAATCATCCTCCACCTTCGGATCACGAAAGGCACACAAGCCAATCTACATCCTCAGGTCTAAGAAGATTGAACAGGGGCAACTGTTGTACCCCAAAATTTTCCCTCCCATATCTCTCAAGATTTGTCAAGAATCATCTTCAAATGGTTCAAGATTGGCTCAAGGATTAGACAGTCAAATGCCTCCTAAGCCAGTAAAAATTAGGGTTTTGTTTCTTTCAAGGAATTTTAGGTTCTCAATGGTTCAATCAAGTCCCATAGGCCTATATACATTGTCAAGCATCTACATGTCAAATTTCAAGACTCACAGTGCCAAATTCTACAGTCAAAAGCCCTATTGGATTCATAGTCAACTACAGGGGTAAAATGGTCATTTTGCAGTCAAAAGTCAGAATTTTTGGTCAACATCTTATTTTGAGCTCACAATCATCATTTGATCAAGTCTTGATCATGATTCCACAAGTATGGCTCAAAAATCATCAAGATGCCAAAAGTTATTATTTTTGGACAGTAGAAAAGTCAACTGTATCTTGACCAAGGCATAACTTTTTCATGGTTCATCATAAAAATCCCATCCAATGCTCATTTTGAAGGGGATGACATTTCCTACAACTCATCTTCACATTCCAAGTCCAAGAAATGCTCTCACAAAAAGTTATCAATTTCTACATTATAGGTCAATTTCAAAAGTCAACAAAAATGCACTTTAAGTCAAAGACCATAACTTGATATTGGTAAATCCAAATGACATGGGACCAAAGACATTGGTTAGAGGACTTCAAGACCTTTCCAAAATGTCCAAGAACATGTTCATATGATCAAAATTGAGCAAGATATGCATGGGAGAAGTTGGGAAAGTTTTGTGAATTTGCAAAAGTCAACTTTGCTCAAAACACTTTGTTTTTGCTAATGGGCCTCAAATTCCTTCTTGAAACTTTATCCAAGGCTTATGCACGACCCATTGAGATTAAATTGAATTATTTTGTTACTTTTATTAATTAATTGGATTTTTAATTGATTTTAATTCATTTAATTAATTTAAATTGTAGGAAATTCAAAGATATGGTTTTTTCAATCTTTTTGTGAAGCAAACAAGCTCAAGATATGCTGGCAATTCGTGTGCAAATCAAAGGGACAAGAATCTCCCAATTTAGCAACTTTCTTCAATCAAAAAGATTCAAAAATATTTGATTTTCAATCAAATATTGAATCATCATTCCATGGATCTTTGGTGCAAGATTGTAACCTAATTCCCTTCCTCTATAAGTACACAAGTGAACCCTAATGCATTGGACGAGAATTTGCTGCAGAAGAGGCCATAACAACATTGAAAAAAATCAAAGAAAAGTGAAAACTGTTTCCCATAATTTAGCACGATTCAAAGCATTTTGTGGTTTCTAATCTATTGCAGGGGTTCCCAGAGACGTATTGCAATCAGAACCAAGTGCTAAAGCTCCAGAAATCGCCCTAAACAGACCCACGGTTTGCTTGACTTTTCCATAATCGAAACTCATATTTCATGCATAATTAATATGTTTTAATCATTGTTTTGCATTGCTTGAACCTATACAAAGCTAATGATATTGGTTAATTGGATTAAAATGCCCAGAATTACAAGTTACCATTGAAGAAATTTAGGGTTCTTGAGCTTCTAGATTGGGGCTTTACAGCTCAGGAAAAATTAGCACCTCTAATGCCTATGGTTGAAATCGCTGAGACAAGACGAATCAAACACCATCCTCGCGAAATATTTATATAGCACACATGCCTAATCGCTATTATTCGTAGTTGCAGGTTGTGGGGGTTAAAAACCCCCGCTATTTGATTTGTTTTTGTAGGTATTCAGCGAGGAAGATGAAGACGTGTTGATATACCATTGGGCCATTTGAAAAATATGCGCGCGTTTTGGTTTTTACAGCATAGGAATTAATTATTTAATATATTAATTATTTGTTGTTTTACTAATGACTAAAGCAAGTTGGTGGAGTGGTTAAGGAAAACGCGCAATAGGCATTGGGACCTGGGTTCGATTCCCAGGTCCCCCAATATTTGTTTCTATTTTTCATAACGTGATCATATGCAGGATTCCCAATGATGTCGACCGTGTACGTTCCAATCCCAGGCGCCATGTGTTCTTAAGCATAGATCTAATGGCCATGAGGTGCTGACCATGATGTTCCCTAGTCAACCATGCGCTGGACAACCAGAAAGCCAGAGCAGGCTTGTGGCTTAATGGGCTTGGAAGTTACAAACAAGCCTCCTCTTTGGGCCAGCACCCCCCTGGTTAATTATTTTTCTTTTATATTTTTCATTTAATCTTTTTAGTAATTATTATTATTATTATTTAATTAACTCAAATTAATTATTTTTATAATAAATTCAGACAACTAAAAAATGTAAATATTTTTATTATTATTATTTATTAATTTCACTTTATTATTTTGTAAATAAATACTAACAAATTAATTTAGTTAATTAGGTTAAATTTGACTTTTTTTTTCACAATAAATAAAATTAACATAAAATTAGGGTTTTCTTTTGACAATTTTAATCCTTTTTATTTTATTTTATTGAAAACATAAAAAACTAAAAATACTTCTTTATATTAATTAATTAATTAGTTTTAGGTCTAATTTAACTTAATAACCAAAAATTCATTCTTTCTCAAAAGGGGTCAAAACCCTAAGACTTTTCCCGATTCAATTTTTCTCGCGCATGTTTATTCTTGATTCCTATTTTGATCATATTTATGTAACTGTTTCCGAGAATGTAATAGATAATTAGGACTTTTATCGCATTCTGTATTTTCTCGCATTTATTTTTCAAGGGTTATGTTTTTGGCGATGTAAATACCCGACGCCTTGTAATAGAGTAGATTCACTTTCTGTAATTTACTTTCCGCACAATTATTAACTGTTAACTATGCATGACAAGACTTGCTTGAAAAGCAAATCAAAACGTAGCTCACCATAATACATGTGCAAAGATAATCTTAAACTGAATCCTGACACACTCGCACATGCCACTCCTAGGGTACGCCTCACTTGGTTGCCTCGAGGTGGTCATTAAGTATAGGGTGTTTTAGAGGTTGCCCTCCTGTCTAAAGATCCAGTTGCCTCGGATAAAAAAGGATCTAGGACATTAGGGTTATCGCTAAGGCGTCCTACTATTGCTTTGGTGACCACACATGTCCCTATAATCGAATTGACCCGAATAACTCCAACGACGGTGCTACCTACTTCTCAATAGTGAGATAGTACTGTCTAAAGGACTCTTACACAGCTTATTTCCTTAGAGTAGGTAGATTTCTCCTGGGTACTTGCTCTTTCAAAAAACAACAATACTTTTCGCACTTACACTTTCAAAAAGTTTTCAAACAAATACTTCATACACTCTTGAGGACTGATACAAGAGTTGCCTAGAAGTTTTCAAAACGAAACTTTTTTCCAAAACCCACAAACACAAGAAAAGCAAACATTTTTGAAAACATAGTGAGCAAGTACCTAAGAGCCCGTGGATAACCACGGATAGAAAGGGTGCTAACACCTTCCCTTTCTATAATCTACCTCCCGAACCGAGAAACATCTCGAAAAGGAATTTTGCTGTGCTTTTGTCCTTTCCTTGTTGGAGAACATAAAAGACAGTGGCGACTCTTGCTTATCGCGAAATTTCGCGAACCAGCATTTCAAAACAGTCAGTTCTATTTCCACCGATCACATATTGTACTCTCTCTAATAGAGTGTTGGCCTTAAGCAGAAAGTATACATTCTTTCAACTTACCCATTGAGTTATCCCTCGTGGAAGATTTTTGCTTCAACCTTCCTGTACAGCTCTTTGTCTGGATGGATTTGATGTTCCATCTTGAGTTTGTTTCTCAAAGGATGTATTACGGTTGTCTGTTTCATTCCAGTTCATTTCGGGTTTGAATCTGTGATCCCCAACAATATTATTACTTTGGATTTTTGTAAGCTTTGAGCCCTGGTTTGAGAATGTGCATTTATTTTGGCATGAGAATACTTTATCTCCTCAGAAGGAATAATGTGGCATTTCCCCAGGAAGTCATATCTCTCCCCAGGAAGCCATATTTCTATCCCCATGAAGCCATATCTCTCTCCCCAGGAAGCCATATTTCTATCCCCAGAAAGTCATTTCTCTTTGCAATTCCCCTTGACAATGAGTGGATGTCTCTTTATTTGAGATAAGTTTGCATATTACCCTTTCCAGACAGAGTGCCTTGGTTAAAGAAGAAGTTAGGACCCGTTCCAGTTGAAATACCAGAATTTTGGGGAAAACTTATGATATTCAAATCTACCTTCAACTATTGAGTTGGTAGTTTACCGTCATCTGTGAGTCGATATATCTTTAACCTTCAACTATTGAGTTGGTATTTTACCGTCATCTGTGAGTCGGTATATCTTTATCTTCTACCTTCAACTATTGAGTTGGTATTTCACCGTCATCTGTGAGTCGGTATCTTTTTGATCTTCTACCTTCAACTATTAAGTTGGTAGTTTACTGTCATCTGTGAGCCGGTATCTTATTTCTTTTTACCTTCATCCATTGAGTTGGTATTTCACCGTCATTTGTGAGTCGGTATATCTTTATTTTCTACCTTCAACTATTGAGTTGGTAGTTTACCGTCATCTTTGAGTCGGTATTATCTTTATCTTCTACCTTCAACTATTGAGTTGGTATTTCACCGTCATCTGTGAGTCGATATCTTTTTGATCATCTACCTTCAATTATTGAGTTGGTATTTCACCATCATCTATGAGTCGATATCCTTTTGATCTTCTACCTTCAACTATTGAGTCGGTAGTTTACCGTCATCTGTGAGTCGGTATATCTTTATCTTCTACCTTTAACTATTGAGTTGGTAGTTTACCGTCATCTGTGAGTCGGTATATCTTTAACCTTCAACTATTGAGTTGGTATTTCACCGTCATCTGTGAGTCGGTATATCTTTATCTTCTACCTTCAACTATTGAGTTGGTATTTCACCGTCATCTGTGAGTTGGTATCTTTTTGATTTTCTACCTTCAACTATTAAGTTGGTAGTTTACCGTCATCTGTGAGTCGGTATCTTATTTCTTTTTACCTTCATCCATTGAGTTGGTATTTCACTGTCATCTGTGAGTCAGTATTATCTTTATCTTCTACCTTCAACTATTGAGTTGGTAGTTTACCTTCATCTGTGAGTCGGTATTATCTTTATCTTCTACCTTCAACTATTGAGTTGGTATTTCACTGTTATCTGTGAGTCGGTATCCTTTTGATCTTCTACCTTCAACTATTGAGTCGGTAGTTTACCGTCATCTGTGAGTCGGTATATCTTTATCTTCTACCTTTAAGTATTGAGTCGGTAGTTTACCGTCATCTGTGAGTCGGTATATCTTTTTCTTTTACCTTCAACTATTGAGTTGGTAGTTTACCGTCATCTGTGAGCCGGTATCTTATTACTTTTTACCTTCATCTATTGAGTTGGTAGTTCACAGTTATCTGTCGATCGTTATCATTCTTTACTTTTTCCTCAATATTTGAGTTGATGCTACCTTATCTCTTCTTTGGGTTTTACACCAATAGAGTCATGTCTTTGGGTCTACCAGTGATTTATTTTCCTGGTGGGGGTTTCTCCTTTGTTTCTTCATTTTTGTGGCATCCCCAATGATACTCTGCGTCTATTTTGTTCTGTTCATATGCCTCCATAATCATAAGCATTGCATGGCATCTTAGAGACAAAAATAGGGCTTGCTTTATATTTAACTATCTTCAATCGCGTCGACACGAAGATTTGTAACCTTCGTATCTTCGGATAGAATACACTTAAATAAGGGCAGCTGTTGTACCCCAATTTTTGCCCCTAAGATTCCTCTATCATATCATATCAACTCGATCGTAACAAGATCACATTAGGGTTGGTTCTTCCTCTTTTTCTATCTCCTATCTTTAAGTTTGCTCTTGAGGAATCTCCAAGCACCTTGGTTGTGTGTTTTGTATATGTGTTGTTGACTAACTTCTAATCAAAATACAAAAAAAATATTTGTCTTTGTCTTTGTATATTTTTGTTTTGTAGGTACCGAGTCGAAGCATCTGACAAATAAGGATTTCTGGTATCATTTTCCTAAAATCTCTATTTTCAAAGAAAAAGAATTAAAAAAATTCATTTTTTTACTGATGCAATCGATTGCTCTTAGGGTGCAATCGATTGCACATAGTGCATTTTGCGCCATTTTTGAAAAAATACACTGTGCAAATCGATTTGCACTGTAGTGCAATCGATTGCACAGCGTGAAAATTTTAAAAAAAAAAATCAGCATTTTAAACTTGTCAAATTTTGGCTCCAATTTTCCTTCACTTTTGAAAGATGTATCATTAATTCAAATTTTAGTGCCAATCTTTCATTTTTAAAAAGAATTATCATTAATTCAAATTTTGGCTCTAATATTTGAAAGAATTATCATTAATTCAAATTTTGGCTCTAATTTTTGAAAGAGTTATCATTAATTCAAATTTTGGCTCCAAGAATCAATTACCAAATTACCACTAATCCCAATCCTAAAACTCTATAAATAGAGCCCTTATTTCATTCAAATTTCAAGCTTTTGATAGCCAAATCCACCTTGCTAAAAAATCTCTCAATTCTCTCCATCTCCCAAATTCACTCAAAGCTCCATTTTTAAAAAGTTAGTAAGCTTTGCATTGAAGCTTACTAATCTTTGAGCTAAACCTTCATCCAAACACTTTTTCTCCATCAATTCTCTACATCCAATCTTGGTCAATTGATTCTTGTGGTATAATTGAAGCAAATTCTTGAATTTGTTTTGATAATTCTCTAGACCTACCTTTGGTAAGTTGGATAATTCATCTTTCACAATGTGATCTCTTGGTGATCTTTGGGATTGATTCTTTGAGCATTATTTGGTGATTTCAATGGTGTTATTTTCTCATAATTTGATGGAATTTTTGTGCTCAAGTGGATCCATGATCATAAGGTGTTTGATGGAAAGTTTGAACAAGAAATTGCCCTTTTAAAATGCTGTTTTTGCTACTGTTACTGTGTGCAATCGATTAGCACTGTAGTGTAATCAATTGCACGGAAGCAATTTCACGCAGATTTTTGAAAACTGTATTGTGTAAATTGATTTACACAATAGTTCAATCGATTTACACAGGTACATAATGCATTTTTTTCCTTGTTTTGGGGCAGCTTTGATCCAAAATTATTTTTCTACTCACTCCTTTTGATTGTTGGTTTGGATTGCAATTTTAAATGTTCAATTTGTCTTTAAACTCAATGGACTTTGTGATGTAGATGAAGTTGGATAAATGTTAATCAATTCAAATCTATCTAAGAGTGAATTATTTAATTCATTTTTGGTGCTTTGGATTAATGATATGTTTAGTTCTTTAATCCATCTAGAGGAGTGGTTGAATTTAAAGATGAAAGAATTTTGAAATGGTGATCCAAATTAGCTTATCATTTCCCTCCCTCTTCATCTTATCCCTTTCTTTTTTTAATTGTGTTACATGTTAAGGGATGGTGATATCTATATCATTTATCCAAACATGAAGTACATAGATTGCTATTGACCGACCTCAAAATAGGTGTGACTTCTACATAAGTCCACTTACGATTGCTTAACATAGCGCTAAATTTTGTCCCGATTCGAATAAATGATCATTCGTGGTCCAAACTTATGATTGCAAGCCCAAGTATGTTAATTTGATCTCTTTGATCCAATAACCTTGAGATTCATTGTGTGGAGGCTTTGGTTCTCCCAATCCTCTAATGGATCTACAACACCTTTGGTCAACGCGGATCACTTAAACATCGTTGATCGTTACATGTTGCCTTGTGAGAATTCCAAAATGGATGATATACTTGACAAAAAGCAAATGCAACTTGTTGTGTGGAGGCTTTGGTTCTACCAATCCTCTAATGAGTTACAAATGCAAGTTTTGAGATGGTCATCCAACTAACCACTAATTACTAACAATTAACTTTACTTTACGCTTTTATTTTTATGCTTTATGTACCATTTACTTTTAGCATTTTACATTTCATGCTATTTTCATCTTTGCTCACTTGAGAATTTACTTTTATGTCATTTTTATTTTGCTCACTTGAGCTTTTCTTTCTTTTTAAAGACACCTAATAATCAACATGAACCATAAAAATCATTAATGATACTTGGACTACATGGTTACTATCCTTTGCATTATGGAGTGATGGACTTCTTGGACTAGGATTAAAGACCTTGGCCTATCTTGGAGACTTTGTGACTTTATTTGATATTTTGTCTGGAGTTCTTGAGGTTTACCTCAAGACATTGGGTTGTTTGTTTGTTTTGTATGCAGGTTATTGAGATTACGATCTTTGTTTGTAATCTGGAATTCACCCGTATACAGCTGTTACTCTGCCTAATTTTTGCGAAGACTTAAAACACTTGAAGTTTGGTTCTCTCAAGAGGTCTAGTATCTTTTCTTGCTTGGTTTCAATCCGAAGAATGGGAATTCTATATTGACTCATAATGTCAAGTATTGGCTTCTTGTTGGTTAGATAGTTCTTATCCCTAGCTTTTACCTTATGCTTTAGGATAGCCTCTTCTTCTCCTCCCATCTTCTTTAATTTCAAAAATCTTCTCCCTCCTTTAAAAAAAAAACTCTTCTTGTTTTGAAACTTGAAACATTTTCATAATAAACTTGGACTTAGGTCCATGCATCTTCGAAACATTTTCATAAATAAATTTCAATCAATTTAATAATACCTTGACCTTTTTTTGTGAGAAGACTAAAAGTATATCAATCTCATTTCAAACCATTTTGCCACTTTGGCTTTTATCTTTAAACTTTTCTCAAAAGATTAGACTCTTTTCAATCCTTGTAGTGATGCAAACAACTATACTTCTACAATATGTAGTGAAGTGAGATATTTTCCACTTGGGTGTTGAGTGAGACATTGTTGATTTTAAAATCCAAGCCATATCCTCCACTTTGAGATGATGCAAATTCTCCTTTCTCATGATTGTGGGTAGTAAGTATGTTTTTTTCACACGGACAATTGCGATGATGTCTTATCTCATAAAATCAACCAACACACTTGTGTTTCAAATTTTTAAAAGAGGAACTACGTGTACCCTGATCCCCCATTGCACGAAAGGTGGTACGTAGGCACTAAAGGTTCGCAACCGCGGCGGGTGCAAAAATCATAAAAATATTTCTTTTCTCACCTCCACCATCCATTTTATATACAACACATTTTTATAGCCAAAATATACAGATTTTTTCAAAGAGGTTCCTGCGGAGTACCGTAGATGTTTAGGATGCTAATACCTTCCCTTTGCATAACCAACCCCCTTACGTTGAATCTTTCCCCCTCTTTTTGGGTTATTCTCTCTTTTCCCATTCCTTTGGAAACAATAAAGCACGGTGGCGATTTTTATTTTGATTTGTATAAAGTATAGTCAATCCAATGGCTTAGTCTTGCACATTTCTACCGCTACACTCAGCAGCAGTCAGGGATTTATTTTCCCCAATCCAACAGTAGTGCAACAAACTAGCTCACATACGCATAAATTGCATCCATATATCATAAACATTGATAACACGAATGAATTATACTATGCATTTCATACAACATGACTCTACATTTTAGCTAACATTTTACCCTTTTCAGGATAAGATTAAACAATTACCATTAACAATGTTCATAGTTTCTTTTGATACAGTTCATATACGCTCCAGACACGGATGCCATTCTGATACTCATTAAGATTCAACCTTTTGATACAGTTCATATACGCTCCAGATGCGGATGCCATCCTGATACTCATTAAGATTCTACCTTTTGATACAGTTCAGATATGCTCCAGACACAGATGCCATTCTAGTACTCATTCAAGTTTCAACTCTCAGATACAACTCAGATACACTCCAGACACGGATGCCATTCTGATGATCATTCAAAATCATCTCCCAAATACAGTTCAGATATGCTCCATACGCGGATGCCATTATGATACTCACCCAAATTCAACTCTCAGATACAGTTCAGATACGCACCAGACAGAAACGCTATTATGATACTCATTCACACAACTTACAAATTACAGCACAAACAATCACTTTTGGATGGCATCTTTTAAGCGCATATCCTACAGATTTCTATCACCTCTCCAAATTCCATCTTTAAGCCCATTCCCTCAACCATCACATCACCGAGTGCAAATTTCTGGGCACTCTAGTGTCCAATCATCTTCCACCTTCGAGTCACGACTAGCAAAGCACACCAATCTAACTATTCAGGCTTAAGAAGATTGACCAGGGGTAGTTTTTATACCCAAAAAATTTCCCTCTCACTTATCAAGAATTTTCTCACAAGATCTCATTGGGCTTAAGACTGCACCAGGGTTTGATCAGCTCAAGACACCTTCTTATGCATTGATGACCAAAATTAGGGTTTGAGTTCGCACAAGGATTTTTGAATTATCAATGCTTCATATGACTTTCATGGACCATTATGTACCCCCAAGATTACTCATGTCAAGTTTCAAGCCTTGGATCACATTTTTATTCAGTCAATTGAGCAATTGACCTAAAAATCAGTTGTATTGGGAAAAAAGTCAACCATGGCCAATTTACAGTAAAACTTCATAATTCTTGATCCACATAAATATTTTAAACCCATATGTACCATTTGATCAAGTTTGGACCATAATTCCTCAAGAAATTTGATCAAATCTTCAAAAGGGAAAAATGGTCAAAATTAGGGTTTTGATTGGGAAATGGCAATTTCTGAATTTTTACCTAACAAATGGTCAATTGATTTAAGGAATGATCTCAAGAGTCCAATTTAATCATTTTTACCTAATTACATGATTCAAAGCATTGCAAATCCATTGGATTGACAGATGAATTTTGCAGTCAATTGATCAAAAGTCAACTGTATACTGAAAAGTCAAACTTTGACTTTTTTTGGTCAAATTTAAGTGCCAAAGATCACAATTCATCAAAAAATGTCAAAATAGGAAACTTATTCATCAAGAAATCAAGAAATCAAGATTTCATTTTGACAAGTCAAAAATTCTTATTTTTTCATAACTTTGAGCAATTTTTTCATTATGATACAAGATGATTCAAAGGAAACTTCCAACATGAAAGTTTTAGATCTCCATTAAATATACAACTTTTCGTCACACAACTTCTTCCAAAAGTTCTTGGATCTCAAGTTATAATTTTGTGAATACATGCTCATGAACTAAAAAAGACTTAGTGAAATTTTGCCCTAGTTAGGCAGATTTTTGACCTAACTTCATGGCAATTTTTCACATAGTTCCAAGGGGAATATTAAAAATAAATTCAAATATGAGTTGAAAAGAATATTTCAAGATTTACAAAATGTCCAAGAACTCCTTGAGATCATTCTTGAGCAAGGAGAATCGAAAGCAAGAAGTTAGGGTTTTCAAACTTGAATTACAAGCCATTTTGTGAAGAACACTTGACCCAATCTTCAAGCATGTTGTACAAATATTTCTTTACAAGTTTCAAACTTGCTAATAACTCAATAATTTAATGTTTACACAACTGATAGATCCATTATCCAAGCATTTGAGCCATTATCCAAGTTGCATTTCCATTTTGGGAAGAAAGTCACCACTTCCATTTTGGAAAAGTGACTTTAATCACAATGTCTCTTCTTGAGCCCATACATTGTTGTTTCTGACTCCAAAACATTTAAAAGCAAGTAGCAACATATCTACAGCCTGCTAACCACCCTACAAATCCTTGTACTTCACATTGAAACCATGTTTGTCAACTTTGCTTCAAAATTAAGTAACCAAGCCATAACCCTATAACTCAAACCTGGAGTTATTTTGTATGCTAATCTTTTCGATACATATTAACAAGTTCATTGCAAGCTGAGAGACGATTCCAAGCATCCTAAAACTCTCCAAAACACCATTGCTGCACAAAACTGCCACACTTGGCAGTTTTGAGCAAAAACTCATGATCTTCATTTCCACTGGTGCATTTTGAAAACCAATCATTCAAACACCTTCTATACATCATACCAAAGTAATCCAGACCCCTGTTTCAAGACTGTAACTTCTCCATCACTATCCACCATTTTCAAAAATCAAGCTTGCAGGTTGACTTGAGTAGAGAGATTCAGGGACTTTCAAGGCAAAGTAGGAGTTAGAATACACTCAAGGAAGTCCAGGAAAGCTAAACAGATCCTCAGGCCATCTCAAAAGTTTCTCAAACTCCATTCACGACTCCAGTTGCAAGAGGTAAGTTTTCAAACTTCCATCTCTTCATACATGCATCATTTGTTTCTGATTTGTGAAGATAAAATGTAGATATCATTGCTCTAAAACTGACCATGTTCAAAGTTCCCATTTATATTGATTGTGTATAGAGAATTTTGGATTTGAAATTTCTGAGAAAATTAGGTTTCAATTTAGGGCCAGCAAAATTAATCTTCATCTTTGACTTTTAGCTTACATAAGTTATATGGTTAGATTCGTGAGGAAAAATAGCACAACTTTCATGTTTTCATTTTCCATTTTTATTGAGAAATAAATGAGATACAGGTGGTCCGGCTGGCTGAAGGTTGAAGACGAAGTACATGCCATGGAAACATTTTACCTTATGTATTTATTCTTTCATTTAAGTTAACAGATGTACAACCACCCCAGTGGTAAGGCGGCGCGCGTTATTGATAGAGGTCGTGGGTTCGAACCTCAACGCTGCCTTTTGCAAATGTTTTTTACATTTTCTATTTTTTTGTTCCTTCCAGCGCATGGGCCTCCCCCATCCTGGGCCTGGATTTTTTCTAACCTCCCCCCCTGCTTCATATTTTCACCCTGGCCCAATTTATTTATTTTGTTTATTTATTTCATTTTTATTTTTCTTAAATATTTCTTTTCTAAAATACTAAAAATCATAAAAACACAAAAAAATGATAATTTTATATTTTGACTTTATTTTTTTATATTTTTTTTCTATAAACAAAAGAATATTTTATTTACTATACTTTATTTATTTTTATTAACTAAATCTTATAGACTTAATTAATAATTATATTATTTATTTTTCTTCATACCATTTAAAAAATATTATATTTTTAATGCTATAAATATTTTCAAGATAAAAAATGCTAAAACATATACTTTCTTTAAACTTATTTTCTTTTAATCAACTAAATAGAATTAGGGTTTTATTCAAAAATCTTTTCTTAATTAATTTCTTTTATTAATTTAATTTAATTTAATTTAATTTTAATTTAATTATTTTTCTCTAATTATGTTTAGGTTAAAACCTCTTTAATATAAAAATCCAAGCAAAAAAGAATCATTTCTTACCATTTGCATTTGTACTTTATATTTTTCTTCAATTATTTGTACATATTCAATTTGGTTGTAATAGATTAATTAGGTTTATATTATTGCAATCCCCATTCATAAATTGTATACCCCCTCCCACAAGTATTGTAATAGCGTAGTAATTTTAAAATTTACAATTTATCGCTTTCATATATACAATGCTAGTAATTAGGTTTTGTATGGAAAGATTAAAACCAACCAAATAGCAAACCCTAATTCAAGACAAAATCAAGCATGAAAATAATACACTTGCACACAAGCACCCCTAGGGTTATCCCACTTGGTTGCCTTATACAAAATGGCCATATTACGCATCTAAGGTATCTTAGCAAAAACAAACAAATACAAGATCATAGTCCCTCGATGACGCTATCTAAATTGCCTTACAAATGATCTTAGTTCCTAAAGAAAAATTCTAAGATACCTTGTGTGATACGGTGGGAGAACTGACTTGGAGTTTTGCGTTTTTTGTTTGCAAATGTTTCGGTTGAGCAAGAGTCGCCACCGACTTTTTATTTTATCCTAAGGAAAGGTTAAAAAGCACAGGAAAAACCTTTGAGATGTTTTCTTGGGTTCGGGGAGTAGATTATAGAAAGGGAAGGTATTAGCACCCTTTCTATCCATGGTTATCCATGGGCTCTTAGTTACTTGCTTAGATCACTTGCCTTTCCTTTTCAATTGTTTGAAATGGTGCTTTGTGTGTGTGGTTTTGAAAATGTTTTGAAAAAGATGTCTTGTCTAGGCAACCATTGTAACAATTCTTGTTTGAATGTTTTACAAGGGTGTTTGTCTTTTTGAAAAGATGTTTCAATGTTTTTGAAAGTTTGTTTTGAAGTTGTATTGTGATGTGTGTTTTGAAAAATGGCAAGGATTGTTTTGCAAGTTTGGTCAAGTAACCAAGAGCTATCTACCCTAAATTTCTCAAAGATCTTTCTCATGTTTTAACCCTTTTAACAGTGTTGTTTCACCATTGTATTTGGTGAACAACCTTGTGTTAGGATGTTAACGGGACGGGCGCGGGTCATCATTTAGACCATGAATGCAATAGTGTCAAGTATTTTGGCAATTTTCTTGAGGGACTATGATAATTTTGTTTAGGCAACAAGATAGCGTCATCGAGGGACTATGATCATTTCATTTGTTTTTGTTTTGTTTTGTTTTGCCAAAGTACTTGACATGCAAACATGGCCCATTTTTGAATGCAACAAGTGGAGTAACCCTAAGGGTGAAAGTGTGCGTTGTGTTTGTTTTTCATGCATGTTTATCTTGAATTAGGTCAAGCTATTCATTGATTTATTTGCATACAAACCCTAAGTCTAAACATGGCATAATTGAAAGCTTTTAAATGCGGAAATTTAAATGCTAAGCTATTACAACAATGATTATGGGGATGGGGGTACAAGTTTGAATTTGGGGATATTTGACAAGAAAATAAATTCTAAGCTATTACATCCATATCGAATATACAAGACAAATATCTAATATTTAAATAAGTACAAATAAATAAATATCAAATAAAAATGCATTATGCTAAAAAAGATTTTACATGTATGTAAAAGTATTTTTAATGTGAAATATAAACAAAAATAAAAAGGGTCAAATTTGAATATTTTTGTCATTTAGGGCAAAACCCTAGTCTTTAAATAAATAGTAATATTTATTGATTATGTACAATATTTGTTAATTATATACAAAAAATAAAAAGTATATTGTAAAAAGTATTTTTAGTGTCATATATTAATAAAAATAAAAATGTATTATTTTTATATTTTTATCCGAAGTATTCTAATAAATATAATATACAAGTATTTATATATATATTTACTAAACCTATTAAATATAAAAAGATAAAATTAAATATTTATGTATATAAAAAAAATGTGTATTTAAGAAAATATTTTCAAGGTGTAAATAAAAATAATAACTGAAAATAAATATACTTTTTTGTATTATTTTTTAAGGTTTTAGTAAAGAGTATATATATTTATTTACATACATATGTTAAATAAAACAAATAAATGCCAAATAAATGCAAAAAAATGTGGAAAAATATTTTTAGTGTTTTTTTATGTTTGAATAAAAATATTAAGTCAGAATCAAAAAGAAAAATGCAAAAATAACAAATATTTCACATAATGGGCCAGGGGGGTGCAAATGGAAAAAAGGGGTGCAAAAAGTAAGCTGACTCAGGCCCAGCCCAAGTCAACTCTGTCTTCAACCTCCAGCAACCTTTTGAAAACAAAAACGCGCGTTTCTTTGATCAAACACCAACTCCTGATTCCTTGACTTTTATGCAAAACTCACAACACAAATAATGTAGAGCATCAAGTCACGATTCCAAATATGTAAAAAACTTAACCTAACTCTAAGAAACCAGGGAGAATTTCTTCATCCCCAATTTCTGACCTAATTTTTTTCACATGTTCATGGCTAAAATTCTCACAGCACGCTTAACATAAATAAAAACTGATCACATGTATGGCTTCAGGGCTATGAGTAGAGCATGTTTCATTCACAAACCTAAGCCTAACTCTTCATAGATTGAGATATAGAATTTCATAGATTACCTGTTTCAGCTTGACTCGAACAGAGCAATGTAGGTATCTTCAATGGAGTTTGAGCTTTGGTTGAGCTTGCCTGAAGTCCAAGGATGCTTCTCAAATGCCTAGCTTGCTTTGAAACCAACTGTATCGTGCTATGGAAGTCCACCTGCACAGCTTGAAAGTAAAAATGGCAAACGTGGTTAGGGGTGTTACAGCTTGTGTTTAGGGCTTGGGATAGTTTGTGTGGATGGAATGGAATGTATTTGAACTGGTTTTAGCCAAAGTGCACGAGTGGATTGAGCTGTGGACTTCAATTTGCAGGGGGTGCCCTGTTTTTGCAGCAAAATTGTGATTTGGTGTATGAGGAGGTATGAGGGATGGAAGGGTCGTGCCTTAGGTCAGTTTTGATGTGTGGAATCTGTGTACAAAGTTTGTTTTGGTTGGTGTTTACAGGAATGAAAGATGGAGAGTTTTTGCAATGTTTCTTCTCCTTTGAAGTAAGAAAGTGCAAGTTGTGATATAGGCCTATACAATACTGTCAAGCATGTTGCAGCATTTTCTCTTGATCAGTGGGATTTGTCTACCAAACTTTTCCTCAAAGATCTGGCCTGTACTTCAAAGATCATGTATTGACATAAAGTAACACTTTATCAAAATGGCAATTTTGCTTTTTCCAATTAAGGGATAATTCTATGTGCAATGCCCAAAGGGAAGAAATAACACCTTAATACAATGGTTAGGCATTTAATTATTGAGTGTGAAGATGTTTAGAGGCCTGCAAGCTATCATAAACCAAGCTGACTTGAAAATGCAAATGTTATGAACAAGCTTTGGCCATGAACAAAAGTGAGTTTTGGCCAACTTTGCAAATTCTATTCTCTCTAACCACAAGGGTGTTTGAGAAGTTCTTAGATAATTTGGAAAGATTGTAATGTGTACTACAATCCCTCTTTGTAATGCAAATTGAAACTCCAAGTGGAACCATGTGAAAAATGGCCAAGAAGTTGGACAAAAATCCTGCCTAGAATAGGGCAAAATTTCTCTAAGTTAAAAATGTTTTACACCCTTGTTCCAAAAATCATAACTTGAGATAAAAGCTTCCTTTGAGTAAACTTTGTGAATCAAAGTTGTAGGTTTTTCAATGGACTACAACTTTCATGTTTCAAGTTTTGTTTGAATCCATTTGCATCTTGGTGAAAAAATGGGACAAAGTTAGGAAAAAATAAGGAAGTTTCATAACTTAGAAAAATTCTAAGTTATGAAATTTTCTCATTTTAAACCCTAATTTGCAATTTTGGATTTCTTGATGAAAAAGTTTCATAATTTGACATGTCTTGATGAAAAATGAATCTTGGCACTTGATTTTGACCAAAAAGTCAAAGTTTGACTTTTCAGTATACAGTCAAATTTTGATCAGTTGACTGAAAAATTCATCTGTCAATCCTATACATTTGAGATCTTCTGAACTTGTTGAATGGGTCAAGACAATACCATTGAGTCCTTTAGTCCATATATGAGCTTGATTTGCCATTGGTTAGGTCAAACAGTCAAAAACTGCCTTTGTGCAGTCAAAACCCTAAAAATGACCATTTTGCCCTTTTGGTGATCTGATCAAATTTCTTGTGGAGTTGTGATCCAAACTTGACCAAATGGTTCATGTGAGTTCATTATGTTGATGTGGGTCAAAAATCATGAGGTTTGACTGTCAATTGGCCATAGTTGACTTTTTCCCCAATACAGCTGATTTCTAGATCAACTGTCCAATTGACTGGGCAAAGATTGAAGTCAAGGCTTGAAACTTGGTATGGATAAACTTGTGAGTCCAACATGAAGCATGAAAGTAACTTTGGGCCTTTTAGGTCAAAACAATTCTATGCAAACTCAAACCCTAATTTGGGTCAACAATGCAAGGAGGGGTCTTGAGCAGAGCAAACCTTAACTTGGTCTTGAGTTCCAAAATTCTTGTGATGAGAAAATGTTGATGAAATGAGAGGGCAAATTTTGGGGTACAACAGTTGCCCCTGTTCAATCTTCTTGAACCTGAAGAGTTAGATTGGCAAGTTTGCCTTTCGCGTCTCGAAGGTAAAAGGAGATTGGACAATAGAGTGCCCGTAAATTTGCACTCGTCAAAACATAGGTGCGGGAATGGGCTTAAAGATGCCATTTGGAGATGGGATTAAAGATGCCATCTGGAGAGGTGACAGGATCTTGTCGGGGATGCGCTTAAAGATGCCATCTGGAATGTTTATTGAATTGTATGTCGTTGATGAGTGAGTGAGTATCAGAAAGGTATCCATGTTTGGAATATCTCTGGACTGGGGGTCTGAATAAACAATAGATTGACATCCGTGTTTGGAGAATCCGTAAACTGTTTTCAGAAGTGTTGAATCTGAACAAGCGATAGATTAACATCCGTGTTTGGAGAATCCGTAAACTGTTTTCAGAAGTCTTGAAGTTGAATAAGCAATAGATCAGCATCCATGTTGGGAAGCATCCGTAAACTGTTTTCAAAAGTCGAATCTGAACAAGCGATAGATTAACATCCGTGTTTGGAGAATCCGTAAACTGTTTTCAGAAGTTGAAGCTTATTAATTTTATCCTGAAAAGGGTAAAATATTAGCTGAAACACAAAGTTATGTTGCATGAAATGTATGATGCAGTATATCTGCTATATCAATGTTTATGATATATGAATGTAATGAATGCGTATGTAAGCTGAGTAGCTGTCTTGCTGAGGATGGATGAATCCTGGATAGCCGGAGATAATAGAATCTTGACTACTGTCGGGGAAAGTGAATCCTTGACTGCTGCAGGGGATTGCAGGAATCTTTTGATCATTGAAAATGAGAAGTCCTGGGACCGCTGTTGGGGAATCAGGAGCTTGAGCTGTATGCCAATCTACTGGGGATTCCAGGACGAGAGTCTTCATTCTGTTAAAGGTCAGAAATTGGGAGCATACCAATCTTCTGAGGTTTCAAGGATGAGAATCTTCATTCTGTTAACGATTAACCGTTATTTGGTCGATCTCCAGGCTTTCACAGAAACTTGCATTGCTATTTGGTCGTAATCCAGGCTACACAATAACTTGCTAAGCTGTTATCCGGTCAAATCCGGGCTTCACGGCTTGTGTTAAAGATATAGAACTATCTGGTCGACTCCAGGCTTTGTAGTATTCTTGGCTGCTGTCTGGTCGTAATCCAGGCTTCATAGAAACTTGTATTGCTATCTGGTCGTAATCTAGGCTTCACAATAACTTGCTAAGCTGTTATCCGGTCAAATCCGGGCTTCACGACTTGTGTTAAAGTTATACCACTATCTGGTCGACTCCAGGCTTCGTAGTATTCTTGGCTGCTGTCTGGTCGTAATTCAGGCTTCACAAAAACTTTTATTGCTATCTGGTCATAATCCAGGCTTCACAATAACTTTCTAAGCTGTTATTCGGTTAAATCCGGGCGTCACGGCTTGTGTTAAAGATATACCAATATCTGGTCGACTCCAGGCTTCATAGTATTCTTGGCTGCTATCTGGTCGTAATCCAGGCTTCACAGAAACTTTTATTGCTATCTGGTCATAATCTAGGCTTCACAATAACTTGCTAAGCTGTTATCCGGTCAAATCCTGGATTCACGGCTTGTGTTAAAGATATACCACTATCTGGTTGACTCCAGGCTTCGTAGTATTCTTGGCTGCTGTCTGGTCGTAATCCAGGCTTCACAGAAACTTATATTGCTATCTGGTCGTAATCCAGGCTTCACAATAACTTGCTAAGCTGTTATCCGGTCAAATCCGGGCTTTACGGCTTGTGTTAAAGATATACCACTATCTGGTCGACTCTAGGCTTCGTAGTATTCTTGGCTGCTATCTAGTCGTAATCCAGGCTTCACAGAAACTTTTATTGCTATCTGGTCATAATCCAGGCTTCACAATAACTTCCTAAGCTGTTATCCGGTCAAATTCGGGCTTCACGACTTGTGTTAAAGATATACCACTATCTGGTCGACTCTAGGCTTCGTAGTATTCTTGGCTGCTGTCTGGTCGTAATCCAGGCTTCACAAAAACTTTTATTGCTATCTTGTCATAATCCAGGCTTCACAATAACTTGCTAAGCTGTTATCCGGTCAAATTCGGGCTTCACGGCTTGTGTTAAAGATATACCACTTTCTGATCGACTCCAGGCTTCGTAGTATTCTTGGCTGCTGTCTAGTCGTAATCCAGGCTTCACAGAAACTTTTATTGCTATCTGGTTATAATCCAGGCTTCACAATAACTTGCTAAGCTATTATCCGGTCAAATCTGGGCTTCACGACTTGTGTTAAAGATATACCACTATCTGGTCGACTCCAGGCTTCGTAGTATTCTTGGCTGCTGTCTGGTCGTAATCCAGGCTTCACAGAAACTTGTATTTCTATCTGGTCGTAATCCAGGCTTCACAATAACTTGTTTCGGATTAAACTATTATCCTGCCGAATTTGAGCGTCATAGCTTACTCTTAGGAGATACCACTATCTGGTCGTAATCTAGGCTTTGCGGTAGTTTGACACGGTTATCTGGTCGTAATCCGGGCTTCACAATATGCTGTAGAGATCAAGATACTATCCGGTCGAATTCAGGCTTCATAACTTGACTTTTATGAGAATTTGATTTTTGACGACCGTAACTTCCAACAGGTGATGAAGGAACATTTGAACGACCGATCAATTCGAAATGTAATTTGTTTTGGAGAATAAATCCTTGACAAATGTTGGGGAAATAAACCCATAACAGAAGCTGGGGATTGAAAATCCTTTGATTACTGAGGGTGAGAAATCCTTGTCGACTGTTGATTGCTTGGGGAACAAGATCTTCAATTGTTGAGGGAGCTTAGGACCACTGTTGGGGATTGAAAAATCCTTGGTGACTTGTGGGGAGTGAGAATTCTGATGATCTCTATTGGGGAGTTCAGAACCTGGGAGACTCATGCTGGAGAAGTAAGACTGAGAATCTTCAATCTGATGGGAAGTATCTCTGTGGGGAGAGTGTTCACTAATCTATTTCCGCAGGGGATTGATAGTTGGAAGTTTTAGCTCTGCTGGGGATTAACAGTTTTGGCTCCACTGGGAATCCTGAAACTTAACTATGAGGGGAATTAGATTCTGGAAGGTTCTCTTGGCTGGGGAAATCAGCTTTGAGAAAGCTTTTGTTCTGCTGAAGATCCTGAAGTTTAAATCTGTTTGGGGAATTAGGTTCTGGATTTTAACTTTGCTGAGGAATTTGGAGTTTAGTTCGGCTGGGGATTTCCTTTGAAAGGGCATCAAGATATCTATCTGTACCTACAACCTATCAGCAATCGTCTTTCTTGATTTGTAAGCAAATGATTATGTTCAAATGCATATGCCTATTTAACAAAACATTTGACGTTTCTCAAATAAAACATAAGTGTGAAAAAGAAAAAGAAGACAAAGCAAATTTCTGTATTTGGAAAAGTATTTGTATTAACTTTTTATGAGTATCTTTGTACAAAGGAGACATGCATCCTAGTAAGAGGATATTGTCGTAAAAAACTGAAAATTTTATACAAAAGAAAGATGGCTATGCGTAACAATTCCATGGGATTCCATTCTGTTATAGCCTTCACAACTCTGAATATTTTGTCCATACAATGCTTCGTCCGCCGATGATTGGATTGATCAGAAGCTCGGAGCTTGTTGATGAAGAGATTGTTCTTTAAAGTGATCCGACGAGACATAGTCATACGCTTTAATTCCCTAACTTTTGCCTGGATCTCCCTTTCGGGTTTTCAATCCACCGGGAAACCCCTTTTTGCCCAAGTCGCCCTTTCGGGTTTTCAACTTGCCGGGTGTACAGATTTTTTTTGTTTTATCCCTAATTTTTGCCTGAACCGCCCTTTCGGGTTTTCGGTTCACCGGGATGCCCATTTTTGCCCAAGTCTCCCTTTCGGGTTTTCGACTTTTCGGGTTAATTTATGCGTAGTATCTTTTGACTATGTCTGCGTTCGCAGGGTGTGGCAAATCGTCGCCGTCCATGGTGGTTAGAATCATTGCACCACCAGAAAAGATGCTTTTGATCACAAACGGTCCTTCGTAAGTAGGAGTCCATTTGCCCCTGGGATCACTTTGCGGAAAGATGATCCGCTTGATTACAAGATCTCCGACTTGATATACTTGACGCCTGACTTTCTTGTTGAAAGCCTTGATCATCCGTTTTTGGTACGTCTGACCATGGAAAACAAGAGTGAGTCGCTTCTCGTCGATCAAATTGAGTTGATCAAGTCGTGTCTGAATCCAATCGTCTTCACTCAAACCAGCGTCTTTCATAATCCTTAAAGAAGGAATCTGAACTTCCATGGGTAGGAAAACTTCCATGCCATATACCAAAGAAAATGGGGTTGCCCCTGTTGAAGTACGTGTCGTGGTACGATATCCATGCAGAGCAAACGGTAACATCTCATGCCAGTCGTTATAGGTAACTGTCATTTTCTGAATGATCTTCTTGATATTTTTGTTCGCAGCTTCAACAGCACCGTTCATCTTCGGCCGATAGGGAGATGAATTGTGATGATAAATCTTGAACTGTTCGCATAGAGCGGTAATCATAGTATTGTTCAAATTTGTACCGTTGTCTGTGATGATACTTTCGGGGACACCATACCGGCATATGAGGTTCTTCTTGATGAAGCGGGCAACCACATTTTTTGTAACAGAGGAAAAGGAAGCTGCTTCGACCCACTTGGTGAAATAGTCAATAGCGACCAAGATGAAGCGATGTCCGTTGGATGCCGTGGGCTTGATCTCTCCAATCATGTCAATGCCCCACATTGCGAATGGCCAAGGAGCTGTCAAAACGTTGAGAGGAACAGGAGGAATATGAATCTTGTCGGCGTAGACTTGACATTTGTGGCAAGTACGGGAATGTTGATGGCAATCAGCTTCCATGGTAGACCAGTAATAGCCTGCCCTTAGAATCTTCTTAGCCATCGTATGTCCGCTCAAGTGGGTGCCAAATGCGCCACTTTGTATCTCAGTCATGATTAACTCTGCTTCAGCTTTGTCTATACATCGGAGTAAAACACAATCATGGCTGCGCTTATAAAGGATGCCATTGCTCAGGAAGAACTTGGCTGCAAATCTCCTTAAGAACTTTTTGTCATTGACGAAAGCTCCTTCGGGATATTCTCTAGTCTGGAGATACCTTTTGATTTCGTGAAACCAGGGTTGTTCCACTACTTCTTTGGTATTAATCTCATGACAATGCGCAGGTTCATCCATTCGCTCGATGGTGATTTGGGGAGCCTCGTTATCCCAGTTGAGTTTAAACATGGAAGACATTGTAGCCAGAGCATCTGCTAGCTGATTCTCTTCTCGCGGGAAATGCTCGAAGGTGATTTGCTCGAAATGAGGCAACAAAGTCAAGACATGTTCTTTGTATGGGATAAGATTAGGATGTTTGGTGTCCCACTCTCCTTTGATTTGACTGATAGCCAAAGCCGAGTCCCCAAATACGGTCAAAGATTTGATCCCCAAGTCTATAGCAGCCTTGAGACCAAAAATGCAAGCTTCATATTCGGCCATGTTGTTGGTACAGCTGAAACAAAGTCGGGCCGTGAAAGGTGTATGGCAACCTTCCGGGGAAATGAGTACCACACCGATACCGTTTCCAAGTGCATTTGAAGCACCATCAAAGTACAGGGTCCATCGGGATCCATTTTCAGGCCTGTCATACGGTCAGTTACCTTCGATGTTGTCCAAAGTCATGATGTCCTCGTCCGGGAAGTCGAATCTCATGGATTGATAATCTTCGATAGCTTGATGAGCTAGATGGTCAGCTAGTACACTCCCTTTTATAGCTTTTTGGGTAGTATACTGGATGTCATACTCAGTCAGGATCATTTTCCATCTAGCGATTCTTCCAGATAAAGCAGGCTTCTCGAAGATATACTTGATCGGGTCCATTTTGGAAATCATCAAAGTGGTATGAGTCAACATATACTGCCTTAGTCGGCGAGTAACCCATACCAAAGCGCAGCAAGTTTTCTCGAGCAGTGAGTAGCGAGTCTCACAGTCGGTAAAATTTTTGCTAAGGTAATAAATGGCATGCTCTTTTCGACCAGACTCGTCATGTTGGTCCAGTACGCACCCCATTGAGTTATCCAAAACAATCAGATACATGATCAACGGTATTCCTTCAACGGGTGGCATCCGAATAGGAGGTTCTAGAAAATACTCCTTGATCTTATCAAAAGCAGTTTGACAATCATCGTTCCATTCGACTACCTGATCTTTCTTTAATAGTTTGAAAATTGGCTTACAGGTAGACGTCAGGTGAGAGATGAATCTGGCGATATAGTTCAAGCGTCCCAAGAAACCTCTAACCTCCTTTTCAGTACGGGGGGCAGGCATTTCTTGTATAAATTTCACTTTCGCTGGATCGACCTCAATGCCTTTGTTGCTGACAATAAATCCCAGAAGTTTACAAGACCTAACTACAAAAGTTCACTTACTTGGATTCAGCCTGAGTTTGTATTCCTTCAACCTGGCAAACAGCTTTTGTAAATGTTCAAGGTGTTCCTCCTCTGTTTGTGATCGAGCTATCATGTCGTCTACGTAAACTTCAATCTCATGATGTATCATATCATGAAATAAAGCTACCATGGCGCGTTGATAAGTTTCCCCTGCGTTCTTCAGTCCGAACGGCATCACCTTGTAGCAGAAGGTACCCCATTGTATAACAAAAGTTGTTTTCTTCATGTCCTCGGGGGCCATTTTAATCTGGTTGTAGCCCGAGAATCCATCCATGAAGGAAAACACCTTGTGCTGAGCCGTGTTGTCAATCAAAATGTTGATATGTGGTAGCGGAAAATCATCCTTAGAGCTAGCCCTGTTCAAATCCCTGTAGTCCACACACATTCTGACCTTGCCGTCTTTTTTAGGTACTGGCACGATGTTAGCAACCCATTGTGGATAGGATGTAACAGCCAGAAAACCAGCGTTGAATTGTTTCATTACTTCAGCTTTAATCTTCTCAGACATGTCGGGCCTCATTCGGCGGACTTTTTGCTTGATCGGTGGACAGTCCTCTCTTGTAGGGAGACGGTGAACCACGATGTCTGTGTCTAACCCCGACATGTCTTCATAAGACCAGGCGAAGATTTCAACGTATTCATTTAACAGTTGTATTAAGCGCTCCTTGACACTTGGTTCCAGATTGGCACCCACTTGTACTTCTTTCCTGTCTTCCTCTGTTCCTAAGTTGACTGTTTCCAACAACTCTTCATGAGGTAAGATGGCCCTGTCTTCTTGTTGTAGAAGTCTGGCTAGATCTCCCGGTACTTCACAATCTTCTTCATCTTCGTACTCAGCCTGATTGACCAAATCTTTAGAGTTATTGAAGGATACAACAGAATAGTCACCCATGGAATCCGGAGTGGATGGGTACCTGCATTTGTGAGTGTGGGTGTGTGTAAGGGATAGCCATCCTTAAACAAACAAAAATGTAAAAGGAAAGAAAATGAACACAGCAGTTTATAAATGAAAAACATCCAATGAATCATTAAACATGGAATATGATTATGAAGAGAATCAAGCCCTTACAAATGGATCTACATGCCTCGGGCAGGGCATGAGGTGAAAAAATAGTGTGCAGATTGTTTTAGTAATTATTACAGACCAACATGAAATGTTCGAAAGATAAATTACTGATTGATGAAAGTAATGGGAACGAAGTCTTTCGCCTCCCAGTTGTGCAGTCCCCCCTTCAATGGTTGGGAAGATCCAATCTTCAATGTTACCCTCTTCGTCTTCGTCTTCCAAAGCATTGATTCCATGAGGAGAAATCTTGATGGGTGTCTTTTCAATTTTTGAGCGACGCATAGCCTTTTTCCCCGCAACGGTAAATCCCAACCCAAACTTGTCTGTCTTGTGGGGAAAGTCAGGCAACTGTCCCCATGTTGAGCTCTTCCCCTCCTTCATTGCAGCCTTTGCATCTTTCAGAGATGCCATCCTGGCCACCTACTTGGGTACCTCAGCTACTGCCTTTGCTACTGCAACCTCGGGAGCAACTTCCTCGAAGTGTTGGAACGGTGTTTCAATGAATTCTCCATCCACTTCCACATACCGAAAGGAGTTCAGATGACTGATCATGTACTCCTCCTCACCGTGTACAGTTATGATTTTTCCCTTAACAGGGTATTTCAGCATCTGATGTAGAGAAGAAGTGACTGCCCGAGCATTATGGATCCACGGTCTTCCTAGCAAGCAAGAGTATGATGGACGGATGTCCATCACGTAGAAGGTTGAGTGGAACACTTCAGTGCCTACCTTGATGGGAATGTAGACCTCCCCATGCACCATTCTTTTAGACCCGTCAAAGGCCTTGACAATGATATTACTTGGTTTCAGCTCCAAGCCTTCACAATCCAACTGGTCCAGAGCCTTCTTAGGCAGCACATTTAGAGAAGAACCAGTATCGACCAAGACATGGGCGAGAGTGGTTCCTCGGCATTCAACTGACACATGCAATGCGTCATTGTGCTTTCTTCCCTTCGGAGTTAGGTCAGCATCAGAGAAACCCAGGCCGTTGTCGGCGGTAAGGTTGACTACACAATCGTGGAATTGGTCGGCTGAGGTTTCCTGGGGCACATGGGTTGTCTTCAAAAACCTTATCAAAGCTTTGGCATGAGCCTCCGAACAAAGCAGTAGGGCCAACATGGAGATCTTCGAGGGGGTTTTCCCCAGTTGCTCCACCACATCATAATCAGTCTTCTTGATTATTTTCAGAATCTCCTCCATTTCTTTTTTAGAGGTTTCAGGGATGACAAATGGCTGAGCCCTCGTCCTGACGAGCTCTTCCTGGATCCCTTTTCCCTTATCATTGGAAACAGTAGAAGGGACAACCACAGGAGTTACAATTTCTTCAATCATTGGAGTTCTTGCAGATAGTTTTACCGGTGCAGGGGTAACCTTGGGAACAACTGAGGGTCCAAAGATTGCCTTTGGAGGGGAAATCTCTGGAGAGAAAATTCTTCCACATCGGGTAATTTTGCTCGTACCGGCAATGTTTCCAATGTCGGCGGTTTCTTCGTCAGAGCTCTCTTTAATTATCTCAATTTGTTTAACACCGTGGTAGTAGATTTCTCCACCATAATTCCACGGTATCGATTTGTCAGATTTGTAGGGGACGGGCCCAGGCATGGTTATCTTCAACGGTACAGTCTTCGGAGCGGATGTAATCTTAACAGGCCTTTTGGGGACCTTGGAAAGATTGGCGGAAATGGTTATTATTGAAACTTCATTGATAGGAGTTGGAGTAACAGGAGTCTTTTCGAAAAGAATTTGTTGGTTGTCCATTAGGCGTTGGATGCCTATCTTCAATAATGGACAGTCGATTGGTAGGGAGGAACAAATGTAGCAATCTTCTTTACAACCTGGGAAAATCCCAGCCTTCAACAGATTCAACTTGATTGTCAGTAGTGGAGTTATCAGATCATCAACAGTAGAAACAAACAGATCTTCTTCAACAGCATGGACATTGCGACCATGTTTTGGCATTGGAGCGGAGATTACATTTGGTTTCTCAGGGGCGTCGAACTCAACCTCTTTAGCGTCTATCAAATCCTGAATTTTATTCTAAAGTGCCCAGCAATCATTGGTGTCATGCCTGGCGCTGTCAGAATGATAGGCACATTTAGCATTGGGATGATAGTGTGGGGAAGTGGTATTCACAACCTTTGGCGCCTCTCTAATACTGGTGAGATTTAGCTTCAACAAATGGGGAAGAACTTGTGTAGGCGTCATGTTGATGCGGGTGAACTGCCATTGTGGCCGTTCTACCCGTTGCTGATTAGGTCTAGACTGATTGTTACGAGGCTGATCATTTGACAAATTTTGAATCATCACGGCCCCTACAGTCGGCCGGCGCTCAGTTCTTCTCAATCCTTTCTGAGGGTATATAACAGCTGCTTCCTTCTTAGTCGGGAATTGTTTTTTAACAGTTGTAGAGGAAGAGGCATCCCTTTGAATCTTCCCACTCTTAATACCAGCTTCCACCCTTTCGCCAGTCAGAATCAATTCAGTAAACCCTGCGGAAGAACTCCCGATCAAATGGTTGAAGAAAGGGTCAGATAGGGTTCCCAAGAACATATCAACTAGCTCCCTATCTGAAAGAGGTGGCTGCACTCTTTCGGCCAAGTCGCGCCATTTCTGGGCGTATTCTTTGAATCCCTCATTTGAGGCCATCCCCATACTTTGTAACTGAGTACGGGTCGGCGCCAAGTCAGTGTTATATTGATACTGGCGATAAAAGGCAGCTGCCAAATCCTCCCAAATATGCACTTCTGACCTCTTAAGCTGGTAAAACCAATCTAGCTGAGTACCGGACAAGCTGTCCTGGAAGTAGTGTACCCAAAGATTTCTATCGGATGAATGAGGTTGAATTCTTCTGACATATGACCTCAGGTGCATCTTTGGGCAAGATAGACCATCATATTTTGCGAAAGTTGGTACCTTGAATTTGGGAGGGATAACAATCCCAGCAATCAGTCCCAATTCTTCAAAATCTAACCCGGGAACCCTTTGCAACTCCATAGCTCCCAGTCTATCCTCCAGGTTTTTGTATTTGTCGTCCGCTGGCAGGTATTGCTGCTCTGAGTAGTCTTCATCTTCCTCAACCTCTTCCTCTTCAGCCTCAGATTCAGAAGGTAATGTAGCTCCTTTTCCCTTACCGGTCCCCTCATCAGATGTGGAGGGGAATTCAAGAACTCTCCTAGCTTCATTCTTAAATCTTCTTCCCAGTGTAGCTACTCCAACTCTTTTCTTCTTCTTTTTTCCTTTTTCTTGCTCTTTATTCCCTAACAGTGCTTTAAGATCCTCCTGACCCTTTGCCAAGGTCATAAGGAGCTGTTGAAACTGCGAGTTTTGTGCCTGCAGATCTTTGACAGTCTGCTCAATATCCATCTTACTGAAATAAACAGCAGAAAGATAAGGAAACCCGGTGTGGAGACCTGTTTATGCATATGATGAATGATATGTTTATTCATGCAATGCATTCAAGGATTTAGAAATTTAAAATTGTTGCAGACAAAAAGAACACACGTCATATTAATAAAAAGAAATTTTGTCAGTACATAAATGCCCCATGGGTCAAATATTACAAAAACTTCTTAAGGTAAAAAGACATTGCACATCCTCTTTGGTGCGATGTAAGTGTTGAGGGTCTCCTCCTCGTGAAGTCGGCGGGTAAGCTCCAAAACCTTCTTCTCACTGGCGTAGAAGCTGGCTTCAAAAGTATCCCTTTCTTCCTTGAGTTGGATCCAACTCTTCTGCATTTCCTCCCATGATGTTGGCATGTCAGGATGTAGGATGGTGTATGGAACCACTCCTTCCTTAACAGGCTCTTTAATCAAAGGGAGAATATGAGGGTAAGGCATCATAAGACTCTGGGATCGGGTTCGTACCCACTTGAGGTAAGGCTCAAGAGGGATGGAGTTCTTGTGTCCCAGTGTCTTGCTATCTACCTTGTTAGGCATCCTCCAAGCTCTGATGAATCTTTGGCGAAGTCCTTGCGCATCGTTTTCGAAGTCAAAAACTAGGTCAGGGATCAACATGTCATGAGGGCCATCCCTCCGAGCTTATCCAAATTGTCTCAAATCCAGACAAGGGTTATAGGTAATGCATCCCCTAATGCCAAGTAATGGAACATTAGAGAACTCACTACAACGATCGATGATGATGACATTTTCTCTGGACCGAGAACACCAATGTACATCAGAATGTGTGAGGGTCATCAATCGTTGTGACCTCCTTGAACCTTGCTCATTCTTCAAAACATATTGTGGAAGGTGAGAAATAAACCACATTGCAAGGAGAGGAATACAGAACATGAGAACACCTCTCTTCCTCATTGTTCGTGTGTAAAATGAGTGTAGGATGTCCCCAAGTAATGTAGGTATGGGATTCCTGGATAGGAAAATCTTGACAGCATTTACATCTATAAGTTGGTCAGGATTTGGGAACAAGACCAACCCATAAATTAGGAGTGCCACAATCTCTTCAAAGGCTTGTAGATCCAAAGAATTCCAACACTCTTGTGCCTTCTCAAACAAGAATTTTTCCAACAAGCCTTTGACACCACTTATGGTTTCCCAATGCCCGTTGATGTCAGATGGTTGCAAGTGTAGTGCTTGAGCAACATCTTCAGGTTTTGGTTCTTTTTCCGTACCGTTGTAGGGTAGTTGATTAAGAATAGGAATTCTCAGGAGTTGAGAAAATACCTCCAAAGTAGGCACCAATTGGTAGTCGGGGAATGTGAAACAGTGGTGAAGGGGGTCAAAGAACTGGAACAACACTTTCACCATGTCTTCTTCAACGTTGGTGTTGACTAGGCTGAGCAGTCTACCATGTCTTTCACTAAAGAGAGAGCTTTCTGGAATTCTGGATGTAAGCTCCTTGAGTTGAGGAGGGATTCTCACAAGGTTAACTTGGATAGTTTTCCTGCGAAGAATTTCCATGACCTACAAAACAAGAACAAAGATGAAGACCGAAACCCTTGAAATGGTTAGTGGATGCATATGATGCTTTATGATGTTCATGATGTATGCACAAACACATGTACAAGCAAGTCACACAAAACCCTAGTTTCAGGCTTGCATGGGGTTTCATAGGTAAGTACCCTCTTGAGTTTAGTTGGCTTAAAAACTTGTCCTATAAATAGTAACCGGGTTCTAAGGAGCTCAATATCATTGGATTATCTTCCATGTTCATCGTTTTGGTTTAGCCACTTAACTAGCGACCAAAATATTCCAAGAAAACAACCCTCAATGAGTGTAGTATCGAGTATCTACCAACTTCGGACTGCACCAAAGCCGGTCATCTCACTACCCCTAATAAAAGGCCAAGATGGTCAAGGTTCTAGGTCATTAGTGCTTGGTGACATCACTCAGCGGCCCCGTACTCTCCTTGATTGAACTCAAGGGTTACTGGTACTCATAAATATGTCGCACTAATATAGCTATTGCTTCGACCGTGTCGGTATACCCCACACAGTTTCCACAACATATTACTATCTATGAATCTTTCCCAAATCCGGGTGTAGGATTTCAAGCCCAAACAAGAGAACCAAAATGTAAAGCAATCAAAGCAAACAATTAGTCATGCAAAAGGGTGATCTAAGCCCTAAGGTTACTCCACTTTTAGAAAATTTCCCCAGCAGAGTCGCCAGTTCTGTGATACGGTGGGAGAACTGACTTGGGGTTTTGCGTTTTTTGTTCGCAAATGTTTCGGTTGAGCAAGAGTCGCCACCGACTTTTTATTTTATCCTAAGGAAAGGTTAAAAAGCACAGGAAAAACCTTTGAGATGTTTTCTTGGGTTCGGGGAGTAGATTATAGAAAGGGAAGGTATTAGCATCCTTTCTATCCATGGTTATCCATGGGCTCTTAGTTACTTGCTTAGATCACTTGCCTTTGCTTTTCAATTGTTTGAAATGGTGCTTTGTGTGTGTGGTTTTGAAAATGTTTTGAAAAAGATGCCTTGTCTAGGCAACCATTGTAACAATTCTTGTTTGAATGTTTTACAAGGGTGTTTATCTTTTTGAAAAGATGTTTCAATGTTTTTGAAAGTTTGTTTTGAAGTTGTATTGTGATGTGTGTTTTGAAAAATGGCAAGGATTGTTTTGCAAGTTTGGTCAAGTAACCAAGAGATATCTACCATAAATTTCTCAAAGATCTTTCTCATGTTTTAACCCTTTTAACAGTGTCGTTTCACCATTGTATTTGGTGAATAACCTTGTGTTAGGATGTTAACGGGACGGGCGTGGGTCATCGTTTAGACCATGAATGCAATAGTGTCAAGTATTTTGGAAATTTTCTTGAGGGACAATGATCATTTTGTTTAGGCAACAAGATAGCGTCATCGTGGGACTGTGATCATTTCATTTGTTTTTGTTTTGTTTTGTTTTGCCAAAGTACTTGACATGCAAACATGGCCCATTTTTGAAGGCAACAAGTGGAGTAACCCTAAGGGTGCAAGTGTGCATTGTGTTTGTTTTTCATGCATGTTTATCTTGAATTAGGTCAAGCTATTCGTTGATTTATTTGCATACAAACCCTAAGTCTAAACATGGCATAATTGAAAGCTTTTAAATGCGGAAATTTAAATGCTAAGCTATTACAACAATGATTATGGGGATGGGGGTACAAGTTTGAATTTGGGGATATTTGACAAGAAATTAAATTCTAAGCTATTACATCCATATCGAATATACAAGACAAATATCTAATATTTAAATAAGTACAAATAAATAAATATCAAATAAAAATTCATTATGCTAAAAAAGATTTTTCATGTATGTAAAATTATTTTTTAATGTGAAATATAAACAAAAATAAAAAGGGTCAAATTTGAATATTTTTGTCATTTAGGGCAAAACCCTAGTCTTTAAATAAATAGTAATATTTATTGATTATGTACAATATTTGTTAATTATATACAAAAAATAAAAAGTATATTGTAAAAAGTATTTTTAGTGTCATATATTAATAAAAATAAAAATGTATTATTTTTATATTTTTATCCGAAGTATTCTAATAAATATAATATACAAGTATATATATATATATATATATATATATATATATATATATATATATATATATATATATATATATATATATATATATATATATATATATATATATATATATATATTTACTAAACCTATTAAATATAAAAAGATAAAATTAAATATTTATGTATATAAAAAAAATGTGTATTTAAGAAAATATTTTCAAGGTGTAAATAAAAATAGTAACTGAAAATAAATATACTTTTTTGTATTATTTTTTAAGGTTTTAGTAAAAAGTATATATATTTATTTACATACATATGTTAAATAAAACAAATAAATGCCAAATAAATGCAAAAAAATCCAAAAAAATGTGGAAAAATATTTTTAGTGTTTTTTTATGTTTGAATAAAAATATTAAGTCAGAATCAAAAAGAAAAATGCAAAAATAACAAATATTTCACATAATGGGCCAGGGGGGTGCAAGTGGAAAAAAGGTGTGCAAAAAGTAAGCTGACTCAGGCCCAGCCCAAGTCAACTCTGTCTTCAACCTCCAGCAACCTTTTGAAAACAAAAACGCGCGTTTCTTTGATCAAACACCAACTCCTGATTCCTTGACTTTTATGCAAAACTCACAACACAAATAATGTAGAGCATCAAGTCATGATTCCAAATATGTAAAAAACTTAACCTAACTCTAAGAAACCAGGGAGAATTTCTTCATCCCCAATTTCTGACCTAATTTTTTTCACATGTTCATGGCTAAAATTCTCACAGCACGCTTAACATAAATAAAAACTGATCACATGTATGGCTTCAGGGCTATGAGTAGAGCATGTTTCATTCACAAACCTAAGCCTAACTCTTCCTAGATTGAGAGATAGAAGTTCATAGATTACCTGTTTCAGCTTGACTCGAATAGAGCAATGTAGGTATCTTCAATGGAGTTTGAGCTTTGGTTGAGCTTGCCTGAAGTCCAAGGATGCTTCTCAAATGCCTAGCTTGCTTTGAAACCAACTGTATCGTGCTATGGAAGTCCACCTGCACAGCTTGAAAGTAAAAATGGCAAATGTGGTTAGGGGTGTTACAACTTGTGTTTAGGGCTTGGGATAGTTTGTGTGGATGGAATGGAATGTATTTGAACTAGTTTTAGCCAAAGTGCACGAGTGGATTGAGCTGTGGACTTCAATCTGCAGGGGGTGCCCTATTTTTGCAGCAAAACTGTGATTTGGTGTATGAGGAGGTATGAGGGATGGAAGGGTCGTGCCTTAGGTCAGTTTTGATGTGTGGAATCTGTGTACAAAGTTTGTTTTGGCTGGTGTTTACAGGAATGAAAGATGGAGAGTTTTTGCAATGTTTCTTCTCCTTTGAAGTAAGAAAGTGCAAGTCGTGATATAGGCCTATACAATACTCTCAAGCATGTTGCAGCATTTTCTCTTGATCAGTGGGATTTGTCTACCAAACTTTGCCTCAAAGATCTGGCCTGTACTTCAAAGATCATGTATTGACATAAAGTAACACTTTATCAAAATGACAATTTTGCTTTTTCCAATTAAGGGATAATTCTATGTGCAATGCCCAAAGGGAAGAAATAACACCTTAATACAATGGTTAGGCATTTAATTATTGAGTGTGAAGATGTTTAGAGGCCTGCAAGCTATCATAAACCAAGATGACTTGAAAATGCAAATGTTATGAACAAGCTTTGGCCATGAACAAAAGTGAGTTTTGGCCAACTTTGCAAATTCGATTCTCTCTAACCACAAGGGTGTTTGAGTAGTTCTTGTACAATTTGGAAACCTTGGAATGTGTACTACAATCCCTCTTTGTAATGAAAATTGAAACTCCAAGTGAAACCATGTGAAAAATGGCCAAGAAGTTGGACAAAAATCCTGCCTAGAATAGGGCAAAATTTCTCTAAGTTAAAAATGTTTTGCACCCTTGTTCCAAAACTAATAACTTGAGATACAAGCTTCCTTTAAGTAAACTTTGTGAATCAAAGTTGTAGGTTTTGCAATGTACTACAACTTTCATGTTTCAAGTTTTGTTTGAATCCATTTTCATCTTGGTGAAAAAATGGGACAAAGTTAGGAAAAAATAAGGAAGTTTCATAACTTAGAAAAATTCTAAGTTATGAAATTTTCTCATTTTAAACGCTAATTTGCAATTTTGGATTTCTTGATGAACAAGTTTCATAATTTGACATGTCTTGATGAAAAATGAATCTTGGCACTTGATTTTGACCAAAAAGTCAAAGTTTGACTTTTCAGTATACAGTCAAATTTTGATCAGTTGACTGAAAAATTCATCTGTCAATCCTATGCATTTGAGATCTTCTGAACTTGTTGAATGGGTCAAGACAATACCATTGAGTCATTGAGTCCATATATGAGCTTGATTTGCCATTGGTTAGGTCAAACAGTCAAAAATTGCCTTTGTGCAGTCAAAACCCTAAAAATGACCATTTTGCCCTTTTGGTGATCTGATCAAATTTCTTGTGGAGTTGTGATCCAAACTTGACCAAATGGTTCATGTGAGTTCATTATGTTGACGTGGGTCAAAAATCATGAGGTTTGACTGTCAATTGGCCATAGTTGACTTTTTCCCCAATACAACTGATTTCTAGGTCAACTGTCCAATTGACTGGGCAAAGATTGGAGTCAAGGCTTGAAACTTGGTATGGATAAACTTGTGAGCCCAACATGAAGCATGAAAGTCACTTTGGGAATTTTAGGTCAAAACAACCCTATGCAAACTCAAACAATGCAAGGAGGGTTCTTGAGCAGAGCAAACCTTAACTTGATCTTGAGTTCCGAAAGTCTTGTGATGAGAAAATGTTGATGAAATGAGAGGGAAAATTTTGGGGTACAACACCTTTCAACATTGCTAATCATGGTTATATGATGACCCACGCCCGACCCGTTAACATCCAAAGATAGGGTTGCTTACCAAATCAATTGTAAGACAACAATGTCAAAGGAAAAGAAAATGAACAATAAAGACATTTGAGTAGGTAGGTTTCTCCTAATTACTTGCTCCATTTCAAACAAAATATCCTTTCTATTTTCAAAAACAAACACTTACACTTTCAAAACATCTTACAAAACTTGAAAACATTTTCAAAAGATCAAACATCTTTGTATACATTCTCACGAACAAGAATCATTACAAAGATTGCCTAAACAATGGCCTCTTTACAAAATACTTTAAAAAACCACACAAAACACAATTTCAAACAAAAGCAAGTGATCTAGCAAGTAACTAAGAGCCCATGGAAAACCATGGATAAAAAGGGTGCTAATACCTTCCCTTTTTATGATCTACCCCCCGAACCCAAGAAACAATCTCAAAGGTCTTTCCTTTGCTTTTTAACCTTTCCTTTTGGATAAAATAAAAGTTGGTGGTGACTCTTGCTAACCGCAACATTTGCGATAAAATGCAAAAACTTCAAGTCAGTTCTCCCACCGTATCACAAAACTGGCGACTCTGTTGGGGATAATTCTAAAAGTGGGGTTACCTTAGGGATAGTTCATATTTATTTGCTTAAATTGTTTGACTTGTATGCTTTACATTATGGTTCTTTGTTTGGGTTTGAATCCTCTACTAGAATTTAGGATACATTATAGGTAAGTAGCAATACGTTGTGAAAACTGTGTGGGGTATACCGACATGGTCTAAGCAATAGCTATGTTAGTGCGACATATTTGTGTGTACCGGTAGCCTTTGAGTTAATCAAAGAGAATACGGGGCCGCTGAGTGATGTCATAAAGGACTAATGAACTTTTAGAACCTTTACTTGACCAACTTGGCCTTTAGGATGTAGTGAGATGACCGGCTTTGGTGCAGTCCGAAGTTGGTAGATACTCAATACTACACTCACTGAGGTTTGGTTTCTTGGGATGTTTCGGTCGCCATTAAAGAGGCTTGTGATGAAACAATGACCAAGGAAACAAACCAGTGATATTGAGCTCCTTAGAACCCGATTACTAGGAAAGGTTTAAGCCAACTAAACTTCAAGAGGGTCTTACCTATAAAACCCCATGCAAGCCTAAACCTAAGGACTTGTTTTCTTTTTTTGTATATGCATACTTATACATAACATCATGAACATCATGAACATCATATAGATCCACTAACCATTTCAAGGATTTTCAGATTCATCTTTGTTCTTGTTTAGTAGGATATAAATTCACTTCGCAGGAAAACTATTCAAGTCAATCTTTTAAGGATCCCTCCACAACTTAAGGAGCTAGCTTCAAGGATTCCTGAAAACTCTCCATTCACCGAGAGACATGGTCGCCTACTCAACTTGGTCACCTCCAACACAGATGAGGACATGATGAATTCTTGAGTAGTCTTTAGTACTTGAGACTCCTATGAGCATGAGGAGGTGTCTTGAACCATTTGTCTTGAAAATGGCAGGGAAAATTTGGGGTACAACAGCTTCCCCAGTTCAATCTTCTTAAACTTGAAGAGTTAGATTTACATGTCTGCCATTCGTGATCTGAAGGTGGAAGAGGATTGAAAACTTAAGTGCCCAGAAATTTTCACTCACATGTGCATGAAGTAACAATGTTGGTTGATTGTACTGCTTGAACAAGATTAAAGATGACATTCAGAGAAGGTGATAGGATGCTGCCGAAGATGGGCTTATAGATACCATCTAAAGTAAATGTTGATAGGAGTATCATAATGAAAAGGGTAAAATATTAGCTGAAACACAAAGTTATGTTGCATGAAATGTATGATGCAGTATATCTGCTATATCAATGTTTATGATATATGAATGTAATGAATGCGTATGTAAGCTGAGTAGCTGTCTTGCTGAGGATGGATGAATCCTGGATAGCCGGAGATAATAGAATCTTGACTACTGCCAGGGAAAGTGAATCCTTGACTACTGCAGGGGATTGCAGGAATCTTTTGATCATTGAAAATGAGAAGTCCTGGTACCGCTGTTGGGGAATCAGGAGCTTGAGCTGTATGCCAATCTACTGGGGATTCCAGGACGAGAGTCTTCATTCTGTTAAAGGTCAGAAATTGGGAGCATACCAATCTTCTGAGGTTTCAAGGATGAGAATCTTCATTCTGTTAACGATTAACCGTTATCTGGTCGATCTCCAGGCTTTCACAGAAACTTGCATTGCTATTTGGTCGTAATCCAGGCTTCACAATAACTTGCTAAGCTGTTATCCGGTCAAATCCAGGCTTTACGGCTTGTGTTAAAGATATACCACTATCTGGTCGACTCCAGGCTTCGTAGTATTCTTGGCTGCTGTCTGGTCGTAATCCAGGCTTCATAGAAACTTGTATTGCTATCTGGTCGTAATCCAGGCTTCACAATAACTTGCTAAGCTGTTATCCGGTCAAATCCGAGCTTCACGGCTTGTGTTAAAGATATACCACTATCTGGTCGACTCCAGGCTTCGTAGTATTCTTGGCTGCTGTCTGGTCGGAATCCAGGCTTCACAGAAACTTTTATTGCTATCTGGTCATAATCCAGGCTTCACAATAACTTGCTAAGCTGTTATCCAGTCAAATCCGGGCTTCACGGCTTATGTTAAAGATATACCACTATCTGGTCGACTCCAGGCTTCGTAGTATTCTTGGCTGCTGTCTGGTCATAATCCAGGCTTCACAAAAACTTTTATTGCTATTTGGTCATAATCCAGGCTTCACAATAACTTGCTAAGCTGTTATCCGGTCAAATCCGGGCTTCACGGCTTGTGTTAAAGATATACCACTATCTGGTCGACTCCAGGCTTCGTAGTATTCTTGGCTGCTGTCTGGTCGTAATCCAGGCTTCACAAAAACTTTTATTGCTATCTGGTCGTAATCCAGGCTTCACAATAACTTGCTAAGTTGTTATCCGGTCAAATCTGGGCTTCACGCATTGTGTTGAAGATATACCACTATCTGGTCGACTCCAGGCTTCGTAGTATTCTTGGCTACTGTCTGGTCGTAATCCAGGCTTCACAGAAACTTTTATTGCTATCTGGTCATAATCCAGGCTTCACAATAACTTGCTAAGCTGTTATCCGGTCAAATCCGGGCTTCACGGCTTGTGTTAAAGATATACCACTATCTGGTCGACTCTAGGCTTCGTAGTATTCTTGGCTGCTGTCTGGTCGTAATCCAGGCTTCACAGAAACTTTTATTGCTATCTGGTCATAATCCAGGCTTCACAATAACTTGCTAAGCTGTTATCCGGTCAAATCCGGGCTTCACGGCTTGTGTTAAAGATATACCACTTTCTGGTCGACTCCAGGCTTCGTAGTAATCTTGGCTGCTGTCTGGTCATAATCCAGGCTTCACAGAAACTTTTATTGCTATCTGGACATAATCCAGGCTTCACAATAACTTGCTGAGCTATTATCTGGTCAAATCTGGGCTTCACGGCTTGTGTTAAAGATATACCACTATCTGGTCGACTCCAGGCTTCGTAGTATTCTTGGCTGCTGTCTGGTCGTAATCCAGGCTTCACAGAAACTTGTATTGCTATCTGGTCGTAATCCAGGCTTCACAATAACTTGTTGAGGATTAAACTATTATCCGGTCGAATCCGGGCTTCATAGCTTACTCTTAGGAGATACCATTATCTTGTCGTAATCCAGGCTTCGCGGTAGTTTGACACTGTTATCCGGTCGTAATCCGGGCTTCACAATATGCTGTAGAGATCAAGATACTATCCGGTCGAATCTGGGCTTCATAACTTGAATTTTGTGAGAATTTGATTTTTGACGACCGTAACTTCCAACAGGTGATGAAGGAACATTTGAACGACCGATCAATTCAAAATGTAATTTGTTTTGGAGAATAAATCCTTGACAAATGTTGGGGAAATAAACCCTCAACCGAAGCTGAGGATTGAAAATCCTTTGATTACTGAGGGTGAGAAATCCTTGTCGACTGTTGATTGCTTGGGGAACAAGATCTTCAATTGTTGAGGGATCTTAGGACCACTGCTGGGGATTGAAAAATCCTTGGTGACTTGTGGGGAGTGAGAATTCTGATGATCTCTACTGGGGAGTTCAGAACCTTAGAGACTCATGCTAGAGAAGTAAGACTGAGAATCTTCAATCTGATGGGAAGCATCTCTGTGGGGAGAGTGTTCACTAATCTGGTTCCGCAAGGGATTGATAGTTGGAAGTTTTAGCTCTGCTGGGGATTAACAGTTTTGGCTCCACTGGGAATCCTGAAACTTAACTCTGAGGGGAATTAGATTCTGGAAGGTTCTCTTGGCTGGGGAAATCAGCTTTGAGAAAGCTTTTGTTCTGCTGAAGATCCTGAAGTTTAAATCTGTTTGGGGAATTAGGTTCTGGATTTTAACTTTGCTGAGGAATTTGGAGTTTAGTTCCGCTGGGGATTTCCTTTGAAAGGGCATCAAGATATCTATCTGTACCTTCAACTTATCAGCAATCATCTTTCTTGATTTGTAAGCAAATGATTATGTTCAAATGCATATGCCTATTTAACAAAACATTGGACGTTTCTCAAATAAAACATAAGTGTGAAAAAGAAAAAGAAGACAAAGCAAATTTTTGTATTTCGAAAAGTATTTGTATTAACTTTTTATGAGTATCTTTGTACAAAGGAGACAGGCATCCTAGTAAGAGGATGTTGTCGTAAAAAATTGAAAATTTTATACAAAAGAAAGATGGCTATGCGTAACAATTCCATGGGATTCCATTCTGTTATAGCCTTCACAACTCTGAATATTTTGTCCATTCAATGCTTCGTCCGCCGATGATTGGATTGATCAGAAGCTCGGAGCTTGTTGATGAAGAGATTGTTCTTTAAAGTGATCCGACGAGACATAGTCATACGCTTTAATTCCCTAACTTTTGCCTGGATCGCCCTTTCGGGTTTTCAATCCACCGGGAAACCCCTTTTTGTCCAAGTCGCCCTTTCGGGTTTTCAACTTGCCGAGTGTACAGATTTTTTTTGTTTTATCCCTAATTTTTGCCTGAACCGCCCTTTCGGGTTTTCGGTTCACCGGGATGCCCATTTTTACCCAAGTCTCCCTTTCGGGTTTTCGACTTGTCGGGTTAATTTATGCGTAGTATCTTTTGACTATATCTGTGTTCGCAGGGTGTGGCAAATCGTCGCCGTCCATGGTGGTCATAATCATTGCACCACCAGAAAAGATGCTTTTGATCACAAACAGTCCTTCGTAAGTAGGAGTCCATTTGCCCCTGGGATCACTTTGCGGAAAGATGATCCGCTTGATTACAAGATCTCCGACTTGATATACTTGATGCCTGACTTTCTTGTTGAAAGCCTTGATCATCCGTTTTTGGTACGTCTGACCATGGCAAACAGCAGTGAGTCGCTTCTCGTCGATCAAATTGAGTTGATCAAGTCGGGTCTGAATCCAATCGTCTTCACTCAAACCAGCGTCTTTCATAATCCTTAAAGAAGGAATCTGAACTTCCATGGGTAGGACAGCTTCCATGCCATATACCAAAGAAAATGGGGTTGCCCCTGTTGAAGTACGTGCCGTGATACGATATCCATGCAGAGCAAACGGTAACATCTCATGCCAGTCCTTATAGGTAACTGTCATTTTCTGAATGATCTTCTTGATATTTTTGTTCGCAGCTTCAACAGCACCGTTCATCTTCGGCCGATAGGGAGATGAATTGTGATGATAAATCTTGAACTGTTCACATAGAGCGGTAATCATAGTATTGTTCAGATTTGTACCGTTGTCTGTGATGATCCTGTCGGGGACACCATACCGACATATGAGGTTCTGCTTGATGAAGCGGGCAACCACATTTTTTGTAACAGAGGCAAAGGAAGCTGCTTCGACCCACTTTGTGAAATAGTCAATAGCGACCAAGATGAAGCGATGTCCGTTGGATGTCGTGGGCTTGATCTCTCCAATCATGTCAATTCCCCACATTGCGAATGGCCAAGGAGCTGTCAAAACGTTGAGAGGAACAGGAGGAATATGAATCTTGTCAGTGTAGACTTGACATTTGTGGCAAGTATGGGAATGTTGATGGCAATCAGCTTCCATGGTAGACCAGTAATAGCCTGCCCTTAGAATCTTCTTAGCCATCATATGTCCGCTCAAGTGGGTGCCAAATACGCCACTGTGTATCTCAGTCATGATTAACTCTGCTTCAGCTTTGTCTATACATCGGAGTAAAACATAATCATGGCTGCGCTTATAAAGGATGCCATTGCTCAGGAAGAACTTGGCTGCAAATCTCCTTAAGAACATTTTGTCATTGACGGAATCTCCTTCGGGATATTCTCTAGTCTGGAGATACCTTTTGATTTCGTGAAACCAGGGTTGTTCCACTACTTCTTTGGTATTAATCTCATGACAATGCGCAGGTTCATCCATTCGCTCGATGGTGATTTGGGGAGCTTCGTTATCCCAATTGAGTTTAAACATGGAAGACATTGTAGCCAGAGCATCTGCTAGCTGATTCTCTTCTCGCGGGAAATGCTCGAAGGTGATTTGCTCGAAATGAGGCAACAAAGTCAAGACATGTTCTTTGTATGGGATAAGATTAGGATGTTTGGTGTCCCACTCTCCTTTGATTTGACTGATAACCAAATCCAAGTCCCCAAATACGGTCAAAGATTTGATCCCCAAGTCTATAGCAGCCTTGAGACCAAAAATGCAAGCTTCATATTCGGCCATGTTGTTGGTACAGCTGAAACAAAGTCGGGCCGTGAAAGGTGTATGGCAACCTTCCGGGGAAATGAGTACCGCACTGATACCGTTTCCAAGTGCATTTGAAGCACCATCAAAGTACAGGGTCCATCAGGATCCATTTTCAGGTCCGTCATACGGTCCGTTACCTTCGATGTTGTCCAAAGTCATGATGTCCTCGTCCGGGAAGTCGAATCTCATGGATTGATAATCTTTGATAGCTTGATGAGCTAGATGGTCAGCTAGTACACTCCCTTTTATAGCTTTTTGGGTAGTATACTGGATGTCATACTCAGTCAGGATCATTTTCCATCTAGCGATTCTTCCAGAAAAAGTAGGCTTCTCGAAGATATACTTGATCGGGTCCATTTTGGAAATCAACAGTGGTATGAGTCAACATATACTGCCTTAGTCGGCGAGCAGCCCATACCAAAGCGCAACAAGTTTTCTCGAGCAGTGAGTAGCGAGTCTCACAGTCGGTAAACTTTTTGCTAAGGTAATAAATGGCATGCTCTTTTCGACCAGACTCGTCATGTTTGCCCAGTACGCACCCCATTGAGTTATCCAAAACAGTCAGATACATGATCAACGGTCTTCCTTCGACGGGTGGCATCAGAATAGGAGGTTCTAGCAAATACTCCTTGATCTTATCAAAAGCAGTTTGACAATCATCGTTCCATTCGACTACCTGATCTTTCTTTAATAGTTTGAAAATTGGCTTACAGGTAGACGTCAGGTGAGAGATGAATCTGGCGATATAGTTCAAGCGTCCCAAGAATCCTCTAACCTCCTTTTTAGTATGGGGGGCAGGCATTTCTTGTATAGATTTCACTTTCGCTGGATCGACCTCAATGCCTTTTTTGCTGACAATAAATCCCAGAAGTTTACTAGACCTAACTCCAAAAGTGCACTTACTTGGATTCAGCCTGAGTTTGTATTCCTTCAACCTGGCAAACAGCTTTTGTAAATGTTCAAGGTGTTCCTCCTCTGTTTGTGATCAAGCTATCATGTCGTCTACGTAAACTTCAATCTCATGATGTATCATATCATGAAATAAAGCTACCATGGTGCTTTGATAAGTTGCCCCTGCGTTCTTCAGTCTGAACGGCATCACCTTATAGCAGAAGGTACCCCACTGTGTAACAAAAGTTGTTTTCTCCATGTCCTCGGGGGCCATTTTAATCTGGTTGTAGCCCGAGAATCCGTCCATGAAGGAAAACACCTTGTGCTGAGCCGTGTTGTCAATCAAAATGTCGATATGTGGTAACGGAAAATCATCCTTAGGGCTAGCCCTGTTCAAATCCCGGTAGTCCACACACATTCTGACCTTTCCGTCTTTTTTAGGTACTGGTACGATGTTAGCAACCCATTGTGGATAGGATGTAACAGCCAGAAAACCAGCGTTGAATTGTTTCATTACTTTAGCTTTAATCTTCTCAGACATGTTGGGCCTTATTCGGCGGACTTTTTGCTTGATCGGTGGACAGTCCTCTCTTGTAGGGAGACAGTGAACCACGATGTCTGTGTCTAACCCCGGCATGTCTTCATCAGACCAGGCAAAGATTTCAACATATTCATTTAACAGCTGTATTAAGCGCTCCTTGACACTTGGTTCCAGATTGGCACCCACTTGTACTTCTTTCCTGTCTTCCTCTGTTCCTAAGTTGACTATTTCCAACAACTCTTCATGAGGTAAGATGGCCCTCTCTTCTTGTTGTAGAAGTCTGGCTAGCTCTCCCGGTACTTCACAATCTTCGTCATCTTCGTACTCAGCCTGATTGACCAAATCTTTAGAGGTATTGAAGGATACAACAGAATAGTCACCCATGGAATCCGGAGTGGATGGGTACTTGCATTTGTGAGTGTGGGTGTGTGTAAGGGATAGCCATCCTTAAACAAAAAAAATGTAAAAGGAAAGAAAATGAACACAGCAGTTTATAAATGAAAAACGTCCAATGAATCATTAAACATGGCATATGATTATGAAGAGAATCAAGCCCTTACAAATGGACCTACATGCCTCGGGCAGGGCATGAGGTGAAAAAATAGTGTGCAGATTGTTTTAGTAATTATTACAGACCAACAAGAAATGTTCGAAAGATAAATTACTGATTGATGAAAGTAATGGGAACGAAGTCTTTCGCCTCCCAGTTGTGCAGTCCCCCTTCAATGGTTGGGAAGATCCAATCTTCAATGTTACCCTCTTCGTCTTCGTATTCCAAAGCATTGATTCCATGAGGAGAAATCTTGATGGGTGTCTTTTCAATTTTTGAGCGACGCATAGCCTTTTGCCCCGCAGCGGTAAATCCCAACCCAAACTTGTCTGTCTTGTGGGGAAAGTCAGGCAAATGTCCCCATGTTGAGCTCTTCCCCTCCTTCATTGCAGCCTTTGCGTCTTTCAGAGATGCCATCCTGGCCACCTGCTTGGGTACCTCAGCTACTGCCTTTGCTACTGCAACCTCGGGAGCAACTTCCTCGAAGTGTTGGAACGGTGTTTCAATGAATTCGCCATCCACTTCCACATACCGAAAGGAGTTCAGATGATTGATCATGTACTCCTCCTCACCGTGTACAGTTATTATTTTTCCCTTAACAGGGTATTTCAGCATCTGATGTAGAGAAGAAGTGACTGCCCCAGCCTTATGTATCCACGGTCTTCCTAGCAAGCAAGAGTATGATGGACGGATGCCCATCACGTAGAAGGTTGAGTGGAACACTTCAGTTCCTACCTTGATGGGAATGTCGACCTCCCCATGCACCATTCTTTTAGACCCGTCAAAGGCCCTGACAATGATATTACTTGGTTTCAGCTCCAAGCCTTCACAATCCAACCGGTCCAGAGCCTTCTTAGGCAGCACATTTAGAGAAGAACCAGTATAGACCAAGACATGGGCGAGAGTGGTTCCTCGGCATTCAACTGACACATGCAATGCGTCATTGTGCTTTCTTCCCTTCGGAGTTAGGTCAGCATCAGAGAAACCCAGGCCGTTGTCGGCGGTAAGGCTGGCTACACAATCCTGGAATTGGTCAGCTGAGGTTTCCTGGGGCACATGGACTGTCTTCAAAAACCTTATCAAAGCTTTGGCATGAGCCTCTGAACAAAGCAGTAGGGCCAACATGGAGATCTTCGAGGGGGTTTGCCCCAGTTGCTTCACCACATCATAATCACCCTTCTTGATTATTTTCAAAATCTCCTCCATTTCTTTTTTAGAGGTTTCGGGGATGACCAATGGCTGAGCCCTCGTCCTGACGAGCTCTTCCTGGATCCTTTTTCCCTTATCATTGGCAACAACAGAAGGGACAACCACAGGAGTTACAATTTCTTCAATTATTGGAGTTCTTACAGATAGTTTTACCGGTGCAGGGGTAACCTTGGGAACAACTGAGGGTCCAAAGATTGCCTTTGTAGGGGAAATCTCTGGAGAGAAAATTCTTCCACTTCGGGTAATTTTGCTCGTACCGGCAATGTTTCCAATGTCGGCGGTTTCTTCGTCAGAGCTCTCTTCAGTTATCTCAATTTGTTTAACACCGTGGTAGTAGATTTCTCCACCATAATTCCACGGTATCGATTTGTCAGATTTGTAGGGGACGGGCCCAGGCATGGTTATCTTCAACGGTACAGTCTTCGGAGCGGATGTAATCTTAATAGGCCTTTTGGGGACCTTGGAAAGATTGGCGGAAATGGTTATTATTGAAACTTCATTGATAGGAGTTGGAGTAACAGGAGTCTTTTCGAAAAGAATTTGTTGGTTGTCCATTAGGCGTTGTATGCCTATCTTCAGTAATGGACAGTCGATTGGTAGGGAGGAACAAATGTAGCAATATTCTTTACAACCTGGGAAAATCCCAGCCTTCAACAGATTCAACTTGATTGTCAGTAGTGGAGTTATCAGATCATCAATAGTAGAAACAAACAGATCTTCTTCAACAGCATGGACATTGCGACCATGTTTTGGCATTGGAGTGGAGATTACATTTGGCTTCTCAGGGGCGTCGAACTCAACCTCTTTAGCGTCTATCAAATCCTGAATTTTATTCTTAAGCACCCAGCAATCGTTTGTGTCATGCCCGGCGCTGTCAGAATGATAGGCACATTTAGCATTGGGATGATAGTGTGGGGAAGTGGTATTCATAACCTTTGGCGCCTCTCTAATACTAGTGAGATTTAGCTTCAACAAATGGGGAAGAACTTGTGCAGGCGTCATGTTGATGTGAGTGAACTACCGTTGTGGCTGTTCTACCCGTTGCTGATTAGGTCTAGACTGATTGTTACGAGGCTGATCATTTGACGAATTTTGAATCATCACGGCCCCTACAGTCGGCCGACACTCAGTTCTTCTCAATCCTTTCTGAGGGTATATAACAACTGCTTCCTTCTTAGCCGGGAATGGTTTTTTAACAGTTGTGGAGGCAGAGGCATCCTCTTGAATCTTCCCACTCTTAATACCAGCTTCCACTCTTTCACCAGTCAGAATCAATTCAGTAAACCCTACGGAAGAACTCCTGATCAAATGGTTGAAGAAAGGGCCAGATAGGGTTCCCAAGAACATATCAACTAGCTCCCTATCTGAAAGAGGTGGCTGCACTCTTCCGGCCAAGTCGAGCCATTTCTGGGCGTATTCTTTGAATCCCTCATTTGAGGCCATCCCCATACTTCGTAACTGAGTACGGGTCGGCGCCAAGTCAGCGTTATATTGATACTGGCGATAAAAGGCAGCTGCCAAATCCTCCCAACTATGAACTTCTGACCTCTCAAGCTGGTAAAACCGATCTAGCTGAGTACCAGACAAGCTGTCCTGGAAGAAGTGTACCCAAATATTTCTATCGGATGAATGAGGTTGAATTCTTCTGACATATGACCTCAGGTGCATCTTTGGGCAAGACATACCATCATATTTTGTGAAAGTTGGTACCTTGAATTTGGGAGGGATAACAATCCCAGCAATCAGTCCTAATTCTTCAAAATCTAACCCGGGAACCCTTTGCAGCTCCATAGCTGCCAGTCTATCCTCCAGGTTTTTGTATTTGTCGTCCGCTGGCGGGTATTGCTGCTCTGAGTAGTCTTCATCTTCCTCAACCTCTTCCTCTTCAGCCTCGGATTCAGAAGGTAATGCAGCTCCTTTTCCCTTACCGGTCCCCTCATCAGATGTGGAGGGGAATTCAAGAACTCTCCTAGCTTCATTCTCAAATATTCTTCCCAGTGTAGCTACTCCAACTCTTTTCTTCTTCTTTTTTCCTTTTTCTTGCTATTTATTCCCTAACAGTGCTTTAATATCCTCCTGACCCTTTGCCAAGGTCATAAGGAGCTGTTGAAACTGCGAGTTTTGTGCCTGCAGATCTTTGACTGTTTGCTCAATATCCATCTTACTGAAATAAACAGCAGAAAGATAAGGAAACCCGGTTTGGAGACCTGTTTATGCATATGATGAATGATATGTTTATTCATGCAATGCATTCAAGGATTTAGAAATTCAAAATTGTTGCAGACAAAAAGAACACACGTCATATTAATAAGAAGAAATTTTGTCAGTACATAAATGCCCCATGGGCCAAATATTACAAAAACTTCTTAAGGTAAAAAGACGTTGCACATCCTCTTTGGTGCGATGTAAGTGTTAAGGGTATGCTCCTCGTGAAGTCGGCGGGTAAGCTCCAAAACCTTCTTCTCACTGGCGTAGAAGCTGGCTTCAAAAGTATCCCTTTCTTTCTTGAGTTGGATCCAACTCTTCTGCATTTCCTCCCATGATGTTGGCATGTCAAGATGTAGGATGGTGTATGGAACCTCTCCTTCCTTAACAGGCTCTTTAATCAAAGGGAGAATATGAGGGTAAGGCATCATAAGACTCTGGGCTCGGGTTCGTACCCACTTGAGTTAAGGCTCAAGAGGGATGGAGTTCTTGTGTCCCAGTGTCTTGCTATCTACCTTGTTAGGCATCCTCCAAGCTCTGATGAATCTTTGGCGAAGTCATTGCGCATCGTTGTCGAAGTCAAAAACTAGGTCAGGGATCAGCATGTCATGAGGGCCATCTCTCCGAGCATATCCAAATTGTCTCAAAGCCAGACAAGGGTTATAGGTAATGCCTCCCCTAATGCCAAGTAATGGAACATTAGGGAACTCACCACAGCGATCGATGATGATGACATTTTTTCTGGACCGAGAACACCAATGTACATCAGAATGTGTGAGGGTCATCAATCGTTGTGACCACCTTGAACCTTGTTCATTCTTCAAAACATATTGTGGAAGGTGAGAAATAAACCACCTTGCAAGGAGAGGAGTACAGCACATGAGAACACCTCTCTTCCTCATTGTTCGTGTGTAAAATGAGTGTAGGATGTCCCCAAGCAATGTAGGTATGGGATTCCTGGATAGGAAAATCTTGACAGCATTTACATCTATAAGTTGGTCAGGATTTGGGAACAAGACCAACCCATAAATGAGGAGTGCCACAATCTCTTCAAAGGCTTGTAGATCCAAATAATTCCAACACTCTTGTGCCTTCTCAAACAAGAATTTTGCCAAGAAGCCTTTGACACCACTTCTAGTTTCCCAATGCCCCTTGATGTCAGATGGTTGCAAGTGTAGTGCTTGAGCAACATCTTCAGGTTTTGGTTCTTTTTTCGTACCGTTGTAGGGTAGTTGATTAAGAATAGGAATTCTCAGGAGTTGATAAAATTCCTCCAAAGTAGGCACCAATTGGTAGTCATGGAATGTGAAACAGTGGTGAAGGGGGTCAAAGAACTGGAACAACACTTTCACCATGTCTTTTTCAATGTTGGTGTTGACTAGGCTGAGCAGTCTACCATGTCTTTCACTGAAGAGAGAGCTTTCTGGAATTCTGGATGTAAGCTCCTTGAGTTGAGGAGGGATTCTCACAAGGTTGACTTGGATAGTTTTCCTGCGAAGAATTTCCATGACCTACAAAACAAGAACAAAGATGAAGATCGAAACCCTTGAAATGGTTAGTGGATGCATATGATGCTTTATGATGTTCATGATGTATGCACAAACACATGTACAAGCAAGTCACACAAAACCCTAGTTTCAGGCTTGCATGGGGTTTCATAGGTAAGTACCCTCTTGAGTTTAGTTGGCTTAAAAACCTGTCCTATAAATAGTAACCGGGTTCTAAGGAGCTCAATATCATTGGATTATCTTCCATGTTCATCGTTTTGGTTTAGCCACTTAACTAGCGACCAAAATATTCCAAGAAAATAACCCTCAGTGAGTGTAGTATCGAGTATCTACCAACTTCGGACTGCACCAAAGCCGGTCATCTCACTACCCCTAATAAAAGGCCAAGATGGTCAAGTAAGGTTCTAGGTCATTAGTGCTTGGTGACATCACTCAGCGGCCCCGTACTCTCCTTGATTGAACTCAAGGGTTACCGGTACTCACAAATATGTCGCACTAATATAACTATTGCTTCGACCGTGTCGGTATACCCCGCACAGTTTCCACAATGTATTGCTATCTATGAATGTTTCCCAAATCCAGGTGTAGGATTTCAAGCCCAAACAAGAGAACCAAAATGTAAAGCAATCAAAGCAAACAATTAGTCATGCAAAAGGGTGATCTAAGCCCTAAGGTTACTCCACTTTTAGAAAATTTCCCCAGCAGAGTCGCCAGTTCTGTGATACGGTGGGAGAACTGACTTGGGGTTTTGCGTTTTTTGTTCGCAAATGTTTCGGTTGAGCAAGAGTCGCCACCGACTTTTTATTTTATCCTAAGGAAAGGTTAAAAAGCACAGGAAAAACCTTTGAGATGTTTTCTTGGGTTCGGGGAGTAGATTATAGAAAGGGAAGGTATTAGCACCCTTTCTATCCATGGTTATCCATGGGCTCTTAGTTACTTGCTTAGATCACTTGCCTTTGCTTTTTAATTGTTTAAAATGGTGCTTTGTGTGTGTGGTTTTGAAAATGTTTTGAAAAAGATGCCTTGTCTAGGAAACCATTGTAACAATTCTTGTTTGAATGTTTTACAAGGGTGTTTGTCTTTTTGAAAAGATGTTTCAATGTTTTTGAAAGTTTGTTTTGAAGTTGTATTGTGATGTGTGTTTTGAAAAATGGCAAGGATTGTTTTGCAAGTTTGGTCAAGTAACCAAGAGCTATCTACCCTAAATTTCTCAAAGATATTTCTCATGTTTTAACCCTTTTAACAGTGTTGTTTCACCAATGTATTTGGTGAACAACCTTGTGTTAGGATGTTAACGGGACGGGCGCGGGTCATCGTTTAGACCATGAATGCAATAGTGTCAAGTATTTTGGTAATTTTCTTGAGGGACTATGATCATTTTGTTTAGGCAACAAGATAGTGTCATCGAGGGACTATGATCATTTCATTTGTTTTTGTTTTGTTTTGTTTTGCCAAAGTACTTAACATGCAAACATGGCCCATTTTTGAAGGCAACAAGTGGAGTAACCCTAAGGGTGCAAGTGTTCATTGTGTTTGTTTTTCATGCATGTTTATCTTGAATTAGGTCAAGCTATTCGTTGATTTATGCTAAAAAAGATTTTTCATGTATGTAAAAGTATTTTTTAATGTGAAATATAAACAAAAATAAAAAGGGTCAAATTTGAATATTTTTGTCATTTAGGGCAAAACCCTAGTCTTTAAATAAATAGTAATATTTATTGATTATGTACAATATTTGTTAATTATATACAAAAAATAAAAAGTATATTGTAAAAAGTATTTTTAGTGTCATATATTAATAAAAATAAAAATGTATTATTTTCATATTTTTATCCCAAGTATTCTAATAAATATAATATACAAGTATTTATATATATATTTACTAAACCTATTAAATATAAAAAGATAAAATTAAATATTTATGTATATAAAAAAATGTGTATTTAAGAAAATATTTTCAAGGTGTAAATAAAAATAATAACTGAAAATAAATATACTTTTTTGTATTATTTTTTAAGGTTTTAGTAAATAGTATATATATTTATTTACATACATATGTTAAATAAAATAAATAAATACCAAATAAATGCAAAAAAATATGGAAAAATATTTTTAGTGTTTTTTTATGTTTGAATAAAAATATTAAGTCAGAATCAAAAAGAAAAATGCAAAAATAACAAATATTTCACATAATGGGCCAGGGGGGTGCAAATGGAAAAAAGGGGTGCAAAAAGTAAGCTGACTCAGGCCTAGCCCAAGTCAACTCTGTCTTCAACCTCCAGCATCCTTTTGAAAACAAAAACGCGCGTTTCTTTGATCAAACACCAACTTCTGATTCCTTGACTTTTATGCAAAACTCACAACACAAATAATGTAGAGCATCAAGTCACGATTCCAAATATGTAAAAAACTTGACCTAACTCTAAGAAACCAGGGATAATTTCTTCATCCCCAATTTATGACCTAATTTTTCTTCAATGTTCATGGCTAAAATTCTCACAGCACGCTTAACATAAATGAAAAGTAATCATATGTATGGCTTCAGGGCTATGAGTAGAGCATGTTTCATTCACAAACCTAAGTCTAACTCTTCCTAGATTGAGAGATAGAAGTTCATGGTTTTACCTGTTTCAGCTTGAATCGAACAGAGCAATGTAGGTATCTTCAATGGAGTTTGAGCTTTGGTTGAGCTTGCCTGAAGTCCAAGGATGCTTCTCAAATGCCTAGCTTGCTTTGAAACCAACTGTATCGTACTATGGAAGTCCACCTGCACAGCTTGAAAGTAAAAATGGCAAACGTGGTTAGGGGTGTTAGAACTTGTGTTTAGGGCTTGGGATAGTTTGTGTGGATAGAATGGAATATATTTGAACTGGTTTTAGCCAAAGTGCACGAGTGGATTGGGCTGTGTACTTCAATCTGCAGGGGGTGCCCTGTTTTTGCAGCAAAACTGTGATTTGGTGTATGAGGAGGTATGAGGGATGGAAGGGTCGTGCCTTAGGTCAGTTTTGATGTGTGTAAGTTGTGTACAAAGTTTGTTTTGGCTGGTGTTTACAGGAATGAAAGATGGAGAGTTTTTGCAATGTTTCTTCTCCTTTGAAGCAAGAAAGTGCAAGTTGTGATATAGGCCTGTCCAATACTCTCAAGCATGCTGCAGCATTTTCTCTTGATCAGTGTGATTTTTCTACCAAACTTTTCCTCAAAGATCTGGCTTGTACTTCAAAGATCATGTATTGACATAAAGTAATACTTTATCAAAATGGCAATTTTGCTTTTTCCAATTAAGGGATAATTCTATGTGCAATGCCCAAAGGGAAGAAATAACACCTTAATACAATGGTTAGGAATTTAATTATTGAGTGTGAAGAGGTTTAGAGGCATGCAAGCTATCATAAACCAAGCTGACTTGAAAATGCAAATGTTATGAACAAGCTTTGGCCATGAACAAAAGTGAGTTTTGGCCAACTTTGCAAATTCGATTCTCTCTAACCACAAAGGTGTTTGAGAATTTCTTGGACAATTTGGAAAGCTTGGAATGTGTACTACCGTCCCTCTTTGTAATGAAAATTGAAACTCCAAGTGTAACCATGTGAAAAATGGCTAAGAAGTTGGACAAAAATCCTGCCTAGAATAGGGCAAAATTTCTCTAAGTTAAAAATGTTTTGCACCCTTGTTCCAAAACTAATAACTTGAGATACAAGCTTCCTTTGAGTAAAATTTGTGAATCAAAGTTGTAGGTTTTGCAATGGACTACAACTTTCATGTTTCAAGTTTTGTTTGAATCCATTTGCATCTTGGTGAAAAGATGGGACAAAGTTAGGAAAAAAATAAGGAAGTTTCATAACTTAGAAAAATTCTAAGTTGTGAAATTTTCTCATTTTAAAGCCTAATTTGCAATTTTAGATTTCTTGATGAACAAGTTTCATAATTTGACATGTCTTGATGAAAAATGAATCTTGGCACTTGATTTTGACCAAAAAGTCAAAGTTTGACTTTTCAGTATACAGTCAAATTTTGATCAGTTGACTGAAAAATTCATCTGTCAATCCTATGCATTTGAGATCTTCTGAACTTGTTGAATGGGTATAGACAATACCATTGAGTCCTTGATTCCATATATGAGCTTGATTTGCCATTGGTTAGGTCAAACAGTCAAAAATTGCCTTTGTGCAGTCAAAACCCTAAAAATGACCATTTTACCCTTTTGGTGATCTGATCAAATTTCTTGTGGAGTTGTGATCCAAACTTGACCAAATGGTTCATGTGAGTTCATTATGTTGATGTGGGTCAAAAATCATGAGGTTTGACTATCAATTGGCCATAGTTGACTTTTTCCCCAATACAACTGATTTCTAGGTCAACTGTCCAATTGATTGGGCAAAGATTGGAGTCAAGGCTTGAAACTTGGTATGGATAAACTTGTGAGTCCAACATGAAGCATGAAAGTCACTTTGGGCCTTTTAGGTCAAAAAAACCCTATGCAAACTCAAACCCTAATTTGGGTCAACAATGCAAGGAGGGGTCTTGAGCAGAGCAAACCTTAACTTGATCTTGAGTTCCAAAAGTCTTGTGATGAGAAAATGTTGATGAAATGAGAGAGCAAATTTTGGGGTACAACACCTTGCAACATTGCTAATCATGGTTATACGATGACTCACGCTCGACCCGTTAAAATCCAAAGATAGGGTTGCTTACCAAATCAATGGTAAGACAACAATGTCAAAGGAAAAGAAAATGAACAATAAAGACATTTGAGTAGGTAGGTTGCTCATAATTACTTGCTCCATTTCAAACAAAATATCCTTTCTATTTTCAAAAACAAACACTTACACTTTCAAAACATCTTACAAAACTTGAAAACAATTTCAAAAGATCAAACATCTTTGTATACATTCTCACGAACAAGAATCATTACAAAGATTGCCTAAACAATGGCCTCTTTACAAAATACTTTAAAAAACCACACAAAACACAATTTCAAATAAAATCAAGTGATCTAGCAAGTAACTAAGAGCCCATGGAAAACCATGGATAAAAAGGGCGCTAATACCTTCCTTTTTTATGATCTACCCCCCGAACCCAAGAAACAATCTTAAAGGTCTTTCCTTTGCTTTTTCACCTTTCCTTTTGGATAAAATAAAAGTCGGCGGTGACTCTTGCTAACCGCAACATTTGCAATAAAATGCAAAACCTTCAAGTCAGTTCACCCACTGTATCACAAAACTGACGACTCTGTTGGGGATAATTCTAAAAGTGGGGTTACCTTAGGGATAGTTCATATTTATTTGCTTAAATTGTTTGACTTGTATGCTTTACATTATGGTTCTTTGTTTGGGTTTGAATCCTCTACCCGAATTTGGGATACATTATAGGTAAGTAGCAATACGTTGTGAAAACTGTGTGGGGTATACCGACATGGTCTAAGCAATAGCTATGTTAGTGCGACATATTTGTGTGTACCGGTAGCCTTTTAGTTAATCAAAGAGAATACGGGGCCGCTGAGTGATGTCATAAAGGACTAATGAACTTTTAGAACCTTTACTTGACCAACTTGGCCTTTAGGATGTAGTGAGATGACCGGCTTTGGTGCAGTCCGAAGTTGGTAGATACTCAATACTACACTCACTGAGGTTTGGTTTCTTGGGATGTTTCGGTCGCCATTAAAGAGGCTTGTGATGAAACAATGACCAAGGAAACAAACCAGTGATATTGAGCTCCTTAGAACCCGGTTACTAGGAAAGGTTTAAGCTAACTAAACTTCAAGAGGGTCTTACCTATAAAACCCCATGCAAGCCTAAACCTAAGGACTTGTTTTCTTTTTTTGTATATGCATACTTATACATAACATCATGAACATCATGAACATCATATAGATCCACTAACCATTTCAAGGATTTTCGGATTCATCTTTGTTCTTGTTTAGTAAGATATAAATTCACTTCGCAGGAAAACTATTCAAGTCAATCTTTTAAGGATCCCTCCACAACTTAAGGAGCTAGCTTCAAGGATTCCTGAAAACTCTCCATTCACCGAGAGACATGGTCGCCTACTCAACTTGGTCACCTCCAACGCATATGAGGACATGATGAATTCTTGAGTAGTCTTTAGTACTTGAGACTCCTATGAGCATGAGGAGGTGTCTTGAACCATTTGTCTTGAAAATGGGAGGGAAAATTTGGGGTACAACAGCTGCCCCAGTTCAATCTTCTTAAACTTGAAGAGTTAGATTTACATGTCTTCCATTCTTGATCTGAAGGTGGAAGAGGATTGAAAACTTAAGTGCCCAGAAATTTTCACTCACATGTGCATGAAGTAACAATGTTGGTTGATTGTACTGCTCGAACAAGATTAAAGATGATATTCAGAGAAGGTGATGGGATACCGTCGAAGATGGGCTTATAGATACCATCTAAAGTAAATGTTGATAGGAGTATCATAATGAGTCTATGCCCGACTGTATCTGAAAAAGTATACTAGAATGAGTTTGTGTCTGAATGTATCCAGAAGACGTTTTAGGGAGTGTCAGAATGAATCTTATGTCTTAATTGTGTCTAAATGATGTTCTAGAATAATTTTATGTCTTGACCGTATCTATAAGAGGATCATAATGAGTCTTCGCCCGACTGTATTCGAACAATGTATTGCAATGAGTCTATGCCCGACCATATACAGAAGTGGATCAGGATGATTCTTCGTCCGACTGTATCTGAAAAATGTACTTGAGTCTACGGTTGACTGTATCTAAAAGATTTATTAGAATGAGTCTACGCCCGACTTTATCCAAAAGAGTGTCAAAATGAACTTTCGTCTGGTTTTATTTGACTGATGCATTTCAGAATGAATCTATCCGATTTTATCTGAGGGAAATGTTTTTCAGAATGAATCTCTGAAGGAAATTCTCGTCAAAATTATTCTTTGAGGGAAATCATCTGGTCCTTTAGATAGTCGCCCCATCCTATTTCAGGAATTGATCTACAACCTTCCTATAAATCGCTGATATTATTCATCTGTTTAACCTGAAAACAAAGTTAGCTTCATGAAATGTCATGATGCATGAAATGTATTTTGTAATGATGCTCTGAAAATAAATGAGAATAGTATATGTGTTTCGTATGCATATGTTATAATATTTTGTAAATGATGTATGAATGCAATATGTCATTGGAGCGTAACGGTAACTTCTTGTAACAACGTCTAGCTTGGGAAAATAAATCTCTGATTGTTGTTGGGGATGAAGAAAGTAATTCTTCAAATTTTGTTTAGAACGACTTTACTGGGGGTTCCTGCTTTCTCTTTAAGGACACTCCGTTGGGGATCTTCGACTTCTTCTTTGGGATAGAAGCATTCAAGGAGAGTCGGTCGTTCGTCGTTCTTTTTATTGAAGGATATGATTCTTATGTACCTTGACTGGGGATAAAGGAGATGTATATTCCTCCGAAGCGCCATCTGACCAGGTTTCATATATGGGTATCAACTCTTCTGGGGAGGACAACATTGGGTGACATCTGGATGGAGAAGAGAATTCAGTCGGGGAATTTGCAGTATCAGAGAAATAAACTCTGTCGGGGAATTAAATCCTGTGGACTATGTTGAGGAAATAATATCTAATGGGGATTGAAATTTTTAGGCTGCTCTGAGGAAGTTTCCACTATATGTCGGGGAAATGATCCAACTTCTTTATCCGCTAAGGGACCTATGATTATGCCAAGCTATCTATCAGGGATATGAAGGTGAACTGCTGGAAGATTCCCCAATTTCTGTGTGAGGGCATACTAGACTTACTGGGGCATATATCTTTGTTAGGGATGAACTTGTGAAGATAGATCTGTAGAGATAGTTCCATAGAGATCGCTTTGTGGGAATTTATGGTCAACTTTTGAACATTACCCCAACTCTTAGAGTTTTTAGTAAATGCTAATCCTATTTTCATGCATATATTTTATAAACAGTAATCATATTCAAATGCATATGTTTATTTAACGTAATTGTGATACGGTAGGAGAACTGACTTAGGTGTTTTTCATTTTATCGCAAATGTTGTGGATAGAAAGAGTCGCCACCAACTTTTCTTCTATCCAATAAAGGAAAGGGTGAAAAGAACAGGAAAGACCTTTTGAGAATTTTTCTTAAGTTCGGGGGATAGGTTATGAAAAGGGAAGGTGTTAGCACCTTTTTCATCTGTAGTTATCTACAGACTCTTAATTGCTTAATCACTTTGAAATTCTTTTGTGTTGTGTAAGTTGGAAAATATTTTGAAAACTCTTTTGTTTGGAAAACTTTGCAATGATTCTCGTATGGTTGAGAATGTATACAAAGTGTTGGTTTTGAAAATATTTATGGAAAAGGAATGTTTGAAAGATGTTTGAAATATGCCAATGTAAGGCAGTTTTTGTAATGATTCTTGTATCGTTGAGAATGTATACAAAAATGTTTGTTTGAAAAGTGTTTTAAAATTGTGAAGTATGGAAATGGTTTTGTTTGTGAGCAAGCAATTACAAGCAATCTACCTACTCAAAAAGTCTTTGTTATTTTTCTCCTCCTGTAGATAGTGCCTGCCTACCATTGATTGGTAGAGGGCCATATCATTGGATGTGAGGGACAAGCGTGGGTTATCGTACAGTCATAGAAGGTAACTTGTAAGATGCTTTAGAAATTTTCATGAAGGATTAAGATCGTTTACTGAAGGAAACATTGAAGGGTCATCGAGGGACTACGATCTTTTAATCGAGGGTCTTTGCTAAAACATCACATGTTCGAGGGAAATGACTGTTTTTATGTGAGGTAAAAAGTGAGGTTAACCCTAGAGGTGCATGTGTGCAAAGTGGGATTGATTTCAAATGTTTTATCTAGAATTAGAGTTTTTCATGATTGATTTTAATCTTTCCATACAAACCCTATTTACTAACAGAAATATGGAAATTGATAATTTGCAGAAATTAAATGTCATACGCTATTACAATGCTTTGGGAATGGGTACAAGTTTGTGAATGGGGATGAAAGCGGTAAACCTTAATTATCTATTACATACCATGTACATAAATGATAATGCCAAATAATAAAATACACAAAAATGTGAAGTAGAGTAAAGGGGAAAAAATAAATTGTTTTGGTGATATTTTTTATAGAAAAAACAAAGTTTGATCATTAACCTAAGAAACTAATTAGTTTTAACTAAAAAAATTAACTAATTATTTTAAACAAAAAAAACCTTAAAAAAACTAAGTTAATTGAAATTAATGAAGTTAAAATAAAACCTAAGTCTAATGGTTTTTAATTGTTTAGAAAATAATTTGGATGTTAATGTCAATTCCCAGCAATGCAAAATGTCAGATGTACCATTAATGATCCAAAATTATAGAAAAAATATCAAAATTAAGATTTCTGGCGTCTAGGCTGACACGAGCTGTGTACTAGACACGGGTACCCATTTTAAAATCAGCCCAATGCCTTTTGCATGTTCTTAGTCCCAACTGAGTTGACACGGGCCGTGACATGTGACACTGGTGCCCGTGTTGCCTTCTGTCTTGCCCCCTTGACAAGTTTTCAACCTCAGCTGAATTGACACGGGTCGTTTCGCCGGACACGGGCACCCGTGTCAGCATCTGCCTTTCCCTTTTTGCATATTTTCTCCCTGACATGGCCCGTGTTAGGTGACACGGCCGCCTGTGTCAGGTGACACAGCCTCCCCTGTCAGGGATCTGAAGAATTTTTTAATTTTGGATATTTGCACTCTTATGCCTCGATTTGTCCTGTTTTATTATTTTGAAAACGAAAACAAATGATGTGTGGATAATGATATAATAGATTTTGGAAACTTATCTCTCTTGGAGAAAAGTCCGAAGCCTTTTCTAGTTGTTCCATGTGCAATATTATGATTGATTAAGTTCCCTTGGACCTTCTTGAAGCTATTCCAATCCTTACTTTATGCTGAAAATTGCTTTATGCCAGTCCTTACTTTATGCTGAAAATTGCTGAATCCCCCCAACCAAGTCAAGTTGCAAGGTACTATTTTTGAGTTCGGAAGATGGTGATAATGATGTTACAAAAGTTGTTCTTGTGTTTGGACAACTTATATATGTTATAAGTGAAGTATTTGGATGTTTTTTTTGGACAAAACTTAAAAGGTTTGAGGGATTCAAAGATTTGGACTCCAAGGCTAAAAAAAGGAGCTTTTATGGACAATTCTGGTTTTTGAGAGTATAAGGGGTTTTGAGGTCTTGTCAATTTTAGTTTTTTCTCCTCCTCCCACTCTTTTTTCTATCTTGCAAATGATATCTATATTTATAGGCAAGAGGTTTTAAGACAAGGGTTGATCAAGTTTGCAAGATCACATGTTGTGGCTAGGTTGGATTGTAAATGAAGCAAGCTTGAAGATCATAGTTCCAATGCTTTTTACTTGGCTTCATAGAGTTGTTGTATACTTTAAGCATGATTATCTGATCTTGTATGTTGAGTATGTGTATAAAGAACAAGTTAGAGGCTCAAGAAGAGCTGACTTTGTGATTAAAGCTACTTTACAAGAATGACAATGTTAACTTTGTGCCAAAAATGGAAAAATCATTTAGACAATGGCTCAACACTTGGATAATGGTTCAATAAATCATGTAAACATTAAATTATGGAGTGATTTGTAAGTTAAGAGGCCTTCAAAGTGAGACTATGCAGCATAGCATGAAGATTTTGTCTCATAGATATCATAGAAATGACCTATAATTCAAGTATGGATGCCCAACTTCATCTCTTCAAATATCCTAGTTCAAGTATGATAAATTCATTATCTTTGACATTTTGTAAAGCTTTAAAAATTGTCTACAACCTTCATGTTGACCACTTTGGCTAAATCATCTCAGAATTAGGTGAAAATTGGTCAAGAAGTTAGGTAAAAAATCTGCCTAAACTTGTCAAAAATTTCACTAAGGGTTTTATGAAAAATGTCATGACTTCATGAGCCTATACCTTCAAATCTAAGAATTATTTGGACATCAACCCTCTAATACAAAACTCTATAGTTCATCAAGATCTACAACTTTCATGTTGAAAGTCTTCCTTGAATCATCTTTCATCTTGGTGAAAAATTGTCATGAAGTATTAAAATTATCAAGGTTAAAAATACTTAGAAATTTTCTAAGTATTGAAAACTTTGACTTTTTGTGGACTTTCTTGACTTTCTTGATTCTTGATGATCAAGTTTGATATTTTTGAGTATCTTGATGAATCTTGATCTTTGAAATTTAATATTGATCAAAAAGTCAAAGTTTGACTTTTTGTGTATTAGTTGACTTTTCATCAGTTGTTCAATCTTCAACTATTAATCCATTGATCTTGAGAAGTGATTTGAGCCATGAAATTAGATCAAGATATTGTGTTTGAGTTCTTTGGTGAGAATTGTATTGAGAAAAGAGATGGAAAATTTTGGGGTACAACAGCTGCCCCTGTTTAATCTTCTTAAACCTGAGGAGTTAGTTTGGCTTGCCCGCCATTCGTGACTTGAAGGTAGAAGAGGATTGAACAATTAAGTGCCCAGAAATTTGCACTCGTCTGTGCATGAAGTAAAACTGTTTGTTGATTACATCAGGAATGAGCTTAGAGATGCCATTTGGAGGGATGATGGAGATTCGTCGTAGACGCGTTGAAAGATGCCATCCAAAGTAATTATTGATAGAAGTATCAGAATGAGTCTACGCTTGACTATATCTGAGGAGTATCGGAATAAATCTATGCCTGATTTAAACTGATCCAGAAAAGGGTCTACTGAGAGAAGTATCAAAATAAATCTTTGGTTGATTTAATCCGAGCCAGAAAAAGGTTTACTGAGAGAAGTATAAAAAAATATTTGGTCAATTTAATCTGAGCCAGAAAAAGGTCTACTGAGAGAAGTATCAGAATAAATCTTTGGTCGATTTAATCTGAGCCATAAGATGTTTCAAAATCTTTAACTGAGAGAAGTATCAGAATAAATCTTTGGTCGATTTAATCTAAGCTAGAAAAAGGTCTATTGAGAGAAGTATCAGAATAAATCTTTGGTCGATTTAATCTGAGCCAGCAGATGTTTGAAAATATTTAACCGAGATAAGTATCAGAATAAATCTTTGGTCAATTTAATCTGAGCCAGAAAAAGGTCTACTGAGAGAAGCATCAGAATAAATCTTTGGTCGATTTAATCTGAGCCAACAGATGTTTGAAAATATTTAATTGAGAGAAGTATCAAAATAAATCTTTGGTCGATTTAATCTGAGTCAACAGATGTTTGAAAATATTTAATTGAGAGAAGTATCAAAATAAATCTTTGGTCGATTTAATCTGAGCCAGAAAAAGGTCTACTGAGAGAAGTATCAGAATAAATCTTTGGTCGATTTAATCTAAGCTAGAAGATGTTTGAAAATATTTAACTGAGAGAAGTATCAGAATAAATCTTTGGTCGATTTAATCTGAGCTAGAAAAAGGTCTACTGGGCGTGTTTATCATGCAAATATTTGCCTTGTCTTGGCCTACAATCTGTTTTGATGATATCGGTCTGTTGATGGATCTTTCCTGAAAAGGTAAAGAGTTAGCTATATACAACGTATGAAATGCATTGTGTAATCATGTTCTCAAAAATAAATGAGACTGTGCTATATGTGTTTTGTATGCATATGTTATGATGTATGTATGAATGTGAAATGTTGTTGAAGTGTATTTTTGTCTGGGAAAATAAATCCCTGACTATTGCTGGGGATAAAGAGTATATGTATCTTCAATCTTGTCTAGAATGCTTCTGCTGGGGATTCCTGCTTACTTGTTCGAGGAAAATCTGCAGGGGATGTATTGGTTTCTGTTTGGGGAGTAGAGTTTAGGAACATTGGTCGTCCGTTACTCTATTGGGGAATTTATTTCTTATACACCCTGACTGTGGATAAAAGAGATGGTTAAACTTCTGAATCATTTGGGGAAGATAATTCTTATATACCCTAACTGGGGATAAAAGAGATGGACAATCTTCTTACTTGTCTGGGGAGAAGAATTTTGTCAGTGAATTGTAGTAGTATGAGGAATATACTTGAGCTGGGAAATTTGTAGTCTATTGGGGAAATAAACCCTTGTTGATGGAGAAGTGCTCTGCTGAGGAAACTAACTCTCTTGGGGAAATTAAATTTTCTAAAGAGAAGAAACTTGACAGGGTCTCTTTCTTCAGTTTGGAGGAACAAACTCAGCTGGGGGGGGGGGGGGAGATTTCCATGAATTGTACTGATTGAGACTCTGTGGGGAGATTTAATAGGGAGGGGATTATACTCCTTTGGAGTGATCTATCGGGGTGATTATGGGGAAATTTTATAGAGGTGGATTTGGAGACTTCATTGTGGATAGCCTTATGAAAGGGATTATGTGGGGGTTTATAGACAACTTAAGTGTCATCCCAGCTCCTAGAATTTTGAGTAAGTGCTTATTCCTGTTCTTATTTGTTAACAATTAATCATGTTCATATGCATATGTTCATTCAATTTTAGCCATTGGATGTTTTTTTGCAAACAAAACAGAAAAAACAAAAAGTCTGGACTTTAAAGTATATTTGTATGGATAATTTGCCTATAAACAGGCGATTTTGTACAAAGAGACAGAAATCCTAGTAAGAGGAAGTCATCGTGAAATGAAACGAATACAAAGTGAAAAAAAACATATAGCCATGTGGAAGTGATCTCATTAGGTTCCAACTCTGCTATTGCCCCTATGTCTTCGAACATCTCGTCCTTCGCCATTAGAAGAAGTTTATTGAACCATTTGAACTTTCAATTTTGGTAATAAAGCTTGCATGTAAGTGATCGCAAGGGACATAGTCATGCGCTTTAATCCCTAATTTTTTCTTGGACCGCCCTTTCGGGTTTTCAGTCCACCAGGATACTCTTTTTTTCCCAAGCCGCCTTTCAGATTTTCGACTTTCCGGGTGTACAATTTTTTGTATATATCCCTTACTTTTTCCCGAACCCTTTTGGTTCGCTGGGATGCCCTTATTTTTGCCTAGGTATGTCAACCTAGCGGGTAATTCTCATGCATAGTATATTTTTTACTATGTTCGTGTTCACAGCGTGCGGGAAATCTTCGCCATCCATAGTGGTTAACATCATAGCATCACCCGAGAATACTCTCTTAATAAAAAACATCCCTTCGTAGGTAGGAGTCCATTTGTCCCTGGGATCGCCTTGGGTAAAATGATGCACTTTATTACCAAGTCGCCAGCCTGGTATACTCGATGTTTGATCTTTTTGTTGAAAGCTTTGATCACACGCTTATGGTACATCTGACCGTGACAGGAAGCAACAAGCCTCTTTTCATAAATCAAATTCAACTGATCCAAACTTGTCTGAATCCATTCTTCTTCATCTAAGTCTACTTCTTTCATAATCCTTAGAGAAGGAATCTGAACTTCGACAGGCAGGATAACTTCCATGCCATAGACCAAAGAGAAAGGGGTTGCCCCAGTTGATGTTCACGCTGAAGTATGGTAGCCTTGAAGAGAAAATGGTAGCATCTCATTCTAGTCTTTATAGGTTACAACCATCTTTTGCACAATCTTCTTTATGTTCTTGTTGGCAGCTTCCACTGCACCATTCATCTTAGGTATGTATAGAGAAGAGTTGTGATTCTTGATATTGAACTGCATGTAGAGTTCAGTGATCATATCATTGTTAAGGTTGGTGCCATTTTCAGTGACGATTCTCTCAGGGATACCATACTGACACATGAGTTTATGTTTGATGAATTGGGCTACGATGTTCTTGGCAACTGAGGCAAATGAAGCTGCTTCAACCCACTTGGTAAAGTAGTCGACAACGACAAGAATGAAATGGTGTCCATTAGAGGCAGTAGGTTTGATTTCTCCAATCATGTCAATGCCCCACTTTGCAAATGGTCAAGGAGCAGTCATGACATTCAAGTGAACCGGAGGCACGTGGGCCTTATCAGCATAAATTTGGCACTTTTGGCAAGTCCTCGAGTGGTGGTGACAATCAGTTTCCATGGTCGACCAATAGTAACCAGCTCTCAGAATCATCTTGGCCATAGTATGTCTGCTAGAATGAGTACCAACTATACCTTCATGCATATCTTCCATGATCTTCTCTGCTTCCTTCTTGTCCATACAATAGAGCAGAATTAAATCATGGTTGCGCTTGTATAAGATCTCATTACTTAGGAAGAACTTGGCTGAGAACCTCCACAAGAACTTCTTGTCATTGACTGACGCCCCTTCAGGATACTCTTGAGCTTCGAGATATCTTTTCACCTCATGAAACCAAGGCTTCTCCTCTACACCTTCAATGTCAATCTCATAGCAGTGCGTTGGTTCGTCAAATCTTTCGACAGTAACTCGGGGAGCTTCGTTGTCCCATCTAACCTTGAACATATAAGACATGGTAGCTAAAGCATCTGTCAACTGACTTTCTTCCCTCAGAATATGTTCAAAGGTAACTTCTTTAAAGTACGGGATCAAGGTTAGCACAAGTTCTATGTAAGGGATAAGATTTGGATGTTTTGTATCCCACTCCCCTTTAACTTTCATGATCACTAAAGCTGAGTCTCCATATATACTTAAGAATTTTATTCTTAAGTCAATAACAACTTTAAGACCCAGAATGAACGCTTCATACTCGGCCATATTATTAGTACATTCGAAGAAAAGTCTAGCAATAAAAGGCGTATGGCAACCTTCGGGGGAAATGATCACAACATCAATTCCGTTACCCAGTCGTTGGAAGCTCCATCAAAAAATATAGTCCATCGGGATCCTTGTTCAGGTCCTTCATACGGTCCAGGCTTTTCACAATCCACAATCAATATGATATTCTCGTCCAGGAATTCAAAGTTCATAGATTGGTAGTCATCAACAACTTGATGCGCTAAATGATATGCCAGTACACTTCCTTTTATTGCTTTTTGTGTAGTGTACTAGATGTCGTATTCAGTTAAGATCATTTGCCATTGGTCTATCCTTTCGGAGAGAGCTGGCTTCTCAAAGATATACCCGATGGGATCCATCTTAGAGATCAATATAGTAGTATGAGTCAACATATACTGTTTTAGTCGGCGAGCAGCCCATGCCAAAGTGCAACAAGTTTTCTCGAGCAGTGAATATCTTATTTCACAGTCGGTAAAATTTTTGCTAAGGTAGTATATTGCATGCTCTTTTCGACCAGACTCGTCATGCTGCCCCAGCACACACCCCATTGAATTCTCTAACATGGTTAAGTACATGATCAGAGGTCTTACTTTAACTGGTAGCATTAGGATTGGAGGTTCTTTCAAGTACTCCTTGATTTTGTCAAAAGCTATTTGACAGTCGTCATTCTACCTTACCACTTGATCTTTCTTCAACAACTTGAAGAGTGGCTCACAAGTAGCAGTCAAGTGAGAAATGAATCGAGCAATATAGTTTAGTCATCCTAGGAAACCTATGACCTCCTTCTCAGTACGAGGAGCTGGAATTTCTTGGATATATTTGACCTTTATGGGATCAACTTCAATACCTTTGCCACTGACGATAAAGCCTAGGAGCTTACTAGACCTTACCCCAAAGATGCATTTGTTAGGATTCAACCTCAGCTTGTATTCCTTCAGCCTCTCAAACAACTTGTGTAGATGATCAAGGTGCTCAACTTCAGTTTGGGATATTGCTATCATGTCATCAACATAAACTTCTATCTCATGATGAATCATGTCATGAAATAAAGCCACCATAGCCTGTTGATAAGTTGCATCTGCATTCTTCAGCTTAAAAGGCATAACCTTATAACAGAAGGTGCCCCACTGTGTGATAAAAGTGGTCTTCTCCATGTCCTCAGGTGCCATTTTGATTTGTTTGTAACTCGAGAAGCCATCCATGAAGGAGAATACCTTGTGTTGAGCAGTGTTGTCAGCCAAGACATTAATATGCGGTAGTGGGAAGTCGTCTTTGGGGATTGCCCTATTTAAATCCCTGTAGTATACACACATACGGACCTTACCGTCTTTCTTCGGCATTAGAATAACATTTTCAACCCATTGGGGATACAACGTCACTGCCATGAAACCTGCATTGAACTGTTTCATTACCTCAGCCTTGATCTTCTCAAACATGTTAGGGCGCATGCGACAAACCTTTTTTTAGTCAGAGAATAACCCTCTTTCATTGTTAGAAGATGAACCATGATATCAGTATCAATCCCTGGCATGTCTTCATATGACCAAGCGAATACCTCAAAATAGTCATGCAATATTTGAACTAATCTTCTCTTGACACAGTTTTCCAAGCTGGTGCCAATCTTGACTTCTATCCTATCGGCCTCAGTACCCAAGTTTATCACTTCGACTAGTTCTTCGTGCGGTTGGATGGCCTTTTCCTCTTGTATCAGGAGTCTGGAGAGTTCTCCAGGTATCTCACAATCTTCTTCAACTTCATCTTCGGCTTGATAGATTGGATTTTCGAAGTCATAAACGAAAATAGCAGAATTGTTGTTAATGAGATTCAGAGTGGATGTGGATATGCAAATGTGTGTGTGTGCATGTAAGGTCACATGGGTATTTTGAGAATGAAGTAAAGTAAAAGAAAGATAAGGAGTGCGAAATTTGAATTCAAAATCGTCCAATGTTTTCATTAAATGAGCATATGATATATGAAATGACAAACCCTTAACAAATGGACCATTGTGCCCCGGGCAAGGCACATCGTTTAAAGTAATTATTTTGAAGGAAATTATACAGACAAAGTTCTTAAAGAAATAAAAATATGAAATAGCAATTACTCCCGGTTGAAGGAGATTGATATGAAGTCTTTGGCCTTCTGTGATACGGTGGGAGAACTGACTTGAGGTTTTGCGTTTGTGTTCGCAAATGTTTCGGTTTAGCAAGAGTCGCCACCGACTTTTTATTTTATCCTAAGGAAAGGTTAAAAAGCACAGGAAAAACCTTTGAGATGTTTTCGTGGGTTCGGGGAGTAGATTATAGAAAGGGAAGGTATTAGCACCCTTTCTATCCATGGTTATCCATAGGCTCTTAGTTACTTGCTTAGATCACTTGCCTTTGATTTTCAATTGTTTGAAATGGTGCTTTGTGTGTGGTTTTTGAAAATGTTTTGAAAAAGATGCCTTGTCTAGGCAACCATTGTAACAATTCTTATTTGAATGTTTTACAAAGGTGTTTGTCTTTTTGAAAAGATGTTTCAATGTTTTTGAAAGTTTGTTTTGAAGTTGTGTTGTGATGTGTGTTTTGAAAAATGGCAAGGATTGTTTTGCAAGATTGATCAAGTAACCAAGAGCTATCTACCCTAAATTTCTCAAAGATCTTTCTCATGTTTTAACCCTTTTAACAGTGTTGTTTCACCATTGTATTTGGTGAACAACCTTGTGTTAGGATGTTAACGGGACGGGCGCGGGTCATCGTATAGACCATGGAGGCAATAGTGTCAAGTATCTTTGGCAATTTTCTTGAGGGACTATGATCATTTTTGTTTAGGCAACTTGATAGCGTCATCGAGAGACTATGATCATTTTGTTTGTTTTTGTTTGCCAAAGAGACTTAAGATGCAACCATGGCCCATTTTTGAAGGCAACAAGTGGAGTAACCCTAGGGGTGCAAGTGTGCATTGTTTATTTTTCATGCATGTTTATCTTGGATTTAGGTCAAGCTATTTGTTGATTGATTTTTGCATATAAACCCTAAGTCTATCATGGCATAATTTGGAAACTTTTAAATGTGCGAGAATTTAAAGTCCTAAATTATTACAACATGATTATGGAGATGGGGATACAAGTTTGAATTTGGGGGATATTTGACAAGGAAATAAAATCTAAATTATTACAATCATATCGAATATACAAATATTTAATTGTACAATATTTAAGTGAATACAATAAATAAATAAGAATGTATTATGCACAAAAATGATTTTTGTTATGTATGTAAAAAGGTTTTCATGCTTGAAGTATAAAAAAAATAAGAAAAAGTTATTTTTCTATTATTTTTATGGTTTAGGGCAAAACCCAAATTTTCAAGTAAATAGTAATATTTATTAAGTGTATACAATATAAATTAGTTTTATACAAAAAATAAAAAGTATATTGTAAAAAAGTATTTTTGATGTCAAATATCAAATAAAAATAAAAATGTATTATTTCCCTATTTTTGTCCTAAATATTTAATAAAACATGTATATGTATAATTATATATATTTAATATGCTAAATATGTACAAAAAATAAAATATTAATTATTTACAAAAAAATGTATATTTTACAAAATGTTTTCAAAATGTAAATAAAAAATAATAACTGAAAAAAATAAATATTTTTTGTATTATTTTTTAGGGTTTAAAATAAAAAGGTTTTATATTATTTACATACATATGTTAAATAAAACAAATAAATGCCAAATAAATGCAAAATGTGTGGAAAAATATTTTTAGGGTTTTTTTATGTTTGGACAAAAATATTAAGTCAGAATCAAAAAGAAAAATGCAAAAATGACTAGTATTTCACATAATGGGTCAGGGGGGTGCAAATTGAAAAAAAGGGTGCAAACAACAAGGATGGCTCAGGCCCAGCCCAAGCCATCATCTTCTTCCTCCAGCTTCTGTCAAAGGCGCGCTTCCTTGTTCAAAACACAAACTCCAGATTCTTTGATTTTTAGCAAAAACTCATAACACAAACAATGTAGAGCATCAAATCACGATTCCAAATATGTAAAAAACTTGACCTAACTCTAAGAAACCAGGGAGAATTTCTTCACCCCCAATTTATGACCTAATTTTTCTTCAATGTTCATGGCTAAAATTCTCACAGCACGCTTAACATAAATGAAAAGTAATCATATGTATGGCTTCAGGGCTATGAGTAGAGCATGTTTCATTCACAAACCTAAGTCTAACTCTTCCTAGATTGAGAGATAGAAGTTCATGGTTTTACCTGTTTCAGCTTGAATCGAATAGAGCAATGTAGGTATCTTCAATGGAGTTTGAGCTTTGGTTGAGCTTGCCTGAAGTCCAAGGATGCTTCCCAAATGCCTAGCTTGCTTTGAAACCAACTGTATCGTGCTATGGAAGTCCACCTGCACAGCTTGAAAGTAAAAATGGCAAACGTGGTTAGGGGTGTTACAACTTGAGTTCAGGGCTTGGAATAGTTTCAGTGGATGGTATGGAATGTGTTTGGACAGGCTTGAGCAAAAACGCACGAGTGGATATGGTTATGGAGGTCAAGTTGCAGGACTTGCCCTGTTTTGCAGCAAAACAGGGATTCTGAGTATGAGAAGGTCTTAGGGATGGATGAGTCGTGCTTTAGGCTAGTTGGGATGTATGGAAGATGAGAACAAAGTTTGCTTAGGCTTATGCTTGCAGGAAGTAAGAGTTGTGTATGTTTTGCAAACTTGCTTGTTTTTGAAGTAAGAAGGTTCAAGTTGCAATGCAGGCCTGTGTACCCTCTCTATCTATGCTGCACAATTTGCTCTTGATAAATGGGATATGTGGATTTGATTTGGCTCCAAGATCTGGCCCCATGCCTCCAAGATTTGGAACTTGACATAAAGTGTCACTTTTCTAAAATGGCAAGTTTGCTTTTTCTAATTAAGGATTAATTCTATGTGAAATGCCCAAAGGGAAGAAATAACACCTTAACACAATGGTTAGGCATTTAATTATCGAGTGTGAAGAGGTTTAGAGGCCTGCAAGATAGCATAAACCATGCTGATTTGAAAAATGCATTTGTTATGAACATGCCTTGGCCATGAACAAAAGTGAGTTTTGGCCAACTTTGCAAATTCGATTCTCTCTAACCACAAGGGTGTTTAAGAAGTTCTTGGACAATTTGGAAAGCTTGGAATGTGTAATACAATCCATATTTGCAATGCAAATTGAAACTCCAATTGGAACCATGTGAAAAATGGCCAAGAAGTTGGACAAAACTCCTGCCTAGAATAGGGCAAAATTTCTCTAAGTTAAAAATGTTTTGCACCATTGTTCCAAAAATCATAACTTGAGATACAAGTTTCCTTTGAGAAAACTTTGTGAATCAAAGTTGTAGATTTTGCGATGGACTACAACTTTCATGTTTCAAGATTTGTTTGAATCCATTTGCATCTTGGTGAAAAAATGGGACAAAGTTAGGAAAAAAAATAAGGAAATTTCATAACTTAGAAAATTTCTAAGTTATGAAATTTCTTCATTTTAAACCCTAATCTGCAATTTTGGGTTTCTTGATGAACAAGTTTCATAATTTGACATGTCTTGATGAGAAATGAATCTTGGCACTTGATTTTGACCAAAAAGTCAAAGTTTGTCTTTTCAGTATACAGTCAAATTTTGATCAGTTGACTGAAAAATTCATCTGCCAATCCTATGCATTTGAGATCTTTTGAACTTGTTGAATGGGTCAAGACAATTCCATTGAGTCCTTGAGTCCATATGTGAGCTTGATTTTCCATTGGTTAGGTCAAACAGTCAAAAATTGCCTTTGTGCAGTCAAAACCCTAAAAATGACCATTTTGCCCTTTTGGTGATCTGATCAAATTTCTTGTGGAGTTGTGATCCAAACTTGACCAAATGGTTCATGTGAGTTCATTATGTTGATGTGGGTCAAAAATCATGAAGTTTGACTGTCAATTGGCCACAGTTGACTTTTTCCCCAATACAGCTGATTTCTAGGTCAACTGTCCAATTGACTGGGCAAAGATTGGAATCAAGGCTTGAAACTTGGTATGGATAAACTTGTGAGTCCAACATGAAGCATGAAAGTCACTTTGGGAATTTTAGGTCAAAACATCCTTGTGCAAACTCAAACCCTAATTTGGGTCAACAGTGCAAGGAGGGGTCTTGAGCAGAGCAAACCCTAACTTGATCTTGAGTTCCAAGAGTCTTGTGGTGAGAAAATGTTGATGAAATGAGAGGGAAAATTTTGGGGTACAACACCTTCCAATTGTTAAGTCCACCATCAACAATTGGGAATATCCAGCCGTCCAAGTCACCATCACTATCATTGTCCTCTAGAACATTGACTTCATCGTTGCTAATACAAAGAGGTGGTCTACCAGTACGAGCACGTCGAACCTATTTCTGAGCCTTTCAAGTAAAATCCAACCCAAATTTGTCGGATTTGTAGGGAATATCAGGAAGTTGTCCCCAGATAGTGCAACCTCCATCTTCTATAATAGCCCGAGCATCCTTCTGGGATGCCATTCTTGGTGTGTCCTCAACAGTCTTAGGTGTAGAAGGCATAACTTTAGCAACATCAATCGTTGGAGGGACTACCTCAAATTCTTGGCAGGGGGTTTTAGTGAATTCTCCATCCGTTTCAACATATTTAAAAGAATTCAAATGACTGACCATATATTCTTCCTCTCCATAGACTGAGACAACCTTCCATCTCACTGGGTACTTCAGCATTTGATGTAATGTAGAGGTGACCGCACCTCCCTCGTGAATCCATGGGCGTCCAAGCAAACATGAATAGGCGGGAGGATATCCATTACATAGAAAGTTGAATTTAAAACCTGAGATCCCACCTTGATCAAGAGATTAACCTCTCCATGGATCATCCTCTTTGACCCATCGAAGGCTCTTACCATAATATCTCTAGGTTTTAGCACCACCCCATCACAATCCAGTCTATCCAAAGCACCTTTAGGTAAAACATTGAGGGAGGACCCAATATCTACCAACACATGCGCCAAAGTGATGCCTTTGCATTCAATAGAGATATGGAGGGCTTTATTGTGACTCTTCCTCGTCGGAGTTAAATCTGCATCATAAAATCCTAAGCCATTATCAGTAGTTAGGCTTGCAACACAATTCTCAAATTCATCAGCAGTGGTCTCTTGTGGTACATGGGCATTTTTCAGGAACTTTAACAAGGCTTAGGCATGTGCTTAGGAGCATAATAACAAGGACATCATGGATATCTTGGAGGGTGTCTGCCCTAGTTGTTCAAATATTTTTTAATCACTTTTTTGAATGATCTTCAGGATTTCTTCCATCTCTTGTCTAGATGGGTCTTCAATTGTCACTTCTTTCGAGGGTGCCTCCGTCAAGGCAAGCTTAGTAACTTTCTCTTTACCTCGGGAATTGGTAGTTGGATCAGCAGCAGGAATGCATACAGGTGTTGTACTAGTTGTTGGAGGAGAGATCTTCAGAGAGAAGATCCTTACTGTCCTAGTGACCTTACTAGTTACGGTAATGTTTGTAATTCCAGGCTCTTTAGTTTCAATAATCCATGGCTCTTGCTTGACACCATGATAATAAACTCCTGCCCTATAGTTCCAAGGCACAACTTTTTCGGAGGAATATGGGACTGGCCCCGGTGTAGTGATAATCAGGGGAGCCACTCTTGGCCCAGTAGGAATCCTTATAGGGCCTTTAGAGGTGATCCTAATAGGAGTATTGGAAATTGTGATTATAGAAACATCTTGAGGTAAACTTTCACGGACGGAGTTTTCTCAAACATAATTTCATGGTTGTCAATTAGGCATTGGATACCTTTCTTCAACCACGTACAACCATTAGTTTGGGAAGCACAATAGTAACAAATTTCAAGGCAGCCAGGAAATAAACTGGCTCTCAGCAGATTCTTCTTAATGGTCAATAACGGAGTAGTCAAATCATCAACGGTGGAGACAAAGGAGGCATCGTCAATAGGGTTGATACCTTTGCTATGACTGGGCATGGGAGCAGTAATGACATTAGGGGTTTGTGGAGGGTCAAACTCAATCACTTTGTTATCAATCAAAATTTGGATCTTGCTCTTTAAGGCTCAACAATCATTGGTATCGTGCCCAGAGCTATTGGAGTGATAGGCACATTTTACATTTGTGTTGTATTTTAGAGATGAAGTATGGTTTTGAGCAGGATTCCTCAGTGTTACCAAATCTTCCTTCAATAGATGTAATAGAGCTTGATACAGTGGCATGTTGATTCTAGTGAATTTCCTCCTCGGGACATCTGGCCTTTGTTGATTGTTTGATTATTGTGGTCGTTGAACTAGGGTTGGATTCGAAATCAATACAGCTCCTACCGACTGATGATGATTATTCTTGACATGACTCCTTTGTCCATAAAAAGAATAAGTATCTTTCTTTCCAATGAATGGTTTCTTCATAGTACTAGAGGATGCAGACATCTGAATCTTCCTACTTTTGATTCCACTTTCAACTTGTTCACCAATCATAATCAACTCAGTAAACCCTGACGAAGAACTCCCAATCAACAAATTAAAGAACGGACCAGTCGAGGTGCCCATGAACATGTCTACCAATTATCTGTCATTCAATGGGGGTTGCACCCTTTAAGCCAGGTCCCTCCACTTTTAAGCATACTCCTTAAAGCCTTCAGTCGAGCCCATAGTCATATTTTGTAATTGCACGTGAGTTGGTGCTAGGTCAGCATTGTATTGGTATTGTCGATAGAAGGCAACATCCAGATCCTCCCATGTGTGGATATAAGTCCCCTCAAGTTGATAGAACCATTCCAACTGTGTCCCAGATAAGATTTCATGGAAGAAGTGCACCCATAACTTCCTATCGGCGGTGTGTGGTTGAATCTTGCGGACATAAGACCTCAGATGCATCTTTAGACAAGAGACCCCATCGTATTTGGAAAAGACAGGAACCTTAAATTTTTGGGGAATGACTACCCCATGGACCAGACCTAAGTCTCCAAAGTCCAAACCAGGAACTGTTTGGATCTCTACAACCTTAAGTTTGTCTTCCATATGTTTGTATTTCTCATCTGTCGGTGGATACTACTCTTCGGAATAGCCTTCGTCCTAGTAATCTGGTTATTTCCACCCCCAGCTCTGGTGCTTCTAACTTCCTCTTCTTGATTGTCTCCATCCTCAGAAGAAGCCTCTTCTATTTGAGCCAGTCGGGCGGGTCCCTTGAACCTTCTTCCCACGTTGAAAATAACAGCCTGTTTCATGGTCTTCTTTTTGGTGGCAAGGAGTGCCATCATTTCTTGTTATCCTTTAGCTATGTTGAGGAGAGTCTCTTAGAACTGTGCGTGTTGAGTTTGCAGATCTTTGAAGGTTTTCTCTAAATTCATATTGTATTGAAATAAATAGTAAGGAGATGAGGAAACCTGTATCTGGAAACCTACTTATGATATGATGCATGCTATGTGGATGCAATGCTTTCAAGAGCCTCGGGAATTCAAATTTGCTAGCCAAAAAGGAAACAAAAACAACAATTGTGTTAATAAATTCAAGAGTTACAATTTCCCCTTGGGCTATCATTGAGTAAATAAAAAAGGTCTCAAAGAGACAACAAAATGAACTCCTAAAACAAAAAGCTCAAGTCTCCCATGGGCACTTCCTCTTTGGTGCAATGTATGCATTCAAGCTTTTCTCCCTGTGAAGTTGCCTTGTGAGCTCCAACACTTTCTTCTCGCTGGCGTAGAATCGAGCTTCAAGGGTGTCTCATTCCCCCCTTGAGTTGAATCCACAATCTCTGCAATTTCTTGAAGTCGGTAGGCATGTCAGGATGGAGAATGATATAAGGAATGTCCCCCTCAGCAACAGGTTCCACAACTATTGGTATGATATATGGAAATGGCATCATGAGACTTTGAGCACGAGCTCGTACCCATTTGAGATAAGGATCAAGAGGTATGGAATTCTTATTCCCCAAAGTCTTGCTATTAACCCTTCTTACCATGCCTCAAGCATGTACAAACCTTCAATGATAAACTTGAACATTGTTCTCGTAGTCGAATATAATACCTTGAATGAATGCATCATGGGGACCATATCTTTGAGCATAGCCGAATTGTCGTAGAGCTAGAGAAGGGTTATAAGTAATACCTCCTCTAATGCCCAAGAGTGGAACATTAGGGAACTCCCCACAACGATCAATAATAGTAATGTCCTCTTGAGATCGAGAGCACCAACAGATATCCGAATGAGAGAGCGACATCAACCTTTGAGACCACCTTAAGCCTTGCTCATTCTTCAATATTGATCAAGGAAGGTTAGAAATAAACCACCTAGACAACAAAATAATGCAACATATAATATCCCCCCTCTTCCTCATGATGTGAGTGTGAAGACAATGTAGAATGTCTCCAAGCAAAGTAGGCACGGGGTTACGAGTAAGAAAAATTTTGAAAGCATTCACATCTATGAGTTGGTCAGGGTTAGGAAAAAGAACCAACCCATAGATTATAAGAGCTAAGATCTCCTCAAAATCTTGTAAATCCATAGCATCCCAAAATAGTTGGGCCTTCTCCATCAGGAATTTAGCCAAAAAGCCTTTGACCCCACTTCTTGTCTCCCTATTGGCTATAATGTCAGAATTCTTCAAATGTAAGGCCTTGGAAATAATTTCAGGTCTTGGAGTTCCCTCTAAACTGGTGAATGGTATTTAATCAAGGACTGGTACCCCCAATAGTTGAGAGAATTCTTCCATTGTGGGCACCAATTGATAATCGCGAAAGGTGAAACAATGATGCCCCATGGTCAAAGAACTGAAAGAGCACCCTTATCAAGTCTTATTCAAATCTTAAGGTAACCAGATTGACAAGTCAACAATATCTTTTGGTGAACGAAGAATTTTCAGGAAACCTTGATGCTAACTCTTTGAGTTGATGAGGCACCCTTACGAAGTTGATTCGGATGGTATTTCTACAAGCGGAAGCCATATCCTACAAAATAGAACAAAGATAAATCCCTAGGTCCTTGAAATGGTTAGTGAAAATGCTATGACATAATGTCATGATGTTTATGATGTTATGAAAAAATAATCATATACACACAAAGCACACAAGACCTTAGATTTAGGCTTACATGAGGTTTATAGTTAAGTACCCTCTTGAAGTTTAGTTGGTTCAACCTGTCCTAATAAAAGTAACAGGGTTCTAAGGAGTCTCAATATCATTGATCTTTCTTCATTGGGAATTATTTTAGCTCAAGCATCCAAACTACGACCAAAATATCCTAAAAGTCCAATCTCAATGAGTGTAGTATCGAGTATTAACCAACTTTAGTCTTGCACCAAAGCCAGCTATATCACTACTTTCTAATGGCCAAGTTGTTCAACTAAGGTTCTACAGTCAGTTAGTGCTTCATGACACAACACAACGGCCCCGTATTCTCCTTGACTGGACTCAAGGGACACCAATGCCAACAAATGTGTCACACTAACATATCCATGGCTTCAACCATGTCGGTACTATGCCGCATAGTCCTCACGATCTATTTCTACTTACCTAATATGCCTCAAATCGGGGTATAGGATTTTTACAAGTAATAAACCCAAGCATAACCTACAAATGTAAAGCAAACAAAGAAAAAAGGTAAAGCATTTTAAATGTGACATAACCCTAAGTTAACCTCACTTTAAAGAATCCCCAACAGAGTCGCCAGTTGTGTGATACCGTGGGAGAACTGACTTAGGTGTTTTGCGTTTTATCGCAAATGTTACGGATAGTAAGAGTCGCCATCGACTATTCTTTTATCCAATAAAGGAAAGGGTGAAAAGGACAAGAAAGACCTTTTGAGAATTTTTCTTGAGTTCGGGGGGTAGGTTATGAAAAGGGAAGGTGTTAGAACCTTTTTTCATCCGTAGTTATCTACGGGCTCTTAATTTCTTGATCACTTTGAAATGCTTTTGTGTTTGTGTAAGTTGGAAAATATTTTGAAAACGCCTTTGTTAGGCAAACTTTGCAATGATTCTCGTATTGTTGAGAATGTATACAAAGTGTTGGTTTTGAAAATATTTGTTGAAAATGAATGTTTGAAATATGCTAATGTAAGGCAATTTTTGTAATGATTCTCGTATCATTGAGAATGTATACCAAAATGTTTGTTTGAAAAGTGTTTTGAAAGTGTGAAGTATGGAAATGGTTTTGTTTGTGAGCAAGCATTTTCGAGCAATCTACCTACTAAAAAAGTCTTTGTTCTTTTTCTCCTTCTTTAGATAGTGCTTGCCTACCATTGATTGGTAGAGAGCCATATCATTGGATGTGAGGGACAAGTGTGGGTCATCTTATAGTCATAGAAGGCAACTCGTTAGATCCTTTAGCAATTTTCGTGAGGAACTAATATCGTTTACCGAAGACAACACTGAAGGGTCATCGAGGGACTATGATCTTTTAATCGAGGGTCTTTGCTAAAATATCCCACGTTCAAGGGACCTGACTGATTTTATATGAGGCAACAAGTGAGGTTAACCCTAGAGGTGCATGTGTGCAAAGTGGATTTGATTCAAATATTTTATCTTTAATTAGAGTTTTGCTATAGTTGATTTTAATCTTGCCATACAAACCCTATTTACTAACAGAAATATGGAAAGCAATAAATTACAGAAATTAAATATCCTATGCTATTACAATGCTTTAGGAATGGGGGGTACAAGTTTATGAATGAGGATGAAAGTGGTAAACCCTAATTATCTATTACAGACCATGTACATAAATAATAATGCGAAATAATAAAATACGCAAAAATGTGTAATAGAGAAAAAGGAAGAAAAAAGAAATTGTTTTGGTGATTTTTTTTATAGAAAAAACAAAGCTTGATCATTAACCTAAGAAAACTAATTAGTTTTAACTAAAAAAGTTAACTAATTATTTTAAACGAAACAAATTTAAAAAAACTATGTTAATTGAAATTAAGGAAGTTAAAATAAAACCTAAGTATAATGGTTTTTAATTGTTTAGAAAATAATTTGGATGTTAATGTCAATTCCCAGCAATGCAAAATGTCCGATGTACCCTTAATGATACAAAATTATAGCAAAAGTCTCAAATTTAAGATTTCTGGTGCCTAGGCTGACACGGGCTGTGTCACCGGACACGGGCACCCGTGTCAGAATCTTCCCAATGCCTTATGCACGTTCTTAGTCCCAGCTGAGTTGACACGGGCTTGTCGTGTGACACAGGCGCTCGTGTCACCTTTTGCCTTGCCTCGTTGCCAAGTTTTCAACCTCAGCCGAATTGACACGGGCCGTGTCGCCGGACATAAGCACTCGTATCAGCACTTGCCTTTCCATTTTTGCATATTTTCTCTGTGGCACGGCCCGTGTCAGGTGACACGTCCTCCCGTGTCAGGGCTCTTGAAGCATTTTTTGAATTTTGGATATTTGCACTCTTATGCCTCGATTTGTCTTGTTTTATTCTTTTGAAAACAAAAACAAATAATGTATGGATAAGGATATCACAGTTTGAGGAAACTTACCTCTCTTGGAGAAAAGTCGGAAGCCTCTTCTAGCTATTCCAGGTGCAATATTATGACTGATTAATCTCCCTTGGACCTTCTTGAAGCTATGCCAATTCTTACTTTTTGCTGAAAGTTGATGAATCACCCCAACCAAGTCAAGTTGCAAGGTACTGTTTTTGAGTTTGGAAGATGGTGATAATTATGTTACAAAAGTTGTTCTTGTGTTTGGACAACTTCTATATATTGTATGTAAAGTATTTGGATGATTTGTTTGGACAAAACTTGCAAGGTTTGAGGGATTCAAAGATTTGGAGTCCAAAGCTCAAAAATGGAGGTTTTATGGATAATTCTGGTTTTTGAGAGTATAAGGGGTTTTGAGGGCTTGTCAATTTATGTTTTTTCTCCTCCTCCCCCTCTTTTTTTCTATCTTTCAAATGATCTCTCTATTCATAGGCAAGAGGCTTTAAGACAAGGGTTGATCAGATTTGCAAGATTACATGTTATGGCTAGGTTGGATTGTAAATGAAGCAAGCTTGAAGATCATAGTTCCAATGCTTTGTACTTTACTTCATAGAGTTGTTGGATACTTTAAGCATGCTTATATAATCTTGTATGTTGAGTCTGTAGAAAGAACATGTTAGAGGCTCAAGAAGAGCTGACTTTGTGATTAAAGCTACTTTACAATAATGACATTGTTAACTTTGTGCCAAAAATGGAAAAATCATTTGGACAATGGCTCAAACACTTGGATAATGGTTCAATAAATTGTGTAAACATTAAATTATAGAGTTATTTGGAAGTTAAATGGCCTGCAAAGTGAGATTATGCAACATGGCATGAAGATTTTGTCTCATAGTTATCATAGAAATGACCTATAATTCAAGTATGGATGCCTAACTTCATCTCTTCAAATCTCCTAGATCAAGTTTGATAAATTCATGATCTTGGACATTTTGTAAAGATTGAAACATTATTTTCAACCTTTAAGTTGACCACTTTGGCTAAATCATCTCGGAACTAGATAAAAAATCTGCCTAAACTTGTCGAAAATTTCACTACGTGTTTTATGAAAAATGTCATGACTTCATGAGCCTATATCTTCAAATTTAAGAATTATTTGGACATCAACCCTCTAATACAAAGTTGTAGATTTCATAAAGATCTACAACTTTCATGTTGAAAGTTTTCCTTGAATCATCTTTCATCTTGGTGAAAAATTGTCACGAAGTATTGAAATTATCAAGGTTAAAAATACTTAGAAATTTTCTAAGTATTGAAATCTTTGACTTTTTGTGGGATTTCTTGACTTTCTTGATTCTTAATGATCATGTTTGATATTTTTGATTATCCTGATGAATCTTGATCTTATAAATTTAATGTTGATCAAAAAGTCAAAGTTTAACTTTTTGTGTATCAATTGAATTTTCATCAGTTCATCAATCTTCAACTATTAATCCATTGATCTTGAGAAATGATTTGAGCCATGAAGTTAGGTCAAGATATTGTATTTGAGTTCTTTGGTGAGAAATGTCTTGAGAAAATAGAGGGCAAATTTTGGGGTCCAACAGTAATCATTGGACATTTTTGCAAACAAAACAGAGAAAGTAAAAACAATTTTGAATTTGAAATATATTTAATTGCATTGATTCTGAAAGTTTTCCTACAAGCATTCCGTTTCATACAAAGACAGAAATCCTAGTAAGAGGAAATCATCATAAAACTTGGAAAATGGGTACAAAGTGATAAACAAAGAAAAACAACTATGTGGAAACAATCCCATTGAGCTTCAATTCTGCTATTACCCCTATGTCTTCAAGTATCTCATCACTTGCTGTCGGAAAAAGATGATTGAATTGATATGTACCGTTTGATCTAGACGCTAGTAATAAAGCTGGATTTATGTAGATGGGTGTAATACGGTGGGAGAATTGACTTATTTTTTTGCATTTTATCGCAAATATGCAGATAGCAAGAGTCTCCATCGACTTTTATTTTATCCAATAAGGAAAGTATGAAAAGAACAGGAAATACCTTGAGATTATTGAGTTCGGGGGATAGGTTATGAAAAGGGAAGGTGTTATCACCCTTTTCATTCGTAGTTATCTACGGGTTCTTAATCGCTTAGCTCACTTTGTTTTGTATTGTGCATTTTGAAAATATTTTGAAATGTCAATAGTAAGGCAAGACTTTGTAATGATTCTCGTATCCGTCCTCAAGAATGCGTACAAAGTGTTTTGTTTGAAAATATTTTTGAAAAGTGTTATTGTGTGAAATGTTTTATTTTGAAGAGCTTTGTGAGCAAGCGATTAACAATTCTACCCTTAGCCAAGGTCTTTATTGTACTTTTCCTCCTCCTTTAGATAGTGCTACCCTACCATTAGTTAGTAGGAAGCCATATCATTGGATGTGAAGGGACATGCGCGGGTCATCGTTCAGTCATAAAAGGAAACTCGTAGGGGCGCTTTAGCAATTTTGTAAGGGACTAGATCATTTAGCGAATGCAATATCGAACGAGTCATCGAGGGACTATGATCTTTGATTTCGAGGGACTGTGCTAAAGCATCCCCACATTCGAGGGACATGACTAATATTCGAAAGGCAATAAGAGAGGGTACCCTAGAGGTACAAGTGTTAAAAGTGTGTTGTGATTAAGTTATTGTTTATCTTGCATTAGGAATAACTATCATTTGCTTTTAATCTTGCCCTTTAATCCTAATTACTAATAGTAATAGTAAAATAGTGCAGAAAGTAAATACAAAAAATAAAAGACGGAAAGTAAATCTAAGACTATTACACGGATTCGAGAGAGATACATAATAGGGATGTAGAATAGTAAACCCTAATTACTACTACAAACCATAGGCAGTTACAAATAATGCTGAAAAGAAATGAAAGAAATCAAAAAACGTCTGCAATAGCATAATTAACCTAAAAATTTGAGTCAGAGGAAACAAGAATGTTTTTTGTTGTTTTTTATGAAAAAAGGGATATTCATGATTAATAAATTTAAACCCTAATTAATGTTGATTAAGAAAAAAATTATTAATTAAAATAAGACCTAAAAAAACCTTATTTAATTTTTATTAAAAAAAAATGAATTTAATTAAAAAAAGTTGATTAGTTAAATTAATTAGAAAACGATTAAAAACCCTAAAAGTCTAAATCAATTTCAATTAATTAAAAAAAGTTATGTTGTAAAAAAAGAGTGATAAAAAAAGAAAGAGAATGGGCAAGGAAAATAGAAAATATGGGGTGTGTGGAGAGGAATTCGTTAGGCCCAAGAAGGAGAAGCCCAATACATTAGCGTTGGATCCAACGTGGGTGGCTCCAGGAGGTGCATCGTGAGGAAGCGTCTGATGCGCTTGATGTTGATGATGATGAGATCTAAAGGCTGAGAGTTGAGGGCACATGGCTGAGGCATAGAACGTATCACACTTGATCTGCAAGAATCAGAAAACATGAAAAAAGATTGTGACACGCAAGGATTGAACCCGCGTATGGGCATAATAAGGACTTATCAAACACACTTCAGCCGCTGGGATGATAATACATCTATTGTATTAAATCAAATAAAAAATATATAATATGAAATCACTACATGAACCAGAGAGGCGCCGGAGCCCTAGCTCCGGTCGTCTTCTTCGGTTGCCTCCTTCCTTCAAACTTGCAAAACAAACGCTGTTAGCAACCCAAAAGCACCCTACCCCCTAAATCGAGGCTTGTGAGTTCAATGGGACAATTATTTTGGCCTGAAACACAATGGTTTGGAAGGTATAATGAAAACAATATTTGATCGGACCAAACATGGAAATTCATAGTTTTAATTGCATGGGACTCCTATGATGATCCAATCTTGTATAAACACATCTCAAAAACATATTAATGGCACTAGTATGACTTAAAACAAAACGAAAAATCAAAGTATGAATTTTGTAAAAATCATGAGATTGGAGATGGATGCATGTGAGTTTTGTGAACTTTGGACCATCAGGTTTGGTCTATTCTTACTTTGTATCTTCTCAGGGATTTATTAGTGATGCAAGAATGCTTGGAAGAGGGCTGCAAACTAGGGTTTCAAGTTTCCCTAGTTTGATAATTTTTTTGTGATTTTGGAGGGATGTTCTTGCAAAAGATTTTTCATGTCTAATTTGAGAAGAATATATAGCATGAATTAGGTCACAATATGATGGGCTAGGACCTTTGTTAATAAACCTTGTATTTTATTTTATTTATTTTGAATTAATAATGAATAAAATCAAAATAATTAAAATAAAATTGATCAAGGGGGACATGAGCAAGATCTAAGGTGTATATGAAGTATAAAACACGTTTGGACTCTGGAAAAAATAGCCCAATAGCCCAAAATATCAAGTTTGCTCAATTTGAACTTCATGCATTTGCTTAAAATTTCCCAACTTGCACTGGTCATACCTCTCTTGTAATTGCAAGCTTCTCAAGTCATATTTAAAGCATTTGTTTTGATGAAGACAACATGGATATCAACATTCAAAGGATGTGCAAAAAGCTTATCAATATCATATACAAGTCTTGAAGATTAAAAGAAGAATTATTAAAGAATCAACAAATGTCAAATGGTATAAATAATTCTTAAACTTGAATATAGATGTTCACAAATATGCATTCATAATCATATACATATCCCACATTTTTAACAATAAGAAAAACCTTGTTTGAGATCTTTTTCAAAAAGAATTTTTGAAAATAAACTTTCAGGAACCGGTTCCTACCTAACAGGGAACCGGGTTCCAAACTTGTTCAAAAAACACCTCCCTGGAATTTGTACCAGGAACCGGGGTTGTACCAATAGGGGAACCGGTTCCTGCGTGTTATTTTTGAATTCTGAGTTATAACGTTCACTAAGAACCGGGTTCTGCCTGTGTCGGAACCGGTTCCCAGCGAACCAGTGCAGCTTTTCTTTTGGTTTTTGAACATATTTCAAATGGTATTCTTTCATGAATGCATTGCATATTTTCATATCAAATGGCATGAATGAAGAGGTACTTGTGACATTATAAATGTGCAGATTTTCAGATTTAAAATAACTTTTTTTAAAAAAATAACAAAAACCTTCTTCAAATTAACAATTTTCATCAAATCAAATTTGCATACAAACTTTCATGTGTTCATAAATTTTGTGAAACTTGCCATATACATTTTCATTAAGAAATCATTACAAGTTTCATACATACATTGTGAACATTTATAATCATTGCTTGAGAATTGTTTTTATCTTGAAGAACAAGATCAATTGAAGATTGATAGTGCTCTCCATCTATTTCAAATAAATTATTGTATTACAAAAAGAAATTATTCCCTTACTATCCAGGATTGTTGGAAGTAAGTGTTGTGATTTGAAGAGGATTGTTCTTCATTCACATTAGTGTTTGTTTGATCTTAAAGGTGTTAAGAACCTTTGGTCACCCTATAGGTTAGATAGTAAGCATAGGTTGTACAATTATTCTAACTATAGTTAAATCTCTTTCGTGTTGGAAAGGGGACTGGAGTACTCTCAGATTGTGAGGGGAACCGGGATATATCGCTGTGTAATTTACTTTTCCGCTTTTATCGCTTTCATCACCATAATCAAGAAAAGATAAGATATAACCAAAACCTTCAAACACTTAACCAAAAATTACTTCAAGTATTCTCATAAAACCGAATAAATTTTTATATACCTAATTCACCCCCCCCCCCTCTTAGGCACTCTTAGACTTACAATTGGTATCAAAGAAAGTTATAGGTAACTTGTTCCTGAAGATCCAGAATGGCTTCCGCAAATCCAAATCCGGTTTTCAAAGATGGTGGTAGTAACAACAAGCCTCCATTGTTTTGTGGTGAATACTTTGACTTTTGGAAAATTCGCATGATGGCTCATCTTGAAGCGCAAGGAGAAGAAATATGGAATGCTGTTAAGAATGGTCCATTTACTCCGGTGTGTGTTGTCAATGGTGTTGGGTCATCAAAGCCTAAAGCATCATGGGATGACGATGACAAGAAAAAAGTTCTCTTTGACAAAAAGGCAATCAATATTCTTCAAAGTGCTCTTAGTATGGATGAATTTTTCCGAGTATCGGCATGTACAACGGAAAAGGAAATTTGGGATACTCTTGTAGAAACTCATGAAGGAACCTCCGAAGTCAAAAGGTCTAGATTGAACACTTTGAGTCAAGAATATGAATTATTCAGAATGCTGCCCGGAGAATCCATCCTTGACTTGCAAAAGAGATTCGTTCACTTGACAAACCATTTGAAGGCACTTGGTAAGAATTTAACTAACGATGAATTAAATCTTAAAGTGCTTAGATCTTTAACTAGGGAATGGCAACCAAAAGTGACGGCAATATCCGAAAAGAAAAACCTAGCAACTATGACTTCCGCAACACTTTTCGGAAAGCTTCAAGAATATGAGACGGAACTTGGAAGGCTTGAAAAACATGAGAATCATGAGAAGAAATCCAAAGGCATTGCTTTGAAAGTTGATTCAAAAGAAAGTCAAGATAAAGATGCATCGGACGAAGATGAAAATATCTTGCTTCTTGTAAAAAGGTTAGGAAAATATTTTGGTCATAAAAATAAACAAGCCTCCACATAAACACAAGTTGTAACATGTTATGAATGTGGAAAGCAAGGTCACATAAAGCCGGATTGTCCAAAACTCTCCAAGAAAAATGGATTCAAAGGAAAAAAGGAGTTCAAGAACAAAAGGGCTTATGTTGCATGGGAAGATAATGAGATAAGTTCTTCATCCGATTCGGAAAGTGACGAATGTGCAAATCTAGCATTGATGGCTTCACATCACTCCGACGATGAAGAAGAGGTTAGTAATGAATTTAATCTTTTTGATGATGATGTTCAAGGAGCTATTGATGAACTCTTGAAAGAATGCAAAAGTTTATACAAAAAGGTGTCAAATCAAGAAAAAGAACTTCTAATTTGTCTACAAAAAATTGACACCATGACTAAAGATTTTGATCTTCAAAAACAAAATTTTATTAAAGAAAAGGAAAACTTTGCATGCTCCAAGTGTGAATCAAATATCTTTCAAATTGTTCAATTGAAAAGAGTCATTGAACGATATGAAAAAGGACAAATAGGATTGGAAGGATTACTAAGCCAACAACGTTATCCAAATGATAAAAGAGGTCTTGGTTATGTGAATTCTAAGAAACCAAGTAACAATCCCACTGTTTTTGTAAAGGCTAGTAAAGGTTCCAATCCCAAGAAAGTAGAAAAGAAGCAAGTTGTTCATAATCATCAAAAGAAAAAGGCTAATATATCCAAAAAGAAAACATTGCCTAAGAAGAAATCTTATCCTTCTAGATATAGAAGTAACTTTAAACCTACTTGTTTTTATTGTGGTATTAAAGGCCATACACCTAATGCTTGCTATGTTAGAAACTTTAGTATGGCAAGTGGGCATTATGTGTGGGTTAAGAAAGGAACTAACTATGATGGACCCAAAGCACATTGGGTACCAAATCAAACTTAATTTGTTTTGTAGGTATGCTTGAAGACCACATACAATATTTTGTATCTTGATAGTGGTTGTTCAAAGCATATGATGGGAGACATACACTAACTTTCAAATCTAGTTCAAGTCCAAGGATTATTTCACATATGGGAAATACCTTAAAGGAAGAATTCTTGGCATTGGCAAAGTTGATACACTAACTTTCATATCCATTGAAGATGTACTTTATGTTGAAAAACAAAAGACAACTTCTAAGTACAAGTCAACTTTGTGACAAAGGCTTCAAGATCAAATTCAACAAAGATGAATGCTTGATTATTGATGAAGGCATCCAATGAGGTAAAACTCAAAGGTAAATGAATTTGTTTCACTCTTTTTCCCCATCCTTTTTGATGTTAACAAAGGGGGAGAAGAATATGCATATGTGTTGTTTTGTTTCAAAGAAATTGCAGGAACTCACTCCAAAATTCAAAGAATCATGGACTTAGGGGGAGCATACAATTTAGGGGGAGCCTTGCATTTGCTTAACATGTTTGCTACACAAAACAACATAAACATTTCAAGAATTGTTTTCAAGACTTTGTTGTCATCATCAAAAAGGGGGAGAATGTAATTGCAAGCTTCTCAAGTCATATTTAAAGCATTTGTTTTGATGAAGACAACATGGATATCAACATTCAAAGGATGTGCAAAAAGCTTATCAATATCATATACAAGTCTTGAAGATTAGAAGAAGAATTATTAAAGAATCAAAAAATGTCAAATGGTATAAATAATTCTTAAACTTGAATATAGATGTTCACAAATATGCATTCATAATCATATACATATCCCACATTTTTAACAATAAGAAAAACCTTGTTTGAGATCTTTTTCAAAAAGAATTTTTGAAAATAAACTTTCAGGAACCGGTTCCTACCTAACAGGGAACCGGGATCCAAACTTGTTCAAAAAACACCTCCCTGGAATTTGTACCAGGAACCGGGTTGTACCAATAGGGGAACCGGTTCCTGCGTGTTATTTTTGAATTCTGAGTTATAACGTTCACTAAGAACCGGGTTCTGCCTGTGTCGGAACCGGTTCCCAGCGAACCAGTGCAACTTTTCTTTTGGTTTTTGAACATATTTCAAATGGTATTCTTTCATGAATGCATTGCATCTTTTCATATCAAATGGCATGAATGAAGAGGTACTTGTGACATTATAAATGTGCAGATTTTCAGATTTAAAATAACTTTTTTAAAAACAAATAACAAAAACCTTCTTCAAATTAACAATTTTCATCAAATCAAATTTGCATACAAACTTTCATGTGTTCATAAATTTTGTGAAACTTTCCATATACATTTTCATTAAGAAATCATTACAAGTTTCATACATACATTGTGAACATTTATAATCATTGCTTGAGAATTGTTTTTATCTTGAAGAAGAAGATCAATTGAAGATTGATAGTGCTCTCCATCTATTTCAAATAAATTATTGTATTACAAAAAGAAATTATTCCCTTACTATCCAAGATTGTTGGAAGTAAGTGTTGTGATTTGAAGAGGATTGTTCTTCATTCACATTAGTGTTTGTTTGATCTTAAAGGTGTTAAGAACCTTTGGTCACCCTATAGGTTAGATAGTAAGCATATGCTGTACAATCATTCTAACTATAGTGAAATCTCTTTCGTGTTGGAAAGGGGACTGGAGTACTCTCGGATTGTGAGAGGAACCAGGATATATCGTCGTGTTCTTTACTTTTCCGCTTTTATCGCTTTCATCACCATAATCAAGAAAAGATAAGATATAACAAAAACCTTCAAACATTTAACCAAAAATTACTTCAAGTATTCTCATAAAACTGAATAAATTTTTATATACCTAATTCACCCCCCCTCTTAGGCACTCTTAGACTTACAATTGGTATCAAAGCAAGTTATAGGTAACTTGTTCCTAAAGATCCAGAATGGCTTCCGCAAATCCAAATCCGATTTTCAAAGATGGTGGTAGTAACAATAAGCCTCCATTGTTTTGTGGTGAATACTTTGACTTTTGGAAAATTCACATGAAGGCTCATCTTGAAGCGCAAGGAGAAGAAATATGGAATACTGTTGAGAATGGTCCATTTACTCCGGTGTGTGTTGTCAATGGTGTTGGGTCATCAAAGCCTAAAGCATCATGGGATGATGATGACAAGAAAAAAGTTCTCTTTGACAAAAAGGCAATCAATATTCTCCAAAGTGCTCTTAGTATGGATGAATTTTTCCGAGTATCGGCATGTACAACGGAAAAGGAAATTTGGGATACTCTTGTAGAAACTCATGAAGGAACCGCCGAAGTCAAAAGGTCTAGATTGAACACTTTGAGTCAAGAATATGAATTATTCAGAATGCTGCCCGGAGAATCCATCCTTGACTTGCAAAAGAGATTCGTTCACTTGACAAACCATTTGAAGGCACTTGGTAAGACTTTAACTAACGATGAATTAAATCTTAAAGTGCTTAGATCTTTAACTAGGGAATGGCAACCAAAAGTGACGGCAATATCCGAAAAGAAAAACCTAGCAACTATGACTTCCGCAATACTTTTCGGAAAGCTTCAAGAATATGAGACGGAACTTGGAAGGCTTGAAAAATATGAGAATCATGAGAAGAAATCCAAAGGCATTGCTTTGAAAGTTGATTCAAAAGAAAGTCAAGATAAAGATGCATCGGATGAAAATCTCTTGCTTCTTGTAAAAAGGTTAGGAAAATATTTTGGTCATAAAAATAAACAAGCCTCCACATAAACACAAGTTGTAACATGTTATGAATGTGGAAAGCAAGGTCACATAAAGCCGGATTGTCCAAAACTCTCCAAGAAAAATGGATTCAAAGGAAAAAAGGAGTTCAAGAACAAAAGGGCTTATGTTGCATGGGAAGATAATGAGATAAGTTCTTCATCCGATTCGGAAAGTGACGAATGTGCAAATCTAGCATTGATGGCTTCACATCACTCCGACGATGAAGAAGAGGTTAGTAATGAATTTAATCTTTTTGATGATGATGTTCAAGGAGCTATTGATGAACTCTTGAAAGAATGCAAAAGTTTATACAAAAAGGTGTCAAATCAAGAAAAAGAACTTCTAATTTGTCTAGAAAAAATTGACACCATGACTAAAGATTTTGATCTTCAAAAACAAAATTTTATTAAAGAAAAGGAAAACTTTGCATGCTCCAAGTGTGAATCAAATATCTTTCAAATTGTTCAATTGAAAAGAGTCATTGAACGATATGAAAAAGGACAAATAGGATTGAAAGGATTACTAAGCCAACAACGTTATCCAAATGATAAAAGAGGTCTTGGTTATGTGAATTCTAAGAAACCAAGTAACAATCCCACTGTTTTTGTAAAGGTTAGTAAAGGTTCCAATCCCAAGAAAGTAGAAAAGAAGCAAGTTGTTCATAATCATCAAAAGAAAAAGGCTAATATATCCAAAAAGAAAACATTGCCTAAGAAGAAATCTTATCCTTCTAGATATAGAAGTAACTTTGAACCTACTTGTTTTTATTGTGGTATTAAAGGCAATACACCTAATGCTTGCTATGTTAGAAACTTTAGTATAGCAAGTGGGCATTATGTGTGGGTTAAGAAAGGAACTAACTATGATGGACCCAAAGCACATTGGGTACCAAATCAAACTTAATTTGTTTTGTAGGTATGCTTGAAGACTACATACAATATTTTGTATCTTGATAGTGGTTGTTCAAAGCATATGATGGGAGACATACACTAACTTTCAAATCTAGTTCAAGTCCAAGGATTATTTCACATATGGGAAATACCTTAAAGGAAGAATTCTTGGCATTGGCAAAGTTGATACACTAACTTTCATATCCATTGAAGATGTACTTTATGTTGAAAAACAAAAGACAACTTCTAAGTACAAGTCAACTTTGTGACAAAGGCTTCAAGATCAAATTCAACAAAGATGAATGCTTGATTATTGATGAAGGCATCCAATGAGGTAAAACTTAAAGGTAAATGAATTTGTTTCACTCTTTTTCCCCATCCTTTTTGATGTTAACAAAGGGGGAGAAGAATATGCATATGTGTTGTTTTGTTTCAAAGAAATTGCAGGCACTCACTCCAAAATTCAAAGAGTCATGGACTTAGGGGGAGCATACAATTTAGGGGAAGCCTTGCATTTGCTTAACATGTTTGCTACACAAAACAACATAAACATTTCAAGAATTGTTTTCAAGACTTGGTTGTCATCATCAAAAAGGGGGAGAATGTAATTGCAAGCTTCTCAAGTCATATTTAAAGCATTTGTTTTGATGAAGACAACATGGATATCAACATTCAAAGGATGTGCAAAAAGCTTATCAATATCATATACAAGTCTTGAAGATTAGAAGAAGAATTATTAAAGAATCAAAAAATGTCCAATGGTATAAATAATTCTTAAACTTGAATATAGATGTTCACAAATATGCATTCATAATCATATACATATCCCACATTTTTAACAATAAGAAAAACCTTGTTTGAGATCTTTTTCAAAAAGAATTTTTGAAAATAAACTTTCAGGAACCGGTTCCTACCTAACAGGGAACCGGGTTCCAAACTTGTTCAAAAAACACCTCCCTGGAATTTGTACCAGGAACCGGGTTGTACCAATAGGGGAACCGGTTCCTGCGTGTTATTTTTGAAATCTGAGTTATAACATTCACTAAGAACCGGGTTCTGCCTGTGTCGGAACCGGTTCCCAGTGAACCAGTGCAACTTTTCTTTTGGTTTTTGAACATATTTCAAATGGTATTCTTTCATGAATGCATTGCATCTTTTCATATCAAATGGCATGAATGAAGAGGTACTTGTGACATTATAAATGTGCAGATTTTCAGATTTAAAATAACTTTTTTAAAAACAAATAACAAAAACCTTCTTCAAATTAACAATTTTCATCAAATCAAATTTGCATACAAACTTTCATGTGTTCATAAATTTTGTGAAACTTGCCATATACATTTTCATTAAGAAATCATTACAAGTTTCATACATACATTGTGAACATTTATAATCATTGCTTGAGAATTGTTTTTATCTTGAAGAAGAAGATCAATTGAATATTGATAGTGCTCTCCATCTATTTCAAATAAATTATTGTATTACAAAAAGAAATTATTCCCTTACTATCCAGGATTGTTGGAAGTAAGTGTTGTGATTTGAAGAGGATTGTTCTTCATTCACATTAGTGTTTGTTTGATCTTAAAGGTGTTAAGAACCTTTGGTCACCCTATAGGTTAGATAGTAAGCATAGGCTGTACAATCATTCTAACTATAGTGAAATCTCTTTCGTGTTGGAAAGGGGACTGGAGTACTCTCGGATTGTGAGAGGAACCAGGATATATCGTCGTGTTCTTTACTTTTCCGCTTTTATCGCTTTCATCACCATAATCAAGAAAAGATAAGATATAACCAAAACCTTCAAACACTTAACCAAAAATTACTTCAAGTATTCTCATAAAACTGAATAAATTTTTATATTCCTAATTCACCCCCCCCTCTTAGGCACTCTTAGACTTACAATTGGTATCAAAGCAAGTTATAGGTAACTTGTTCCTAAAGATCCAGAATGGCTTCCGCAAATCCATATCCGATTTTCAAAGATGGTGGTAGTAACAATAAGCCTCCATTGTTTTGTGGTGAATACTTTGACTTTTGGAAAATTCGCATGAAGGCTCATCTTGAAGCGCAAGGAGAAGAAATATGGAATGCTGTTGAGAATGGTCCATTTACTCCGGTGTGTGTTGTCAATGGTGTTTGGTCATCAAAGCCTAAAGCATCATGGGATGACGATGACAAGAAAAAAGTTCTCTTTGACAAAAAGGCAATCAATATTCTCCAAAGTGCTCTTAGTATGGATGAATTTTTCCGAGTATCGGCATGTACAACGGAAAAGGAAATTTGGGATACTCTTGTAGAAACTCATGAAGGAACCGCCGAAGTCAAAAGGTCTAGATTGAACACTTTGAGTCAAGAATATGAATTATTCAGAATGCTGCCCGGAGAATCCATCCTTGACTTGTAAAAGAGATTCGTTCACTTGACAAACCATTTGAAGGCACTTGGTAAGACTTTAACTAACGATGAATTAAATCTTAAAGTGCTTAGATCTTTAACTAGGGAATGGCAACCAAAAGTGACGGCAATATCCGAAAAGAAAAGCCTAGCAACTATGACTTCCGCAACACTTTTCGGAAAGCTTCAAGAATATGAGACGGAACTTGGTAGGCTTGAAAAACATGAGAATCATGAGAAGAAATCCAAAGGCATTGCTTTGAAAGTTGATTCAAAAGAAAGTCAAGATAAAGATGCATCGGACGAAGATGAAAATCTCTTGCTTCTTGTAAAAAGGTTAGGAAAATATTTTGGTCATAAAAATAATCTTCATAATGCTAACTTTGTCAAAAGAAAGAAATTCTATAAGCATAAAGATAAAGAAGCCTCCACATCAACACAAGATGTCACATGTTATGAATGTGGAAAGCAAGGTCACATAAAGCCGGATTGTCCAAAACTCTCCAAGAAAAATGGATTCAAAGGCAAAAAGGAGTTCAAGAACAAAAGGGCTTATGTTGCATGGGAAGATAATGAGATAAGTTCTTCATCCGATTCGGAAAGCGACGAATGTGCAAATCTAGCATTGATGGCTTCACATCACTCCGACGATGAAGAAGAGGTTAGTAATGAATTTAATCTTTTTGATGATGATGTTCAAGGAGCTATTGATGAACTCTTGAAAGAATGCAAAAGTTTATACAAAAATGTGTCAAATCAATAAAAAGAACTTCTAATTTGTCTAGAAAAAATTGACACCATGACTAAAGATTTTGATCTTCAAAAACAAAATTTTATTAAAGAAAAGGAAAACTTTGCATGCTCCAAGTGTGAATCAAATATCTTTCAAATTGTTCAATTGAAAAGAGTCATTGAACGATATGAAAAAGGACAAATAGGATTGGAAGGATTACTAAGCCAACAACGTTATCCAAATGATAAAAGAGGTCTTGGTTATGTGACTTCTAAGAAACCAAGTAACAATCCCACTGTTTTTGTAAAGGCGTGTAAAGGTTCCAATCCCAAAAAGTAGAAAAGAAGCAAGTTGTTCATAATCATCAAAAGAAAAAGGCTAATATATCCAAAAAGAAAACATTGCCTAAGAAGAAATCTTATCCTTCTAGATATAGAAGTAACTTTGAACCTACTTGTTTTTATTGTGGTATTAAAGGCCATACACCTAATGCTTGCTATGTTAGAAACTTTAGTATGGCAAGTGGGCATTATGTGTGGGTTAAGAAAGGAACTAACTATGATGGACCCAACGCACATTGGGTACCAAATCAAACTTAATTTGTTTTGTAGGTATGCTTGAAGACCACATACAATAGTTTGTATCTTGATAGTGGTTGTTCAAAGCATATGATGGGAGACATACACTAACTTTCAAATCTAGTTCAAGTCCAAGGATTATTTCACATATGGGAAATACCTTAAAGGAAGAATTCTTGGCATTGGCAAAGTTGATACACTAACTTTCATATCCATTGAAGATGTACTTTATGTTGAAAAACAAAAGACAACTTCTAAGTACAAGTCAACTTTGTGACAAAGGCTTCAAGATCAAATTCAACAAAGATGAATGCTTGATTATTGATGAAGGCATCCAATGAGGTAAAACTCAAAGGTAAATGAATTTGTTTCACTCTTTTTCCCCATCCTTTTTGATGTTAACAAAGGGGGAGAAGAATATGCATATGTGTTGTTTTATTTCAAAAAAATTTGCAGGCACTCACTCCAAAATTCAAAGAATCATGGACTTAGGGGGAGCATACAATTTAGGGGGAGCCTTGCATTTGCTTAACATGTTTGCTACACAAAACAACATAAACATTTCAAGAATTGTTTTCAAGACTTGGTTGTCATCATCAAAAAGGGGGAGAATGTAATTGCAAACTTCTCAAGTCATATTTAAAGCATTTGTTTTGATGAAGACAACATGGATATCAACATTCAAAGGATTTGCAAAAAGCTTATCAATATCATATACAAGTCTTGAAGATTAGAAGAAGAATTATTAAAGAATCAACAAATGTCAATTGGTATAAATAATTCTTAAACTTGAATATAGATGTTCACAAATATGCATTCATAATCATATACATATCCCACATTTTTAACAATAAGAAAAACCTTGTTTGAGATCTTTTTCAAAAAGAATTTTTGAAAATAAACTTTCAGGAACCGGTTCCTACCTAACAGGGAACCGGGTTCCAAACTTGTTCAAAAAGCACCTCCCTGGAATTTGTACCAGGAACCGGGTTGTACCAATAGTGGAACCAGTTCTTGCGTGTTATTTTTGAATTCTGAGTTATAACGTTCACTAAGAACCGGGTTCTTCCTGTGTCGGAACCGGTTCCCAGCGAACCAGTGCAGATTTTCTTTTGGTTTTTGAACATATTTCAAATGGTATTCTTTCATGAATGCATTGCATCTTTTCATATCAAATGGCATGAATGAAGAGGTACTTGTGACATTATAAATGTGCAGATTTTCAGATTTAAAATAACTTTTTTAAAAACAAATAACAAAAACCTTCTACAAATTAACAATTTTCATCAAATCAAATTTGCATACAAACTTTCATGTGTTCATAAATTTTGTGAAACTTGCCATATACATTTTCATTAAGAAATCATTACAAGTTTCATACATACATTGTGAACATTAATAATCATTGCTTGAGAATTCTTTTTATCTTTAAGAAGAAGATCAATTGAAGATTGATAGTGCTCTCCATCTATTTCAAAAAAATTATTGTATTACAAAAAGAAATTATTCCCTTACTATCCAGGATTGTTGGAAGTAAGTGTTGTGATTTGAAGAGGATTGTTCTTCATTCACATTAGTGTTTTTTTGATCTTAAAGGTGTTAAGAACCTTTGGTCACCCTATAGGTTAGATAGTAAGCATAGGCTGTACAATCATTCTAACTATAGTGAAATCTCTTTCGTGTTGGAAAGGGGACTGGAGTACTCTCTGATTGTGAGGGGAACCAGGATATATCGCCGTGTTCTTTACTTTTCCGCTTTTATTGCTTTCATCACCATAATCAAGAAAAGATAAGATATAACCAAAACCTTCAAACACTTAACCAAAAATTACTTCAAGTATTCTCATAAAACCGAATAAATTTTTATATACCTAATTCACCCCCCTCTTAGGCACTCTTAGACTTACAATTGGTATCAAAGCAAGTTATAGGTAACTTGTTCCTAAAGATCCAGAATGGCTTCCGCAAATCCAAATCCGGTTTTCAAAGATGGTGGTAGTAACAACAAGTCTCCATTGTTTTGTGGTGAATACTTTGACTTTTGGAAAATTCGCATGAAGGCTCATCTTGAAGCGCAAGGAGAAGAAATATGGAATGCTGTTGAGAATGGTCCATTTACTCCGGTGTGTGTTGTCAATGGTATTGGGTCATCAAAGCCTAAAGCATCATGGGATGACGATGACAAGAAAAAAGTTCTCTTTGACAAAAAGGCAATCAATATTCTCCAAAGTGCTCTTAGTATGGATGAATTTTTCCGAGTATCGGCATGTACAACGGCAAAGGAAATTTGGGATACTCTTGTAGAAACTCATGAAGGAACCGCCGAAGTCAAAAGGTCTAGATTGAACACTTTGAGTCAAGAATATGAATTATTCAGAATGCTGCCCGGAGAATCCATCCTTGACTTGCAAAAGAGATTCGTTCACTTGACAAACCATTTGAAGGCACTTGGTAAGACTTTAACTAACGATGAATTAAATCTTAAAGTGCTTAGATCTTTAACTATGGAATGGAAACCAAAAGTGACGGCAATATCCGAAAAGAAAAGCCTAGCAACTATGACTTCCGCAACACTTTTCGGAAAGCTTCAAGAATATGAGACGAAACTTGGAAGGCTTGAAAAACATGAGAATCATGAGAAGAAATCCAAAGGCATTGCTTTGAAAGTTGATTCAAAAGAAAGTCAAGATAAAGATGCATCGGACGAAGATGAAAATCTATTGCTTCTTGTAAAAAGGTTAGGAAAATATTTTGGTCATAAAAATAATCTTCATAATGCTAACTTTATCAAAAGAAAGAAATTCTATAAGCATAAAGACAAAGAAGCCTCCACATCAACACAAGATGTCACATGTTATGAATGTGGAAAGCAAGGTCACATGAAGCCGGATTGTCCAAAACTCTCCAAGAAAAATGGATTCAAAGGCAAAAAGGAGTTCAAGAACAAAAGGGCTTATGTTGCATGGGAAGATAATGAGATAAGTTCTTCATCCGATTCGGAAAGCGACGAATGTGCAAATCTAGCATTGATGGCTTCACATCTCTCTGACGATGAAGAAGAGGTTAGTAATGAATTTAATCTTTTTGATGATGATGTTCAAGGAGCTATTGATGAACTCTTGAAAGAATGCAAAAGTTTATACAAAAAGGTGTCAAATCAAGAAAAAGAACTTCTAATTTTTCTAGAAAAAATTGACACCATGACTAAAGATTTTAATCTTCAAAAACAAAATTTTATTAAAGAAAAGGAAAACTTTGCATGCTCCAAGTGTGAATCAAATATCTTTCAAATAGTTCAATTGAAAAGAGTCATTGAACGATATGAAAAAGGACAAATAGGATTGGAAGGATTACTAAGCCAACAACGTTATCCAAATGATAAAAGAGGTCTTGGTTATGTGAATTCTAAGAAACCAAGTAACAATCCCACTATTTTTGTAAAGGCTAGTAAAGGTTCCAATCCCAAGAAAGTAGAAAAGAAGCAAGTTGTTCATAATCATCAAAAGAAAAAGGCTAATATATCCAAAAAGAAAACATTTCCTAAGAAGAAATCTTATCCTTCTAGATATAGAAGTAACTTTGAACCTACTTGTTTTTATTGTGGTATTAAAGGCCATACACCTAATGCTTGCTATGTTAGAAACTTTAGTATGGAAAGTGGGCATTATGTGTGGGTTAAGAAAGGAACTAACTATGATGGATCCAAAGCACATTGGGTACCAAATCAAACTTAATTTGTTTTGTAGGTATGCTTGAAGACCACATACAATATTTTGTATCTTCATAGTGGTTGTTCAAAGCATATGATGGGAGACATACACTAACTTTCAAATCTAGTTCAAGTCCAAGGATTATTTCACATATGGGAAATACCTTAAAGGAAGAATTCTTGGCATTGGCAAAGTTGATACACTAACTTTCATATCCATTGAAGATGTACTTTATGTTGAAAAACAAAAGACAACTTCTAAGTACAAGTCAACTTTGTGACAAAGGCTTCAAGGTCAAATTCAACAAAGATGAATGCTTGATTATTGATGAAGGCATCCAATGAGGTAAAACTCAAAGGTAAATGAATTTGTTTCACTCTTTTTCCCCATCCTTTTTGATGTTAACAAAGGGGGAGAAGAATATGCATATGTGTTGTTTTATTTCAAAAAAATTGCAGGCACTCACTCCAAAATTCAAAGAATCATGGACTTAGGGGGAGCATACAATTTAGGGGGAGCCTTGCATTTGCTTAACATGTTTGCTACACAAAACAACATAAACATTTCAAGAATTGTTTTCAAGACTTGGTTATCATCATCAAAAAGGGGGAGAATGTAATTGCAAGCTTCTCAAGTCATATTTAAAGCATTTGTTTTGATGAAGACAACATGGATATCAACATTCAAAGGATGTGCAAAAAGCTTATCAATATCATATACAAGTCTTGAAGATTAGAAGAAGAATTATTAAAGTATCAACAAATGTCAAATGGTATAAATAATTCTTAAACTTGAATATAGATGTTCACAAATATGCATTCATAATCATATACATATCCCACATTTTTAACAATAAGAAAAACCTTGTTTGAGATCTTTTTCAAAAAGAATTTTTGAAAATAAACTTTCAGGAACCGGTTCCTACCTAACAGGGATCCGGGTTCCAAACTTGTTCAAAAAACACCTCCCTGGAATTTGTACCAGGAACCGGGTTGTACCAATAGGGGAACCGGTTCCTGCGTGTTATTTTTGAATTCTGAGTTATAACGTTCACTAAGAACCGGGTTCTGCCTGTGTCGGAACCGGTTCCCAGCGAACCAGTGCAGCTTTTCTTTTGGTTTTTGAACATATTTCAAATGGTATTCTTTCATGAATGCATTGCATCTTTTCATATCAAATGGCATGAATGAAGAGGTACTTGTGACATTATAAATGTGCAGATTTTCAGATTTAAAATAACTTTTTTAAAAACAAATAACAAAAACCTTCTTCAAATTAACAATTTTCATCAAATCAAATTTGCATACAATCTTTCATGTGTTCATAAATTTTGTGAAACTTGCCATATACATTTTCATTAAGAAATCATTACAAGTTTCATACATACATTGTGAACATTTACAATCATTTCTTGAGAATTGTTTTTATCTTTAAGAAGAAGATCAATTTAAGATTGATAGTGCTCTCCATCTATTTCAAATAAATTATTGTATTACAAAAAGAAATTATTCCCTTACTATCCAGGATTGTTGGAAGTAAGTGTTGTGATTTGAAGAGGATTGTTCTTCATTCACATTAGTGTTTGTTTGATCTTAAAGGTGTTAAGAACCTTTGGTCACCCTATAGGTTAGATAGTAAGCATAGGCTGTACAATCATTCTAACTATAGTGAAATCTCTTTCGTGTTGGAAAGGGGACTGGAGTACTCTCGGATTATGAGGGGAATCAGGATATATCGCCGTGTTCTTTACTTTTCCGCTTTTATCGCTTTCATCACCATAATCAAGAAAAGATAAGATATAACCAAAACCTTCAAACACTTAACCAAAAATTACTTCAAGTATTCTCATAAAACCGAATAAATTTTTATATACCTAATTCACCCCCCCCCCCCCTCTTAGGCACTCTTAGACTTACAATTGGTATCAAAGCAAGTTATAGGTAACTTGTTCCTAAAGATCGAGAATGGCTTCCGCAAATCCAAATCCGGTTTTCAAAGATGGTGGTAGTAACAACAAGCCTCCATTGTTTTGTGGTGAATACTTTGACTTTTGGAAAATTCGCATGAAGGCTCATCTTGAAGCGCAAGGAGAAGAAATATGGAATGCTGTTGAGAATGGTCCATTTACTCCGGTGTGTGTTGTCAATGGTGTTGGGTCATCAAAGCCTAAAGCATCATGGGATGACGATGACAAGAAAAAAGTTCTCTTTGACAAAAAGGCAATCAATATTCTCCAAAGTGCTCTTAGTATGGATGAATTTTTCCGAGTATCAGCATGTACAACGGCAAAGGAAATTTGGGATACTCTTGTAGAAACTCATGAAGGAACCGCTGAAGTCAAAAGGTCTAGATTGAACACTTTGAGTCAAGAACATGAATTATTCAGAATGCTTCCCGGAGAATCCATCCTTGACTTGCAAAAGAGATTCGTTCACTTGACAAACCATTTGAAGGCACTTGGTAAGACTTTAACTAACGATGAATTAAATCTTTAAGTGCTTAGATCTTTAACTAGGGAATGGCAACCAAAAGTGACGACAATATCCGAAAAGAAAAGCCTAGCAACTATGACTTCCGCAACACTTTTCGGAAAGCTTCAAGAATATGAGACGGAACTTGGAAGGCTTGAAAAACATGAGAATCATGAGAAGAAATCCAAATGCATTGCTTTGAAAGTTGATTCAAAAGAAAATCAAGATAAAGAAGCATCGGACGAAGATGAAAATCTCTTGCTTCTTGTAAAAAGGTTAGGAAAATATTTTGGTCATAAAAATAATCTTCATAATGCTAACTTTGTCAAAAGAAAGAAATTCTATAAGCATAAAGATAAAGAAGCCTCCACATCAACACAAGATGTCACATGTTATGAATGTGGAAAGCAAGGTCACATAAAGCCGGATTGTCCAAAACTCTCCAAGAAAAATGGATTCAAAGGCAAAAAGGAGTTCAAGAACAAAAGGGATTATGTTGCATGGGAAGATAATGAGATAAGTTCTTCATCCTATTCGGAAAGCGACGGATGTGAAAATCTAGCATTGATGGCTTCACATCACTCCGACGATGAAGAAGAGGTTAGTAATGAATTTAATCTTTTTGATGATGATGTTCAAGGAGCTATTGATGAACTCTTGAAAGAATGCAAAAGTTTATACAAAAAGGTGTCAAATCAAGAAAAAGAACTTCTAATTTGTCTAGAAAAAATTGACACCATGACTAAAGATTTTGATCTTCAAAAACAAAATTTTATTAAAGAAAAGGAAAACTTTGCATGCTCCAAGTGTGAATCAAATATCTTTCAAATTGTTCAATTGAAAAGAGTCATTGAACGATATGAAAAAGGACAAATAGGATTGGAAGGATTACTAAGCCAACAACGTTATCCAAATGATAAAAGAGGTCTTGGTTATGTGAATTCTAAGAAACCAAGTAACAATCCCACTGTTTTTGTAAAGGCTAGTAAAGGTTCCAATCCCAAGAAAGTAGAAAAGAAGCAAGTTGTTCATAATCATCAAAAGAAAAAGGCTAATATATCCAAAAAGAAAACATTGCCTAAGAAGAAATATTATCCTTCTAGATATAGAAGTAACTTTGAACCTACTTGTTTTTATTGTGGTATTAAAGGCCATACACCTAATGCTTGCTATGTTAGAAACTTTAGTATGGCAAGTGGGCATTATGTGTGGGTTAAGAAAGGAACTAACTATGATGGACCCAAAGCACATTGGGTACAAATCAAACTTAATTTGTTTTGTAGGTATGCTTGAAGACCACATACAATATTTTGTATCTTGATAGTGGTTGTTCAAAGCATATGATGGGAGACATACACTAACTTTCAAATCTAGTTCAAGTCCAAGGATTATTTCACATATGGGAAATACCTTAAAGGAAGAATTCTTGGCATTGGCAAAGTTGATACACTAACTTTCATATCCATTGAAGATGTACTTTATGTTGAAAAACAAAAGACAACTTCTAAGTACAAGTCAACTTTGTGACAAAGGCTTCAAGATCAAATTCAACAAAGATGAATGCTTGATTATTGATGAAGGCATCCAATGAGGTAAAACTCAAAGGTAAATGAATTTGTTTCACTCTTTTCCCCCATCCTTTTTGATGTTAACAAAGGGGGAGAAGAATATGCATATGTGTTGTTTTGTTTCAAAGAAATTGCAGGCACTCACTCCAAAATTCAAAGAATCATAGACTTAGGGGGAGCATACAATTTAGGGGGAGCCTTGCATTTGCTTGACATGTTTGCTACACAAAAAAACATAAACATTTCAAGAATTGTTTTCAAGACTTGGTTGTCATCATCAAAAAGGGGGAGAATGTAATTGCAAGCTTCTCAAGTCATATTTAAAGCATTTGTTTTGATGAAGACAACATGGATATCAACATTCAAAGGATGTGCAAAAATCTTATGAATATCATATACAAGTCTTGAAGATTAGAAGAAGAATTATTAAAGAATCAACAAATGTCAAATGGTATAAATAATTCTTAAACTTGAATATAGTTCACAAATATGCATTCATAATCATATACATATCCCACATTTTTAACAATAAGAAAAACCTTGTTTGAGATCTTTTTCCAAAAGAGTTTTTGAAAATAAACTTTCAGGAACCGGTTCCTACCTAACAGGGAACCGGGTTCCAAACTTGTTCAAAAAACACCTCCCTGGAATTTGTACCAGGAAACGGGTTGTACCAATAGGGGAACCGGTTCCTGCGTGTTATTTTTGAATTCTGAGTTATAACATTCACTAAGAACCGGGTTCTGCCTGTGTCGGAACCGGTTCCCAGCGAACCAGTGCAGCTTTTCTTTTGGTTTTTGAACATATTTCAAATGGTATTCTTTCATGAATGCATTGCATCTTTTCATATCAAATGGCATGAATGAAGAGGTACTTGTGACTTTATAAATGTGCAGATTTTCAGATTTAAAATAACTTTTTTAAAAACAAATAACAAAAACCTTCTTCAAATTAACAATTTTCATCAAATCAAATTTGCATACAAACTTTCATGTGTTCATAAATTTTGTGAAACTTGCCATATACATTTTCATTAAGAAATCATTACAAGTTTCATACATACATTGTGAACATTTATAATCATTTCTTGAGAATTGTTTTTATCTTGAAGAAGAAGATCAATTGAAGATTGATAGTGCTCTCCATCTATTTCAAATAAATTATTGTATTACAAAAAGAAATTATTCCCTTACTATCCAGGATTGTTGGAAGTAAGTGTTGTGATTTGAAGAGGATTGTTCTTCATTCACATTAGTGTTTGTTTGATCTTAAAGGTGTTAAGAACCTTTGGTCACCCTATAGGTTAGATAGTAAGCATAGGCTGTACAATCATTCTAACTATAGTGAAATCTCTTTCGTGTTGGAAAGGGGACTGGAGTACTCTCGGATTGTGAGGGGAACCAGGATATATCGCTGTGTTCTTTACTTTTCCGCTTTTATCGCTTTCATCACCATAATCAAGAAAAGATAAGATATAACCAAAACCTTCAAACACTTAACCAAAAATTACTTCAAGTATTCTCATAAAACCGAATAAATTTTTATATACCTAATTCACCCCCCCTCTTAGGCACTCTTAGACTTACATATCTCAATTTTCATAATTTGAAGGTGATATTGGACTTTTTTGGAAATCTCAATATGTCCTCTAGAATCTCTTTATTGACCATTTTTGCATTTGGAGACTTTATCTTAATGTAAGTTGCCTTGACAAAAAATATCTTTTTGTTGACTTTTGAAATGACCTATAATGTATTGGCTCAAATCTCTCAAATGAAGCATTTTTGGACTTGAGCTTAGAGAGACCAAGTTCTATAGAATTGAATTTCCTTTAAAATGAGCTTTAATTAGGGAAGATCTGATAGAACATGTGAAAGTTATGCTTGGTCAAAGTTCAATTGACTTCTCCTAAGGAAACCCTAATTTGGCAACTTTTGACTTTTGATGATTTAAGAGTTTTTCTTGATGAATCATGATCAACCCTTGATAAAATGATGAATATGACTTCAAAATATTGATGTTGACCAAAAATATTGAAGTTTGACTGTATGTTGACCACAAATGATTTTTTGTTCAATATAGTTGATTTTCAACCATCTGAGTCATTGACTAAGCAAACTTGTGATGCAAGGCATGAAACTTGGTATGAGCATTCTTGGAGACATATAAGTAACCATGAAATAAACTTGAGGCCTTAGAAATCAAATCTTCCTTGAAAAAGGTGAAACCCTATTTGTGGGTTAATTGCTTAGGAGGAGAATTTGTCTTATCAATTCTTGGGCAACCTTGAGCAAATGAAAACCCTAGGAGAATATTCTTGAATAGTGGGAGGGAAAATTTTTGGGTACAACAGCTTCCCTGTTAAATCTTCTTAAGCCTGAGGTGTTAGATTGACATGTTCTCCATTCGTGATCTGAAGGTAGAAGAGGATTGAACAATTAAGTACCCAGAAATTTGCACTCGTATGTGCACGAAGTAACAATGTTGGTTGATTGTATTGCTTGAATGGGCTTAAAGATGAAATTCAGAGAGATGACAAAATATCGTCGAAGATGGGCTTATATATGCCATCCAAGGTAATTGTTGATAAGAGTATCACAATGAGTATACGCTTGACTTCATCTAAAGAATGCTTTCCAGAATGAACCTCTAGGGAAGGTGCTTAAGTAGCTACTTGTTAGATTTAGTCTCTGAGGGAAATGCTTGTTAGAATTCAGTCTCTGAGGTAAATGGTTGTCATGTAGATAGTTGCCCTGTCATGTTTTGGGAATTGATCCATAATCTATTTTTGTTGGTAAACTCGTCTTGTTTCGGGAATTCATACCACCTGACCATGTTATAGTTTCCCCTTCCTGTTTCGGGAGTTAATCTTTGCCTAGTTATAGAGATAGTTTCCATGTCCTATTTAGAGAGTTAATCTCTACTAGGTCATGCAGATAATTTCCCTGCCTTGTTTCGGGAATTAATCTTTGACTTGATTTCTGTTGGCTAACCCGTCCTGTTTCAGGAATTCATACCGCCTAGTCATACAGATAGTTGCCCCGTCTTGTTTCGAGAATTAATCTCTGACCTATTTGAAAGTTGTTGATGACACTCGTTTGTTTGTAAACTTTACCTGAAAAGATAAAATTAGTCTTTATGAAATTTCATGATGTATGTAGTGCATTGCATAATGATGTTCTCAAAGTAAATGAGAGTGTGCTATATGTTTTTCGTATGCATATGCTATGATACTTGTAAATGATGTATGGATGCAAGATGTCATTGAAGTGTATCAGTAGCTTTATATAACAACTTTGTTGGGGAAAATAAACCCCTGACTGCTATTGGGGATGAAGAATATGAATCTTCAATCTTGTTTAGAATGTCTCCGCTAGGGATTCATGCTTTCTGTTTTGAGGATACTCCACTGGGAATGTTTGACTTCTGCTTGGGGATAGAAGAATTCAGGAACATTGGTCGTTCATCTCTCTACTGGGGAAGAGATGAATAACCTTCAGAGGTGCCATATGACCGAGTTTTTGATATGGACGTCAACTCTTCTGGGGAAGTAAACCTTTGCCGGAGAAGAGAATTCTGCAGGGAATTTTTTGGTGTTGAAGAAATAAACTCAACTGGGGAATTAAATTCCTGTGAATTGTGATGAGAAAGCAAAATCTGATGGGGATTGGAAATCCTAGGTTGTGCAAAGGAAGTTTCGTCGTATGCCGGGGAAATGATCAAACTCCTTTATCTGCTAGGGGGATCTGTTGGGGAGTATGGTTATATTAATAGTTGGAAGATACCCCAATTCCTGTCTGAAGGCATATTAGACTTACAGGGAAATGTATCTTTGTCTGGGATGAGCTTGTGAAGGTAACTCTGTGGGGATAATCCCATGGAGGTAATTCTGTGGGGATTTTCCCGTGGGGACTTGTGGAAAACCTGGACGTTTTCCCAATTCATAGAGTCTTGAGTATATGCTTATTCGTGTTTTTAGGATTATATTTGTTAACAGTAATCATATTCATATGTATATGTTAATTCAAATTAGTCATTGGATGTTTTTGCAAACAAAACAGAGAAAGAAAAACAAAGTTAAATTTTGAATTTGACTTCTATTGTTAATTTTCCTATAAACAGGCGGTTTTTGTACATAGAGACAAAAATCCTAGTAAGAGGAAATCGTCATGAAATGAAAAGAGTAAAAACAAAACATATAGCTATGTGTAAATGATCCCATGGAGTTTCAACTCTACTATTGCCTTTATGTCTTCGAGCATCTCATCCCTCGCTGTCGGAAGAAGTTGACTGAATTGATCTGTACCATTTAAACTTGACGTTGGTAATAAATTTTGTTGTAAGTAGATGATCCAATGGGACATAGTCATACGCTTTAATCCCTAACTTTTCCCTGGACCGCCCTTTTGGGTTTTCAATCCATCGGGATACCCCTTTTTTCCCAAGCCGCCCTTTTGGTTTTTTGACTTGTCGGGTGTACAATATATATATATATATATATATATATATATATATATATATATATATATATATATATATATATATATATATATATATATATATATATATATATATATATATATATATATATATATATATATATATATATATATATATATATATATATATATATATATATATATATATATAGTTTTTGCCCGAACCCTTTTGGTTCGTCGGGATGCCTTTATTTTTGCTTAGGCCAGTCAACCTAGCGGGTCATATTCATGCATAGTATTTTTTTACTATGTCCATGTTCACAGGGTGCAGAAGGTCTTCACTGTCCATGGTGGTAAGTATCATAACACCGCCAGAAAATATCTTCTTGACTACAAATGACCCTTCATAGGTGGGAGTCCATTTTCCCCTGGGATCAACTTGCGGTAGGATGATGCGCTTTATTACTAAGTCATCAGCCTGATATACTTGATGCTTGACCTTTTTGTTGAAAGCTTTAATAATACGCTTTTGGTACATCTGACCATGACACACCGCCGCAAGCCTTTTCTCGTAGATCAAACTTATCTGGTCCAGCCTAGTTTGAATCCACTCATCTTCGTCTAAGTCTGCATCTATCATAATCCTTAGAGAAGGGATCTGGAATTCTACAGGTAGGACATCTTCCATACCGTAGACTAGAGAGAATGGGGTTTTCCCAGTTGATGTACGGACAGAGGTACGATATCCAGAAGAGAAAATGGTAACTTCTCATGTCAATCTTTATATGTCACCGTCATCTTCTGTATAATCTTCTTAATGTTCTTATTGTCGACATCCACTGTGCCATTCATCTTCGGTTGATACGGAGAAGAGTTGTGGTGCTTGATCTTAAACTAAATGCAGAGTTCTGTGATCATAGCATTGTTCAGATTAATACCATTGTCTGTGATGATCCTTTTGGGGATGCCATACCGACATATAAGATTATGCTTAATAAACTGAGCCACAACATTCTTGGCGACAGAGGAAAATGAGGCAACTTCAACCCACTTTGTGAAATAATTGATGGCGAAGAGGATGAAACGATTTCCGTTAGAGGCAGTAGATTTAATTTATCTAATCATATAAATACCCCACATTGAAAATGACCAAGGAGCGGTAAAGACATTCAGAGGAACCAGAGGTACATGTACTTTGTCAGTGTAGATTTGGTATTTGTGGCAAGTTCTGGAGTGATGATGACAATCAGTTTCCATAGTCGACCAATAGTAACCCACTCTCAGAATCTTCTTAGCCATCGTATGTTCACCGGAGTGAGTACCAAAGACACCTTCATACATGTCCTCCATAATTTTCTCATCTTCCTTCTTATCCACACAACGAAGCAAAGTCGAATCATGGTTGTGCTTGTACAAAATTCAAATGCTCAGAAAGAACTTAGCAGAGAACCTCTGTAGGAATTTATTGTCATTGATAGATGCCCCCTAGGGATATTCTTAAGCCTCGGAGTATCTTTTCACTTCACGAAACCAAGGTTTCTCTTTTACTCTATTAGTATCAACTTCGTAGCAATGTGTCGGTTCGTCCAGTATTTCGATAGTAATTCGAGGAGCTTCATTGTCCCATTTGAATTTAAAGATAGATGACATGGTAGATAATGCGTCTTCCAGATGAATCTCTTATTATGGAATATGATCAAAAGTGATTTCCTTAAAGTATGGAATTAAAGCCAACACATGATCCCGATAGGGAATGAGATTTGGATGCTTTGTGTCCCATTCTCCCTTAATCTGACTGATTACCAAGGTTGAGTCCCTGTATATGTTCAAGAACTTGATTCTCATGTCAATAGCAGCTCTGATGCCCATGATGCACGGTTTGTATTTGGCCATATTTTTGGTACAGTCAAAACATAATCTAGCAGTGAAGGGCATATGGAAGCCCTGGGGAGAGTTAATTACAACACCAATTCTGTTTCCAAGTGCATTAGAAGCTTCATCGAAAACCATAGTCCATCGGGATCCTGGCTCAGGTCCTTCGTACGGTCCCAGTTCTTTGCAATCTGTAACTAGCATAATGTTCTCGTCTGGGAACTCGAAATGCATATATTTGTAGTCTTCTATAGCTTGATGCGCCAAATGATCCGCCAATACACTTCCTTTAATAGCCTTCTGAGTAGTGTACTAAATGTTGTATTTTGTTAAGACCGTTTTCCATTTGGCTATTCTTCCAGAAGAACGGGCTTCTCGAATATGTATTTGATGAGATCCATTTTAGAGATCAACAAAGTAGTATGGGTCAACATATACTGTCTTAGTTGGAGATCAACCCATGCCAAAGCGTAACAAGTTTTCTCGAGCAGTGAGTATCTTATTTCATAGTCGATAAACTTTTTGCTAAGGTAGTATATTGCATGCTCTTTTTGACCAAACTCGTCATACTGGCCCAATACACACCCAATTGAGTTCTCCAACATTGTGAGGTACATGATCAAAGGTCTTCCTTCAACCGGTGGCATCAGAATTTGAGGTTCTTGGAGGTACTCTTTGATTTAATCAAAGGCTATCTGACATTCATCGTTCCACTTCACTACTTGATCTTTCTTCAATAACTTGAAGATTGGCTCACAAGTAGCGGTCAGATGGGAAATAAATCTGGCAATATAATTCAGCCGTCCTAAGAAACCTCGGACTTCTTTCTCAGTACAGGGGACTGGCATTTCCTGAATAGCTTTGACCTTGGAGGGATAAACTTTAATACTTTACCAATGAAAACGAAACCCAGGAGTTTACCGGACCTCACCTCAAAGGTGCACTTGTTTGGATTTAACCTCAACTTGTATTTCTTCAGTCTCTCAAACAGCTTGTGTAGATGGACAAGATGTTCTTCTTCAGTCTGTGACCTGGCTATCATGTCATCAACATAAACCTTTATCTCGTGATGAATCATGTCATGGAATAGAGCTACCATAACACGCAGATATGTCGCGTCAGCGTTCTTCAACCCAAAAGGCATGACCTTGTAACAAAAGGTGCCCTATTATGTAACAAAAGTAGTCTTTTCCATGTCTTCAAGTTCCATCTTGATCTGATTATAACCCGAGAAATCAACCATGAAGGAGGATACCTTGTGTTGAGCGGTGTTGTCGACCTAGACATCAATATGTAGAAGCAAAAAGTCATCCTTGGGGCTTGTCCTGTTAACATCCCTGTAGTTTACACACATACGTAATTTACCGTCTTTCTTCGGTACCAGAACCACATTTGCTACCCACTAAGGATATGATGTAACAACCAAGAAACATGCATTGAATTGTTTCATAACCTCAACCTTAGTCTTCTCTTACATCTCGAGAGGCATGCGACGAACCTTCTGCTTTATTGGAGAACAACCCTCTTTCATCGGCAGACGGTGAACCACAATATCAGTATCGAGCCTTGGCATGTCCTCATACGACCAAGAAAAAATCTCAACATATTCATGCAATATCTGGATTAACCTGTTCTTGATACTGTCTTCTATATTGGCACCTATCTTGACTTCTTTCTTGTCTGCTTCAGTACCCAAGTTTACAACCTCGACTGGCTCTTCATGCGGTTGTATAGCCTTTTCCTCTTGAACTAACAATCTGGAAAGCTCTCTGGGTATTTCACAATCTTCCTCACCTTCATCCTCGGCTTGGTAGACCGGATTTTCAAAGTCATAAGTGGCAATAACAAAATTGTTATCAACGGGATCCAGAGTGGATGTGGATCTGTAATTTATTGTATGGGTGTGTGCAAGAACACATAGCCATTTTGGAAGTGATAAAAAGTAAAATAAATACAAAGATCACAAAATTTGAATGCAAAACGTCCCATGCTTTATTAAATGAAGATATGTTTATGACAACCCTTAACAAATGGACCATTGTGCCACGGGTAAGCCACAAGGCTTAAAGTCATTGTTTAAAAGTTACATAGACAAAAATTGAAAGCAATACAAAAAAGTAGCAATTACTCCTGACTAAAGGAGATTAAGATAATGTCTTGAGTTTTCCAGTTGCAGAGTCTGTTGCTGATGGTCGAAAAGATCCAGTTGTCAAGGTCACAATCACTGTCAACATCTTCTATCGCGTTGACTCCATTGTTGCTGATGCAGAATGGTAGTCTTCCAGTATGAGCCTCTATAGTGAAACCATGTTGTACCCCAAAATTTTCCCTCTTATTTTTCTTTAAAACATTCTCATGAGGGTCTCAAATTCTCAAGGTCTCTCAAGAATTGATCAGATAAATTATCCTCTTAAGCAATGGGTCAATAATTAGGGTTTGTATTTCTCAAGGAAGATTGGGTTTTGAAGGTATCAAGTGGCTTTCATGGTTCCTCATGTGTCCCTAAGAATTCTCATACCAAATTTCAAGCCTTGCATCACAAGTTTGCCCAGTCAATGGCTTAGATGACTGAAAATCAACTGTATTGGGTAAAAAGTCAACTATGGTCAACATACAGTCAAACCTCAATATTTTTGGTCAACATCAAAATTTTTAAGTCACATCCATCATTTGATCATGATTCCTCAAGAAAAGCCCTCAAATCTTCAAAATTCAAAAGTTGCCAAATTAGGGTTTCCTTAGGAGAAGTCAACTGAACTTTGACCAAGCATAACTTTCACATGCTTCATCATATTTTCCCCAACCAAAGCTCACTTTGAAGGAAATTCAATTCTCTACAACTTTGTCCCTCTAAGCTCAAGTCCAAAAAATGCATCATTGGAGAGATATAAGCCAATACATTACAGGTCATTTCAAAAGTCAACAAAAAGGCACTTTTTGTCAAAGCAACTTATATTAAGATAAAATATTCAACATAAAAGATCATAAACATAGATATTGTATATGACATATTGAGATTTCCAAAAAGTCCAAGATCACCTTCAAAAGATAAAAATTGAGTGATTTATGACCATTGCAAGTTGGGAAAGTTTGAGCAAATGCATGAAGTTCAAATTGAGCAAGCTTGATATTTCGGGCTATTGGGCCATGGTTTAAGAGTCCAAACGTGTATTATGCTCTTCATACACCTCAAACCTTGTTCTTACACCCCTTGAACTATTTTGATTTTATTTATTTTCATTATTTTTGATTTAATTCATTAATAATACAAAAATAAATAAAATAAAATTATATCTTACTATAAGATTCCAAACCCATCATTTGGTTGCCCTAAATTTCTCTATATATTTAGACATCTAGAGGGAACAAAGCACACTAAATCCCTTCTTCTCAAAATTGTCAAAAAACATCAATATTTTTTCAAGAACCCTAAAGTCTTGAAATCTTATTTTTAAGCCTTCTCACTACCAAACCTCTATTCCATTCACTTCCAGGAATATTAAAGGGTAAGGTTGGATCGGTTACCATGATCTAAAGGGCTTGAAACATGCATATAGGCTATGGCCAATTCTTGATTTTTATCATTCATATATTTTTAATTCCATGTATTGTTGAATGTTTCTAACCATCCAAATCAATTTATATGTGTATTCAAAACAGGTTGCAATCGTTACATGGAGTTTTTGACGTCCAAATCTTGATTTTCCATACTTAAACCGAGTTAGGGTTTTTGCTTTGAAACTCACGATACAAGGACTTTTATCCAAAACTAAGCCCATATTTGGATTTAGGAGGGTCTAATTAGGGGGAATAAGATGTTTTGGATCACTAACTATTTGAATTTGTAGGTTTTAAATAACATAGGTACCAGAGAAGACGATCAGAGCTAGGGCTCCAACGCCTCTTCGGTAAATACATGCTGATTCATATTATATATTTATTGTTTTATTTATGTAAACGAATGAAACAGCCACCCCAGTGCCAGAAGCGCACGCGATAAGGCATTAGTCTCAAAGGGCCTGGGTTCGATCCAGCCTTTTAGCACTTTTTTTATCTAATATTTCATATGTTTTGCAGGTTGATTACAAAACAGCTATATGCGTATCCTAGCACAAGCGCACGCCTATCCTAGTGGTGAGCATGCTGTTGGAAACTGCTGAAGGCGTGGGTTCAACACCCACCCCTACTACTTTTGAGTTTTTACACAATTTTCTATTCTTCTAACTCTTTTCCTTTTATTTTTGCATAAACCTTTTTTTTTAAATTAACAAAACCTTTTTTAAAACCCTAATTTAATTTAATTTTAGGTTTTTATCAATTCTAGGTTTTAATTAATTTTAGGTTTTTTTAATTTAATTTAGTTTTAGGTTTATTTAATTAATCTTAATTTAGTTTTAGGATTTGCCTAATTAATCGATTCTTTTTAATCAACTAATTATTTTTTTCTAAATTAAAATCAATTAGACTTTAGGTTAATCATCAAGTTTTTTCATTCATCGAACAATTTTCTCTTTTTTTACAATACTCGCGTGCTCTTTATTATTTTCGCATCTAGTATTTTTCCCAATTATGTAACTGCTAAAGGGATGTAATAGTTTTAATTAGGGTTTTACTTTCCTTTTCCCCTGATTTTGTGGTTTTGTACCCCCCATTCCCTGAAGCTTCGTAATAGCGTAGGACTTTTAATTTCTACTCTTACTTTTTTCCTTATAACTGCTAGTAATTAGGGGATGTATGGCAAGATCTAAAATCAAATGTTAGATAACCCTAATCAAGATGAAATAACTTAATTTAATACACCTTTCACACACTCACATATAGGGTAACCTCACTTGTTGCCTTCGAATAAAACAGTCATGTCCCTCGAATGTGGGGACGCTTTAGCACTGTACCTCGATTAAAAAGATTGTAGTCCCTCGATGACCCTTCGATGCTGCCTTCGGTAAATGATCTTAGTCCCTTACAAAATTACTGAAGCTCCCTTACGAGTTTCCTTTTATGACTGTAAGACGACCCTCGTTTGTCCCTCACACATCCAACGATAGGGCTTCCCACTAACTAATGGTAGGATAGCACTATCTAAGGAGGAGGAAAATAACACGGAAGACTTCTGAGTAGGTAGATAGCTCGTAATCGCTTGCTCACAAAATAAACATATTTTTCACACAAAAAACTATCTCTGAAATATTTTCAAAAACAAGCACTTTGTATGCATTCTTAACGGTACGAGAATCATTACAAAGTTTTCCGTACTTAGGCATTTTTAAAATATTTTTAAACACATACACAAAAGCATTTCAAATAAAGTGAGCTAGAAATTAAAATCCCGTAGATAACTACATATGAAAAGGGTTCTAACACCTTCCCTTTTCATAACCTACCCCCTGAACTAAAAAAATTCTCGAAGGTCTTTCCTGTTCTTTTCACCCTTTCCTTATTGGATAAAAGAAAATCAGTGGCGACTCTTGCTATCCGCAACATTTGTGATAAAACTTAAAAACAAGTCAGTTCTCCCATTGTATTATAGAACTGGCGACTCTGCAAGGGAAAACTAAAAGTGGGGTTACCTTAGAGTTAGATCACTTTTAAATGTTTTCTTTGTTTGATTTGTCTGCTTTATTTAAAGGGTTGTTTGGGTTTTCTTGCAAAGATCCTATACCCGGATCTGGGGAACATTTTAGATAAGTAGCAATAGATCATGGAAACTATACGACATATACTTATATGGCCAAGATGATGGCTATGTTAGTGCGACACATTGGTTTGTACTGGTATCCCTCGAGTCAGTCGGGGAACATACTAGGCTGCCGCGTGGTGTCATAAGCACTAGCTGACCTTAGAACCTAAATTGACCCAGTTAAGCCATTAGAAGGTAGTAAGATAGCCGACTTTAGTGCAATCCGAAGTTGGTTGATACTCAATACTACACTCATTGAGATTCGACTCCGGTATTTGTTTGGTGTTAAGTCAGTTGCCGTGCTAGATGAAGGTTGTGGGAAAGATCAGTGATATTGAGATCCCTAGAACCTAGGTACTTCTCTAGGACATTTTAAGCCAACTAAACTTCAAGAGGGTACCTACCTACAAACCCCATACAAGCCTTAAACCTAAGGCATTTGCGTGCTTTGCTTGTGTTTTATTATCTATTTGGAGCATGATATCATGACATCATAACATCATAACATCATATCATGACTAACCATTTCAAGGATCTAAGGGATTTATCTTTGTTATGTGTTGTAGGGTCATGGCTTCCAATCGTAGGAATATCATTCGGATCAAGTTCGTAAGGATACCTCCTCAACTTAAGGAATTAGTCTCAAGGGTTCCCAACAATTCAAAGTTCACCAACAGACATGGTCACCTACTGAGTTTGGTTACTACTAGTTTCCAGGAAGACACGATGGGCTTTCTTTTCCAGTTCTTTGATCTGAAGCATCACTATTTTACCCTCCCGGATTATCAGTTGGTACCCATAATGGAATAATTCTCTAAGTTGCTCAAAGTTCCTATTCTTGATTAGATACCTTTCACCGGTCTAGAACAAGCTCCGAAACCTGAAGACGTAGCAGTAGCCCTACATCTGAAACGATCAAACATTATATTTAATTGGAAAACAAGGATTAGAGTCAAGGGTTTCTCTCTTAAATTTATGATAGAAAAGGCTCAGGGATTTCTAGATGCCATAAATCTTCGTGATTTTGAGGATATTTTGGCTTTGCTGATCTACGGTGTGGTATTATTCCCTAATCCATACAAATTCATAGATATGAGTGCCATCAAGATATTTCTCACCCATAATCCCGTGCCAACTTTTCTTGGAGATGTTCTGCATTCCTTCCACACTCGTATTATGAAGAAGCGAGGAACTCTTATGTGTTGCATACCTCTACTATCCAGGTGGTTTACTTCACACCTGGCCCGATCAATGATAAAGAACAAACAAGGTTTGAGGTGGTCTCAAAGGTTGATGTCACTCACTCATGTAGATATCCAGTGGTGTTCTCGATCTCAGGAAGATGTCACTATCATTGATTGTTGTGGGGAATTCCCTAATGTACCACTCCTTGGTATAAGAGGGGGATCACTTACAACCCTTCTTTAGCTATGCGTCAGTTTGGTTATGCTTAAAGGGATGGTCCTCATGATATGAACATCCAGGGTATTATGTTTGACTATGAGAACGATCCTCAAAATTACCATCAAAGGTTTATACATGCTTGGGGCGCGGTCAACAAGATTGATAGCAAGACTTTGGGACACAAGAATTCCATTCCTCTGGAGCCTTACCTCAGATGGGTGTGGTCTCATGCTCAGAATCTTAAAATGCCATATCATGTTATCTTACTAGTGATTGTAAAGCCTTTTGTTGAAGGGGATGCTTCTCATACCGTTCTTCATCCTGATATGCCAACTGACTTCAAAGAATTACAGAGGTCCTGGATTCAGCTTATGGAAGAAAGAGATACTTTCGAAGCTCAGTTCTATGCTAGTGAGAAGAAAGTATTGGATCTGACAAAATGACTCCACGAAGAACAAAGCCTTAACGCATATGTCAACACAAAGAGGAAGCATCCATGGGAGACTTGAATTTATATTCTGCTATTTTGTAACTCTTCTTATTAAAAGAAATTGTAATTTGAGTTTATTACTAAAATTTATTTTGTTTCCTTTTTTTAAAAAACAAATTTAAATTCCACAATGGTCCTTGAAAATATTGCACTTACATTTGCATATCATGCATCATTACATCACAGGTTTCCCCATACATGTTTTCTCATCTTCTTGCTGTTTATTTCAGTAAAATATGGATCTTGAATAGACTGTGAAGGAACTCCAGGCTTAGAATTCCCAATTCCAGGAGACCCTCCTGAATCTTGCTCAAGGACATAAAGATATGATGGCGCTTATCGCCAGAAAGAAGAAGAATCGGAAGCCAATTGCTATTCTCAACATGGGAAGAAGATTCAAAGGTCCTGCTAAACCAATTCAAACTGCTGATATCACCTCTGATGAAGACGACAACCAAGAGGAGGATGGTAGAAGTGTCAGGGCTGAAGGTGGAAGCAACCTTGGTTCTGGTGAGATGCTTGAGGATGAAGACTATTATGATGAAAAGTATCCTCATGCTGACGACAGATACAAGCAGCTAAAAGACTGTCTTAAGGCTATTGAAATCCAGAAAGTGTCTGAATTGGATTTCAGAGAGCTGGGTCTTATTCTGGGGGTAGTTATCCCTCACAAGTTCAAAGTCCCTGTTTTTGATAAATATGATGGTGTGTCTTGTCCGAAACTTCATCTAAGGTCCTATGTTTGGAAGATCCAACCCCATACCGCTGATAGAAAGTTATGGGTTCATTTATTTCAAGCAAGTTTGTCTGGTACACAACTCGAATGGTTTTATCAGGTGGAGGGAACCAACATCCGTACATGGGAAGACTTGGCTGCTGCTTTTTACAAGTAGTATCAATATAATGCTGACCTTGCACCAACCCGCGTGCAATTACAAAACATGACTATAGGCTCGAATGAAGGGTTCAAAGAATATGTCCAAAAGTGGAGAGACTTATCTGGAAGGGTGCAACCTCCCTTGTTGTACCGGGATCTAGTTGATATGTTCATGGGCACTCAAACAGGTTCATTCTTTAATCATCTGATTGGGAGTTCTTCATCTAGTTTTACTGAGCTGATTCTAACTGGGGAACAAGTTGAAAGTGGTATTAAGAGCGTAAAAATTCTAGTGGTTGCGTCTTCTAGTGTTCTAAAGAAGATGTTCAATAATAAGAAAGAGACCAATGCTATTTATGGACAGAAGGGCCATGGTAAAAATGACCGCAATCAGTCTGTGGGAGCGGTACTAATTTCTAATCCTGCACCTGTTCAACAACAACAACAAGGTAATAGGCATAGGTCAGATGCTCCGGGAAGACAATTTACCAAGATTAATATGCCATTGTCTCAGGAGTTATGACACTTACTAAAAATAGAGTTGATAATGCTAAAGGATCCTCCTCAGAACCCCAACACCTCCTTTCCTAAGTACAATCCGAACGCGAGATGTGCCTATCATTATAACACTCTTAGGCACGACACCAACAACTGTTGGATCCTGAAAAACAAAATTTAGGACATGATTGACAACAAGGAGATTGAGTTTGATCCTCCGGAGATCCCGAATGTGATTATTACGCCTATGTCGAAGCATGACAAAGGCATAAGTGAAATTGACGATGTTCTTTATGTTGCTACTATAAGTGAGTTAATGACTCCTCTACCAATTATCAAGAAGAATTTGTTACAGGCCGTTTTATTTCCGGGTTGTGTTAAAAAAATGTTATTGTTGCACAACCCAACCCAATGGCTACAACTTACTGAAGGAAGTCATTCAACGCCTGATGGACAATCATATAATTCTGATCGAGAAGGTTTCGTCTACTGAGAATCTACGTCAAGACTTATCCGTAATTTTTGACCCTCCTGTCAGGATCACCTCCAAAGGTCTTGTAAGGATTACTGCCAATCCGAAAGCTTCTCCCCTGATCATCACCACACCTGGACCTATCACACATTCTTCGAATAAAGCCATTCCTTAGAACTATGGATCCGACGTCTACTACCATAGCGTCAAACAAGAACTATCGACTGCTGAAGTTGAAGTTACTGAAGTTGCTGATCCCGACATTGACAATATTGCTGGAACTAGCAAGGTTACTAGAAGCAAAAGGGTTTTCTCTCTAGAAATCTCTCCAAAGACTATTGCTACACCTGTTAAAGTTACAACCATCGAGTCAAATGTTAAGGCTCAGGATAAAGAGAAAATAACAGAGCATGCCCAGACGAAGGCACCTAAGGAAGATATAGTTAAAGACACCTCTAGACAAGAGTTGGAAGAGGTATTGAAGATCATCCGCAAGAGTGACTACAAAATTGTTGAACATCTGGGGAAGACCCCATCCAAGATCTCTATGTTATCCCTACTATTGTGTTCTGAAGTCCATGCACATGCTTTAGTAAAATTCTTGAAGACAACTCACATACCATAAGAGATTTCTGCCGATCAATTTGGGAGTTATATTGGTAGCTTAACGACTGACAGTGGTTTAGGTTTCTCTGATGCTGATCTGACTTCTAAGGGAAGAAACCACAATAAAGCCATGTATGTATCCATTGAATGCAAGGGATCTACTTTGGCTCATGTATTAATTGATACTGGTTCTTCGTTAAATGTTCTACCGAAAGGAACTCTTGACATACTTGATTGCAAAGGGGTCATAATGAAACCCAGTGATATTGTACTTAGAGCCTTTGATGGGTCAAAAAGGATGGTACACGGGGAATTGGACCTTCCGATCAAAGTGGTTCGCGAATCTTTGAATCTACCTTCTATGTAATGGACATTCGGCTAGCTTATTCCTGCTTACTGGGACGCCCTTGGATCCATGGGGCAAGAGCTCTCACCTCTACCCTGTATCAGAAGTTAAAGTATCCTGCGAATGAAAAGATTGTTATTGTCTGCGGTGAATAAGAGTATATGGTTAGCCACTTGAACTTTTTACGATATGTAGAGATGGACGAAAAATTCATTGAGACTCCCTGTAAAACTTTTAAAGTCATCCCTCCTACCTCAACTGAATATGTCTCTGCCATTCCCAAAGTTTATAGGGATCCACCTAAGATGGCTTCATTGAAAGATGCTAAAGCCACTGTTGAAGAAGGCGGTTGTACTATTTGGAGCCAGCTTCCTGATATACCCTATAAATCTGACAAGTTTGGTTTGGGTTTCACTGCAGAGGGTTGTTCGTCGCGCTCGAGCTGGAAGGCCACCATTCCGCATCATCAATAACAAAGTCAACATGATAGAAGATGCTGACAATGATTATGACCTTGACAGTTGGATCTTCCCTACCATTGGCAATGGGCTCAGCAACTGGAAGGCCGAGGACGTTATCTCTATCTCCTTTAGTTGGGATTAATAGCTACATTTCTATTTTTATTGCTTTTAAAGTTTTGGCTTTGTAATATTTGAACAATGACTTTAAGCCTTGTGACTTACCTGAGGCACAACGATTCATTTGTTAAGGGTTGTTATTTCATAAACATATTTTCATTTAATAAAGCATTGGACATTTTGCATTCAAATTTTGTGCTCTTTGTCTTTCTTTATACGTTTACCACTTTCAAATAGCTATGTGTTCTTACACACACCCATACAATACATTGTAGATCCACATCCACTCTGGATATCGTCGATAACGACTCTGCTATTGCCACCTATGATTTTGAAAATCCAATCTACCAAGCCGAGGACGAAGGTGAGGAAGATTGTGAAATACTAGGAGAACTTGCCAGACTGTTAGTGCGAGAAGAGAAAGCTATTCAACCACATGAAGAGCCAGCTGAAGTGGTAAACTTGGGTTCTGAAACAGATATAAAAGAAGTCAAGATAGGCGCCAACTTAGAGGAAAGTGTCAAGAACAGGTTGATACAGATGTTACATGAATATGTTGAGATCTTTTCTTGGTCATACGAAGACATGCCAGGGCTTGATACCGATATTTTGGTTCGTCGTCTACCGATGAAAGAAGGTTATTCTCCAATTAAGCAGAAGGTTCATCGTATTCGTCCCGAGATTTCAGAGAAGATCAAGGCCGAGGTTATGAAACAATTTAATGCAGGTTTCTTAGTAGTGACATCATATTCTGAATGGGTTGCAAATGTTGTTCCGGTACCGAAGAAAGATAGAAATGTGCGTATGTATGTAGATTACAGATTTGAAAAGGGTGAGCCCCAAAGATGACTCCCCACTTCAACATATTGATGTTTTGGTCGAAAACACCGCTCATCACAAGGTTTTCTTCATGGACGACTTCTCAAGATATAATCAGATCAAGATGGCATCCTAAGACATGGAGAAAACTACCATTGTTACATAGTGAGGCACTTTCTGCTACAAGGTTATGCCTTTTGGGTTGAAGAACACCGGCTCAACATACTAGCGCACTATGGTAGCTTTGTTCCACGACATGATTCATCACGATATAGAGGTCTATGTCGACGATATGATAGCCAGATTTCATACTAAAGAAGAGCATCTGGACCATCTACATAAGTTGTTTGAGAGACTGAGGAAGTATAAGTTGAGATTAAATCCGAACAATTGCACCTTTGGGGTAAGATCTGGTAAACTCCTGGGTTTTGTTGTCAGCGGTAAAGGAATTGAAGTTGATCCCACTAAACTCCTAGGTTTTCTTGGGAAGATTGAACTATATTGCCAGATTTATTTCCCATTTGGCCGCTACTTGTGAATCAATCTTCAAGTTGCTAAAGAAAGATCAGGTAGTGAAGTAGAATGAAGATTGCCAGATAGCCTTTGAAAAAATCAAGAAGTACCTACAAGAACCTCTGATTCTGATGCCACAAGTTAAAGGAAGACCTTTAATTATGTACCTAACAATATTAGAGAACTCAATGGGGTGTGTACTGGGCCAGCATGACGAGTCTGGTCAAAAAGAGCATACAATATACTACCTTAGAAAAAAGTTTACCGATTGTGAAAGAAGATACTCAATGCTCAAGAAAAATTGTTGCGCTTTGGCATTGGTTGTTCGCTAACTAAGATAGTATATGTTGACTCATACTACTTTGTTGATCTCTAAGATGGATCCCATAAAGTATATATTCGAGAAACTCGCTCTCTCCAAAATAATAGCCCGATGGAAAATGGTCTTAACAGAATACGACATTCAATACACCACTCAAAAAGCAAATAAAGTAAGTGTACTGGTAGATCATTTGGCTCATAAAGCCATAGACGACTACCAATCTATGAACTTTGAATTCCCGGACGAGAACATTAAGCAAGTTATAAATTGTGAAGAACCCAGACCGTATGAAGGACCTGAGCCAGGATCCTAATGGACCATGGTTTTCGATAGAGCCTCTAATGCACTTGGCAACAAAATTGGTGTTGTGATTATATCTCCTCAGGGTTGTCATATGCCCTTCACCGCCAACCTTTTCTTTGATTGTACCAATAACATGGATGAATATGAAGCGTGCATCATGGGTATTAAATCTGCTATTGACCTGAGAATCAAGTTCTTGAGTGTAATATGGTGGGAGAACTGACTTGGGTGTTTTTGCATTTTATCGCAATTGTTGCAGATAGCAAGAGTCGCCACCGACTTTTCTTTTATCACATAAAGGAAAGGGTGAAAAGAACAGGAAAAACCTTTTGAGAATTTTCTTGAGTTCGGGGGGTAGGTTATGAAAAGGGAAGGTGTTAGCACCCTTTTCATCTATAGTTATCTACGAGATCTCAATTGCTAGCTCATTTTGGAATGCTTTGTTTGAAATGTGTTTGTGATTGTTTTTTGAAAGTATTTTTTTGAAAAGTTCCTTTGTTTAGGCGAACTTTGTAATGATTCTCGTTTCTATAAGAATACATACAAAGTGTTGACTTTTGAAAATATTTCATTTGAAAGTGTTGGTGTGTTTGAAGTGATGTTGTTTTGAAAATGGTTGTGAGAAACCAACTACGAGTGTTCTACCTACTCAAAAAGTCTTAGCTCTTTTTCGATTACTTTAGATATTGCTATCTTACCATTGATTTGATAAGAAGCCCTATCATTGGATGTGAAGGGACGGGCGTGGGTCGTTGTATAGTCATAGAAAGCAACATTGTAGGATACCTTAGAAATTTGTCGTAAGGGTCTAATATCGTTTATCGAAGGCAACATTGAAGGGTCATCAAGGGAGTATGATATTATATTCGAGGGTCATTGCTAATGTATCCCACGTTCAAGGGACATGAATATTTTTATCCGAGGCAACAAGTGTGGGTTACCCTAGAGGTGCGACTGTGCAAATTGTTTTGTTTTCATGCATTTTTGTCTTGAATTAGGGTTTTCTAGTTATTTATTTTATCTTTCCATACAAACCCTAATTACTAGCATTATATTGAAAGCGATAAATTGCGTAAGTTTAAAGTCCTATACTATTATAACACTTTTAGGGGATGGGTATAAGTTTAATGAATGGGGATGGAAGAGATAAAGCCCTAATTACTATTAAAAACCATTAATGATCTAAAAACATCAACAAAAGGTCTCAAAAATCAAGAATTCTGGTGCATGGCTGACACGGGCCGTGTCCTATGACACGGGAACACATGTCAGGACCCTGTAATTCACGCTGCATGATTTTTCTGTCCCATACGAGCTGACACGGGTCGTGTCCTCTGACACGGGCACCTGTGTCAGGACCCTGTCTTGCCATTTTGTCCAATTTCAAGCCCAGTAAAAGGGACACAGTCTGTATCCTGTGACACGGGCACCCGTGTCAGAACCCTGTCTTGCCATTTTTCCTATTTTCTTCCAGACACGGTCCGTGTCAGACTTCCAAAAGCATTTTTCTGTAGTTTTGAGTGTTTGCAACTCCTCTACATTGATTTGTCGTGTTTTATTCTTTTAAAAATGAAAGTAAAATGATGTATGAACAAGGATATCATAGTTTAAGAAAACTTACCTCTTTAAGTGAAAATCCAAAATATGTATGGATGTTTATAGGTGCAATGTGATGATTAGTTGAGCTTCCTTAGACTTCCTTGAAATTGTTTCAATTCTTACTTTGTGCGGAAAGTGTTTTGGTCTCTCTACCCAAGTCAACTTGCAAGACAATGTTTTCTAGTTTGGACGGTGATAATAATGATGTTATAGAAGTTTTTCTTATGTTTGAACAACTTCTATATGATGTATATGAAGTATGTGGATGATTTATTTGAACAAAAATTCAAAGATTGAGAGATTTGGAGATTTTGGTTTCTAAGCTCAAGAGTTGAGGTTTTATGGACAAATATGTTTTTTTGAGAGTATGAGGGGGTTTGAGGATTTGTCGACATAAAAACTTCTGGCCCTTAGCTTGCAAGTGGCTTCTCTATTTATAGAGAAGGTTTGAGAGGATGAGAGAGCTTTTTTTCTAAGTTGTCAAAATTTTGGTTTAGTTGAGATGAAACAACCAAGTTATTATGAAATTTGGTGTTCTAATGCATGGTACAAGCACGGTCTGAGGTTTCTAGAAGCTTTTAGGCATGTTGCTTCTTGCTTTGACATTGTGTATGTGTATAGAAAACAATTGAGAGGCTCAAGGAGTTGACAATTGCATAAAGCATGCTTTATGTGAATGACAATGAAGCCTTTGTGCTATAAATGGAATGATGCAATGGACAATGATTCAATCACTTGGATAATAGTCAATAAATTGTGTAAACATCTAATTATGGATAGATTTGCAAGTCACAAGGCCTGAAAAGTAAGATTATACAACACATCATACAAATTGTATCATTTTTTCTTCAACAAAATGACTTGCAATTCAAGAATGGATGCCCAACTTCAGGCCATTGAATCTCCTAGCTCAAGTATGATAAATTCTCGCTCTTGGATGTTTTATAAATATTGAAAAATCCTCTATAACTTTCATGTTGGTCATTTTGACAATATCATCTTGGAACTATGTGAAAACATTCCAAGAGGTTGGGATAAAATCCTAACCAAAATCTGTTGGAAATTTCTCAAAGTGTTATATGAAAATGTCACGACTTCATGGGCTTATATCTTAAAATCTAAGCGTTTTTTGGACATCAACCCTCTCAAAAAAAGTTGTATAATTTATAAATATCAACAACTTTCATGTTGAAAGTTTCCTTTGAATCATCACGCATCTTGGTTAAAAATTGGCATGAAGTAGTGAAATTATCATGTACAAAACACTTAGAAAAATTTCTAAGTCTTGAAAAGTTTGACTTTTCAAATTGACTTTTGAATTTCTTGACTTCTTGATGATCAAGCTTGATATTCTTGAATGTCTTGATGCATTTTGATCTTTGAAACTTAATATTGACCAAAAAGTTAAAGTTTGACTTTTCAGTGTACAATTGACTTTTTCATCAATTAACCAAATTTCATCTGTCAATCCAATGGTCTTGAGAAATGTTTTGAGCCATGAAATTAGATCAACATGTTATATTTGAATCCTTGAGATTGTACTTTAAGCCATTAGATCATGTATTAGGTCAAAAAGTCAATAATCAGTCAAAACCATACTTTTGACCATTTTGTCCTTTTGGTGATTTGAGCAATTTTCCTGGGGAATTGTGATCCAAACTTTATCAAATGATACACATGACTTCAAAATGTTGATATTGGCCCAAAATCTTGAAGTTTGACTATAATTGACTTTTTACCCAATTCAACTGTTTTTATGTCATCTGATCAATTGACTGAACAAACTTGAACTACAAGACTTGAAACTTGACATGAGCAATATTGAAAGTACATAATGATCCATTAACATAATATGAGGCATTAAAAGTCCAATTGTATTTGTGAAAACTCAAACCCTAATTTGAGGCATCAGTGTTGAGGAGATGTCTTGACCTAGTCAATCCTTGTGCAACCTTGAGCTTATTGAAGATCTTGTGGCAAATGTCTTGAGAAATGAGAGGGAAAATTTTGGGGTACAACAGTTTACCCTGTTCAATATTCTTAAACCTAAAGGGTTAGATTGGTGGGTCCACCATTCGTGAGTTAAAGGTGAAAGATGATTGAACACTAGAGTGCCTAGAAATTTGCACTTGTGATGTGTTAGTTGATTATATCGGGAATGGGCTTAAAGATGCCATTTAGAGAAATTATGAAGATTTTGTTGGATATGGGTTTATATATGCCATCCGGAGTGAATGTTGGTAGAAACTGGAAGAAGTAACAGAATGAACTCCTGGTCGATTTATACTGAAACTGCAGATGTATTTTGCCTATCTTTAATTGGGAGAAATAAATCTAACCAGGAGAGATCTTGTGATCGTGAATTCACTAGGGAAACAAATCTAACCAGAAGAGCCCTTTTGATCGCCTATTATTAACCGGTAGAAGTAAATCCATGCCAGAAGAGGTCTGTTGATTGCCTATTATTAACTGGTAGAAGTAAATCCATCCAGAAGAGGATTGTTGATTTGTCAGCTTTTCCTGCAAGGAACAGGGTTAGTTGCATGCAGATGTATGCATGGCACACTGATGTTCTCAAAATAAATGAGATTTTTTTGTATGCATTTGTCATGTATGTAATATGATATATGAATGTGAGATATTGTTGAAGTGTATCTTTGTCTTGGAAAATAAATCCTTGACGAACGCTGGGGAGCTTTGGGAAGTTAAATCCCATATTGCTATTGGGGATGAAGAGTATGAAGAGTATGCACATCTTCAAACCTTGTTTAGAATGCTTCTGCTTGGAATTACTATTTTATTGTTTGAGGAGAAGTCCGCTGGGGAATATTGACTTTGGCTCTTTGCTTGAGGAAACACTGAGGAGTGTTGATTTCTGCTTGGGAACTAGAATTCGGGAGTTTTAGTTTTCCATTTCTCTATTGGGGAGCTATCTCTTGATTGGAGAGGAAGAAAGTTTATATGTTATCTAGTCGGATTCCAGGATTCATAACAACTTGTTGGGGGTAATTTAGTTAACTGTTATTTGGTCGGATTCCAGGCTTTGCAGCAACTTACTGGGGAAGATGAAATTAACTGTTATCTGGTCGGATTCCAGGTTTCGCAGAAAATTGAAGAAGTTAAACTGTTATCTGGTCGGATTCCAAGTTTTGCAGCTTAAACTTAAGGTTAACTATTATCTGGTCGGGTCCAGATTTCAGCAATTTGAACTTGAGGTTAACTATTATCTGGTCGGGTCCAGGTTTCAGCAACTTGAACTATTATCTGGTCGGGTCCAGATTTCAGCAACTTGAACTCGAGGTTAACTGTTATTTGTTCGGGTCCAGGTTTCAGCATTTTGAACTCGATGTTAACTATTATCTGGTCGGGTCCAGGTTTCAACAATTTGAACTTGAGGTTAACTGTTATCTGGTTAGGTCTAGGATTCAGTAACTTGAATTGTTATCTGGTCGGGTCCAGGTTTCAGCAACTTGAACTTGAGGTTAATTGTTATCTGGCTGGGTCCAGGCTTTAGCAACTTAAACTGTTATTTGGTCGAATTCCAGGCTTTATAGTAACTTGAATCAACTATTATCTGGTTAGATTCTAGGCTTCGCAGTGATTGAAGATTAAATTTACTGTTATTTGATCGGATTCCAGGTTCAGCAACTTAAACTTGAGGTTAACTGTTATCTGGTCGGGTCTAGGTTCTTGCAGAAAATTAAATCAACTGTTATCTGGTCGGATTCCAGGTTTCATAGTGATCGAAGAAGTTAAACTGTTATCTGGTCGGATTTCAGGCTTCACAGAAAATTGAAGTTAACTGTTATCTGGTCGGATTCCATGTTTCGTGGTAACTTGATAGAGAGATGAAGTTAAATTGTTATTTGGTCGGATTCTAGGCTTTGCAGTAACTTGCTAGAAAGATGAAGTTTAACTATTATCTGGTCGAATTCCAGGCTTCATAGTAACTTAGATGAAATTAACTGTTATCTGGTCGGATTCTAGGCTTCGCAGTCATTTTCTGAGATGGATAAAGTTAATTGCTATTTGGTCGAATTCCAAGCTTCACAATAACTTACTAAAGTCAACTGTTATCTGGTCGGATTCTAGGCTTCGCAACAACTTACTGAAATTAATCTGTTATCTGGTCGAATTCCAGGCTTCCAAAAAAATTCTGAGGTTAACTGTTATCTGGTCGAATTCCAGGCTTCACAGTAACTTAGTTGAAATTAACTATTATCTGGTCGGATTCCAGGCTTCGTAGTAACTTACTGGGATAGTAACGACTCTGTTGGGGAATGCAATGACTCTACTGGGGATCAAGGGGTTTTGCCCATTGATTTATAATAGTCTGAGAGGCTAACTCAAGCTGGGGAATTTGTAGTTTGTTTGGGAAATAAACCCGGTTAAAGAGAATATTTTGATGACCTTCTGGGGAAGTTAATTCTTTAGGTAGAACTCCATAAGGCTTATTTCTATGACCAACTCAGCTGGGGAGAGGGTTTTTTGAGAGATTGGAACTCTGGCGGGGGATTGCATGAATCTGTCTCTGTGGGGATCATCTTATTGAAGTATCTCTGTGGGGATATCCTTAATCCTTAAGGAGATGCTTGTTACTGTTTTATGTATACATTTGTTAATAGTTTAATCATGTTCATATGCATATGTTCATTCAATTTTAGTCATTGGACACTATTGTACTCAAAATAGAAAAAACAAAAAGTTTGCACTTCAAAGTATATTTGTATTGATGTTTGCCTATAAATAGGAATTTTTGTACAAGGAGACAAATATCATAGTAAGAGTAAATCGTCGAAGGAATGAAAGTAATACAAAGTGAACAAAAATAATAGCCATGTGGAAGTGATCTCATTGTGTTCCAACTTCGCTATTTTCTTTATGTCTTCAAACATCATCCCTTGTCATTGAAAGAAGTCGATTGAATTGATCTCGGACCATTGAACTTGGACCTTGGTAATAAATCTGGTTGTAGTGATATCACAGGACATATTCATACGCTTTGATCCTTAGCTTTTTCCTGGACTTCCCTTTCAGGTTTTCAGTCCACCAGGATACTCATTTTTTCCCAAGTCAACCTTTTGAGTTTTCGACTTGTCGGGTGTATAATATTTTTTATATATCCCTAAATTTTGCCCGAACCTTTTGGTTCGCCGGGATGCCCTTATTTTTTCCTAGTTATGTCAACCTAGCGGGCCATTTTTATGCGTAGTATTTTTTGACTATGTCTGCATTCACAGGATGCAGGAAATCTTGGTTGTCCATAGTAGTTAGCATCATAGCACCTCCAAAGAATACTTTCTTGGCAACAAACGGTCCTTCGTAAGTGGGAGTCCATTTTCCCCCGGGATCTCCTTGTGGAAGAATGATATGCTTTATTACCAAGTCACCAGTCTGATATACTCGAGGCTTGATGTTTTGGTTGAAAGCCTTGATCATACGATTTTGATACATTTGACCATGACAAACAACAGCCAGTCTCTTCTCGTTGATCAAGTTCAACTGATCAAATCTAGTCTGAATCCATTCTTCTTTGCCTAAGTCATCTTCTTTCATAATCCTTAGAGAAGGAATCTGAACTTCGACAGGAAGGACAACTTCCATTCCATAGACCAAGGAAAATGGAATTTCCCCAGTTAATGTTCGTGCTGAAGTACGATAGCCATGGAGAGTGAATGGTAGCATCTCATGCCAATCTTTGTAGGTCACCACCATTTTTTGCACAATCTTCTTTATGTTTTTATTGGCAGCTTCCACTGCACCATTCATCTTAGCTCTGTATGGAGAAAAACTGTGATGTTTGATTCTGAACTGCATGCAAAGTTCAGTAATCATGGCATTGTTGAGATTGGTCCTATTGTCTGTGATGATCCTTTCGGGGATACCATAATGGCATATGAGGTTATGCTTGATAAGTCGGGCTACAACATTCTTTGTGACTGAGGAATATGAGACATCTTTGACCCATTTGGTGAAGTAGTCAATAGAAACAAGGATGAAACGGTGTCCATTGGAGGCAGTGGGCTTGATCTCTCCAATCATGTCAATTCCCCACATTGCGAACGGCCACAGAGCAGTCACGACGTTTAGTGGTATCGGAGGCCTATGAACCTTATCGACATGGATTTGACACTTATGGCAAGTCCTCGAGTGACAGTGACAATCAGTTTCCATTTTTGACAAATAATATCCAGCCCTTATAATCTTCTTGTCCATAGTGTGTCCACTAGAGTGAGTCCCAAAGATACAATCATACACGCCTTCCATGATCTTCTCTGCCTCCTTCTTGTCCATACACCGAAGTAGAGTAGAATCATGGTTGCGCTTGTACAGGATTCTATTTCTTAGGAAGAATTTGGTTGAAAATCTCTGCAAAAATTGATTATCTTTGATGGAAGCTCCTTTAGGATACTCTTGTGCTTCAAGATATCTCTTCACCTCATGGTATCATGACTTCTCTTCGTCAGTGTCAAGCTCATAATAGTGCGCAGGTTCATCAAACCTTTTGATTGTAATAATAGGAGCCTCGTTTTCCCAATTGACCTTGAACATAGATGACATTGTTGTTAGGGCATCTACCAACTGATTTTCTTCTCTTGGGAAATGTTTAAAGGTGATTTCCTCGAAGTATGGAATCAGATTTTACACAAGCTCTTTGTAAGGGATCAAGTTAGGATGTTTAGTATCCCACTCTCCTTTGACTTGACTAATTACTAGAGCAGAATCTCCATACACGTTTAAGAACTTGATCCTTAGGTCAATAGAAGCCTTTAGACCCAAGATGCACACTTCATATTCGGCCATGTTGTTTGTACAGTCGAAGCAAAGTTTAGCAGTGGAAACAATCAGGAGAAACAATCATAACACCAATTCCATTACCCAAAGCGTTGGAAGCCCCTTCAAAAACCATAGTCCATCGGGATCCTTGTTCAGGTCCGTCATATGGTCCAGGCTTTTCACAGTCAGTTATTAACATGCTATTTCCGTTCGAGAATTCAAAGTTCATGGATTGGTAGTCGTCAACAGCTTGATTTGCCAAATGATCCGCTAGCACACTTCCTTTGATTTCTTTTTGTGTGGTATATTGGATGTCACATTCGGTCAGAATCATTTTCCATCTAGCTATACATCCTGAAAGAGCTGGCTTTTCGAAGATGTACTTGATAGGGTCCATCTTAGAAATCAATAAAGTGGTGTGAGTCAACATATACTGTCTTAGCCGGCGAGCAGCCCATGCCAGAGCGTAGAAAGTTTTCTTGAGAAGTGTATATCTAGTTTCACAGTCGGTAAACTTTTTGATCAGGTAGTATATTGCATGCTCTTTTCGGCCAAACTCATAATGTTAGCCCAACACGCACCCCATTGATTTCTCTAATACAGTCAAGTACATAATCAGAGGCTTTCCTTCAACTGGAGGCATTAGAATGAGATTTTCTTGTAAATATTCCTTGATCTTGTCAAAGGCTGCTTGACAGTCATCGTTCCATCTGACTACTTGATCTTTCTTCAAGAGTTTGAAGATTGGCTCATAAGTAGCAGTTATGTGAGATATGAATCGAGCAATGTAGTTAAGTCGATCCAAGAAACCTCTGATTTCCTTCTCAGAGCAGGGAGCTAGTATTTCTTGTATGGCTTTGACCTTCGCAGGATCAACTTCAATGCCTTTTCTACTAACGACAAAACCTAAGAGTTTTCCAGATCTTACTTTGAAAGTGCACTTGTTAGGATTCAATGTTAGCTTGTATTTATTATACCTCTCAAACAACATGTGAAGATGATCAAGGTGTTGTTCCTCAGTTTGCAACATTGCAATCATATCATCAACATAGACTTTTATCTCATGATGGATCATGTCATGGAATAAGGATACCATAGCTTGTTGATAGGTTTCCCCTGCATTCTTTAAACCGGAAGGCATGACCTTGTAACAAAAAGTGTCCCACTGTGTGACAAATGTGGTCTTCTCCATGTCCTCGGGATCCATCTTGATTTGATTGTAGCCGGAGAAGCCATCCATGAAAGAGAAGACTTTGTGTTGAGCTGTGTTATCGACCAATACGTCAATATTCGGTAGTTGGAAATCATCTTTGGGGCTTTCCCTATTCAAATCTCTATAGTCTACGGACATACGTACCTTTCCATCCTTCTTTGGCACGGGGGTCCATATTTTCCACCCATTGGGGATATTATGTTACTTCCTGAAAACCTTCATTGAATTGCTTCATTACCTCAGCCTTTATCTTCTCAGACATATCTGGTCGCATGAAACGAACATTTTGCTTGACTGGAGGACAATCTTCCTTTGTTGGTAGATGATGAACTACAATGTCGATATCAAGCCCTGACATATCTTCATATGACCAAGCAAACACTTCAACATAATCATGCAACATCTAGACCAACCTTCCTTTGACACTTTCTTCTAGGTTAGCACCGATCTTGACTTCTTTTTTGTCTTCCTCGGTACCTAGGTTGATCACTTCAATTGGTTCCTCGTGCCGTTGAATGGATTTTTCTTCTTGCATCAGAAGTCTGGCTAATTCCCCAGGTATTTAATAATCTTCTTCGCCTTCGTTTTCGGCTTGGTAGATTGGATGTTAAAAGTCATAGATGACAATAGTAGAGTCGTTGGTAATGAGATCCGGAGTGGATGAAGATCTTCAAGTATGTGTGTGTGTGTGTGTATGTGTGCATGTAAGATACATGGGGATTTTGAAAATGAAAATAAGAAAAAGAAATATAATGAGCACAAAATTTGAATGCGAAAGGTCCAATGTTTTTCATTAAATGATCATATGGCATATGGAAATGAACAAACCCTTAATAAATGGACCGTGGTGCCCCAGGAAAGGCCCATGGCTTAAAGTCATTGTTTGAAAATAAAATTACAGACAAAAGTTCTTGAATTGACAAAACAGTAAATGGTAATTACTCGCTGAAGGAGATGGGAATGAAATCCTTGGCACGATAGTTTATGAGCTCTTTTCCGACAGTCGGGTAGATCCATTCATCAAAGTCACAGTCATCCTCAGAGTCTTCAATAGCATTCACTCCATGATTACCAATGCAAAGAGGTGGTTTTCCTATGCGAGCACGTCTGACCTCCTTTTGAGCTTTGGCAGTGAAACCCAACCCAAACTTGTCTGCTTTGAAAGGAATATCATGGAGTTGTCCCTAATTTTTACTACTTCCATCTTCAATCACGGCACGAGTGTCCTTAAGCGAAACCATCCTTGGCACAACTTCATCAGTTTTTGGAGTGTCATAAGAGATTTTGTGGCGGGAACCATGGGAGGAACCACTTCAAAAGCTTGGCATGGCGTTTCTATGGAATCACCATTCATCTCAACATATTTGAACGAATTTAGGTGGCTAACCATGAATTCTTCTTCACCATAAACAGTAAAAATCTTTCCTTTGACTGGATATTTCAACTTTTGGTGAATGGTGGACGTCACTGCTCCTGCCCCATGTATCCAAGGGCGTCCAAGTAAACAAGAGTAAGCGGGACGGATGTCCATCACGTAGAAAGTAGAATTTAAAACTTGTGAACCAACTTTAATGGGGAGACCCACTTCTCCAAGTACCATCCTCTTGGATCAATCAAAGGCCCTCACAACTATGTTACTTGGCTTTAACACCAATTGTCGCAATGAAACCGATATAAGTCACCTTTGGGTAAGACATTTAGAGAAGACCCTATATCCATCAAGACATGGGCCAGAGTAGTTCCTTTGCATTCAATAGAGACATGAAACACCTTGTTATGATTTCTTCCAACTGGTGTCAAGTCAACATCAGAGAACCCCAATCCATTGTCGGCAGTCAGACTTGCCACACAATTTTAAAATTGATCGGTTGTGGTTTCTTGAGGAACATGCGCTTTCTTCAAAAAATTTATTAAAGCTTAGGCATGAGCATCGAAACAAAGAAAGCATAGAGATTTTGGAGGGGGTTGCCCCAGTTTCTCTACTTTCTTGAAATCACTCTTTTTTATAATTTTCAAGATTTCCTCCATTTCTTGGGTGGAAGGTTCCTCAACAGCAATGTCTTTGGCAGGCGCCTCTGTACCAGTAGGCTCAATTACTTTCTCTTTACCCCTAGTGTCAGTACTAGGCTTATCAATGGTAATGCGGACAAGTGTCATTGTAGTAGTTGGAGGTGAAATGTTAAGAGAAAAGATTCTCACTGTCCTTGTCACCTTGCTAAAACCAACAATATTAGTAACGTCATCAGCTTTGTCTTCATTGATCCAGGAGTCTTGCTTAATTCCATGATAGTAAACTTCAGCACCGTAATTCCAAGGGACTTCTTTTCCAGAGGAGTAAGGAATCGGCTCAGGATCAGTAATTATTAAGGGAGAAATTGTTGGTTCATTGGAAATCCTAATAGGACCCTTTGAAGAGATCCTAAGAGGCTTGTTGGAAATTGTTATGATGGAAATGTCTTCAACTTTACCAATCAAACTTTTGATGGATGGATTTCTTTCAAACAGGATCTCATGATTATTTATCAGGCGTTGAACACCTTCTTTCATCCATTTGCATCCATTAACTTGTTCGGTGCAGCAATTACATTCTTTCAAATAGTCAGGGAAAACCCCAGCTCTCAGCAAGTTCTCTTTAACAATGGTCAGTGGTGTTGTTAAATCTTCAATAGAGGAAACAAAAGTAGTGTCTTCAATTGCATTGACACCTTTGCCATTATTTGGCATTGGTGCAGTTATAACATTTGGAGTTGTAGGAGGATCGAACTTAATATATTTTTTGTCGATAAGATCTTGAGTCTTGTTTTTTAGAGCCCAACATTGATCAGTATCATGCCCAGGGATATTGGAGTGATAGGAGAATTTGGCGTTAGGATTGTATTTTGGAGATGAAGTATTGGGATTTGATGGTGGATCACGCAACGTTACCAAGTTGGCCTTCAACATGTGTTGCAAGACTTGGGAATGACATGTTAATCCTCGTGAACTATCTTCTTGGAACCTCACGCCTTTGATGGTTGGCTTGTTGTGGTTGTCTTTAAGCAGGTGGAGGGTTGGAGATCAAAGCAACATTAATAGATGGACGGTGATCCTTCTTGGTATAGACCCTTGACTCATATACAACATTGGCTTCTTTATTACCAGTAAAAGGCTTCTTTACAGTGTTTGATGTAGAAGCAGATGCCATGGGAATTTTTCCACTCTTGATACCACTCTCGACCCTTTCACCAGTTAGAATTAACTCAGTGAAACCGGACGATGACCTTCCAATTAACAAGTTGAAAAATGGGCCAGTTAATTTTCCCATGAAAATATCCACCAGCTCCTTATCCATCAGTGGTGATTGTACTCTACCGAAAAGGTCTCTCCATTTTTGCGCATATTCTTTAAAATATTCATTGGAACCCATTGTCATTACTTGTAACTGAACCATAGTTAGCACCAAATCAGTGTTATACTGATATTGACGGTAGAAAGTGATGGCTAGATCTTCCCAGGTATGAATGTTTAAACCCTCCAATTGATAAAACCATTCTAACTGAGTCCCAGATAGACTAAGTGTACCCAAAGCTTCTTGTTAGTGGTATGCGATTTTATCTTGCGATTGTAGGATCTCAAATGAAGCTTTGGGCACGAAACACCATTGTACTTAGCAAAGATTGGAATATTGAAATTTTGGGGGATAACAACCCCAGGTACAGCTTGAATTTCCACAGGTTTCAACCTATCTTCCAGTTGCTTGTACTTATCCTCAGCCGGTGGATATTGTTCATCAAAGTAATCTTCATCCTCTGAAGCTTGATTATTTTCACCCCTAGCACAGGTACTCCTTGCATCTTCGTGCTAGCTCTCGTCTTCTTCGGATGACTCTTCAACCACTTTCACTTGATGGACTGGGCCTTTAAACCTTTTCCACATGTTGATCAGGGCCTTCTTCTTGGTCTTCTTTTTGGCCACCAGAAGTGACATCAAATCTTGCTGCCCTTTGGCCAAGGTGAGCAAGATTTCTTGAAATTGAGAATTATGTATCTGCAAGTCTTTCACAGTCTTCTCGAGATCCATCTTACTGAAATAAACAGTAGAAAGATGAGGCAACCTGTGTCGAAAACATGCTTATGTCATGATGCATGTAATGCGAATGCAAATGTTTTCAAGGATTTAAGGAAATTTAAATTTGCTAAACAAAGATAAAATAACAAACATGAATTTCATTAATAAAGATAGGAATTACAAATGCCTCTCGGGCTTACAATGGAGGAAGTAAAAATAATACAAAATAAACTCCTAAAACGAAAAAGAATCAAGCTTCCTATGAGCACATCCTCTTCGGTGCATTGTAGGCTTTCAAACTTCACTCTTCATGAAGTTGTTTTGTAAGCTCCAAAAACTTCTTCTCGCTTGCGTAAAACTGGGTTTCAAAGGTGTCTCGCTCTCCTTTGAGTTGAATCCATGATCTTTTCAATTCCTCGAGAGTAGTTTGCATGTTAGGATGAAGAAGAGTGTAAAGGGCGTCTCCCTCAGCGACTGACTCCATAATCATAGGTAGGATGGCGGGGTAAGGCATCACGAGACTTTGAGCACGAGTTCGTACCCACTTAAGGTAAGGCTCAAGGGGGATGGAATTTTTATGCCCCAATGTCTCAGAATCCACTTTGTTTACCATTCTCTAAGTTCGTATGAACCTTTGACGATAGACTTGGTCATCGCCCTCATTATCGAATACCAAACCTTGGATGAGCGCATCATGGGGACCATCTCTTCGTGCATATCCAAACTTCCATAATGCAAGAGAAGGGTTATAGGTGATACCTCCCCTAATGCCTAAGAGTGGGACATTATGGAATTCCCCACAATGTTCAATGATGGTAATATCCTCCAAAGATCGAGAACACCAATGGATATTCGAGTGCGAGAGTGAGATCATCCTTTGAGACCATGTCAAGCCTTGCTCATTCTTCAACGTTGATCGAGGTATGTGCGAATAAACAATCTAGACAATAATGGAATGCAACACAAAAGAGTACCCTTTTTCTTCATGGTTCAAGTGTGGAAACAATGTAGAACGTCTCCAAGCAAGGTAGGTATGGGATTACAAAAGAGAAAAACCTTGACGGCATTCACATCTATGAGTTGGTCCGGATTGGGAAATAGAACCAAACCATAGATTACAAGGGCCAAGACATCCTCAAAAGCTTGAAAATCCATATCTTCCCAGAACAAACGAGCCTTCTCCAACAGAAATTTGGCTAAGAAACCCTTAACTCCACTTCTTGTCTCCCAATTTATCACAATGTCAGATCTCTTCAAATGCAAGGCTTTAGAAATAACTTCAGGCTTTGGAGTCTCCTCTAAACCGGTGAATGGTATTTGATCAAGCACAAGCACTTCTAAAAATTAAGATAATTCTTCTAATGTAGGCACCAATTGGTAGTCGGGAAAGGTGAATCAATGATACATAGGATCAAAGAATTGGAAAAGCACACACATCATTTATTCTTGGAAGTTTGAGGTAGCCAAGTTGAGAAAATCGACCATATTTCTTGGTGAAGGATGAATCTCCAGGCACTCTTGATGCTAAATCTTGAATTTGAGGATGCACTTTCACGAAGTTAACTTGGATGGTATTCCTACGAGTGGAAGTCATGACCTACAAAACAGAACAAAGATAAATTCCTAAATCCTTGAAATGGTTAGTGAGAATTCTTATGATGTTATAATGTTTATGATGTCATGAATAATAATCACAAACAAAGCACACAAAGACCTTATGTTTAGGCTTGCATGGGTTTCATAGGTAAGTACCTTCCTTAAGTTTAGTTGGTTCAACCTATCCTACAAAGTAACCGGGTTCTAGGGAATCTCAATATCATTGATCTTTCTTCATTGGGAATTATCTCAACATAATCAATCCTTTCTTGCGGCCAAAATATCCCAAAAGTCCGATCTCAATGAGCGTAGTATCGAGTATCAACCAATATTTAGATATGCACCAAAGTCAGCTATCTCACTACTTCCTAATGGCCAAGTTATTCAATTAAAGGTTATATGGTCAGTTAGTGCTTTATGACACCGCTCAGCGGCCCCGTATTCTACTCGATTCAACATAAGGGATATCGGTACCAACAAATGCGTCACACTAACATAGCAATTTCTACAACCATATTGGTCTACACTATACAGTTTCCACAATCTATTGCAACTTACCTAATGATGTTCCCAGATCCGGGTAGAGGATCAAAGAAAACCCAAACAAGGACCCATAAATGTAAAGCAAACAAATCAAACAAGGAAAGCATTTGAAGGTGATCTAGATCTAAGGTAACCCAACTTTTAAGTTCATTCTCCCCAGCAGAGTCGCCAGTTCTGTAATACGGCGGGAGAACTGAATTGGGTGATTTTGCGTTTTATCGCAATTATTGCGGATATCAAGAGTCGCCATCGGCTTTTCTTTTATCCAATAAAGGAAAGGGTAAAAAAAATAGGAAAGACCTTTTGAGAATTTTCTTGAGTTTGGGGGGTAGGTTATGAAAAGGGAAGGTGTTAACACCCTTTCCTACGTAGTTATCTACGGGCTCTTAGTTGCTAGCTCACTTTGGAATGCTTTGTTTGAAATGTATTTGTGATTGTGTTTTGAAAGTATTTTTTTGAAAAGTGCCTTCATTTAGGAGAACTTTGTAATGATTCTCATTTCGAAAAGAATGCATATAAATTGTTGACTTTCGAAAATATTTCATTTGAAAGTGTTGGTGTGTTTGAACCGATGTTATTTTGAAAATGGTTGTGAGCAAGAAACTACGAGCGTTCTACCTACTTAAAAAGTCCTAGTTCTTTTCCTCCTCCTTTAGATATTGCTATCTTATGATTTATTTGATAAGAAGCTCTACCATTGGATGTGAAGGGACGTACGTGGGTCGTCGTATAGTCATAGAAAGCAACATTGTAGGATACCTTAGCAATTTGTCGTAAGGGTCTAAGATCGTTTACCGAAGGCAACATTGAAGGGTCATCGAGGGACTACGATCTTGTATTCGAGAGTCATTGCTAATGTATCCCTTGTTCGAGGGACATGACTATTTTTATCCGAGGCAACAAGTGTGGGTTACCCTATAGGTGCGAGTGTGCAAAGTGTTTTGTTTTCATGCATTTTTTTCTTGAATAAGGTTTTCTAGTTATTGATTTTATCTTTCCATACAAACCCTAATTACTAGCATTATATTGAAAGCGATAAATTGCGGAAGTTTAAAGTCCTCCGTTATTTACAATACTTTTAAGGGATGGGGTACAAGTTTAATGAATGGGGATGAAAGCGATAAATCCCTAATTACTATTACAAACCATTAATGATCCAAAAACATCAACAAAAGGTCTCAAAAATCAAGAATTCTTGTGTCTGGCTGACATGGGCCGTGTCATGTGACACGGGCACCCGTGTCAGGACCCTGTAATTATCCCTACTTGATTTTTATGTCTCATACATGCTGACACATGTCGTGTCCTGTGACACGGGAACCTGTGTCAGGACTCTATCTTGCCATTTTGTCTAGTTTCAAGCCCAGTAAGAGGGACACGGGCCGTGTCCTATGACACAGGCACCCGTGTCAGAACCATGTCTTGCCATTTTTCCTATTTTCTTCCTGACACGGCTCGTGTCAGGTGACACGGTCAGCTGTGTCATACTTCCAGAAGTATTTTTCTGTAGTTTTGAGTGTTTGCAACTCCTCTACTTTGATATGTCCTGTTTTATTCTTTTGAAAATGAAAGTAAAATGATGTATGAATAAGGATATCACAGTTTGAGAAAACTTACCTCTTGAAGTGAAAATCCAAAATGTGTATGGATGTTTCCAAGTGCAATTTGATGATTGGTTGAGCTTCCTTAGACCTCCTTGAAGTTGTTTCAATCCTTACTTTGCGCTGAAAGTGTTTGGGTCTCTCCAACCAAGGCAACTTGCAAGACAATGGTTTTGAGTTTGGACGGTGATGATAATGATGTTATATAAGTTGGTCTTGTGTTTGAACAACTTCTATATGATGTATATGAAGTACGTAGATGGTTTGTTTGAACAAAAATGCAAGGTTTGAGAGATTTGAATATTTTGGTTTCTAAGCTCAAGAGTTGAGGTTTTATGGACAGTTATGTTTTTTTGAGAGTATGAGGGGTTTTGGGGGTTTTTCAACACATAAACTTATGGCCCTTAGCTTGAAAATGGCTTCTCTATTTATATAGAAGGTTTGAGAGGATGAGAGAGATTGTTTAATAAGTTGTCAAAATTCTGGTTTAGTTGAGATGAAACACCCGAGTTATTATGAAAATTGGTGTTCCAATGCATGGTACAAGCATGGTCTGAAGTTGATACAGGCTTTTAGGATTGTTTCTTCTTTTTTTGACATTGTGTATGTGCAGAAAAAACAATTGAGAGGCTCAAGGAGTTGACAATTGCATAAAGCATGCTTTATGTGAATGGCAATGGAGCCTTTATGCTATAAATGGAATGATGCAATGGACAATACTTGAATCACTTGGATAATGGTTCAATAAATTGTGTAAACATATGATTATGGATATATTTTCAAGTCACAAGGACTGCAAAGTAAGATTATGCATCACATCATACAAATTGGATCATTTGTTCTTCAACAAAATGACTTGCAATTCAAGAATGGATGCCCAACTTCAGGCCCTTGAATCTCCTGGCTCAAGTATGATAAATTAATGCTCTTGGATGTTTTGGAAATCTTGAAACATCCTCTATAACTTTCATGTTGGTTATTTTGACAAGATAAACTTCTAACTATATGAAAAAATGCCAAGAAGTTGGGATAAAATCCTGACCAAAATCTGTTGGAAATTTCTCTAAGTGTTAGATGAAAATGTCATGACTTCTTGGGCTTATATCTTCAAATCTAAGATTTTTTTTGGACATAAAACCTTTAATACAAATTTTTAGAATTCATCAAGATCTACAACTTTCATGTTGAAAGTTTCCTCAGAATCATCACGCATCTTGGTGAAAATTTGGCATGAAGTAGTGAAATTATCATGTACAAAACACTTAGAAAAATTTCTAAGTCTTGAAAAGTTTTACTTTTCAAATTGAATTTTGACTTTCTTGACTTCTTGATGATCAAGCTTGATATTTTTTAATGTCTTGATGAATTTTTATCTTTGAAACTTAATTTTGACCAAAAAGTCAAAGTTTGACTTTTCAGTGTACAATTGACTTTTTTATCAATTGACCAAATTTCATATTTCAATCCAATGGTCTTGAGAAATGTTTTGATAAGAAGCTCTACCATTGGATGTGAAGGGACGTACGTGGGTCGCCGTATAGTCATAGAAAGCAACATTGTAGGATACCTTAGCAATTTGTCGTAAGGGTCTAAGATCGTTTACCGAAGGCAACATTGAAGGGTCATCGAGGGACTACGATATTGTATTCTAGAGTCATTGCTAATGTATCCCACGTTCGAGGGACATGACAATTTTTATCTGAGGCAACAAGTGTGGGTTACCCTAGAGGTGCGAGTGTGCAAAGTGTTTTGTTTTCATGCATTTTTGTCTTGAATAATGTTTTCTAGTTATTGATTTTATCTTTCCATACAAACCCTAATTACTAGCATTATATTGAAAGCGATAAATTGTGGAAGTTTAAAGTCGTCCACTATTACAATACTTTTAAGGGATGGGGTACAAGTTTAACGAATGGGGATGAAAGCGATAAATCCCTAATTATTACAAACCATTAATGATCCAAAAACATCAACAAAAGGTCTCAAAAATCAAGAATTCTGGTGCCTGACTGACATGGGCCGTGTCATGTGACACGGGCACCCGTGTCAGGACCCTGTAATTATCCATGCATGATTTTTCTGTCTCATACGTGCTGACACATGTCGTGTCCTGTGACACGGGCACCTGTGTTAGGACTCTGTCTTGCCATTTCGTCTAGTTTCAAGCCCAGTAAGAGGGACACGGGCCGTGTCCTATGACACGGGAACCCGTGTCAGAACCATGTCTTGCCATTTTTCCTATTTTCTTGCTGACACAGCCCTTTTTCAGGTGACACAGTCAGCCGTGTCATACTTCCAGAAGCATTTTTCTGTAGTTTTGAGTGTTTGCAACTCCTCTACTTTGATCTGTCTTGTTTTATTCTTTTGAAAATGAAAGTAAAATGATGTATGAATAAGGATATCACAGTTTGAGAAAACTTACCTCTTGAAGTGAAAATCCAAAATGTGTATGGATGTTTCCAAGTGCAATTTGATGTTTAGTTGAGCTTCCTTAGACCTCCTTGAAGTTGTTTCAATCCTTTCTTTGTGTTGAATGTGTTTGGTCTCTCCAACCAAGTCAACTTGCAAGGCAATGGTTTTGAGTTTGGCCGGTGATGATAATGATGTTATATAAGTTGGTCTTGTGTTTGAACAACTTCTATATGATGTATATGAAGTATGTAGATGGTTTGTTTGAAAAAAATGCAAGGTTTGAGAGATTTGAAAATTTTGGTTTCTAAGCTCAAGAGTTGAGGTTTTATGGACAGTTATGTTTTTTTGAGAGTATGAGGGGGTTTGGGGGTTTTTCAACACATAAACTTATGTCCCTTAGCTTGAAAATGGCTTCTCTATTTATATAGAATGTATGAGAGGATGAGAGAGATTGTTTAACAAGTTGTCAACATTCTGGTTTAGTTGAGATGAAACACCCGAGTTATTATGAAAATTGGTGTTCCAATGCATGGTAGAAGCATGGTCTAAAGTTGATAGAGGCTTTTAGGATTGTTTCTTCTTTTTTTGACATTGTGTATGTGCAGAGAAAACAATTGAGAGGCTCAAGGAGTCGACAATTGCATAAAGCATGCTTTATGTGAATGGAAATGGAGCCTTTGTGCTATAAATGGAATGATGCAATGGACAATACTTGAATCACTTGGATAATGGTTCAATAAATTGTGTAAACATATGATTTGGATATATTTTCAAGTCACAAGGACTGCAAAGTAAGATTATGCATCACATCATACAAATTGGATCATTTGTTCTTCAACAAAATGACTTGCAATTCAAGAATGGATGCCCAACTTCAGGCCCTTGAATCTCCTGGCTCAAATATGATAAATTAATGCTCTTGGATGTTTTGCAATTCTTGAAACATCCTCTATAACTTTCATGTTGGTTATTTTGACAAGATAAACTTCTAACTATATGAAAAAATGCCAAAAAGTTGGGATAAAATCCTGACCAAAATCTGTTGGTAATTTCTCTAAGTGTTAGATGAAAATGTCATGACTTCTTGGGCTTATATCTTCAAATCTAAGCTTTTTTTTGGACATAAACCCTCTTATACAAATTTGTAGAATTCATCAAGATCTACAACTTTCATGTTGAAAGTTTCCTTTGAATCATCACGCATCTTGGTGAAAATTTGGCATGAAGTAGTGAAATTATCATGTACAAAACACTTAGAAAAATTTCTAAGTCTTGAAAAGTTTTACTTTTCAAATTGACTTTTGACTTTCTTGACTTCTTGATGATCAAGCTTGATATTTTTGAATGTATTAATGAATTTTTATCTTTGAAACTTAATGTTGACCAAAAAGTCAAAGTTTGACTTTTCAGTGTACAATTGACTTTTTCATCGATTGACCAAATTTCATATTTCAATCCAATGGTCTTGAGAAATGTTTTGATAAGTAGCTCTACCATTGGATGTGAAGGGACGTACGTGGGTCGTCGTATAGTCATAGAAAGCGACATTGTTGGATACCTTAGCAATTTGTCGTAAGGGTCTAAGATCGTTTACCGAAGGCAACATTGAAGGGTCATCGAGGGACTACAATCTTATATTCGAGAGTCATTGCTAATGTATCCCATGTTCGAGGGACATGACTATTTTTATCCGAGGCAACAAGTGTTGGTTACCCTAGAGGTGCGAGTGTGCAAAGTGTTTTGTTTTCATGCATTTTTGTCTTGAATAAGGTTTTCTAGTTATTGATTTTATCTTTCCATACAAACCCTAATTACTAGCATTATATTGAAAGCGATAAATTGCGGAAGTTTAAAGTCCTCCTCTATTACAATACTTTTAAGGGATGGGGTACAAGTTTAATGAATGAGGATGAAGGCGATAAATCCCTAATTACTATTACAAACCATTAATGATCCAAAAACATCAACAAAAGGTCTCAAAAATGAAGAATTCTGGTGCCTGGCTGACATGCGCCGTGTCATGTGACTCGGGCACCCGTGTCAGGACCCTGTAATTATCCCTGCATGATTTTTCTGTCTCATAAGTGCTGACACATGCCGTGTCCTGTGACACGGGCACCTTTGTCAAGACTCTATCTTGCCATTTTGTCTAGTTTCAAGCCCAGTAAGAGGGACACGGGCCGTGTCCTATGACACTGGCGCCCGTGTCAGAACCATGTCTTGCCATTTTTCCTATTTTCTTCCTACCACGGTCAGCCGTGTCATACTTCCAGAAGCATTTTTCTGTAGTTTTGAGTGTTTGCAACTCCTCTACTTTGATTTGTCTTGTTTTATTCTTTTGAAAATGAAAGTAAAATGATGTATGAATAAGGATATCACAGTTTGAGAAAACTTACCTCTTGAAGTGAAAATCCAAAATGTGTATGTTTGTTTCCAAGTGCAATTTGATGATTGGTTGAGCTTCCTCAGACCTCCTTGAAGTTGTTTCAATCCTTACTTTGTACTGAAAGTGTTTGGGTCTCTCCAACCAAGTCAACTTGAAAGACAATGGTTTTGAGTTTGGACGGTGATTATAATAATGTTATATAAGTCGGTCTTGTGTTTGAACAACTTCTATATGATTTATATGAAGTATATAGATGGTTTGTTTGAACAAAAATGCAAGGTTTGAGAGATTTGAAGATTTTGGTATCTAAGCTAAAGAGTTGAGGTTTTATGGACAATTGTGTTTTTTTTAGAGTATGAGGGGGTTTGGGGGTTTGTCAGCACAGAAACTTATGGCCCTTATCATGAAAATGGCTTCTCTATTTATATAGAAGGTTTGAGGGGATGAGAGAGATTGTTTAACAAGTTGTCAAAATTCTGGTTTAGTTGAGATGAAACACCCAAGTTATTATGAAAATTGGTGTACCAATGCATGGTACAAGCATGGTCTGAAGTTGATAGAGGCTTTTAGGACTGTTTCTTCTTTTTTTGAAATTGTGTATGTGCAGAGAAAACAATTGAGAGTCTCAAGGAGTTGACAATTGCATAAAGCATGCTTTATGTGAATGGCAATGGAGCCTTTGTGCTATAAATGGAATGATGCAATGGACAATACTTGAATCACTTGGATAATGGTTCAATAAATTGTGTAAACATATGATTATGGATATATTTTCAAGTCACAAGGACTGCAAAGTAAGATTATGCATCACATCATACAAATTGGATCATTTGTTCTTCAACAAAATGACTTGCAATTCAAGAATGGATTCCCAACTTAAGGCCCTTGAATATCCTAGTTCAAGTATGATAAATTAATGCTCTTGGATGTTTTTGAAATCTTGAAACATCCTCTATAACTTTCATGTTGGTTATTTTGACAAGATAAACTTCTAACTATATGAAAAAAATGCCAAGAAGTTGGGATAAAATCCTGACCAAAATCTGTTGGAAATTTCTCTAAGTGTTAGATGAAAATATCATGACTTCTTGGGCTTATATCTTCAAATCTAAGCTTTTTTTTGGACATAAACCCTCTAATAAAAATTTGTAGAATTCATCAAGATCTAAAACTTTCATGTTTATAGTTTCCTTTGAATCATCACGCATCTTGGTGAAAATTTGGCATGAAGTAGTGAAATTATCATGTACAAAACACTTAGAAAAATTTCTAAGTCTTGAAAAGTTTTACTTTTCAAATTGACTTTTGACTTTCTTGACTTCTTGATGATCAAGCTTGATATTTTTGAATGTCTTGATGAATATTTATCTTTGAAACTTAATGTTGACCAAAAAGTTTAGTTTGACTTTCCAGTGTACAATTGACTTTTTCATCAATTGCCCAAATTTCATATTTCAATCCAATGGTCTTGAGAAATGTTTTGATAAGAAGCTCTACCATTAGATATGAAGGGACGTACGTGGGTCTTCGTATAGTCATAGAAAGCAACATTGTAGGATACATTAGCAATTTGTCGTAAGGGTCTAAGATCGTTTACCGAATGCAACATTGAAGGGTCATTGAGGGACTATGATCTTGTATTCGAGAGTCAATGCTAATGTATCCCACGTTCGAGGGACATGACAATTTTTATCCGAGGCAACAAGTGTGGGTTACCCTAGAGGTGCGAGTGTGCAAAGTGTTTTGTTTTCATGCATTTTTGTCTTGAATAAGGTTTTCTAGTTATTGATTTTATCTTTCTATACAAACCCTAATTACTAGCATTATATTGAAAGCAATAAATTGCGGAAGTTTAAAGTCCTCCGCTATTACAATACTTTTAAGGGATGGGGTACAAGTTTAATGAATGGGGATGAAAGCGATAAATCCCTAATTACTATTACAAACCATTAATGATCTAAAAACATTAACAAAAGGTCTCAAAAATCAAGAATTCTTGTGCCTGGCTGACATGGGTCGTGTCATGTGACACGGGCACCCGTGTCAGGACCCTGTAATTATCCCTACATGATTCTTCTGTCTCATACGTGCTGACACATGCCGTGTCCTCTGACACGGGCACCTGTGTCAGGACTCTGTCTTGCCATTTCGTCTAGTTTCAAGCCCAGTAAGAGGGACACGGGCCATGTCCTATGACACGGGCACCCGTGTCAGAACCATGTCTTTCCATTTTTCCTATTTTCTTCCTGACACGACCCGTGCCAGGTGACACGGTCAACCGTGTCATACTTCCAGAAGCATTTTTCTGTAGTTTTGAGTGTTTGCAACTCCTCTACTTTGATTTGTCCTGTTTTATTCTTTTGAAAATGAAAGTAAAATGATTTATGAATAAGGATATCATAGTTTGAGAAAACTTACCTCTTGAAGTGAAAATACAAAATGTGTATGGATGTTTCCAAGTGCAATTTGATGATTGGTTGAGCTTCCTTAGACCTCCTTGAAGTTGTTTCAATCCTTACTTTGTGCTGAAAGTGTTTAGGTCTCTCCAACCAAGTCAACTTGCAAGACAATGGTTTTGAGTTTGGACGGTGATGATAATGATGTTATATAAGTTAGTCTTGTGTTTGAACAACTTCTATATAATGTATATGAATTATGTAGATGGTTTGTTTGAACAAAAATACAAGGTTTGAGAGATTTGAAGATTTTGGATTCTAAGCTCAAGAGTTGAGGTTTTATGGACAGTTGTGTTTTTTTGAGAGTATGAGGGGGTTTGGGGGTTTGTCAACACATAAACTTATGGCCCTTAGCTTGAAAATGGCTTCTCTATTTATATATAAGGTTTTGAAAGGATGAGAGAGATTGTTTAATAAGTTGTCAAAATTCTGGTTTAGTTGAGATGAAACACCTAAGTTATTATGAAAATTGGTGTTCCAATGCATGGTACAAGCATGGTATGAAGTTGATAGAGGCTTTTAGGACTGTTTCTTCTTTTTTTGACATTGTGTATGTGCAGAGAAAACAATTGAGAGGCTCAACGAGTTGACAATTGCATAAAGCATGCTTTATGTGAATGGCAATGGAGCCTTTATGCTATAAATGGAATGTTGCAATGGACAATACTTGAATCACTTGGATAATGGTTCAATAAATTGTGTAAACATATGATTATGGATATATTTTCAAGTCACAAGGACTGCAAAGTAAGATTATGCATCACATCATACAAATTGGATCATTTGTTCTTCAACAAAATGACTTGCAATTCAAGAATGGATGCCCAATTTCAGGCCCTTGAATCTCCTAGCTCAAGTATAATAAATTAATGCTCTTGGATGTTTTGGAAATCTTGAAACATCCTCTATAACTTTCATTTTGGTTATTTTGACAAGATAAACTTCTAACTATATGAAAAAATTCCAAGAAGTTGGGATAAAATCCTGACCAAAATCTGTTGGAAATTTCTCTAAGTGTTAGATGAAAATGTCATGACTTCTTGGGCTTATATCTTCAAATCTAAGCTTTTTTTTGGACATAAACCCTCTAATACAAATTTGTAGAATTCATCAAGATCTACAACTTTCATGTTGATAGTTTCCTTTGAATCATCACGCATCTTGGTGAAAATTTGGCATGAAGTAGTGAAATTATCATGTACAAAACACTTAGAAAAATTTCTAAGTCTTGAAAAGTATTACTTTTCAAATTGACTATTGACTTTCTTGACTTCTTGATGATCAAGCTTGATATTTTTGAATGTCTTGATGAATTTTTTCTATGAAAATTAATGTTGACCAAAAAGTCAAAATTTAACTTTTCAGTGTACAATTGACTTTTTTATCAATTGACCAAATTTCATATTTCAATCCAATGGTCTTGAGAAATGTTTTGATAAGAAGCTCTACCATTGGATGTGAAGGGACGTACGTGGGTCTTCGTATAGTCATAGAAAGCAACATTGTAGGATACCTTAGCAATTTGTCGTAAGGGTCTAAGATCGTTTACCGAAGACAACATTGAAGGGTCATCGAGGGACTACGATCTTGTATTCGAGAGTCATTGCTAATGTATCCCACGTTCGAGGGACATGACAATTTTTATCCGAGGAAACAAGTGTGGGTTACCCTAGAGGTTCGAGTGTGCAAATTGTTTTGTTTTCATGCATTTTAGTCTTGAATAAGGTTTTCTAGTTATTGATTTTATCTTTCCATACAAACCCTAATTACTAGCATTATATTGAAAGCGATAAATTGCGGAAGTTTAAAGTCCTCCGCTATTACAATACTTTTAAGGGATGGGGTACAAGTTTAATGAATGGGGATGAAAGCGATAACTCCCTAATTACTATTACAAACCATTAATGATCCAAAAACATCAACAAAAGGTCTCAAAAATCAAGAATTCTGGTGCCTGGCTGACATGGGTTGTGTCATGTGACACGGGCACCCGTGTCAGGACCCTGTAATTATCCCTACATGATTTTTATGTCTCAAACATGCTGACACATGCCGTGTCCTGTGACACGGGCACCTGTGTCAGGACTCTGTCTTTCCATTTCGTCTAGTTTCAAGCCCAGTAAGAGGGACACGGGCCGTGTCCTATGACAGGGGCACCCGTGTCAGAACCATGTCTTGCCATTTTTCCTATTTTCTTCCTGCCACAATCAGCCGTGTTATACTTCCAGAAGCATTTTTCTGTAGTTTTGAGTGTTTGCAACTCCTCTACTTTGATTTGTCCTTTTTTATTCTTTTGAAAATGAAAGTAAAATGATGTATGAATAAGGATATCACAGTTTGAGAAAACTTACTTATTGAAGTGAAAATCCAAAATATGTATGGATTTTTCCAAGTGAAATTTGATGATTGATTGAGCTTCCTTAGACCTCCTTGAAGTTGTTTCAATCCTTACTATGTGCTGAAAGTGTATGGGTCTCTCCAACCAAGTCAACTTGCAAGACAATGGTATTGAGTTTGGACGGTGATGATAATGATGTTATATAAGTTGGTCTTGTGTTTGAACAACTTCTATATGATGTATATGAAGTATGTAGATGGTTTGTTTGAACAAAAATGCAAGGTTTGAGAGATTTGAAGATTTTGGTTTCTAAGCTCAAGAGTTGAGGTTTCTTGGACAGTTGTGTTTTTTTGAGAGTATGAGGGAGTTTGGGGGTTTGTCAACACAGAAACTTATGGCCCTTAGCTTGAAAATGGCTTCTCTATTTATATAGAAGTTTTGAGGGGATGAGAGAGATTGTTTAACAAGTTGTCAAAATTCTGGTTTAGTTGAGATGAAACACCCAAGTTATTATGAAAATTGGTGTTCCAATGCATGGTACAAGCATGGTCTAAAGTTGATAGAGGATTTTAGGACTATTTCTTCTTTTTTTGACATTGTGTATGTGCAGAGAAAACAATTGAGAGGCTCAAGGAGTTGACAATTGTATAAAGCATGCTTTATGTTTATGGCAATGGACCCTTTGTGCTATAAATGGAATGATGCAATGGACAATACTTGAATCACTTGGATAATGGATCAATAAATTGTGTAAACATATGATTATGGATATATTTTTAAGTCACAAGGACTTCAAAGTAATAGTATGCATCACATCATACAAATTGGATCATTTGTTCTTCAACAAAATGACTTGCAATTCAAGAATGGATGCCCAACTTAAGGCCCTTGAATCTCCTAGCTCAAGTATGATAAATTAATGCTCTTGGATGTTTTGGAAATCTTGAAACATACTTTATAACTTTCATGTTGGTTATTTTGACAAGATAAACTTCTAACTATATGAAAAAAATGCCAAGAAGTTGGGATAAAATCCTAACCAAAATCTGTTGGAAATTTCTCTAAGTGTTAGATGAAAATGTCATGACTTCTTGGGCTTATATCTTCAAATCTAAGCTTTTTTTTTTGGAAATAAACCCTCTAATACAAATTTTTAGAATTCATTAAGATCAACAACTTTCATGTTTATAGTTTCCTTTGAATCATCACGCATCTTGGTGAAAATTTGGCATGAAGTAGTGAAATTATCATGTACAAAACACTTAGAAAATTTTCTAAGTCTTGAAAAGTTTTACTTTTCAAATTGACTTTTGACTTTCTTGACTTCTTGATTATCAAACTTGATATTTTTGAACGTCTTGATTAATTTTTATCTTTGAAACTTAATGTTGACCAAAAAGTCAAAGTTTGACTTTTCAGTGTACAATTGACTTTTTCATCAATTGCCCAAATTTCATATTTAAATCCAATGGTCTTGAGAGGTGTTTTGATAAGAAGATCTACCATTGGATGTGAAGGGACGTATGTGGGTCGTCGTATAGTCATAGAAAGCAACATTGTAGGATACCTTAGCAATTTGTCGTAAGGGTCTAAGATCGTTTACCGAAGGAAACATTGAAGGGTCATCGAGGGACTACGATCTTGTATTCGAGAGTCATTGCTAATGTATCCCACGTTCGAGGGACATGACAATTTTCATCTGAGGAAACAAGTGTGGGTTACCCTAGAGGTGCGAGTGTGCAAAGTGTTTTGTTTTCATGCATTTTTGTCTTGAATAAGGTTTTCTAGTTATTGATTTTATCTTTCCATACAAACCCTAATTACTAGCATTATATTGAAAGCGATAAATTGCGGAAGTTTAGAGTCCTCCGCTATTACAATACTTTTAAGGGATGGGTACAAGTTTAATGAATGGGGATGAAAGCGATAAATCCCTAATTACTATTACAAAACATTAATGATCCAAAAACATCAACAAAAGGTCTCAAAAATCAAGAATTCTAGTGCCTGGCTGACATGGGTTGTGTCATGTGACACGGGCACCCGTGTCAGGACCCTGTAATTATCCCTACATGATTTTTATGTCTCATACATGATGACACATGCCGTGTCCTGTGACACGGGCACCTGTGTCAGGACTCTGTCTTGCCATTTCGTCTAGTTTCAAGCCCAGTAAGAGGGACACGGGCCGTGTCCTATGACACGGGCACCCGTGTCAGAACCATGTCTTTCCATTTTTCCTATTTTCTTCCTGCCACGGTCAGCCGTGTCATACTTCCAGAAGCATTTTTATGTAGTTTTGAGTGTTTGCAACTCCTCTACTTTGATTTTTCCTTTTTTATTCTTTTGAAAATGAAAGTAAAATGATGTATGAATAAGGATATCACAGTTTGAGAAAACTTACTTATTGAAGTGAAAATCCAAAATATGTATGGATGTTTCCAAGTGAAATTTGATGATTGATTGAGCTTCCTTAGACCTCCTTGAAGTTGTTTCAATCCTTACTTTGTCCTGAAAGTGTATGGGTCTCTCCAATCAAGTCTCCTTGCAAGACAATGGTATTGAGTTTGTGCGGTGATGATAATGATAATATATAAGTTGGTCTTGTGTTTGAACAACTTCTATATGATGTATATGAAGTATGTAGATGGTTTGTTTGAACAAAAATGCAAGGTTTGAGAGATTTGAAGATTTTGGTTTCTAAGCTCAAGAGTTGAGGTTTCATGGACAGTTGTGTTTTTTTGAGAGTATGAGGGAGTTTGGGGGTTTGTCAACACAGAAACTTATGGCCCTTAGCTTGAAAATGGATTCTCTATTTATATAGAAGGTTTGAGGGGATGAGAGAGATTATTTAACAAGTTGTCAAAATTCTGGTTTAGTTGAGATGAAACACCCAAGTTATTATGAAAATTGGTGTTCCAATGCATGGTACAAGCATGGTCTGAAGTTGATAGAGGCTTTTAGGACTATTTCTTCTTTTTTTGACATTGTGTATGTGCAGAGAAAACAATTGAGAGGCTCAAGGAGTTGACAATTGTATAAAGCATGCTTTATGTTTATGGCAATGGAGCCTTTGTGCTATAAATGGAATGATGCAATGGACAATACTTGAATCACTTGGATAATGGATCAATAAATTGTGTAAACATATGATTATGGATATATTTTTAAGTCACAAGGACTGCAAAGTAAGATTATGCATCACATCATACAAATTGGATCATTTGTTCTTCAACAAAATGACTTGCAATTCAAGAATGGATGCCCAACTTAAGGCCCTTGAATCTCCTAGCTCAATTATGATAAATTAATGCTCTTGGATGTTTTGGAAATCTTGAAACATACTCTATAACTTTCATGTTGGTTATTTTGACAAGATAAACTTCTAACTATATGAAAAAAATGCCAAGAAGTTGGGATAAAATCCTGACCAAAATCTGTTGGAAATTTCTCTAAGTGTTAGATGAAAATGTCATGACTTCTTGGGCTTATATCCTCAAATCTAAGCTTTTTTTGGAAATAAACCCTCTAATACAAATTTTTATACTTCATTAAGATCAACAACTTTCATGTTTATAGTTTCCTTTGAATCATCACGCATCTTGGTGAAAATTTGGCATGAAGTAGTGAAATTATCATGTACAAAACACTTAGAAAAATTTCTAAGTCTTGAAAAGTTTTACTTTTCAAATTGACTTTTGACTTTCTTGACTTCTTGATGATCAAACTTGATATTTTTGAACGTCTTAATTAATTTTTATCTTTGAAACTTAATGTTGACCAAAAAGTCAAAGTTTGACTTTTCAGTGTACAATTGACTTTTTCATCAATTGCCCAAATTTCATATTTCAATCCAATGGTCTTGAGAAATGTTTTGATAAGAAGCTCTACCATTGGATGTGAAGGGACGTACGTGGGTCGTCGTATAGTCATAGAAAGCAACATTGTAGGATACCTTAGCAATTTGTCGTAAGGGTCTAAGATCGTTTACCGAAGGCAACATTGAAGGGTCATCGAGGGACTACGATCTTGTATTCGAGAGTCATTGCTAATGTATCCCACGTTCGAGGGACATGACAATTTTTATCTGAGGAAACAAGTGTGGGTTACCCTAGAGGTGCGAGTGTTCCAAGTGTTTTGTTTTCATGCATTTTTGTCTTGAATAAGGTTTTCTACTTATTGATTTTATCTTTCCATACAAACCCTAATAACTAGCATTATATTGAAAGCGATAAATTGCGGAAGTTTAAAGTCCTCCTCTATTACAATACTTTTAAGGGATGGGGTACAAGTTTAATGAATGGGGATGAAAGCGATAAATCCCTAATTACTATTACAAACCATTAATGATCCAAAAACATCAACAAAAGGTCTCAAAAATCAAGAATTCTGGTGCCTGGCTGACATGGGTTGTGTCATGTGACACGGGCACCCGTGTCAGGACCCTGTAATTATCCCTACATGATTTTAATGTCTCATACATGATGACACATGTCGTGTCCTGTGACACGGGCACCTGTGTCAGGACTCTGTCTTGCCATTTCGTATAGTTTCAAGCCCAGTAAGAGGGACACAGGCCGTGTCCTATGACACGGGCACCCGTGTCAGAACCATGTCTTTCCATTTTTCCTATTTTCTTCCTGCCACGGTCAGCCGTGTCATACTTCCAGAAGCATTTTTCTGTAGTTTTGAGTGTTTGCAACTCCTCTACTTTGATTTGTCCTTTTTTATTCTTTTGAAAATTAAAGTAAAATGATGTATGAATAAGGATATCACAGTTTGAGAAAACTTACTTATTGAAGTGAAAATCCAAAATGTGTATGGATGTTTCCAAGTGCAATTTGATGATTGGTTGAGCTTCCTTAGACCTCCTTGAAGTTGTTTCAATCCTTACTTTGTGCTGAAAGTGTATGGGTCTCTCCAACCAAGTCAACTTGCTAGACAATGGTATTTGGTTTGGACGGTGATGATAATGATGTTATATAAGTTGGTCTTGTGTTTGAACAACTTCTATATGATGAATATGAAGTATGTAGATGGTTGGTTTGAACAAAAATGCAAGGTTTGAGAGATTTGAAGATTTTGGTTTCTAAGCTCAAGAGTTGAGATTTTATGGACAGTTGTGTTTTTTTGAGAGTGTGAGGGGGTTTGGGGGTTTGTCAACACATAAACTTATGGCCCTTAGCTTGAAAATGGCTTCTCTATTTATATAGAAGGTTTGAGGGGATGAGAGAGATTGTTTAACAAGTTGTCAAAATTCTGGTTTAGTTGAGATGAAACACCCAAGTTATTATGAAAATTGGTGTTCTAATGCATGGTACAAGCATGGTCTGAAGTTGATAGAGGCTTTTAGGACTATTTCTTCTTTTTTTGATATTGTGTATGTGCAGAGAAAACAATTGAGAGGCTCAAGGAGTTGACAATTGCATAAAGCATGCTTTATGTGAATGGCAATGGAGCCTTTGTGCTATAAATGGAATGATGCAATGGACAATACTTGAATCACATGGATAATGGATCAATAAATTGTGTAAACATATGATTATGGATATATTTTCAAGTCCCAAGGACTACAAAGTAAGATTATGCATCACATCATACAAATTGGATCATTTGTCTTCAACAAAATGACTTGTAATTCAAGAATGGATGCCCAACTTCAGGCCCTTGAATCTCCTAGCTCAAGTATGATAAATTAATTCTCTTGGATGTTTTGGAAATCTTGAAACATCCTCTATAACTTTCATGTTGGTTATTTTGACAAGATAAACTTCTAACTATATGAAAAAAATGCCAAGAAGTTGGGATAAAATCCTGACCAAAATCTAGTAGAAATTTCTCTAAGTGTTAGATGAAAATATCATGACTTCTTGGGCTTATATCTTCAAATCTAAGCTTTTTTTTGGACATAAACCCTCTAATACAAATTTGTAGAATTCATAAAGATCTACAACTTTCATGTTTATAGTTTCCTTTGAATTATCACGCATCTTGGTGAAAATTTGGCATGAAGTAGTGAAATTATCATGTACAAAACACTTAGAAAAATTTCTAAGTCTTGAAAAGTTTTACTTTTCAAATTGAATTTTGACTTTCTTGACTTCTTGATGATCAAGCTTGATATTTTTGAATGTATTGGTGAATTTTTATCTTTGAAACTTAATGTTGACCAAAAAGTCTAGTTTGACTTTTCAGTGTACAATTGACTTTTTCATCAATTGCCTAAATTTCATATTTCAATCCAATGGTCTTGAGAAATGTTTTGATAAGAAGCTCTACCATTGGATGTGAAGGGACGTACATGGGTCTTCGTATAGTCATAGAAAGCAACATTGTAGGATACCTTAGCAATTTGTCGTAAGGGTCTAAGATCGTTTACCGAAGGAAACATTGAAGGGTCATCGAGGGACTACGATCTTGTATTCGAGAGTCATTGCTAATGTATCCCACGTTCGAGGGACATGACTATTTTTCTCAGAGGCAACAAGTGTGGGTTACCCTAGAGGTGCGAGTGTGCAAAGTGCTTTGTTTTCATGCATTTTTGTCTTGAATAAGGTTTTCTAGTTATTGATTTTATCTTTCCATACAAACCCTAATTACTAGCATTATATTGAAAGCGATAAATCGCGAAAGTTTAAAGTCCTCCGCTATTACAATACTTTTAAGGGATGGGGTACAAGTTTAACGAATGGGGATGAAAGCAATAAATCCCTAATTACTATTAAAAACCATTAATGATCCAAAAACATCAACAAAAGGTCTCCAAACTCAAGAATTCGGGTGCCTGGCTGACATGGGTCGTGTCATGTGACACGAGCACCCGTGTCAGGACCCTGTAATTATCCCTGCATGATTTTTCTGTCTCATACGTGCTGACACATGGCATGTCCTGTGACACGGGCACCTGTGTCAGGACTCTGTCTTTCCATTTCGTCTAGTTTCAAGCCCAGTAAGAGGGACACGGGCCGTGTCCTATGACACGGGCACCCGTGTCAGAACCATGTCTTGCCATTTTTCCTATTTTCTTCCTAACACGGCCCGTGTTAGGTGACACGTTCAGCCGTGTCATACTTCCAGAAGCATTTTTCTGTAGTTTTGAGTGTTTGCAACTCCTCTACTTTTATTTGTCCTGTTTTATTCTTTTGAAAATGAAAGTAAAATGATGTATGAATAAGGATATCACAATTTGAGAAAACTTACCTCTTGAAGTGAAAATCCAAAATGTATATGGATGTTTCCAAGTGCAATTTGATGATTGGTTGAGCTTCCTTAGACCTCCTTGAAGTTGTTTCAATCCTTACTTTGTGCTGAAAGTGTTTGGGTCTCTCCAACCAAGTCAACTTGCAAGACAATGGTTTTGAGTTTGGACGGTGATGATAATGATGTTATATAAGTTAGTCATGTGTTTGAACAACTTCTATATAATGTATATGAATTATGTAGATGGTTTGTTTGAACAAAAATGCAAGGTTCAAGAGTTGAGGTTTTATGGACAGTTATGTTTTTTTGAGAGTATGAGGGGGTTTGGGGGTTTGTCAACCCAGAAACTTATGGCCCTTAGCTTGAAAATGGCTTCTCTATTTATATAGAAGGTTTGAGAGGATGAGAGAGATTGTTTAACAAGTTGTCAAAATTATGGTTTAGTTGAGATGAAACACCCGAGTTATTATGAAAATTGGTGTTCCAATGCACGGTACAAGCATGGTCTGAAGTTGATAGAGGCTTTTAGGACTGTTTCTTCTTTTTTTAACACTGTGTATGTGCAGAAAAAACAATTGAGAGGCTCAAGAAGTTGACAATTGCATAAAGCATGCTTTATGTGAATGGCAATGGAGCCTTTGTTCTATAAATGGAATGATGCAATGTGTTGCACCCCAAAATTTTCCCTCTCATGTTTTTCCAAAGTCTTCCCCCCTGCATGGTTGATCACAAACTCTTGCCTAAGGAAAAAGAAATTTTTTGAGTGGTGCTTTAAGACACTTCGATTGACATTCTGGACAAGTATTTCGATTGGCATCCTGAAAGACACTTCGATTGACATTCTGGACAAGTATTTCGATTGGCATTCTGAAAGACACTTCGATTGACATTCTGGACAAGCATTTCGATTGGCATCCTGAAATACCCTTCGATTGGCATTCTGAAGGAGTCTTTCGATTGGCATTATGGACAAGCATTCGATTGGAATTATGTCAAGGAAATTTCGACAGGCATGTCAACCATGTCCTTCGATTGGCATGAACAACACCTTTTGATTGGCCTGTTAGCAAAGCCTTTCGATTGGAATCCTTCGATTGATATTTGGGCCAGGCCCATTCGAAGGGTACGCAGGGAGCCCATTCGAAAGAGGCGAATCAGGACTAATCGAAGAGCATGGCCTGAAAGCATTCGAAATCCAAAAGCATCCAGGTTCATTCAAGGGACACGAATGTTTCAAAAAAGGAAATTATTTAATGTGTCTTATTCTTGTCTCATGGCTTTAATGGCCTGTTTAATGGTTGTCCCTTGCCATTACTGCACCCTCACACCCCTATAAATACAGAGGCCAGCATACATTACCAAGACAGAAAAGATACACACGAAAATCAGAGGAAAATCATTAAAAAAAATACACACACAAAAACTCTGCAGAAAAAAACAGAGGCATTGGAGAGACGCTGCCCATACAATCCGTCAAAGGTTGTCAGAATTTTCCAAGCCAAAGCAGTCCTTCAGATCGAAGGTGCCCACGCCCAGAAGCCCCCATATTGAAAGTGCTCCCATCCAGCCAGTGCCAAATCGAAGGTCCCAACTACTGTAAGAGAGGGTAAATTGTAAAAAAACTTTTCATTTTGCATAACACATTATTACTTGTTGTTACCTTGATTTGCCATCCTAGACATGATCGAAAGGCCTGGGTTTGGCACCCAGGTCATGTTTTTTCGTTTGCTAACATTTGCTGCAGACATAGCCTGAAGAGACCCAGCAAGCGCGGGATCAAAGGGCCTGGGGTTCAATACCCAGGCCCTGCATTTTATTTCGCTAACATACTTTTGCAGGTATAACACCCCAGATCGAAGGAGACACCTTCTCTAGATCGAACCCATCAGCATGTTGGATCGAAGGAGGCATTTCATTCCTGGATCTAAAGCCATGACCTCCATGATCAAAATACAATCCTCTTCCCTGGATCGAAGGCCACTCACGCCTTAATGTCTGGCCCAATCGGAAGGACTAGGACCCTCTCTGGATCGAAGGCTGCTCACGCCTTACTGTCTGGCCCAATCGAAAGGACCAGGACCCTCCCTGGGTCGAAACTCTTTTTTCTTGGATCGAAGGATCCCTCCTGTGCTTTATTTTTTTGTTTTTTTCATAGACTTCTTTTTATCTTTTAATTAACATTAAAATAAAAAAAAACACAAAAACATTAGGATAGTTCTTTTTCTATTAAATTAACTTTGTAAATTAACCTTTAATTATCTTAACATTTTTCCAAAACTAAAATTAAATAGATTTAGATTATTTTCCCAAAATAAACTAAAACAACAAAAAGATTTTATTCTTAGAATTTTTTAGAGTTTATCTTCAGATTTGCGCGCGTTTATTTTATTGTAATTGCCTACTGGTTTGTAATAGCATAGCTGATACCTTTTACACTTTACTGCTTTATTCCCCCAATTTTGGACATGTAGATAATCCCCCTCCCCGAAGCTTTGTAATAGCGTAGGATTTACAATTCCCGCACTTTAAATTCCTATACATATATTAACTGTTTAGATGTATGCTAACTAGGATTGCATGGCAAGATCTATCTTAATTTAAAATCAACCACAGCTCACCATAACATGTACAAAGATAATATAACTAAAAATTGACACACTTGCACATACCACTCCTAGGGTACACCTCACTTGGTAGCCTCAAATGTGGTCATTAAGTATAGGATGTTTTAGAGGTCGTCCTTGTGTCCAAAGATCAAAGTTGCCTCGAAATGGTTGCCTCGATAAAAATGATCTAAGACATTAGGATTACCACTAAGGCGTCCTAACGTTGCTTTAGTGACCACACGTCTCTTAAATCGAATTGACCCGAAAACTCCAACGACGGTGCTACCTACTCCTCAATAGTGGGATAACACTATCTAAAGGACACTTGCACTGTCTAATTCCTTTTTGAGTAGGTAGATGTTCTTAAGTACTTGCTCCTTTTAAAAAAAACAAAACTTTTTGCACTTACACTTTCTTCAAAAACAAAACTCTTTTCAAAACCCACAAACACAAAGAAAAGAAAACTTTTGAAAACATAGTGAGCAAGTACCTAAGAGCCCGTGGATAACCACGGATAGAAAGGGTACTAACACCTTCCCTTTCTATAATCTACTTCCCGAACCCGAGAAACATCTCGAAAAAGGAATTTTTCTGTGCTTTTGTCCTTTCCCTTGTTAGATAAAATAAAAGACGGTGGTGACTCTTGCTTACCGCGACACTTTGCGAAAACAAACGCGAACCAGCATTCCAAAAACAGTCAGTTCTCGTTCCCACCGATCACAGAACTGGCGACTCTGCTGGGGAGATTATAAGTGAGGTGTACCTTAGGATTAGATCACTTGTGTTTTCAATTGTATGCTTTGTATGCTTTAAATTTTGTGGGTTTGTATCGGAGTTCTATAGATCCTAAGCTGGATATGGGGATACCCTTTAGGTAAGTAGCAACAAACTGTGAGGGAACTGTGCGGGGTATACCGACATGGTTGAAACAGTAGCTACGTTGATGTGGCATTTTGGTGAGTACCGGTAACCCTTGAGTTAAGTCAAGGAAAGTACGGGGCCTCCGCGTGGTGTCGTGAAGCATTAATTGACATTAGAACCTTACTTGACCATCTTGGCCTTTTTTAGGGGTAATGAGATGACCGACTTTGGTGCAGTCCGAAGTTGGTAGATACTCGATACTACACTCATTGAGGATTGTTTTCTTGGAATATTTTGGTCGCTAGTTCAGTGGCTAAACCAAAACGATGAACATAGAAAACAATCCAATGATATTGAGCTCCTTAGAACCCTGTTACTATTTATAGGACAGGTTTTGAGCCAACTACACTCAAGAGGGTACTTACCTATGAAACCTCGTGCAAGCCTGAAATCTAAGGGCTCTTTTGTGTGACTTGTGTGCTTTCAAACTTGAACTACTTGCACATACTTGTTATCTGACAACATGAGTTCCTTGCAGGTTTTGTTTATAGTCCTTATCCAATAATTTGGACTTATTGCAGGGCTTACTTACATCACCTCACACTTGTGCTTAAACGCATATCATACACATCATAACATCATGCCTTAACATTTCTTTAACCATTTCAAGGATCTCAAGGGTCTGTGATGCAGGTTATGGTAAATCAAAAGTCTAGCAAGGGGCAAAGGGGATTTATTTGCATCTAGCCAAGGTTGTCTAGAAATCCAAACATGATCACTTGAGTCAGGGGCTATGACCCACTCGATATGGTGAGCCTGACTCTTGAAGAAGGACTCCAAGCAACATGAAGTTCCTTCAATCAAAGCTACAAGATTCAAATTCTAATAGTTTCTTGTTTACCCCGCGAGATCCTTGAAAACATTGCATACATATATCATACATATCATTGCATAACAGGTCTTCCGGTACAGGTCTCTCATGTTCTCGCTGTTTATTTCAGCAATGGCTTTCCAACAAGACAACCAAGAGACTCAGTTCAGGGAAATCTTCCTAAACCTATCCAAGGGGAAGGAAGAGTTGAGAACACTCCTCATGGGGAATTTGGTCAAGAAAAGTCCTGAAGACAATAAGGACGAACGGTTGAAACATCTGCAAGCTGAGGTAGATGCATTGAGAACCCATATGCTGGGGCAGATGGCTATTATCCAAGGCTTAACTCGGGAACAAGAAGAGCTGAGAACCATGATCAACCAGCTTCATTAAGACAGATACAACAACATGAAGAAAACGGTCAAGGCTGGTGGCCAAGTCATTGATCAGCCTCCAAGAAGACAAGGGTTTGGCTTGGTAAAGAATGGACCTCTCCAAGTTGCTACTACCTCAAGGGTCCAACAACAACCTCACCAAAAGCAACGGGTTGACCGGAGGAAATTTACCAAGCTCAACATGCCGCTGTCTCAAGCTTTACAACACCTATTAAGATTGGATCTGGTGACGTTAAGGGACCCTCCTAAGAATCCCAGCATAACCTCCCCAAGGTACAATCCTGATGAAAGGTGTGCATACCACTCTGACAGTCCGGGACATGACACCGACGACTGTTGGACTCTGAAGAACAAGATCCAAGACTTGATTGACGGAAGGGTGCTGGAGTTCATGCCGGATGGCGATATGAAAATATTCCACTGAGAATTCTCCATCTGAGATGACTAGTTCAAACTAAGAGACTTTTGTTCATTTGAATTTTTCAAGTTGTAATCTCTTTGTTATTCAGACAATTATCTATTAATGCCAAACTCTATTTCATTAATGCATTGCATATGTTTGTCTTGATTCGATCCAATCATTTTAATTACATTTAAACTATGCTTTTTTATGACATTCAACTCTTGCTAAAAGTTACAAGCCTTTAGAGGGAGGATGATGAAACAATGCCATAATCTCATACAATATGCTTTTGGACAGACCTTGCTGACGATGTACAGGCATTTCTTTCAAATCCTAAACACTGGAGTTATAAGGAAGATAATCCCTAGTCAACCCTTTCGAGCCAAAGAAGTAGGAGTTTTCTGTTTTTAAACAAATTGAAACCTTTGATTTAAACCTGGGGCAGGGTAGTCTCTCAGTTAATTCAAAAGATGCGCATTTAAGTCACAAAACTCTCAGTTCATAATACAACGAACGACATCAAAAGCATTCCGCTGGAATCAAAAATCAGTCGTGGTTCCTTATTTCATAGGCAGTCAATCTCTCAAAAGAAAAGCCCATTGAGCCAAAACCTATAAAGGAAGCTTAAGAAAGTTGGGGCATCCCGCTGACTGTAATCTCGAAAACAGGAACAGTCAGGCAAAAGTTAGGGATAACAAATCAAAAGAACGAGGTCGCTAAAAATCCTCAACAACATGAAAAATGTTGCAAAAATGACTGCCTTCCAACAAATTCAACTTGTGTGAACCATCACCAAAAACGTCGTTCCAGACTCATTTGGAGTTCAAATGCACAATTAACTGAGTTTAGGATTGAAGAACATCATGAAGAGCGGGTGGGTACAAATATACTTTGAGCCTTTATTCTTTGTTTCTTAAACCGTGAACCAAGCCACGTTACAACCCTTCAAAAGTCCTAACTAAAGCACGGGTTAGTTCGAAAGCATATTGTTACAAAAGGTATCCTGACTCCTGTAAGGCTTTGCCCTAAATCTTGTGTTGAATTTGTCTTATAAAAAGTTTTCTGCTAAAAAACGCATTTTTCAAAACTCTGAGACAAGCATAAACTTTGCATTATTTGAATATCACTGTTTGCATTTGTCTATTTGTTTGACAGCGGAGAAATTCACATAACAAATATCCGATGAACGAAAGCCCTCTCAGTGAACAAAAATCACTTCAAAAAGGATGACACTTCCATTGACAAATCTCCTATCAACAAGGGGACTTGACATGTCACTATCCAGCACACCTGGGGCAGTCCAGTCAAGATTTCAAAAAATCTCTGAAGAAGTGCAGAGTAACCAGGGGCAAGTATCCATATCCGTCGCTTGGGGCATTGAACATCAATCTCAGTGAAGGGTTACATACAGTCCAACATTTCCAGGCAGTTCCATAAACACCTGCTACTAGGGGCAATGACAAATCTCCCCAGATCCTGCTCATAGGATGACTCCCAGCAAGGGTTTAATCTCTGAAAACCTTTCCCCAGCTGAATCAACCTCAAGAATCCTCGAGGACTCCCCCCAACGAAGATGTCACCTCTCTAGCGGAATGACGACAGGGTTTATTTCCCCAACGACACCAGTATTCCCCAGCTTGAGTTTGCCTCTCCGACTACTACAGATCAAAGGACCATAACTCCTCTTCCCCAGTAGACTCTAGAAGCTTGTCCCCTGCGAAGCACAAATAAGTCTCCTCAGCCAAATTCAGAGGTTATCCTCACAAGAGTCTAACTGGGTTATCCTCAGCAAGTTGCAACTGAAAGATCATCCCCAGCGAAGTTCTTTCTATCCCCAGTGGAGTTCATTCCTTTCATAGACAGAAATTCAATCCCCAACAGGGTTCACTGTCACCAGCAACAGCAATTCATCCCTATCTGAGTTTTTATTTCTCCAAATCAGCAGATCTTCTAGCAGAGTATATACTCCCCACAATGTCATTTCCTTGTCAGTTCATTCCCCAGCGGAGTTATTCTCTCTTGCAGGATTGTTCTCCCAATCATCTTCAGACGTTATCTCCAGCGAGTGAAACTCTTTATTCTCCAACAACAGTCAGGGGTTTATTTTCCCAAACTCGGACGTACCACAATAGCATTTCATGTTCATACATCATGACGTGCACATACATATTGCATACAACATAATCTCATTTATTTTGAGAACATCATCATACAATGCATGTCATGCATCATATATGATTAATCATGTACCTTTTCAGGAAAGATGGTTATCATCAACAACTTCCAGCAAGTTCAAGATTTACTCCGGAAACTAAACAAAGTAATTATCTGCACGATCAAATTCAGCTTTACACGGGTTCGTCATGAAGAAATCTTACACGGGTTTCTCCTAAATGCATCTTCACACGGGTTTATCCTGAAAAATCCTACACGGGTCCTTTCTCATACATTTCTGAATGAAGTTTTACACGAACTTATCACAAAGTAACCTTACCCAGGTTCCTCCAGAAGTTTCACACAAACTTATCCCGAAACAACCCTACACTAGTTCCTTCTCAATTCCAGATGCAGTTTTACACGGACTCATCATCAGGCAACCCTACACCGGTTCCTTCTCAACTCCAAATGCAGTTTTACACGGACTCATCATGAAGCAAATCTACACCGGTTCCCTCTCTTCAAAATGCAGTTTTACACGGACTCGTCGTTAAGAAACCCTACACAGGTTCTCTCTTTCCAAAGATGAAGTTTTACACAGACTCCTCATCAGGCAACCCTACACCGGTTCCCTCTCTTCAAGATGTAGTTTTACATGGACTCATCATCAAGAAACCCTACACAGGTTCTCTCTTTCCAAAGATGAAGTTTTACACGGACTCCTCATCAGGAAAACCTACACAGGTTCCCTCTCTTCAAGATGTAGTTTTACACGGACTCGTCATCAAGAAACCCTACACAGATTCTCTCTTTCCAAAGATGAAGTTTTACACGGACTCCTCATCAGGCAACCCTACACCGGTTCCCTCTCTTCAAGGTGTAGTTTTACACGGAGTCGTCGTCAAGAAACCCTACCTAGGTTCTCTCTTTCCAAAGATGAAGTTTTACACGGACTCCTCATCAGGCAACCCTACACCGGTTCCCTCTCTTCAAGATGTAGTTTTACACGGACTCGTCATCGAGAAACCCTACACAAGTTCTCTCTTTCCAAAGATGAAGTTTTACACGGACTCCTCATCAGGCAACCCTACAACGGTTCCCTCTCTTCAAGATGAAGTTTTACACTGACTCGTTATCAAGAAACCCTACACAGGTTCCCTCTTTCCAAGATGAAGTTTTACACGGACTCGTCATCAGGAAACCCTACACAGGTTCCTCCTTTCCAGATAAAGTTTTACACGGACTCATCATCAAGTAACCCTACACAGGTTCCTCCTTTCCAGATAATGTTTTACACGGACTCGTCATCAGGAAACCCTACACCGGTTCCCTCTCTTTCCAAGATGCAGTTTTACATGGACTCATCATCAGGAAACCCTTCACAGGTTCCTCCTTTCCAGATGAAGTTTTACATGGACTCATCATGAAGTAACCTTACACAGGTTCCTCCTTTCCAAATAAAGTTTTACACGGACTCGTCATCAGGAAACCCCACATCGGTTCCCTCTCTTTCCAAGATGCAGTTTTACATGGACTCATCATCAGGAAACCCTACATAGGTTCCTCCTCTCCATATAAAGTTTTACACGGACTCATCATCAGGCAACCCTACACAGGTTCCTCCTTTCCAGATGAAGTTTTACATGGACTCGTCATGAAGTAACCTTACCCAGGTTCTTTCTCAGTCCAGATATGCAGTTCACCTCCAAAGTTAGACTTCCCCAGCGGAATCTTCTACAACAATAGGTATGCAAGTTCTCGCTAAGGAATCTCTTATGCGATCAACACTCCTGCAGATGGCATCTATAGGACCATCCTCCTACCAACACTCTTCAAATGGCATCTGTAAGCCCATTCCCGATGTCACAATGCTGATACTACACCATGCGAGTGCAAATTTCTGGGCACTCTAGTGTTCAATTATCTTCCACCTTAGGATCACGAAAGGCTCGAAAGCCAATCTATATCCTCAGGTTTAAGAAAATTGAACAAGGGCAACTGTTGCACCCCAAAATTTGCCCTCTCATGTTTTTCCAAAGTCTTCCCCCTGCATGGTTGATCACAAACTCTTGCCTAAGGAAAAAGAAAATTTTTGAGTGGTGCTTTAAGACACTTCGATTGACATTCTGGACAAGTATTTCGATTGGCATCCTGAAAGACACTTCGATTGAAATTCTGGACAAGTATTTCGATTGGCATCCTGAAAGACACTTCGATTGACATTCTGGACAAGCATTTCAATTGGCATCCTGAAAGACCCTTTGATTGGCATTCTGGAGGAGTCTTTCGATTGGCATTATGGACAAGCATTCGATTGGAATTATGTCAAGGCAATTTCGACAGGCATGTCAACCATGTCCTTCGATTGGCATGAATAACACCTTTTGATTGGCCTGTTAGCAGAGCCTTTCGAATGGAATCCTTCGATTGATATTTGGGCCAGGCCCATTCGAAGGGTACACAGGGAGCCCATTCGAAAGAGGCGAATCAGGACTAATCGAAGAGCATGGCCTGAAAGCATTCGAAATCCAAAAGCGTCCAGGTTCATTCAAGGGACATGAATGTTTCAAAAAAGGAAATTATTTAATGTGTCTTATTCTGGTCTCATGGCTTTAATGGCCTGTTTAATGTCTGTCCCTTGCCATTACTGCACCCTCACACCCCTATAAATACAAAGGCCAGCATACATTACCAAGACAGAAAAGATACACACGAAAATCAGAGGAAAATCATTAAAAAAAATACACACACAAAAACTCTGCAGAAAAAAACAGAGGCATTGGAGAGACGCTGCCCATACAATCCGTCAAAGGTTGTTAGAATTTTTCAATCCAAAGCAGTCCTTCAGATCGAAGGTGCCCACGCCCAGAAGCCCCCAGATTGAAAGTGCTCCCATCCAGCCAGTGCCAAATCGAAGGTCCCAACTACTGTAAGAGAGGGTAAATTGTCAAAAAACTTTTCATTTTGCATAACACATTATTACTTGTTATTACCTTGATTTGCCATCCTAGACAGGATCGAAAGGCCTGGGTTTGGCACCCAGGTCATGTTTTTTCGTTTGCTAACATTTGCTGTAGACATAGCCTGAAGAGACCCAGCAAGCCCAGGATCGAAGGGTCTGGGGTTCAATACCTAGGCCCTGCATTTTATTTTGCTAACATACTTTTGCAGGTATAACACCCCAGATCGAAGGAGACACCTTCTCTGGATCGAACCCATCAGCATGCTGGATCGAAGGAGGCATTTCATTCCTGGATCGAAAGCCATGACCTCCATGATCAAAAGACAATCCTCTTCCCTGGATCGAAGGTCACTCACGCCTTACTGTCTTGCCCAATCGAAAGGACCAGGACCCTCTCTGGATCAAAGGCTGCTCACGCCTTACTGTCTGGCCCAATCAAAAGGACCAGGACCCTCCCTGGGTCGAAACTCTTTTTTCTTGGATCGAAGGATCCCTCCTGCGCTTTATTTTTTTGTTTTTTTTCATAGACTTCTTTTTATCTTTTAATTAACATTAAAATCAAAAAAACCACAAAAACATTAGGATAGTTCTTTTTCTATTAAATTAACTTTGTAAATTAACCTTTAATTATCTTAACATTTTTCCAAAACTAAAATTAAATAGATTTAGATTATTTTGCCAAAATAAACTAGAACAACAAAAAGATTTTATTCTTAGAATTTTTTAGAGTTTATCTTCAGATTTGCGCGCGTTTATTTTATTGTAATTGCCTACTGGTTTGTAATAGCTTAGCTAATACCTTTTACGCTTTACTACTTTATTCCCCCAATTTTGGACATGTAGATAATCCCCCTCCCCGAAGATTTGTAATAGCGTAGGATTTACAATTCCCGCACTTTAAATTCCTGTACATATATTAACTGTTTAGATGTATGCTAACTAGGATTGCATGGCAAGATCTATCTTAATTTAAAATCAACCACAACTCACCATAACATGTACAAAGATAATATAACTGAAAATTGACACACTTGCACATGCTACTCCTAGGGTACGCCTCACTTGGTTGCCTCAAATGTGGTCATTAAGTATATGATGTTTTAGAGGTCGTCCTTCTGTCCAAAGATCAAAGTTGCCTCGAAATGGTTGCCTCGATAAAAATGATCTAAGACATTAGGATTACCACTAAGGCGTCCTAACGTTGCTTTAGTGACCACACGTCTCTTAAATCGAATTGACCCGAAAACTCCAATGACGGTGCTACCTACTCATCAATAGTGGGATAACACTGTCTAAAGGACACTTGCACAGTCTAATTCCTTTTTGAGTATGTAGATGTTCTTAAGTACTTGCTCCTTTTAAAACAAAACAAAACTTTTCGCACTTACACTTTCTTCAAAAACAAAACTGTTTTCAAAACCCACAAACACAAAGAAAAGAAAACTTTTGAAAACATAGTGAGCAAGTACCTAAGAGCCTGTAGATAACCACGGATAGAAAGGGTGCTAACACCGTCCCTTTCTATAATCTACCTCCCGAACCCGAGAAACATCTCGAAAAAGGAATTTTTCTGTGCTTTTGTCCATTCCCTTGTTGGATAAAATAAAAGACGGTGGCGACTCTTGCTTACCGCGACACTTTGCGAAAACAAACGCGAACCAGCATTCCAAAATACTCAGTTCTCGTTCCCACCGATCACACAATGGACAATACTTGAATCACTTGGATAATGGTTCAATAAATTGTGTAAACATATGATTATGGATATATTTTCAAGTCACAAGGCCTGCAAAGTAATATTATGCATCACACCATACAAATTGGATCATTTGTTCTTCAACAAAATGACTTGCAATTCAAGAATGGATGCCCAACTTCAGGCCCTTGAATCTCCTAGCTCAAATATGATAAATTAATGCTCTTGGATGTTTTGGAAATCTTGAAACATCCTCTATAACTTTCATGTTGGTTATTTTGACAAGATAAACTTCTAACTATATGGAAAAAATGCCAAGAAGTTGGGATAAAATCCTGACCAAAATCTGTTGGAAATTTCTCTAAGTGTTAGATGAAAATGTCATGACTTCTTGGGCTTATATCTTCAAATCTAAGCTTTTTTTTGGAAATAAACCCTCTATTAAAAATTTGTAGAGTTCAGGAAGATCTACAACTTTCATGTTGTTAGTTTCCTTTGAATCATCACGTATCTTGGTGAAAATTTGGCATGAAGTAGTGAAATTATCATGTACAAAACACTTAGAAAAATTTCTAAGTCTTGAAAAGTTTTACTTTTCAAATTGACTATTGACTTTCTTGACTTCTTGATGATCAAGCTTGATATTTTTTAATGTCTTGATGAATTTTTATCTATGAAACTTAATGTTGACCAAAAAGTCAAAGTTTAACTTTTCAGTGTACAATTGACTTTTTCATCAATTGCCCAAATTTCATATTTCAATCCAATGGTCTTGAGAAATGTTTTGATAATAAGCTCTACCATTGGATGTGAAGGGACGTACGTGGTTCGTCGTATAGTCATAGAAAGCAACATTGTAGGATACCTTAGCAATTTGTCGTAAGGGTCTAAGATCGTTTACCGAAGGCAACATTGAAGGGTCATCGAGGGACTACGATCTTGTATTCGAGAGTCATTGCTAATGTATCCCACATTCGAGGCACATGACTATTTTTATCTGAGGCAACAAGTGTGGGTTACCCTAGAGGTGCGAGTGTGCAAAGTGTTTTGTTTTCATGCATTTTTGTCTTGAATAAGGTTTTCTAGTTATTGATTTTATCTTTCCATACAAAACCTAATTACTAGCATTATATTGAAAGCGATAAATTGCGGAAGTTTAAAGTCCTCCTCTATTACAATACTTTTAAGGGATGGGGTACAAGTTTAATGAATGGGGATGAAAGCGATAAATCCCTAATTACTATTATAAACCATTAATGATCCAAAAACATCAACAAAAGGTTTCAAAAATCAAGAATTCTAGTGCCTGGTTGACATGGGCCGTGTCATGTGACACGGGCACCCGTGTCAGGACCCTGTAATTATCCCTACATGATTTTTCTATCTCATACGTGCTGACATATGCCGTGTCCTGTTACACGGGCACCTATGTCAGGACTCTGTCTTGCCATTTCATCCAGTTTCAAGCCCAGTAAGAGGGATACGGGCACCCGTGTCAGAACCATGTCTTGCCATTTTTCCTATTTTCTTCCTGCCACGGTCAGCCGTTTCATACTTACAGAAGCGTTTTTCTGTAGTTTTGAGTGTTTGCAACTCCTCTACTTTGATTTGTCCTATTTTATTCTTTTGAAAATAAAAGTAAAATGATGTATGAATAAGGATATCACAGTTTGAGAAAACTTTTCTCTTAAAGTGAAAATCTAAAATGTGTATGGATGTTTCCAAGTGTAATTTGATGATTGGTTGAGCTTCCTTAGACCTCCTTGAAGTTGTTTCAATCCTTACTTTGTGCTGAAAGTGTTTGGGTCTCTCCAACCAAGTCAACTTGCAAGACAATGGTTTTGAGTTTGGAAGGTGATGATAATGATGTTATATAAGTTGGTGTTGTGTTTGAACAACTTCTATATGATGTATATCAAGTATGTAGATGGTTTGTTTGAACAAAAATGCAAGGTTTGAGAGATTTGAAGATTTTGGTTTCTAAGCTCAAGAGTTGAAGTTTTATGGACAGTTATGTTTTTTTGAGAGTATGAGGGGGTTTGGGGGTTTGTCAACACAAACTTATGGCCCTTAGCTTGAAAATGGATTCTCTATTTATATAGAAGGTTTGAGAGTTTGAGAGAGATTGTTTAACAAGTTGTCAAAATTCTGGTTTAGTTGAGATGAAACACCCGAGTTATTATGAAAATTGGTGTTCCAATGCATGGTACAAGCATGGTCTGAAGTTGATAAAGGCTTTTAGGACTGTTTCTTCTTTTTTTGACATTGTGTATGTGCAGAGAAAACAATTGAGAGGCTCAAGGAGTTGACAATTGCATAAAGCATGCTTTATGTGAATGGTAATGGAGCCTTTGTGCTATAAATGGAATGATGAAATGGATAATACTTGAATCACTTGGATAATGGTTCAATAAATTGTGTAAACATATGATTATGGATATATTTTCAAGTCACAAGGCCTGCAAAGTAAGATTATGCATCACATCATACAAATTGGATCATTTGTTCTTCAACAAAATGACTTGCAATTCAAGAATGGATGCCCAACTTCAGGCCCTTGAATCTCCTAGATCAAGTATGATAAATTAATGCTCCTGGATGTTTTGGAAATCTTGAAACATCCTCTATAACTTTCAGGTTGGTTATTTTGACAAGATAAACTTCTAACTATATGAAAAAATTCCAAGAAGTTGGGATAAAATCCTGACCAAAATCTGTTGGAAATTTCTCTAAGTGTTCGATGAAAATGTCATGACTTCTTGGGATTATATCTTCAAATATAAGCTTTTTTTGGACATAAACCCTCTAATACAAATTTGTAGAATTCATCAAGATCTACAACTTTCATGTTGATAGTTTCCTTTGAATCATCACGCATCTTGGTGAAATTTTGGCATGAAGTAGTGAAATTATCATGTACAAAACACTTAGAAAAATTTCTAAGTCTTGAAAAGTTTTACTTTTCAAATTGACTTTTGACTTTCTTGACTTCTTGATGATCAAGCTTGATATTTTTGAATGTCTTGATGAATTTTTATCTTTGAAACTTAATGTTGACCAAAAAGTCAAAGTTTGACTTTTCACTGTACAATTGACTTTTTCATCAATTGCCCAAATTTCATATTTCAATCCAATGGTCTTGAGAAATGTTTTGATAATAAGCTCTACCATTGGATGTGAAGGGACGTACGTGGGTCGTCGTATAGTCATAGAAAGCAACATTGTAGGATACCTTAGCAATTTGTCGTAAGGGTCTAAGATCGTTTACCGAAGGCAACATTGAAGGGTCATCGAGGGACTACGATCTTGTATTCGTGAGTCATTGCTAATGTATCCCACATTCGAGGCACATGACTATTTTTATCTGAGGCAACAAGTGTGGGTTACCCTTGAGGTGCGAGTGTGCAAAGTGTTTTGTTTTCATGCATTTTTGTCTTGAATAAGGTTTTCTAGTTATTAATTTTATCTTTCCATACAAAACCTAATTACTAGCATTATATTGAAAGCGATAAATTGCGGAAGTTTAAAGTCCTCCTCTATTACAATACTTTTAAGGGATGGGGTACAAGTTTAATGAATGGGGATGAAAGCGATAAATCCCTAATTACTATTACAAACCATTAATGATCCAAAAACATCAACAAAAGGTTTCAAAAATCAAGAATTCTAGTGCCTGGTTGACATGGGCCGTGTCATGTGACACGGGCACCCGTGTCAGGACCCTGTAATTATCCCTACATGATTTTTCTGTCTCATACGTGCTGACATATGCCGTGTCCTGTTACACGGGCACCTATGTCAGGACTCTGTCTTGCCATTTCGTCTAGTTTCAAGCCCAGTAAGAGGGACACGGGCACCCGTGTCAAAACCATGTCTTTCCATTTTTCCTATTTTCTTCCTGCCACGGTCATCCGTGTCATACTTCTAGAAGCATTTTTCTGTAGTTTTGAGTGTTTGCAACTCCTCTACTTTGATTTGTCCTGTTTTATTCTTTTGAAAATGAAAGTAAAATGATGTATGAATAAGGATATCACAGTTTGAGAAAACTTTCCTCTTTAAGTGAAAATCTAAAATGTGTATGGATGTTTCCAAGTGTAATTTGATGATTGGTTGAGCTTCCTTAGACCTCCTTGAAGTTGTTTCAATCCTTACTTTGTGCTGAAAGTGTTTGGGTCTCTCCAACCAAGTCAACTTGCAAGACAATGGTTTTGAGTTTGGACGGTAATGATAATGATGTTATATAAGTTGGTGTTGTGTTTGAACAACTTCTATATGATGTATATCAAGTATGTAGATGGTTTGTTTGAACAAAAATGCAAGGTTTGAGAGATTTGAAGATTTTGGTTTCTAAGCTCAAGAGTTGAGGTTTTATGGACAGTTATGTTTTTTTGAGAGTATGAGGGGGTTTGGGGGTTTGTCAACAAAAACTTATGGCCCTTAGCTTGAAAATGGATTCTCTATTTATATAGAAGGTTTGAGAGTTTGAGAGAGATTGTTTAACAAGTTGTCAAAATTCTGGTTTAGTTGAGATGAAACACCCGAGTTATTATGAAAATTGGTGTTCCAATGCATAGTACAAGCATGGTTTGAAGTTGATAGAGGCTTTTAGGACTGTTTCTTCTTTTTTTGACATTGTGTATGTGCAGAGAAAACAATTGAGAGGCTCAAGGAGTTGACAATTGCATAAAGCATGCTTTATGTGAATGGCAATGGAGCCTTTGTGCTATAAATGGAATTATGCAATGGACAATACTTGAATCACTTGGATAATGGTTCAATAAATTGTGTAAACATATGATTATGGATAAATTTTCAAGTCACAAGGCCTGCAAAGTAATATTATGCATCACATCATACAAATTGGATCTTTTGTTCTTCAACAAAATGACTTGCAATTCAAGAATGGATGCCCAACTTCAGGCCCTTGAATCTCTTAGATCAAGTATGATAAATTAGTGCTCTTGGATGTTTTTGAAATCTTGAAACATCCTCTATAACTTTCATGTTGGTTATTTTGACAAGATAAACTTCTAACTATATGAAAAAATGCCAAGAAGTTGGGATAAAATCCTGACCAAAATCTGTTGGAAATTTCTCTAAGTGTTCGATGAAAATGTCATGATTTCTTGGGATTATATCTTCAAATATAAGCTTTTTTTTGGACATAAACCCTCTAATACAAATTTGTAGAATTCATCAAGATCTACAACTTTCATGTTGATAGTTTCCTTTGAATCATCACGCATCTTGGTGAAATTTTGGCATGAAGTAGTGAAATTATCATGTACAAAACACTTAGAAAAATTTCTAAGTCTTGAAAAGTTTTACTTTTCAAATTGACTTTTTACTTTCTTGACTTCTTGATGATCAAGCTTGATATTTTTGAATGTCTTGATGAATTTTTATATTTGAAACTTAATGTTGACCAAAAAGTCAAAGTTTGACTTTTCAGTGTACAATTGACTTTTTCATCAATTGCCCAAATTTCATATTTCAATCCAATGGTCTTGAGAAATGTTTTGATAATAAGCTCTACCATTGGATGTGAAGGGACGTACGTGGGTCGTCGTATAGTCATAGAAAGCAACATTGTAGGATACCTTAGCAATTTGTCGTAAGGGTCTAAGATCGTTTACCGAAGGCAACATTGAAGGGTCATCGAGGGACTACGATCTTGTATTCGAGAGTCATTGCTAATGTATCCCACGTTCGAGGCACATGACTATTTTTATCTGAGGCAACAAGTGGGTTACCCTAGAGGTGCGAGTGTGCAAAGTGTTTTGTTTTCATGCATTTTTGTCTTGAATAAGGTTTTCTAGTTATTGATTTTATCTTTCCATACAAAACCTAATTACTAGCATTATATTGAAAGCGATAAATTGCGGAAGTTTAAAGTCCTCCTCTATTACAATACTTTTAAGGGATGGGGTACAAGTTTAATGAATGGGGATGAAAGCGATAAATCCCTAATTACTATTACAAACCATTAATGATCCAAAAACATCAACAAAAGGTCTCAAAAATCAAGAATTCTGGTGCTTGGCTGACATGGGCCGTGTCATGTGACACGGGCACCCGTGTCAGGACCCTGTAATTATTCTTACATGATTTTTCTGTCTCATACGTGCTGACACATGTCGTGTCTTGTGACACGGGCACCTGTGTCAGGACTCATTCTTGCCATTTCGTCTAGTTTCAAGCCCATTAAGAGGGACACAGGCCGTGTCCTATGACACGGGCACCCATGTCAGAACCATGTCTTGCCATTTTTCCTATTTTCTTCCTGCCACGGTCAGCCGTGTCATACTTCTAGAAGCGTTTTTCTGTAGTTTTGAGTGTTTGCAACTCCTCTACTTTGATTTGTCCTGTTTTATTCTTTTGAAAATGAAAGTAAAATGATGTATGAATAAGGATATCACAGTTTGAGAAAACTTACCTCTTGAAGTGAAAATCCAAAATGTGTATGGATGTTTCCAAGTGTAATTTGATGATTGGCTGAGCTTCCTTAGACCTCCTTGAAGTTGTTTCAATCCTTACTTTGTGCTGAAAGTGTTTTGGTCTCTCCAACCAAGTCAACTTGCAAGACAATGGTTTTGAGTTTGGACGGTGATGATAATGATGTTATATAAGTTGGTCTTGTGTTTGAAAAACCTCTATATGATGTATATGAAGTATGTAGATGGTTTTTTTGAACAAAAATGCAAGGTTTGAGAGATTTGAAGATTTTGGTTTCTAAGCTCAAGAGTTAAGGTTTTATGGACATATATGTTTTTTTGAGAGTATGAGGGGGTTTGGGGGTTTGTCAACACAGAAACTTATGGCCCTTAGCTTGAAAATGGCTTCTCTATTTATATAGAAGGTTTGAGAGTTTGAGAGAGATTGTTTAACAAGTTGTCAAAATTCTGGTTTAGTTGAGATGAAACACCCGAGTTATTATGAAAATTGGTGTTCCAATGCATAGTACAAGCATTGTCTGAAGTTGATAGAGGCTTTTAGGATTGTTTCTTCTTTTTTTGACATTGTGTATGTGCAGAGAAAACAATTGAGAGGCTCAAGGAGTTGACAATGTCATAAATCATGCTTTATGTGAATGGCAATGGAGCCTTTGTGCTATAAATGGAATTATGCAATGGACAATACTTGAATCACTTGGATAATGGTTCAATAAATTGTGTAAACATATGATTATGGATATATTTTCAAGTCACAAGGCCTGCAAAGTAATATTATGCATCACATCATACAAATTGGATCTTTTGTTCTTCAACAAAATGACTTGCAATTCAAGAATGGATGCCCAACTTCAGGCCCTTGAATCTCTTAGATCAAGTATGATAAATTAGTGCTCTTGGATGTTTTGGAAATCTTGAAACATCCTCTATAACTTTCATGTTGGTTATTTTGACAAGATAAACTTCTAACTATATGAAAAAATGCCAAGAAGTTGGGATAAAATCCTGACCAAAATCTGTTGGAAATTTCTCTAAGTGTTCGATGAAAATGTCATGATTTCTTGGGATTATATCTTCAAATATAAGCTTTTTTTTGGACATAAACCCTCTAATACAAATTTGTAGAATTCATCAAGATCTACAACTTTCATGTTGATAGTTTCCTTTGAATCATCACGCATCTTGGTGAAATTTTGGCATGAAGTAGTGAAATTATCATGTACAAAACACTTAGAAAAATTTCTAAGTCTTGAAAAGTTTTACTTTTCAAATTGACTTTTGACTTTCTTGACTTCTTGATGATCAAGCTTGATATTTTTGAATGTCTTGATGAATTTTTATATTTGAAACTTAATGTTGACCAAAAAGTCAAAGTTTGACTTTTCAGTGTACAATTGACTTTTTCATCAATTTTCCAAATTTCATATTTCAATCCAATGGTCTTGAGAAATGTTTTGATAATAAGCTCTACCATTGGATGTGAAGGGATGTACGTGGGTCGTCGTATAGTCATAGAAAGCAACATTGTAGGATACCTTAGCAATTTGTCGTAAGGGTCTAAGATCGTTTACCGAAGGCAACATTGAAGGGTCATCGAGGGACTACGATCTTGTATTCGAGAGTCATTGCTAATGTATCCCACGTTCGAGGCACATGACTATTTTTATCTGAGGCAACAAGTGGGTTACCCTAGAGGTGCGAGTGTGCAAAGTGTTTTGTTTTCATGCATTTTTGTCTTGAATAAGGTTTTCTAGTTATTGATTTTATCTTTCCATACAAAACCTAATTACTAGCATTATATTGAAAGCGATAAATTGCGGAAGTTTAAAGTCCTCCTCTATTACAATACTTTTAAGGGATGGGGTACAAGTTTAATGAATGGGGATGAAAGCGATAAATCCCTAATTACTATTACAAACCATTAATGATCCAAAAACATCAACAAAAGGTTTCAAAAATCAAGAATTCTAGTGCCTGATTGACATGGGCCGTGTCATGTGACACAGGCACCCGTGTCAGGACCCTGTAATTATCCCTACATGATTTTTCTGTCTCATACGTGCTGACATATGACGTGTCCTGTTACACTGGCACCTATGTCAGGACTCTGTCTTGCCATTTCGTCTAGTTCCAAGCCCAGTAAGAGGGACACGGGCACCCGTGTCAAAACCATGTCTTGCCATTTTTCCTATTTTCTTCCTGCCACGGTCATCCGTGTCATACTTCTAGAAGCATTTTTCTGTAGTTTTGAGTGTTTTCAACTCCTCTTCTTTGATTTGTCCTGTTTTATTCTTTTGAAATTGAAAGTAAAATGATGTATGAATAAGGATATCACAGTTTGAGAAAACTTTCCTCTTAAAGTGAAAATATAAAATGTGTATGGATGTTTCCAAGTGTAATTTGATGATTAGATGAGCTTCCTTAGACCTCCTTGAAGTTGTTTCAATCCTTACTTTGTGCTGAAAGTGTTTGGGTCTCTCCAACCAAGTCAACTTGTAAGACAATGGTTTTGAGTTTGGACGGTGATGATAATGATGTTATATAAGTTGGTGTTGTGTTTGAACAACTTCTATATGATGTATATCAAGTATGTAGATGGTTTGTTTGAACAAAAATGCAAGCTTTGAGAGATTTGAAGATTTTGGTTTCTAAGCTCAAGAGTTGAGGTTTTATGGACAGTTATGTTTTTTTAAGAGTATGAGGGGGTTTGGGGGTTTGTCAACACAAACTTATGGCCCTTAGCTTGAAAATGGATTCTCTATTTATATAGAAGGTTTGAGAGTTTAAGAGAGATTGTTTAACAAGTTGTCAAAATTCTGGTTTAGTTGAGATGAAACACCCGAGTTATTATGAAAATTGGTGTTCCAATGCATGGTACAAGCATGGTCTGAAGTTGATAAAGGCTTTTAGGACTGTTTCTTCTTTTTTTGACATTGTGTATGTGCAAAGAAAACAATTGAGAGGCTCAAGGAGTTGACAATTGCATAAAGCATGCTTTATGTTAATGGTAATGGAGCCTTTGTGCTATAAATGGAATGATGCAATGGACAATACTTGAATCACTTGGATAATGGTTCAATAAATTGTGTAAACATATGATTATGGATATATTTTCAAGTCACAGGGCCTGCAAAGTAAGATTATGCATCACATCATACAAATTGGATCATTTGTTCTTCAACAAAATGACTTGCAATTCATGAATGGATGCCCAACTTCAGGCCCTTGAATCTCCTAGATCAAGTATGATAAATTAATGCTCTTGGATGTTTTGGAAATCTTGAAACATCCTCTATAACTTTCAGGTTGGTTATTTTGACAAGATAAACTTCTAACTATATGAAAAAATTCCAAGAAGTTGGGATAAAATCCTGACCAAAATCTGTTGGAAAATTCTCTAAGTGTTAGATGAAAATGTCATGACTTCTTAGGCTTATATCTTCAAATCAAAGATTTTTTTGGACATAAACCCTCTAATACAAATTTGTAGAATTCATCAAGACCTACAACTTTCATGTTGATAGTTTCCTTTGAATCATCACGCATCTTGGTGAAAATTTGGCATGAAGTAGTGAAATTATCATGTACAAAACACTTAGAAAAATTTCTAAGTCTTGAAAAGTTTTACTTTTCAAATTGACTTTTGACTTTCTTGACTTCTTGATGATCAAGCTTGATATTTTTGAACGTCTTGATGAACTTTTATCTTTGAAACCTAATGTTTACCAAAAAGTCAAAGTTTGACTTTTTAGTGTACAATTGACTTTTTCATCAATTGCCCAAATTTCATATTTCAATCCAATGGTCTTGAGAAATGTTTTAATAAGAAGCTCTACCATTGGATGTGAAGGGACGTATGTGGGTCGTCGTATAGTCATAGAAAGCAACATTGTAGGATACCTTAGCAATTTGTCTTAAGGGTCTAAGATCGTTTACCGAAGGCAACATTGAAGGGTCATTGAGGGACTACAATATTTTATTCGAGAGTCATTGCTAATGTATCCCACGTTCGAGGCACATGACTATTTTTATCCGAGGCAACAAGTATAGGTTACCCTAGAGGTTCGAGTGTGCAAAGTGTTTTGTTTTCATGCATTTTTGTCTTGAATAAGGTTTTCTAGTTATTGATTTTATCTTTCCATACAAAACCTAATTACTAGCATTATATTGAAAGCGATAAATTGCGGAAGTTTAAAGTCCTCCTCTATTACAATACTTTTAAGGGATGGGGTACAAGTTTAATGAATGGGGATGAAAGCGATAAATCCCTAATTACTATTACAAACCATTAATGATCCAAAAACATCAACAAAAGGTCTCAAAAATCAAGAATTCTGGTGCCTGGCTGACATGGGCCGTGTCATGTGACACGGGCACCCGTGTCAGGACCCTGTAATTATTCTTACATGATTTTTCTGTCTCATACGTGCTGACACATGTCGTGTCTTGTGACACGGGCACCTGTGTCAGGACTCATTCTTGCCATTTCGTCTAGTTTCAAGCCCAGTAAGAGGGACACAGGCCGTGTCCTATGACACGGGCACCCATGTCAGAACCATGTCTTGCCATTTTTCCTATTTTCTTCCTGCCACGGTCAGCCGTGTCATACTTCTAGAAGCGTTTTTCTGTAGTTTTGAGTGTTTGCAACTCCTCTACTTTGATTTGTCCTGTTTTATTCTTTTGAAAATGAAAGTAAAATGATGTATGAATAAGGATATCACAGTTTGAGAAAACTTACCTCTTGAAGTGAAAATCCAAAATGTGTATGGATGTTTCCAAGTGTAATTTGATGATTGGCTGAGCTTCCTTAGACCTCCTTGAAGTTGTTTCAATCCTTACTTTGTGCTGAAAGTGTTTTGGTCTCTCCAACCAAGTCAACTTGCAAGACAATGGTTTTGAGTTTGGACGGTGATGATAATGATGTTATATAAGTTGGTCTTGTGTTTGAAAAACCTCTATATGATGTATATGAAGTATGTAGATGGTTTTTTTGAACAAAAATGCAAGGTTTGAGAGATTTGAAGATTTTGGTTTCTAAGCTCAAGAGTTAAGGTTTTATGGACATATATGTGTTTTTGAGAGTATGAGGGGGTTTGGGGGTTTGTCAACACAGAAACTTATGGCCCTTAGCTTGAAAATGGCTTCTCTATTTATATAGAAGGTTTGAGAGTTTGAGAGAGATTGTTTAACAAGTTGTCAAAATTCTGGTTTAGTTGAGATGAAACACCCGAGTTATTATGAAAATTTGTGTTCCAATGCATAGTACAAGCATTGTCTGAAGTTGATAGAGGCTTTTAGGATTGTTTCTTCTTTTTTTGACATTGTGTATGTGCAGAGAAAACAATTGAGAGGCTCAAGGAGTTGACAATGTCATAAAGCATTCTTTATGTGAATGGCAATGGAGCCTTTGTGCTATAAATGGAATTATGCAATGGACAATACTTGAATCACTTGGATAATGGTTCAATAAATTGTGTAAACATATGATTATGGATATATTTTCAAGTCACAAGGCCTGCAAAGTAATATTATGCATCACATCATACAAATTGGATCTTTTGTTCTTCAACAAAATGACTTGCAATTCAAGAATGGATGCCCAACTTCAGGCCCTTGAATCTCTTAGATCAAGTATGATAAATTAGTGCTCTTGGATGTTTTGGAAATCTTGAAACATCCTCTATAACTTTCATGTTGGTTATTTTGACAAGATAAACTTCTAACTATATGAAAAAATGCCAAGAAGTTGGGATAAAATCCTGACCAAAATCTGTTGGAAATTTCTCTAAGTGTTCGATGAAAATGTCATGATTTCTTGGGATTATATCTTCAAATATAAGCTTTTTTTTGGACATAAACCCTCTAATACAAATTTGTAGAATTCATCAAGATCTACAACTTTCATGTTGATAGTTTCCTTTGAATCATCACGCATCTTGGTGAAATTTTGGCATGAAGTAGTGAAATCATCATGTACAAAACACTTAGAAAAATTTCTAAGTCTTGAAAAGTTTTACTTTTCAAATTGACTTTTGACTTTCTTGACTTCTTGATGATCAAGCTTGATATTTTTGAATGTCTTGATGAATTTTTATATTTGAAACTTAATGTTGACCAAAAAGTCAAAGTTTGACTTTTCAGTGTAAAATTGACTTTTTCATCAATTTTCCAAATTTCATATTTCAATCCAATGGTCTTGAGAAATGTTTTGATAATAAGCTCTACCATTGGATGTGAAGGGATGTACGTGGGTCGTCGTATAGTCATAGAAAGCAACATTGTAGGATACCTTAGCAATTTGTCGTAAGGGTCTAAGATCGTTTACCGAAGGCAACATTGAAGGGTCATCGAGGGACTACGATCTTGTATTCGAGAGTCATTGCTAATGTATCCCACGTTCGAGGCACATGACTATTTTTATCTGAGGCAACAAGTGGGTTACCCTAGAGGTGCGAGTGTGCAAAGTGTTTTGTTTTCATGCATTTTTGTCTTGAATAAGGTTTTCTAGTTATTGATTTTATCTTTCCATACAAAACCTAATTACTAGCATTATATTGAAAGCGATAAATTGTGGAAGTTTAAAGTCCTCCTCTATTACAATACTTTTAAGGGATGGGGTACAAGTTTAATGAATGGGGATGAAAGCGATAAATCCCTAATTACTATTACAAACCATTAATGATCCAAAAACATCAACAAAAGGTTTCAAAAATCAAGAATTCTAGTGCCTGATTGACATGGGCCGTGTCATGTGACACGGGCACCCGTGTCAGGACCCTGTAATTATCCCTACATGATTTTTCTGTCTCATACGTGCTGACATATGCCGTGTCTTGTTACACGGGCACCTATGTCAGGACTCTGTCTTGCCATTTCGTCTAGTTCCAAGCCCAGTAAGAGGGACACGGGCACCCGTGTCAAAACCATGTCTTGCCATTTTTCCTATTTTCTTCCTGCCACGGTCATCCGTGTCATACTTCTAGAAGCATTTTTCTGTAGTTTTGAGTGTTTGCAACTCCTCTTCTTTGATTTGTCCTATTTTATTCTTTTGAAAATGAAAGTAAAATGATGTATGAATAAGGATATCACAGTTTGAGAAAACTTTCCTCTTAAAGTGAAAATATAAAATGTGTATGGATGTTTCCAAGTGTAATTTGATGATTAGATGAGCTTCCTTAGACCTCCTTGAAGTTGTTTCAATCCTTACTTTGTGCTGAAAGTGTTTGGGTCTCTCCAACCAAGTCAACTTGCAAGACAATGGTTTTGAGTTTGGACGGTGATGATAATGATGTTATATAAGTTGGTGTTGTGTTTGAACAACTTCTATATGATGTATATCAAGTATGTAGATGGTTTGTTTGAACAAAAATGCAAGGTTTGAGAGATTTGAAGATTTTGGTTTCTAAGCTCAAGAGTTGAGGTTTTATGGACAGTTATGTTTTTTTAGAGTATGAGGGGGTTTGGGGGTTTGTCAACACAAACTTATGGCCCTTAGCTTGAAAATGGATTCTCTATTTATATAGAAGGTTTGAGAGTTTAAGAGAGATTGTTTAACAAGTTGTCAAAATTCTGGTTTAGTTGAGATGAAACACCCGAGTTATTATGAAAATTGGTGTTCCAATGCATGGTACAAGCATGGTCTGAAGTTGATAAAGGCTTTTAGGACTGTTTCTTCTTTTTTTGACATTGTGTATGTGCAAAGAAAACAATTGAGAGGCTCAAGGAGTTGACAATTGCATAAAGCATGCTTTATGTTAATGGTAATGGAGCCTTTGTGCTATAAATAGAATGATGCAATGGACAATACTTGAATCACTTGGATAATGGTTCAATAAATTGTGTAAACATATGATTATGGATATATTTTCAAGTCACAGGGCCTGCAAAGTAAGATTATGCATCACATCATACAAATTGGATCATTTGTTCTTCAACAAAATGACTTGCAATTCATGAATGGATGCCCAACTTCAGGCCCTTGAATCTCCTAGATCAAGTATGATAAATTAATGCTCTTGGATGTTTTGGAAATCTTGAAACATCCTCTATAACTTTCAGGTTGGTTATTTTGACAAGATAAACTTCTAACTATGTGAAAAAATTCCAAGAAGTTGGGATAAAATCCTGACCAAAATCTGTTGGAAAATTCTCTAAGTGTTAGATGAAAATGTCATGACTTCTTGGGCTTATATCTTCAAATCAAAGATTTTTTTGGACATAAACCCTCTAATACAAATTTGTAGAATTCATCAAGACCTACAACTTTCATGTTGATAGTTTCCTTTGAATCATCACGCATCTTGGTGAAAATTTGGCATGAAGTAGTGAAATTATCATGTACAAAACACTTAGAAAAATTTCTAAGTCTTGAAAAGTTTTACTTTTCAAATTGACTTTTGACTTTCTTGACTTCTTGATGATCAAGCTTGATATTTTTGAACGTCTTGATGAACTTTTATCTTTGAAACCTAATGTTTACCAAAAAGTCAAAGTTTGACTTTTTAGTGTACAATTGACTTTTTCATCAATTGCCCAAATTTCATATTTCAATCCAATGGTCTTGAGAAATGTTTTAATAAGAAGCTCTACCATTGGATGTGAAGGGACGTACGTGGGTCGTCGTATAGTCATAGAAAGCAACATTGTAGGATACCTTAGCAATTTGTCGTAAGGGTCTAAGATCGTTTACCGAAGGCAACATTGAAGGGTCATTGAGGGACTACAATATTTTATTCGAGAGTCATTGCTAATGTATCCCACGTTCGAGGGACATGACTATTTTTATCCGAGGCAACAAGTATAGGTTACCCTAGAGGTTCGAGTGTGCAAAGTGTTTTGTTTTCATGCATTTTTGTCTTGAATAAGGTTTTCTAGTTATTGATTTTATCTTTCCATACAAACCCTAATTACTAGCATTATATTGAAAATGATAAATTGCGGAAGTTTAAAGTCCTCCGCTATTACAATACTTTTAAGGGATGGGGTACAAGTTTAATGAATGGGGATGAAAGTGATAAATCCCTAATTACTATTACAAACCATTAATGATCCAAAAACATCAACAAAAGGTCTCAAAAATCAAGAATTCTGGTGCCTGGCTGACATGGGCCATGTCATGTGACACGGGCACCCGTGTCAGGACCCTGTAATTATTCTTACATGATTTTTCTGTCTCATACGTGCTGACACATGTCGTGTCCTGTGACACAGGCACCTGTGTCAGGACTCATTCTTGCCATTTCGTCTAGTTTCAAGCCCAGTAAGAGGGACACAGGCCGTGTCCTATAACACGGGCACCCATGTCAGAACCATGTCTTGCCATTTTTCCTATTTTCTTCCTGCCACGGTCAGCCGTGTCATACTTCCAGAAGCGTTTTTCTGTAGTTTTGAGTGTTTGCAACTCCTCTACTTTGATTTTTCCTGTTTTATTCTTTTGAAAATGAAAGTAAAATGATGTACGAATAAGGATATCACAGTTTGAGAAAACTTACCTCTTGAAGTGAAAATCCAAAATGTGTATGGATGTTTCCAAGTGCAATTTGATGATTGGTTGAGCTTCCTTAGACCTCCTTGAAGTTGTTTCAATCCTTACTTTGTGCTGAAAGTGTTTGGGTCTCTCCAACCAAGTCAACTTGCAAGACAATGGTTTTGAGTCTGGACGGTGATGATAATGATGTTATATAAGTTGGTCTTGTGTTTGAAAAACCTCCATATGATGTATATGAAGTATGTAGATGGTTTGTTTGAAAAAAAAATGCAAGGTTTGAGAGATTTGAAGATTTTGGTTTCTAAGCTCAAGAGTTAAGGTTTTATGGACAAATATGTTTTTTTGAGAGTATGAGGGGGTTTGGGGGTTTGTCAACACAGAAACTTATGGCCCTTAGCTTGAAAATGGCTTCTCTATTTATATAGAAGGTTTGAGAGTTTGAGAGAGATTGTTTAACAAGTTGTCAAAATTCTGGTTTAGTTGAGATGAAACACCCGAGTTATTATGAAAATTGGTGTTCCAATGCATAGTACAAGCATGGTCTTAAGTTGATAGAGGCTTTTAGGACTGTTTCTTCTTTTTTTTGACATTATGTATGTGCAGAGAAAACAATTGAGAGGCTCAAGGAGTTGACAATTGCATAAAGCATGCTTTATGTGAATGGCAATGGAGCCTTTGTGCTATAAATGGAATTATGCAATGGACAATACTTGAATCACATGGATAATTGTTCAATAAATTGTGTAAACATATGATTATGGATATATTTTCAAGTCACAAGGCCTGCAAAGTAATATTATGCATCACATCATACAAATTGGATATTTTGTTCTTCAACAAAATGACTTGCAATTCAAGAATGGATGCCCAACTTCAGGCCCTTGAATCTCTTAGATCAAGTATGATAAATTAGTGCCCTTGGATGTTTTGGAAATCTTGAAACATCCTCTATAACTTTCATGTTGGTTATTTTGACAAGATAAACTTCTAACTATATGAAAAAATGCCAAGAAGTTGGGATAAAATCCTGACCAAAATCTGTTGGAAATTTCTCTAAGTGTTCGATGAAAATGTCATGACTTCTTGGGCTTATATCTTCAAATCTAAGCTTTTTTTTGGACATAAACCCTCTAATACAAATTTGTAGAATTCATCAAGATCTAAAACTTTCATGTTGATAGTTTCCTTTGAATCATCACACATCTTGGTGAAATTTTGGCATGAAGTAGTGAAATTATCATGTACAAAACACTTAGAAAAATTTCTAAGTCTTGAAAAGTTTTACTTTTCAAATTGACTTTTGACTTTCTTAACTTCTTGATGATCAAGCTTGATATTTTTGAAAGTCTTGATGAATTTTTATCTTTGAAACTTAATGTTGACCAAAAAGTCAAAGTTTGACTTTTCAGTGTACAATTGACTTTTTCATCAATTGCCCAAATTTCATATTTCAATCCAATGGTCTTGAGAAATGTTTTGATAAGAAGCTCTACCATTGTATGTGAAGGGACGTACGAGGGTCGTCGTATAGTCATAGAAAGCAACATTGTAGGATACCTTAGCAATTTGTCTTAAGGGTCTAAGATCGTTTACCCAAGCAACATTGAAGGATCATCGAGGGACTACGATCTTGTATTCGAGATTCATTGCTAATGTATCCCACATTTGAGGGACATGAATATTTTTATCCGAGGTAACAAGTGTGGGTTACCCTAGAGGTGCGAGTGTGCAAAGTGTTTTATTTTCATGCATTTTTGTCTTGAATAAGGTTTTCTAGTTATTGATTTTATCTTTCCATACAAACCCTAATTACTAGCATTATATTGAAAATGCTAAATTGTGGAAGTTTAAAGTCCTCCGCTATTACATAACTTTTAAGGGATGTGTTACAAGTTTAATGAATGGGGATGAAGTGATAAATCCATAATTACTATTACAAAACCATTAATGATCCAAAAACATCTACAAAAGGTCTCAAAAATCAAGAATTCTAGTGCCTAGCTGACCTGGGACATGTCATGTGACATGGGCACCCGTGTCAGGACCCTGTAATTATTCTTACATGATTTTTCTGTCTCATACGTGCTGACACATGCCGTGTCCTGTGACACGGGCACCTGTGTCAGGACTCATTCTTGCCATTTCGTCTAGTTTCAAGCCCAGTAAGAGGGACACGAGCCGTGTCCTATGACACGGGCACCCGTGTCAGAACCATGTCTTGCCATTTTTCCTATTTTCTTCCTGCCACGGTCAGCCGTGTCATACTTCCAGAAGCATTTTTCTGTAGTTTTGAGTGTTTGCAACTCCTCTACTTTGATTTGTCTTGTTTTATTCTTTTGAAAATGAAAGTAAAATGATGTATGAATAAGGATATCACAGTTTGAGAAAACTTACCTCTTGAAGTGAAAATCCAAAATGTGTATGGATGTTTCCAAGTGCAATTTGATGATTGGTTGAGCTTCCTTAGACTTCCTTGAAGTTGTTTCAATCCTTACTTTGTGCTGAAAGTGTTTGGGTCTCTCCAACCAAGTCAACTTGCAAGACAATGGTTTTGAGTTTGGACGGTGATGATAATGATGTTATATAAGTTGGTCTTGTGTTTGAACAACCTCTATATGATGTATATGAAGTATGTAGATGGTTTGTTTGAACAAAAATGCAAGGTTTGAGAGATTTGAAGATTTTGGTTTCTAAGCTCAAGAGTTGAGGTTTTATGGACAGTTATGTTTTTTTGAGAGTATGAGGGGGTTTAGGGGTTTGTCAACCCACAAACTTATGGCCCTTATCTTGAAAATGTCTTCTCTATTTATATAGAAGGTTTGAGAGGATGAGAGAGATAGTTTAACAAGTTGTCAAAATTTTGGTTTAGTTGAGATGAAACACCCGAGTTATTATGAAAATTGGTGTTCCAATGCATGGTACAAGCATGGTCTGAAGTTGATAGAGGCTTTTAGGACTGTTTCTTCTTTTTTTAACATTGTGTATATGCAGAAAAAACAATTGAGAGGCTCAAGGAGTTGACAATTGCATAAAGCATGCTTTATGTGAATGGCAATGGAGCCTTTGTTCTATAAATGGAATGATGCAATGGACAATACTTGAATCACTTGGATAATGGTTCAATAAATTGTGTAAACATATGATTATGGATATATTTTCAAGTCACAAGGCCTACAAAGTAAGATTATGCATCACATCATACAAATTGGATCATTTGTTCTTCAACAAAATGACTTGCAATTCAAGAATGGATGCCCAACTTCAGGCCCTTGAATATCCTAGCTCAAGTATGATAAATTAATGCTCATGGATGTTTTGGAAATCTTGAAACATCATCTATAAATTTCATGTTGGTTATTTTGACAAGATAAACTTATAACTATATGAAAAAATGCCAAGAAGTTGGGATAAAATCCTGACAAAAATCTGTTGGAAATTTCTCTAAGTATTAGATGAAAATGTCATGACTTCTTGGGCTTATATCTTCAAATCTAAGCTTTTTTTTGGACATAAACCCTCTAATACAAATTTGTAGAATTCATCAAGATCTACAACTTTCATGTTGAAAGTTTCCTTTGAATCATCACGCATCTTGGTGAAAATTTGGCATGAAGTAGTGAAATTATCATGTACAAAACACTTAGAAAAATTTCTAAGTCTTGAAAAGTTTTACTTTTCAAAATGACTTTTGACTTTCTTGACTTCTTGATGATCAAGCTTTATATTTTTGAATGTCTTGATGAATTTTTATCTTTGAAACTTAATATTGACCAAAAAGTCAAAGTTTGACTTTTCAGTGTACAATTGACTTTTTCATCAATTGACCAAATTTCATATTTCAATCCAATGGTCTTGAGAAATGTTTTGAGCCATAAAATTAGTTCAACATGTTATATTTGAATCCATGAGATTGTACTTTAATCCATTAGATCATGTATTAGGTCAAAAAGTCAATGATCAGTCAAATATAGTCAAAACCCTAATTTTGACCATTTTGCCCTTTGGTGATTTGAGCAATTTTCCTGTGAAATTGTGATCCAAACTTGATCAAATGATACATATGACGTCAAAATATTGATATTCGTCTAGAATCTTTAATTTTGACTGTAGGTTAACCATAATTAACTTTTTATCCAATACAATTGTTTTTATGTCATCTGATCAATTGACTGAACAAACTTGAACTGCATGTCTTAAAACTTGACATGAGCAATCTTGAAAGTCCATAATGATCCATGAATTTCATATGAGTCATTAAAAGTCCAATTGTCCTTGTGAAAACTTAAACCCTAATTTGAGACATCAGTGTTGAGGAGATGTCTTGACCTAGTCAATCCTTGTGCAAGCTTGAGCTTATTGAAGATCTTGTGGGAAATGTCTTGAGAAATGAGAGGGAAAATTCTGGGGTACAACATTGAGTGTATATGGAGACTCAGCCCTGGTAATCAGCCAAATTAAGGGAGAATGGGATACAAAGCATCTGATTCTCATTCCGTACCAAGATCATGTGTTGACCTTAATTCTGTATTTCAAGGAGATCAATTTTGAGCATATCCCAAGACATGAGAATCGGTTGGAAGATGCGTTAGCTACCATGTCGCCTATGTTTAAAGTCAGATGGGACAACGAGGCTCCCAGAATTACCATTGAAAGGCTAGATGAACCTGCACCCTATTACGAAGTTGACACTGATGGAGTAGAAGAGAAGCCTTGGTTTCATGAAGTGAAAATATATCTTGAGGCTCAAGAATATCATGAAGAAGCATCTGTCAATGACAAGAAATTCCTATGGAGGTTCTCATTTAAGTTCTTCCTGACCAACTGAACTCTGTACAGGCGCAACCATGATTCGACTCTACTTCGTTATGTGGACAAGAAAGAGGCAGAGAAGATTATGGAGGATATGCACAAAGGTATCTTCGGTACTCATTCCAGTGGGAATACTATGGCTAAGAAGATCCTGATAGCGGGTTACTATTGGTCGACTATGGAAACTGACTTCCATCACCACTCGAGAACTTGTCACAAGTGCTAGATCTACACTGACAAAGTGCATGTGCCTCCAGTACCTATGAATGTCTTGATTGCTCCTTGGCTGTTTGCAATGTGGGTCATTGATATAATTGGAGAGATTAAGCTTATTGCTTCTAACAGACATCACTTCATCCTCGTCACCATTGATTATTTCACAAAGTGGGTTGAAGCAACCTCATTTGTCTCTATTACTAAGAATATCGTCGCCCGATTCATTAAGCATAATCTTATCTATCGGTATGGTATCCCCGAAAGGACTGTCATAGATAATGGTACTAATCTGAACAAAATTATGGTCACGGAACTCTGCATGAAGTTCAAGATCAAGCACCACAATTCTTCCCCGTATCGACCAAAGAGGAATGGCGTAGTGGAAGCCGCCAATAAGAATATTAAGAAGATTGTGCAAAAAATGGTTGTGACCTACAAAGACTGACACGATATGTTACCATTTGCTCTTCATAGCTATCACACTTCAGCTTGGACTTCAATTGGGGCAACCATGTTCTCTCTAGTTTATGGTATGGAGGTTGTATTACCTGTCGAAGTTCATATTCCTTCCTTGAGATTTATGAAAGATGCATACTTGGACGAAGACAAATGGATTCAGACTAGGTTAGATCAATTGAATTTGATTGACGAGAAGAGGCTTGCGGCTGTTTGTCACAGTCATATGTATCAGAAACATATGATAAAAGCATTCAATAAGAAAAACAGGCATTGGGTATATCATGCTGGTAACTTGGTAATAAAGCGCATCATCCTACCGCAAGGTGATCCCAGAGGCAAATGGACTCCTACCTACGAAGGGCCATTTGTAGTCAAGAAGATATTTTATGGCGGTGCTATGATACTTACCACCATGGACGGAGAATAACTTCCACACCCTGTGAACATGGACATAGTTAAAAAATACTACGCATAAAAAACGACCAGCTAGATTGACTGGCCTAGGCAAAAATAAGGGAATCCCGGCAAACCAAAAGGGTTCGGGAAAAATTAGGGATATATATATATATATATATATATATATATATATATATATATATATATATATATATATAAAAGATTGTACACCCGGCAAGTCAAAAACCTAAAAAGGCGGCTTGGGCAAAAAGGGGTATCCTGATGGACTGAAAACCCGAAAGAGCAGTCCAAGCAAAAATTAGGGATTAAAGCGTACGACTATGTCCCGTTGGATCACTTATAGCTAGCTTTATTACCAACATCAAGTCCGAATGGTACATATCAATTCAATCAACTTCTTTCGACAACAAGGGATGAGATACTCGAAGACATAAGGGCAACAGCAGAGTTGGAACCCGACGAGATCATTTACACATAGCTAAATATTTTGTTTTCATTTTTCACGACTATTTCCTCTTACTAGGATTTATGTCTCTTTGTATAAAACCGCCTGTTTATAGGAAAATTATAAATACAGATTCAAATTTTGTTTTACTTTTTCTATTTTGTTTGCAAAAAACGTCCAATGACTAAATTGAATGAGCATATGCATATGAACATGATTACTGTTAACAAAATATGCATAAAAATCGGAATAAGTATTTACTCAAGACTGTAGGATGTGGGATAACGTTCAAGCCATCCATAAATCCCCACAGATTAATCTCCAGTAAAGTTTCCCCACAGAGCAGTTCCCATAAGATTACCTCTCGCGGAATCAGCTTCACAAGCTCATTTTCAACAAGGACGTACTCCCCGCAAGTCGTACTCACCAGAAGATCCCCTAGCAGATAAAGGAGTATATTTTTACCCGACAATGTTATCAAACTACAAAGTTTCAATCTTTAGTAGATTATGATAGCAGCGCAGTTCACATGAGTTCTCTTCCTCAACTGAGCTTATTTCTCTGACATTGTAAAAGCCCCTGTAGAATTCTCTTCTCCAACCAGATTCAAATCCCTCAGCAGTTATATTCCTCAACATAGTGTTTCTCCAACATGGTTTATTTCTCCAGCAGGGTTTTATTTCCCTAACAGGGTCTATTTCCCCAACAAGATTTATTTCCCAACATGGTTTATTTCCCCAGCGGATTTCAGTCTACCCAACTTGAGTCTGTCCCTGTGACTACTGTAAATCACCGGTAAAACTTCACTCTCCAGCAAATGGCATCCTAAACCACTATCCCCAAAGAGTTTCTATGAAAATCAGAAACCTGACCAGTTATCAGTTAATCTTATCCTCCCTAGACGAGTCAGCATCCACGTCGAAAAACTCAGTCAGACAGCACATCGAGAAGGTTATCCATCTCTTTTATCCCTAGTCAGGATATATAAGAATTAAATTCCCCGGTAGAGCAATGAATGACCAAGGTTCCTAAACTCTTCTCCCCAAGCAGAAATCAAATTCCCTAGCGGAGTTTCCTCAAACAGCAAGCAGGAATCCCCAGCATATCAAAGATTCATATTCGTCATCCCCAACAACAATCAAGGATTTATTTTCCCGATCAAAAATATTATACGAAGCTACCGATACACTTCAATGACATCTCACATTAATATATCATTTATCATAGCATATTCATATGAAACGCATTAGCACATTCACATTTATTTCAAGAGCGTCATTACGCAATGCATTATATACATCATGACGTTGCATAAATACTAACTCTATCTTTTCAAGTAAAATTCACAAACAGATGAACATCATCAACAATTTTCTAACAGGTCGCAGAGTAATTCCTGAAAAAAAGATGGTGTGACTATCTACATGATCATACAATTCCCCTCAGAGATTAAATCTGACCGGTAGCTACTTAAATATTTTCCCCAGATAGTCATTCTGAAAGATATCTCTTCTAGACGAAGTCGGGTGTAGGCATCTTCTAGTGTATCATTCAGATGAAGTCAAATGTAGATTTCCTCTTGATATTCTTTTTGGAAAAGTCAGGCGTAGACTCCTTCCAGTACCTCTTCTAGTTGAAGTTGGGCATAGACATCTTCTGGTTCAACTGAAATCAAACATAGATTTCTTTCTCATACTCTTTTTGGAAAAAGACAGGCGTAAAGTCTTTCTGGTACCTCTTCTAGTTGAAGTCGGGCGTAGACATCTTCTAGTTCAGATGAAATCAAGCATAGATTTCCTCCTAATATTCTTTTTGGAAAAGTCAGGCGTAGACTCCTTCCAATACCTCTTATAGTTGAAGTCGGGCATAAACATCTTCTAGTTCAGATGAAATCAAGCGTAGATTCCTTCTGATATTCTTTTGGAAAAAGTCGGGCGTAGACTCATTCCAAATGTATCTTCTAGACAAATTCGGGCATAGACTCATTCTAGTATGTTACTCAGATTAAATCAAGCATAGATTCCTTCTGAAACTCTTTTGGACAAAGTTGGGCGTACACTCATTCCAAATACATCTTCTAACACAAAGTCAGATGTAGACTTATTCTAATATGCCTATCAACAGTTACTCTAGATGGCATCTATAAGCCCATCTCCGACAACATCTCGTCACTCTCCAAATGGAATCTTTAAGTCATTCCTGGTATAATCAACCAACAGTGTTACTTCGTGCATAAGCGAGTGTCAATTTCTGGTCACTTAAGTGTTCAATCATCTTCTACCTTCAAGTCGCGAATGGAGGACATGCCAATATAACTCTTCAGGTCTAAGAAGATTGAACAGGAGCAACTGTTGTACCCAAAAAATTTCCCTCTTATTTTTCTTCAAGACATTCTCATGAGGGTCTAAAATGCTCAAGGTCTCTCAAGAATTTATCAGACAAATTCTCCTCCTAAGAAATGGGTCCACAATTAGGGTTTTTATTTCTAAAGGAAGATTGGGTTTCCAATGTCTCAAGTGGCTTTCAAGGTTCTTCATATGTCCCTAAGAATTCTTATACCAAGTTTCAAGCCTTGCATCACAAGTTTGCTCAGTCAATGGCTTAGATGACTGAAAATCAACTATATTGGGTAAAAAGTCAACTATGGTCAACATACAGTCAAACCTCATTATTTTTGGTCAACATAAATATTTTGAAGTTACATAAATCATTTCATCAAGGTTTGATCATGATTCCTCAAGAAAATCCCTCAAATCATTAAAAGTTAAAAGTTGCCAAATTAGGGGTTTCCTTAGAAGAAGTAAACTGAACTTTGACAAAGCATAACTTTCACATGATTCATCAGCTTTTCCCCCATCAAATATCATTTTGAAGGAAATTCAATTCTCTACGACTTTTTCTCTATAAGCTCAAGTCCAAAAAATGCATCATTTGAGAGATATAAGCCAATACATTATAGGTCATTTCAAAAGTCAGCAAAAAGACACTTTTTGTCAAAGCAACTTACATTAAGATAAATTCTTCAAAAACAAAAATGATCGACATAGATATTGTAGAGGACATCTTGGCCTTTCCAAAAAGTCCAGGATAACCATCAAAATATGAAAATTGAGTGAATTATGACCATTGCAAGTTGGAAAAATTTGAGCAAATGCATGAAGTTCAAATTGAGCAAGCTTGATATTTTGGGCTATTGGGCCATGGTTTAAGAGTCCAAACATGTATTATGCTCTTCATACACTTCAAACCTTGTTCTTACACCCCTTGAACTATTTTTATTTTATTTATTTTCATAATTTTTTATTTAATTCATTAATAATACAAAATAAATAAGATAAAATTATATCTTACTACAAGAGTCCAAGCCCACCATTTGGTTGCCCTAAATTTCTCTATATATTCATACATCAAGAGGGAACAAAGCACATGAAATCCTTGCCTCTCAAAATTGTCAAAAAACATCAAATTTTTTCAAGAAACCTAAAGTCTTGAAATCCTATTTTCAAGCCTTCTCACTACCAAACCTTCATTCCGTTCACTTTCAGGAATATTGAAGGGTAAGGTTGGATCAGTTTCCATGATCCAAAGGGCTTGAAACATGCATATAGGCTATGGTCGGTTCTTGATTTTCATCATTCATATATTTTTTAATTCCATGCATTGTTGAATGTTTCTAACCATCCAAATCAGTTTTTATATGTATTCAGAACATGTTGCAATCGTTACATGGAGTTTTTGACATCCATATCTTGATTTGCCATTCTTAAACTGAGTTAGGGGTTTTTCTTTGAAACTCACAAAACAAGGACTTTTAGCCAAAACTAAGCCCATATTTGGATTCAGGAGGGTCCAATTAGGGGGAATAGGACGTTTTGGATCACTAACTATTTGAATTTATAGGTTTTGAATAACATAGGTCACCGGAGAAGATGATCGGAGCTAGGGCTATGGTGCCTCTCCGGTCAATCCATGTTGATTCATATTATATATTTATTGTTTTATTTATGTAAAGGAATGAAATAGCCACCCCAGTGGCAGAAGCACACATGATAAGGCATTAGACTCAAAGGGCCTGGGTTCGATCCAACCTTTTTGCACTTTTTTCTCTAATATTTCATATGTTTTGCAAGTTGATTACAAAACGCACTAGATGTGTATCCTAGCACAGGCGCACGCCTGGCCTAGTGGTGAGTATGCTGCTAGAAACTGCTGAGGGCGTGGGTTCAACACCTACCCCTACCACTTTTTAGTTTTTACACAATTTTCTATTGTGCTAACTCTTTTCCTTTTATTTTTTCATAAACCCTTTTTTTAAATTAACAAAACCTTTTTTAAAACCCTAATTTAATTTAATTTTAGGTTTTTATCAATTATAGGTTTTAATTAATTTTATGTTTTTTTAATTTAATTTAGTTTAATGTTTATTTAATTAATCTTAATTTAGTTTTAGGATTTGCCTAATTAATCAATTTTTTTTAATCAACTAATTCTTTTTTTTCTAAATTAAAATCAATTAGACTTTAGGTTAATCATCTATCACTTTAAGCCTTGTGTCTTACCCGGGGCACAACGGTTCATTTGTTAGGGTTGTCGTTTCATAAGCATATTTTCATTTAATAAATCATTGGACGTTTTACATTCAAATTTTGCGCTCTTTATATTTCTTTTATTACTTTTGAAATAGCTATGTGTTCTTACACACATCCACATGATAAAGTGTAGATCCACATGCACTATGGATCCCATTGATAACAATTCTGCTATTGCCAATTATAACTTTGAAAATCCGATCTACCAAGCCGAGGACGAAGGTGAGGGAGATTATGAAATACCTAGAGAACTTATCAGACTATTAGTACAAGTGGAAACGACTATACAACCGCATGAAGATCCTGTCGAGGTTATGAACTTGGGTATTGAAGGGGACAAGAAAGAGGTCAAGATGGGTGCCAATCTAGGAGAAAATGTCAAGAACAAATTAATCCAGATGTTGTGTGACTATGTTGAGATCTTTGCTTGGTCGTACGAAGACATTCCAGGGCTTGATACTGATATTGTGGTTCACCGTCTATCGATGAAAGAAGGTTGTTCTCCAATATAGATTTCTTAGCTGTTACATCCTATCCTTAATGGGTTGTAAATATGGTTTCGATACCGAAGAAGGATGGTAAGGTGCGTATGTGTGTAGACTGCAGGGATCTGAATAGGGAAATCCCCAAAGATGACTTTCCGCTTCCACATATTGATGTTCTAGTTGATAACACCGCTCAGCATAAAGTATTTTCCTTCATGGATGGATTCTTGGGTTATAATCAAATCAAGATGGCACCAGAAGACATGGAGAAGACTGCTTTTGTCACACAGTGGGGAACTTTCTGCTACAATGTTATGCCTTTTGGGATAAAGAATGTCGGTGTAACTTATCAACTGCTATGGTAGTCTTGTTCCATGACATGATACATCACGAGATAGAGGTTTAAGTCAACGACATGATAGTAAGATCTCAGACTGAAGAAGGACATCTCCACGACCTACACAAACTGTTTGAAAGATTGAAGAAGTATAAGGTGAGATTGAATCCAAACAAGTGTACCTTTGGGGTAAGATCCGGTAAACTCCTAGGTTTCGTCGTCAGCGGTAAAGGTATTGAGGTTGATCCTACCAAGGTCACAACCATTCAATAAATGCCAGCTCCCCAAAATGAGAAGGAAGACAGTGGTTTCTTGGGACGATTAAACTATATTTCCAGATTTATTTCTCATTTGACTGCTACTTGTGAGTCGATCTTCAAGTTGATAAAGAAAGATCAAGTAGTAAAGTGGAATAATAATTGTCAGATAGATTTTGACAAAATCAAGCAGTACCTCCAAGAACCTCCAATTCTGATACCGCTAGTTGAAGGAAGACCTCTTATCATGTACTTAACAATGTTAGAGAATTCAATGGGGTGTATACTGGGACAACATGACGAGTCCGGCCGAAAAGAGCATGCAATATACTACCTTAGAAAAAAATTTATCGACTATGAAACAAGATACTCACTGCTCGAGAAATCTTGATGTGCTTAGGCATGGGCTGCTCTCAGACTAAGATAGTATATGTTGACTTATACCACTTTGTTGATCTTTAAAATTGATCACATAAAGTATATATTCGAGAAGCTCACTATCTCTGGAAGAGTAGCCCAATAGAAAATGGTCTTAACAGAATACGACACTCAGTACACCACTTAGAAGGAAATCAAATGAAGTGTATTGGTAGATTATTTGGCTCATTAAGCTGTAGACAACTACCAGTCTATGAATTTCAAGTTTCCTGATGAGAACATTATGCTAGTTATAGATTCCGAAGAACCTGAAATGTATGAAGGACCTGAACCAGGATCCCGATGGACTATGGTTTTTGATGGAGCTTCCAATGCGCTTGGTAATGAAATTGGTGCCATAATCATCTCTCCTAAAGGTTTCCATACGCCATTTACCGCTAGACTTTGCTTTGACTGCACCAACAACATGGCTGAATATGAAGCGTGCATCATGGGTATTAAAGCTTCTATTGATATGAGAATCAATTTCTTGAATGTGTTTGGGGACTCATCCCTAGTGATCATTCAGGTTAAGGGAGAATGAGATACGAAACACCCGAGTCTCATTCCTTATCAAGAGCATGTATTGACCTTAATCCCGTACTTCAAGGAAATCACTTTTGAACATATTCCACGAGAAGAGAATCAACTGGAAGATGCATTTGAAACCATGTCATCTATGTTCAAAGTCAGATGGGACAACAAGGCTCCTCGAATTACTATTGAGAGACTGGATGAACCGGCCCATTTCTAAGAGGTTGGTATTCATGGAGTAGAGGAAAAGTCTTGGTTTCATGAAGTAAGGAGATACCTTGATGCTCAAGAGTACCCAGAGGGGGCATCTATTAATGATAATAAATTTCTACTGAGGTTCTCTACTAAGTTCTTCCAGAGCAACAAAATTTTATACAAGCACAACCATGATTCAACTCTGCTTTGTTGTGTAGACAAAAAGGAAGCGGAGAAAATTATGGAAGATATGCATGAAGGAGTCTTCGGTACACACTTCAGTGGGCATATGATGGCTAAGAAGATTCTGAGATCAGGTTATTATTGGTCGACAATGGAAACCGATTGTCATCATCATTTCAGAACTTGTCACAAATGCCATATTTATGCTAACAAAGTACATGTGCCTCAGGTTCCTTTAGACGTCTTGACTACTCCTTGGCCGTTTTCAATGTGGGGCATTGATATGATTGGAGAGATTAAGCCTATGGCCTATAATGGCCATCGGTTCATCCTTGTCACTATTAATTAATTCACAAAGTGGGTTGAAGCAACCTCATTTGCCTCTATTACCAAGAATATTATGGCCTGGTTCATTAAGCATAACCTCATCTATTGGTACGACATACCCGATAAGATCATCACTGATAATGGTACCAATTTAAAAAATACTATGATCACGGAACTCTACATACAATTCAAGATTAAGCACCATAATTCTTCTTCGTATCGATCGAAGATGAACGGTGGAGTGGAAGCCGCCAATAAGAATATCAAGAATATTATACAGAAGATGACGATGACATATAAAGATTGGCACGAGATGTTACTATTCGCTCTTCATGGTTATCTCACTTTTATACGAACATCAACTGGGGAAACCCTATTCTCCCTGGTCTACGATATGGATGTTGTCCTACCTGTCGAAGTCCAGATTCCTTCTCTAAGGATTATGAAAGATACAGATTTAGACGAAGACGAGTAAATTTAGACTAGGATGGACTAGATAAACATGATCTACGAGAAAAGACTTGCGGTTGTCTATCACGGTCAGATGTACCAGAAGCGTATGATTAAAGCCTTCAACAAGAAAGTCAAACATCGGGTATATCAGACTGGTGATTTGGTAATAAAGCGTGTTATCCTACCAATAGGTGATCCCATGGGAAAAAGGACTCCCACCTACAAATGTCCATTAATAATCAAGAAGATATTTCTTGGAGGCGCTATGATACTTACTTTTGTACCCAAAAAATTTCCCTCTCATTTCTCAAAAGATCATCCTGGACTCTCAGGTTTATTTCTATCAAGTTCCAAGTCTTAAATTACAACTTTTCAAGAAAATCATCCACAAGGGAAAAATGGTCAAAAGCACATTGAAAAGTCAAACTTGGACTTTTAGATCAAAAATCAAGTTTCAATAGTTATATTTCATCAAGACATGAAATTGGTTCATCAAAAAAATCAGAAGTCAGAAGTTGCTTGGAAAAAAATCAAATTTCTAAACATTTAATAAATTTTCTAAGTGTCAAGAGAATATGATACTTCAGAACTTCTGAGCCAGCCTCCATGCAAGTGCAGTCAGAAGTTGCAAACATCGTTCAGAACATGATTCTTCAATCAAAACATATAGAAGCAATACTCTTTGGTCAGAACATGATTCTTCAACATATGAAGGCTATGTTCAACGCTTCAGTTAGAACATCACCCTTTGAGTCTCATTCTGGTGTTTTGTGATCAGAACATCACCAAATCCCAAGACCTCGTTTAAACAACCTGCTGCATTGCTACAACATAGTACTCTAACCAACAGCTAATCCAGTCCACGCCTGTATTTTCCCAAATCCCATATTTGCACCTGTTGCACCCCAAAATTTACCCTCTTGATTTAGGCTTATGTTTCATCATGAACATCATATTGCATTGCATTCATACTTTGTGATGGGATCAAAGCTTTGGTTATCTAGTCTTCCTCAAGCTTTGAAGGTTGGATGCATTGACAAGTTGCTCAAGTAGAATCTTATTATCTAAACCTCTGAATCTTTCAAGCTCAAAAGTTATTGCATATATCAAGATTTTTTATCCATCTCTTTGGATCATCAGAGGATTGAAGTTTGTGTTTGATTACAAGGGGAATCACTCATTTGATTCACCAGTCAAATTAGGGTTTTGCTTGATCAAGGCTATTGATCAATGTGAAAGTCTTAATTTGGAAGCTAAAACATATCATTGGCATTTGTGAAGTCTTTGTACAAGAAATTAGCCAAGATGCCCAGAGTATTTGAAGTTTTGGAGATGATTCATCAGTCTCCTAAGGTGTTAACCAAAGCTAGGGTTTGGGATTTCATCAAGATTTCTTGAGAAATTAGAAGTGAAACTTTGTACATGGCCTCTATTTGTTTGAAAGATAATGTGTTTGAACTTTTGATCATCTATTTTGAAGGGAAGTGGATCAATTGATTCAGAGGGGCAAAATGGTCATTTTTGTCAAAATCAGTCAAAGTCAAGGTTGACCAAGTAAACTTTTGGCCAACCATCAATTCAAGGGTGTAATTTTCATATTTAAAGTCCATTTTGATCATTGGATCAAAGATATTGAGGTTTGGGATGAAACTTGTTCTTGAAGAAACCCTAAAAGTTTCTAATTTTGGAAAATAAGGACTTAATTTCAAAAATTCATATTTTATTCACCTTTGATCAAAAAAATGCAAATGAAGTATACTTGGAAAGATAAGAGGATGGTCTTTCATATCCTTTTGGTTTCATGTCCAAATTGGCAAGGAATCAAGAATTATGGTCTTTGGAAGTCACAAAATTATAGGTCATTTTCCAAAATTAGTGAATTTCAAACCCAATTTTGAGAAACTTAATGGATTCAATTGCAAAGACTCAAAACTAAGAGATTGTATATCTTTTCAATACCTTTCCAAATTGTACTCATTTGTGTCAAAATTCAAAAATATGAGCAAGTTATGGACTTTGGAATTTTAAAACATTTTATTAAATTTTGGCAAATATGCAAAATGGCCATTTCTTGCAAACTCAAGTTATAGCCATTCCTTTTGCTTCTAATCAAACCCATTGGTAATTTGTGACATGCTGAGGCCCATTACACTCATCATTTCGTGCCCATATGATTCATGAACTTGCTTGGATGAAAAAAAATACAAAACATGCTCAATTTTGCAAAATCACCAACACTTCCTCATTTCAAACAATCATAAGCTGGCACTTTGGGCATGTAATTCTGACTTCATTTGGCTCAAAAAACGCACAAATGGCAAGCAAATGCACGAGTGAAACATAGATTCCATGTGCATCTTCATTTTTGGCCAAAACTTCCAAACTTACCCTCCATCAGTTTTGAGTGCCAAATACCACTTCTATCCTCTTACCCTCGTGCTATATAACAAGAATCAAGGCTCGTTTGTGAAAGAAGAGGCTCATAATCGCTACGTTGTACATCTGAACATCTTGGAAGCAGCTCTACAAATTGCTTCGAATCTCTCTTCTCCTTGGATCAGTCTTCAAAATTCTTGGTGATTCAGCTTCAGTGAAGTAAGGAGATCAAGCCTACACCATTGGATTGCTTCTGGAGTGAAGGAATCGTGTTTCCAGATTTCACATCCATGTGAGTTTCTTGAACTTTGATTCATGTGTTTCAGCTTAAATTAAGGATGCAAATCATGTTCATTGAGTTGCTAGCTGGCCAATCATTAGGATTGATGTATATTTGAGCTTTGATTCAAGCAGAATTATTGAAATCGTGTTCATGAGTTTGATGTTTACAGTGAGTTTCTCCAGTTTTTGAGACTTTATTTCTTGATCTATGCTTGATCTTTGAGTTTGATTCAAATTGCATCATGTAGTATGATATGCTAGCTTTAATTTGCACTTGATTTCATGGATTTTGGTTAAGAAACGAGCATGATTGATGGATCTGAACATAGGCTCATGAACTGTGGTATTGCAGGCGTTTTTCCCTATGCAGGAGGTTGAAGATGAAGTGAGGTGGCGTGTTGTGATTGGCCTGTTTCAAATTATCATGCGTTTTTCATATTTTTGTTTTAATTGATTTTATGATTTTTGTTTCTTAATCAAAACAATTTAAAAAATTCTGAAAAAATTCTCACAAGTCCAAAATAATTTCTAACATCTTGTGTAATTTTATTGGAATTTTAGAAATGTTTTGATTGGTTTAAAAATTATTGAATTTAAATAATTGTTTGTTTAGGGATTATTTTTGTTTTAATACTTCTTTGACCTAAAAAATTTCACAAAAAATATTTTGAGCCCATAAAATAATGTAGAATTTGATTCTAATTTTGGTTTAGCATTTTTTTCCATTTTTGATTAGGAGTTTAATTTGAAAATTTTATTTGAAATATTTGTCTCATAATTTTTGGTTTTAATACTTCCTTTAATAAAAAAAATTCATAAAAAATCATGTAAGCTTGTTTTTAATCATGGAATCTGAATATAATTTCATTTTTGACCTTTTGGTGATTTTTGGCTAGGGTTTGCATTTTTGCCCTTAAAAAAAATAGTTTAATTGTTAATTGTTTGTTTAAATTTTATTTTAGTATTTCCTTTAATTCAAAAATTCCACAAAAAATCAGGGATGTGTGTTTTTAGTTCTAATATTTGAATATAATTTTGGTTGGACATTTTTCTGACTTTTTTATTAAAGTTCTATTTTGAGATGTGATTATTTATTTAATTGTCTAATTGTTGAATTTAATTTCATTTTTGACTTTTCTTCAATTCAAAAAATGTGAAAAAATATATTTTCTGACATTTAGGGTATCTTGGTGATTTGTATGATTTTGGTTTAAATTGTTTGAATTTTGATCTTACTTAATCAATATTTAAGATTAGAAGTCAAAATTTAGGGTTTTGTTGCTTATGGTGCAAGTTTCATTTTCAAAACCACTATGCCCTGGATTTTCAATAGAATTCAAGTCTTGATTAGGGTTAATGAATGTATTGAGAATCTGAAAACCATTTATCTTGATTTTTTTAACTTGGTTTGACATTTTTACACAAATTATTTTGAAAACTTGTCTAGTTTGGTAGTTTTGCCAACTAGTCTTGAACTTTGGGCCTTATTTGATCTTCTCCTCAATCATTCATGAACATAAGATTGGCTTTCTGACTTCTAAGCACTTCAAATATGTTAAGATATTTTTGGTTTTCATTATGGATCCTTGTTTCTATTTTTGATGTATTTTTAAAGTGAAGGTACCCAATTAATGTTGCATATCTTGTTGCAATTTTTTTGATGGCCAATGAACTTGAGTGAGGCCTATAATTGGGCACCTAATGATCATCGTGATTCTGATTATCCATGATAAATCAAGTCTTTTCACTTAGCCCCCTTTGTCTAAAGGTTTCAACCTTCTTGATGCATTATGTATGTTTCATCTTCTATTGTGTTTGTGAAATTGTGATTGAATTAATTGTATATGGTTGAAATGTGTTTGTCCCTGACCTCCATGATCTTTGATTTTATTCTTTCCAAGCTCCCATGATCCTTTATTGATATTCAATTGTCAATTCAATATGGTGATAGAGAGGAGCAACATCCCTCTGATTCTTTTGGCCAAATTGTGCATATGCTTGTTCCCTTTTGTCTATCATGTCTAATGTTTGATAATTGTTATCATGTTGTTCTCACTTCATCATGTTGCATCCATCCCTTATATGAGTCATCATTGACCTGAGGCTTTTGTGTTTCACTTTATATGTGAAACACAACCTATTATGTTGGCACTTCTATTGTGTTTGGCATGTTTGATACTCCATAAAGGATATATACATTTGATTGTGAATGTTGCACATTGCTCATGGGATCTGTTCATATCTGATAATCTCATTACCTACATCCTTATGGCGTAATTTCTGACTCAATTTGTCTACTGATGCCAGCTTGCTTGAAGTTCTCTGGGTTTCTTTTATTCTTGCTCATTTGCAACGGATATTTATCCGTTTGGATTTGCACTATTTCCTTTCTTCCATCTTCATTTTGCATAGTTCTCTGATTGCATGATGGGACCTCTGTTGCTGATATATGTCAGGAGGCCCTCTGGTTTTTGTCTAAAACATGTGTTGTGTTTGCTATTGATCGATGAGTCACTCAATTTAGAAATTGAGATCACGACTTTGCTCTCATTTCATGTTCCCTATAGGATATTTATTTCTTTTCTTCTTTACTTGTTGATCGATGAGTCACTCAATTTAGAATTTGAGATCACGACTTCGCTCTCATTGCATGTTCCCTATAGGATGTTTACTGCTTTTCTTCTTTACTTGTTGATCGATGAGTCACTCAATTTAGAAATTGAGATCACGACTTCGCTCTCATTGCATGTTCCCTATAGGATAGTTTTGTTAATCTTCCTTTAACATGTTGACTAAGATAGGAATCCATGTATACTAACATAGGATAGGATCTTCCTTTAACCTCAACCTTAGGGTCAACCATTATATGATAACACTAGGGATAGTGCTAGGCTAGTTTCCCTTAATGGTTTTTTTCCTTCCTTTGCATTATGCATCTTAAAACAAAATCTATTTTCTCGGCAAATCTTAAAAACATTTCTAATAAACGTAAACCCTTCTTCAAAATAAAAGATACAAACCAATCTTACTTTGTTTGCGTGCCTCTTGGATATGCTTATAAACTTGGTCAACCGATTTTTTGCAATCGCACATATTTTTTATCCTACTTTGATTCTCAATATCATTGTTAGGTGTCATGTTTTGTCATCCAATTTATTGATTTTTCGTCATCTTGGCCATGATATATTTGTTATCTTTAAGCTGATGTTTAGCCATCACACATGTTTGATTATCCTACTTTGATTCTCAATATCATTGATAGGTGTAATGTTTTGCTATCTATTTTATCGATGTTTTGTCATCTCTGCCATGATACTGTGCTATCTTTCAGCCGATGTTCCGCCATCACACATTTGCTTGAAGCCGATGTTTCACCATCGCACATGTTTGATTATCCTACTTTGATTCTCAATATCATTGTTAGGTGTGATGTTTCGTCATTAAATTTATTGATGTTTTGTTATCTTTGCCATGATATCTTTGTGACCTCTTAGCCGATGTTTCTCCATCGCACATTTGTTTGAAGTTGGTGTTTCGCTATCGCACATGTTTGATTAGCATTCCCTTTTTCAGTTTTAAGCCATAGACATAGGATTTGACCACACCCATTAGATTAAACAAAAAGAGCGGATACCGTAGAGTACTACGGGCGTGTGGGGTGATAATACCTTCCTCTCACGTAACAGACTCCCTTACCCGATCTCTCGGTCGAAAGACCGTGATTTCTCCCTTTTCAGGTTTTCTCGATGTTTACCTTTCCCTTTCGGCAGGATAAAAGACGTTTGGTGGCGACTTCATTGATGTTTCATTAACATCCAGATGACAGGTTCCGACCACGTCGTTTCATCTGGCGACTTCACTGCGGACAGATTGACCTATTGTTGGTCCATCCCAGATTCAATCATAGCTCTTGTTTTTTTCTTTTTGGGTGTTTATTTTACCGTTTTGCATCTTTATCTGTTTGAATTGCATCCTATGTGCGCTTTACTTTCTGCATACTGGATTTGGCTGGACTGTTTGGATTTTGGATTTCTTGGTGGGTGGGTTGTTCCATGAGGTAAAAGGCCTCGTACCTAAGCTATGAGTGAATTCCATAGGAACTAGGAATAGAGTGGCCATGGCAGCTATGAGGCAGATGCTTTGTAGACCTGACCATGAGACCCATGACTTCAGAGGTAGTTCGGATAGGTGTTATTGTATGATGATACCGACATTCGAGCTCTCGTACTCTGATTTGGCTTTTAACCTTACCTTGACCTAGAATACACCCGTGAGAGGGGCGGGAAAACTTTTCTTACAGGTACTGTTGGTGACTTTGTGTTGCGAAGGTGACTCGGGTTCCCATGAAGGTTTTGAAGCTTCAGGATTTTCTTTTGATATTGAGTGATGTTGTTCTGTAATGGTCCAGCCATGATCCAGTGTGAAACTTTGATCCTGTCATGTTGCATCATAGCATATTCATTTCTAAAAAATGATGTATAAAAAATAACTAGCATACGCATGTCATTTTCCAGGGACATTCAAGAGTCTTCTTTCTATCAGAAATGGCTGGCCTCCCTTCAAATGAGTTTGATTAAGTTCATGTTAAAGAGCCCACCAGACATACTTTCTCTTATTAGATTCCCACCGTTAATGTCGCCAAGTTGAAGAGGTTGAGTTCTTATCTGAAGGGTGATGTTCTGAATAATTTCAACAAAAATTATGGTTTTGATCACCCTCTTCGAGTTCTATGACAAGGAATTACGGTGTTTTACTTTTCAAGATTATCAACTGGTTCCCACCCTAGAAGAGTACGTGCACCTGCTTAATATCAAATTGTCCGATGAAGTTCCTTTTGTCCAAGTGCCAGAGAAGCTGAAGTTCGAAGTTATTGCTGAAATTCTTCATTTGAGTTGGAAAGAGGTGAAAGACAATTGGAAATCAAGTGAGGATACTAGAGGGTTTTATTTGGATTTCTTAGTGAAGAAAGCTGAAGACTGGGCAGAGAAAGGGAATTGGTATGACTTCAGCACTCTGTTTGCTCTCATGATATACGGGATCGTCCTTTTCCCTCGCAAGAGAAATGTCATGGATTTGATGGCTATTTGTGTTTTTAGAAATAAGAACCTGGTACCGACACTCTTGGCAGATACTCTTTACACCATTCATTCCAGGAATGGAAAAGGAGGTAATGTAAGCTTATGTCATACAATGTTGTATCAATGGTTTAAGTTGCATCTACCGGTAAGTGGCCCTTTCATGGATACCAGGCATTCTCTCCGATGGTCATCAAGGCTTGTCCACCTTACTTCATTTGATATCCAGTGGAATTACGACATGGGGGAAGTACGAAGTATTATCACTAGCTGCGGAGATTTTCCTAATGTTTCCCTCATAGGAACTAAGGGGTGTATCAACTATAATCCTGTGCTTGCTTATCGTCAATTGGGATATGCAACAGATGGACCGCCAAAGGTTGAGGAGGTGTCTGAATCAGTGTATTTAGTTAAAGGAAGTGATCCTGTGATGTTGAAAAGAGTGACAAGTGCTTGGAAGGGAATTCACAAGAAGGATAGAAATGCTTTGGGCAAGAAGGTTCCTATTGCTAGGGTTCCTTACTTGGAATGGATTAGAGCGAGGGTTAATATTTTACGGTTACCATTTGCAAGGTCGGATCCTATATGTGAGCAACCTCCTACCGTTCTAAGTAACACGGTGCCTACCAAGATGTTCACCCAGGTTCATGTTGAGAACATTTAGCTACGTGCAAAAGACCGTAAGGCATGGATGAAACTTCATTGGGCAGATCAAGAAAGGTCCGACTTAGCTCGCAAACTCAAAGAAGCTCAAGGGGAAACTTCTGATGCAACCAGTTTTGGGAATAGGTCTCATGCTGAAATGGAAGAAGAATTGAGTAAGACCCAGTAAGAGTGTCGGAAGCTTCAGGCATCTGAGAATAGCTACAGAAAGAAGATTCAGAACTTGGAGAAACAACTCAAAGACAAAGATGCTCAGCTTAAGCAGGAAGTAGCCCAGAAGCTTGTCGCAGAAGATCGGTTCTAAGAAAGTAAAGTAGTCGCATCACAACTTTTGAAGGAGAAAGCCAGGCTCGAAGAGTACTGTCAGCATCTCGAAGCATGTTTTGTTCCGGAAATTTAGTTTTTGTTACTTACCTTTGGTGTATTTGGTCACCCCCCAGGATTGTTGGAAGGGACCATTTGTTTGTTTTTATTATTCAGTTTTTTTTGGACATGTATTTAGTTGTTTATCATTATACTCTTAAATGTCCGAAGTCACTCGAACATCGTTTCTTTTGTTTATAAATAATTGAAGTGTTCGTCTTATTGTCCTTTCTCCTTTGATTGTATGGTCGCACGCCGTGACTGATGAATAAAAGGACTCTTGAATACCTGGAAATGACAAACATATTATGCACATCATGCATTTCATAACATTACAGGTTATCTCAAGACGGTTTTCTTATTCTGCTTCTTTTCTTATTCAGAATTCAAGATGACTGCTCATCGGTGTTCCACCAGAAACAATTTGCCAAGACAGATGGAACAGGTTCAAGCTGAACTCACTGAAATGAGGGCCCAGATGGATACTCAGATGACTCAGTTCATGGAGGTCATCACCAATGTGAATCGCCGACAGCAAGAACTGGAGGCTATTGTTAACAACCAGTGCCGCTATCCAGGGGATGGTGGAAATCAAGGGCTCTATCAGGACATTTCTGTAGGATTGGGGGATGTGCAACAACAGCCTGCTGGAAATTTTCACGGGATTCCTGGAAACCCTTTTGTGCGCAATGTAGGGCAGTTTCCCGCATCTCCTGGACCTCATCTTGTGGGGAACAGAAGAGTTAATCAAGGCGGTGTAAGGAATTATTAGGAGCAGGATCATGAATTTGATCAGGATGAAGATCAGTTTTCTGTTCGGCATTCAGAGCCATAGGTTCAGATTGAGGATATGAAGTATCGGTTATTGGAAGAGCGTATGAAGGCTGTGGAAGGGCAAGGAGTCCTTGGTATGGATGCTAATGATATCGGGTTAGTGTCTGGGGTGAAAGTTCCTCCTAAGTTCAAGCCTCCTACATTTGAAAAATACAACGGAACGTCATGTCCTGTTACTCACGCAACTGCTTATTTCCAAAAGATATCGGTGCATACTGAGGATCAGGGGCTTTTGATTCATTTTTTCCAGGATAGTCTATCTGGGGCATCCTTGGAGTGGTACATGAAGTTGGAGAAAACCCATATTCGTTGCTGGAATGATCTTGCTCGGGATTTTGTCAAACATTATCAGTACAATGTGGATATGGCGCCTAATCGCACTCAGTTACAGAATATGTCACAGGGACCAAAAGAATCTTTCAAGGAATATGCTCAGAAGTGGCGTGAGTTGGTTGCGAGGGTTCAACCTCCACTCATGGAGAGAGAACTCATTGATATGTTTATGAGTACCCTGCAAGGGCCATTCTATGAGCACATGATAGGAAGTACCTCGGTAGGATTTGCAGACTTTGTTATGGCTGGTGAAAGAATTGAGGTAGGTTTGAAATTGGGGAAAATTCAGATTGGAGGTTCTAGTGGCTCATCAGGGGGCAGTAACAAACCATTCAACACTTACCCTAAGAAGAGGGAAGGCGACGCAAGCGCGGTTTATGCCCATAGAGGAAGAAGAGAGGATCGTCAGAACCAACAAATCAATGATGTTTCTATTCCTGTTAATGCACCTCCGCAGCAGAGACCGAATATAGTGCCTCAGCAACAAAGACAATAAGATACTCCTCGTCAGTATAATAATCAACAGCAGAGACAACCGAGAAAATTTGATCCCTTTCCAGTATCTCTTACTGAAGCACTCCATAATTTGCTCGATTTGAAGTTGATCAGTTTGAGAAATATGCCACCACCACCCGCAAGACTTCCTCTTAACTATGATGCTAACGCAAGATGTGAATTCCATTCAGGAAGAGTTGGACATTCTACTGACAATTGCTTTGCGTTTAAGTGCAAGGTACAAGACTTGTTGGATGCTAAGGTAATTTAGTTTACCCCACTGACTGGTCTGAATGTTACTCAGAACCCAATGCCTAGGCATGAAGAGGGTGTTGTCAATATGATTGATGATAATGGTGAAGTGTTGAATTTAATCATGGATGTGGAACAAGTAACTACTTCGTTGTGGTATGTTAAGAAGTATTTGCTTGACAATTCTATTTTTCCGGGTTGTACTTCAGAGTGTGCCAAGTGTAGAGAGCAACCGAATGGCTGTGATGATTTAAAAGCCGACATCCAATTGTTGATAAAGGAAGGTTCCCTACAGTTTGATAGGAAACCGAGCTACCGCAAAGTTACTGAAGAGGATGTTGCTGTGGTATCTATTCCTTACACCCCTGTGTGCATCCCTGCCCCATCTAGGGCACCCCCTTTGATGATTACGGTACCTGGTCCCATGCCGTATACCAGTGAAAAGGCCATTCCATGGTATTACGGCGCCGATGTTTATTGCCATGGGGTGAAGCAGGAGGTTAGTACCCGTGTGTCTGAGGAAGAACGCGCTGAATATAATGAAGAGGAAGTTCATAACTTTTATGGTATGGGTCGAATGACTAGAAGCGGGAGAGTGTTTGGTCCTTCCAATGTGCAAGATGCGGCAGATGATGCTACAAGAGAAAAAGGAAAACAACAAGCGATGATTGGTAATTCGGGGGTTACGCCAGCCAATGTGACTCAACTAATTCCAATACCAGAAGCTTCTTCAGTTCCCGATGAGGTGGAAGAGTTAATGCAAATTATCAGAAAGAGTGATTATAGCATAATTGATCATCTGAGCCATACTCCTTCCAAGATGTCTATCTTGTCTCTTTTGATTTATTTAGAAACTCACAGAAATGCTTTGATGAAGTTGTTAAAGAATGCGTTCGTTCCACATGAGATAACAATCAATCAGTTTGAGAATGTTTGTGCTAACATATCTGCCGGGAACGGTTTGGGCTTCACAGATTTTGATCTTCCTCCGGAGGGACCAGACCATAACAAAGTGTTGCATATTTCAATGGATTGTAGGGGAACTACTTTATCCCGAGTTTTGGTGGACATAGGGTCGTCTTTAAATGTATTGCCTAAGTTAGCGTTGGTGAAGATTGATTATTCTGGACTGGAGTTGCGCCCTAGCGATTTGACGGTGAAGGTGTTTGATGGGTCTCGAAGGTCAGTGTTTGGGGAGGTGGAGCTACCAATCAAGGTTGGTCCTTGCACCTTCACGGCTAAATTTTTTGTGATGGATATACAGCCAGCGTATTATTGTTTGTTGGGGAGGTCGTGGATTCATAAATCAAGGGCAGTCACTTCTACTCTTCATCAAAAACTCAAGTATCCTGCAGAGGGAAAGATAATAATTATGTGCGGCAAGGAATAGTACATTGTGAGTCATTTGACATCATTCCGCTATGTTGAAGTTGAAGGCGAGATACATGAGACTCCGTTTCAGGCGTTTGAGATAGTTCATGCTGTTAATTTTCCTCCTCCAGAGCAGAAAAGGAAACGGAAACTGTTATGTCTTCCCTCAAGGATGCAAGAGCTGTGATGGAAGGTGGTAACCCTGATGGTTGGGGTCAAGTGCTAGACGTTACTCTAAAGTTTGATAAATTTGGTCTTGGTTTTAACCTGGGTCAGCAGAGTGCAACTCCCAGAGCATCTAGTTTATCTACTCCTGTGAAGTTTTCCCGCCTGTGTGCTACTCAAGAAGGACACGCCAATGCAGTTGGCGACGATGGGGCTGATGGCTACAGTATTGAAGATCAGATTCGTCCGAGTATTCCAGGTCAGACACTCAACAATTGGACTTTTGTGAATTTTATCCAAGTTTCAAGCGCTGAGGAGTAATTTTCGTGTTTCTTTTATTATCATATCATAATTCCTACACTCTGCCCAAGGCACAGTGAATCATCTGTGTAGGGCCACCATGTTTATTTTCAAGTTTATCATGAAATAAAGGACATTTTTGCATTCAAAATTTTGTTTCATTTCCTTTTTTATTTTATTTAAATGGAAATGTTTCTCTTTTCACACAGTGTCACTAAAAAACGCCAAAATGTCATTCATGCAGATGCACTTCCACCACCGATCATATTGATAACGACTCTGATATGGATCATTATGACTTTGATACTCCTATTTATCAAGCTGAAGAAGAAGCATATGAGGATTGTGATCTTCCTGAGGATTTAGCAAGATTGTTAAAACAAGAGGATAAGGTTATCCAGCCGAATCAGGATTCGATTGAGGTGGTGAATATTGGCACATAAGAGGTAAGAAGAGAAGTCAAGATAGGGGCAGATATCGAAGAAAGTATAAAGGTCGGATTGATTGAGCTACTCTGTGAGTATTCAGATATCTTCGCTTGGTCTTATGAGGATATTCCTGGGTTGGATACAGACATAGTGGTGCATCGACTACCGCTCAAAGAAGGTTATTCCCCTGTCAAGCAAAAGCTATGAAGAACTCATCCTGAGATGTCCAAGAAGATCAAAGAGGAGGTCCAGAAGCAGTTGGACGCGAATTTCTTAAAGGTCGTCAATTATTCGCCATGGATTGCAAATATTATTCCTGTGCCCAAGAAGGATGGTAAGGTCAAGATGTGTGTGGATTATAAGGATTTGAACAGGGCCATCCCTAAAGATGATTTCCCTCTTCTGCATATTAATGTGTTGGTCGATAATACTGCTCATTCCAAAGTGTTTTTGTTCATGGATGGTTTTTCGGGTTACAATCAAATTAAGATGGCTCCGGAGGATATGGAGAAGACAACATTCATCACGCCTTGGGGAAATTTCGGTTATAAAGTGATGTCGTTTGGTTTGAAAAATGTCGGGGCAACATATCAGCGCGCCATGGTCACTCTCTTTCATGATTTGATTCACAAAGAGATTGAGGTATATGTGGACGATATGATTGCTAAGTCTGAAAAGGAAGAGGAACATCTTGTTCATCTGGAAAAATTGTTCGAGAGACTGAGGCAGTTCTTGCTGAGGTTGAATCCGAATAAGTGCACCTTCGGGGTGAGATCTGGCAAGCTGTTGGGTTTTATTGTAAGTGAAAAAGGTATCGAGGTGGACCCGGCCAAGGTAAAAGCGATACAGGAAATGCCTGAGCCAAGGACAGAGAAGGAAGTACGTGGTTTCTTGGGAAGGTTAAACTACATTTCTAGATTTATTTCTCATCTCACAGCCACCTGTGAACCTTTGTTCAAGTTATTGAAGAAAAGTCAGACAATGAAATGGAATGAGGATTTTCAGAAGGCCTTTGACAAAATAAAGGAGTATTTGTAGGAACCTCTGATACTCATGCCGCCAGTGGAAGGAAGGCCACTAATCATGTATTTAACTGTGTTGGAAAGCTCAATAGGTTATGTCCTCGGTCAACACGACGAGACATGGAAGAAAGAGAAGGCTATTTACTACTTGAGTAAGAAGTTTACCAAATGTGAGTCGAGGTACTCATTTCTGGAAAAGACTTGTTGTGTGTTGTACCCCAAAATTTGCCCCCCCATATTCTTCAAGAAATTGCCAAGCCAAGTCACAAAATTCCCCCCAAGGGTTGTGCAGTCCAACTGTCTCCTATACAGTCAAAACTAGGGTTTGTGTTCTGATCAAGAGAATGAAGTTTTCAAAGGCCCAATCAAGTCTCACATGCCTACAAATGTGGTCAAGTATCCTCATATCAAGTTTCAAGGCATTCAGCTTAAAATTGCACAGTCAAAACCCTAAATTGCACTACAGTCAACTGTAGGGGCAAAATGGTCATTTGACAGTCAAAAGTTCAAATTTTTGGTCAACATATCATTTTGAAGCCACAAACATCATTTGATCAATGCTTGATCATGATTCTCAAAATTTGGCTCAGAAATCATCAAAGATGCAAAAGTTACTATATTTGGACAGCTGAAAAAGTCAACTGAAATTGACCAGGGCATAACTTTCACATGGATTATCAGAAAAATTCCATCCAAAGCTCATTTTGAAGAGAAAGACATTTCCTACAACTCATCTTCATATTCCAAGTCCAAGAAATGCTCTCACAAAAAGTTATCAATTTCAACATTATAGGTCATTTTCAAAAGTCAACAAAAAGGGACTTTAAGTAAAAGGCCATAACTTGAGATTGGTAAATCAAAATGACATGGGACCAAAGGCATTGGTTAAAGGACTCAAAGACCTTGCCAAAATGTCCAAGAACATGTGAAACGCTTAAAAATTGAGCAAGTTATGCCTTGTGGAAGTTGGGAAATTTTTGGGAATTTTGAAAAGTCAACTTTACTTCAAATGACCTAAATTTGCTAATGGGCCCATTTTTCTTCCATGATTCATCATTCCAAGCCTATGCACGACCACTTGGCCCAAAGGGAAGTATTTTCTCATTTTTTATTTATTTATTTGAATTATTATTTATATTAATTCATTTAAATTATTTAAATACATGAAAAATATAAAACTTGACCTAAAAAATCTTTTTGTACACATTCTAGACTCAATATTTCGTGAATAGGCTAAATATGGCAAGATTTGGTTGATTTGAGCATGATTGAACAAAAATGCACATGAAAAAGATTCAAAAAGATCTTGGAAAATCAATTATCAAAAATCATTATGGCAAGAGATTTGATGGAGTTTTGTTGACCTAATTCATTCACTACAAAGGCCTGAACCAAAACCTAATCCTTGGACACTCCAAGCTGCGCCCAAAGACCCTTGCCAAACTTGAAAATTTCACTTAAGAACTCAATTCTGAAAACGTGGTTAGAGGTCGATTCAAACCCTACAATTCATTCCATTGGCTTCCTCGAGTCTCCTTGATCATACTCCAATCAAAAACAACAACAAAAGCTCCAAGAATCGGTAATAAGGACACCTCCTGTACAGAGAAAAAGTCACCATCGTGCTTTGCATTCTAGACATTTTCATAGCATTCTAATCATGTATTTGTATTCCTCATAATGTTCTAAAGCTAACCCATACCTTTAATTTGATTATTATGCGTTATAGGCAATTTCGCCATTGTTAAAATTTAGGGTTTGCAGAACTTCTGAATAGGGGTTTTCAGACCAAGCGAAATCAGGCCACCTCAATACCATGGTTGGATTCAGTGCATAGAGACGAAGAAGATTCAACCCTCGCGCTCAATTTATGAGCGCTTGAGAGCTATTCGCTATTTTTCAATAGCCGGCCTAATGAAACGCATGAAAAACGTTGCCTTTGAGTTTTGTTTTGCAGGGAGGATGAGGAAGAAGAAGCCGTGTCAAAACGTGATAGGCACATTTGAATTCTCGCGCGCTAATCCACTAATGCTTTGTTTTGTCCTTATAATATTTATTGATTATTTATATATCAAACGCGCTAAGTTGGCTCAGCTGGCAAAGGATGGTGATTGCAACATTCAAGACCTGGGTTCGAATCCCAGGTCTTCAATATTCCCATTTATTTTTCTTCAATAAACGTTCACATGCAGTGCTGAAGGGAGGAACCACGCTACACCTCCAGATCTAAGCATACACGCGTCCATCCAATCCAGATCAAAGGCGTGGATTCAAAGAGTAGGCTATGCCCAGGTCAACGCGCTAATACACAAGCTAAAAAGGTCAAACAAATTGCAAGCTTATTGGGCCATTTGCTGGGACAACACCTCCTAATTGGGACTGAAACCCCCTGGGTTTGCCTTCTCTATTCTTTTATATTGTTATTTTTTATTGTTATTTTCTTTATGGTTTATTTAATTAATTAATTCTTTTTTTCTATAAAAATATAAAAAACATCATAAAAATCAGAAAAAAGAGAAAAAATATAATATTTATTTATTGTAATTATTTTCTTGTAAATAAATTAACATGTAATTATTTAGTTTTAATTAGGATTTTTGCAAGTTTAATTCTTTTTAATAAATCTAAAAAAGGATAGAATTAGGTTTAATTAACAATTTCCATTCCTTTTAATTTTTCCTTTTTATCATAATATTATTATTTATTTATTTTCATAATTAAATTGTATATAAATAATTTAGGTTTAAATTAGGTTAAAAATTCAATATTTTTCTTAATAACTTAAAAATAATTAGAATTAGGTTTAACATTTCATTTTAATTTTAATTAATTCTTTTTTCTCCTTAAATCCTAAAAAACACAAAATACCAAAAACATTTGACTTTAATTTTAATTCCTCATTAACTTTATATTTTTTGCAAAAGGGTCCAACGCCCATGTTCGTAATTTATTTAATTTCGCGAATTTATTTTATGTCGTTTATTATAATTATGTATCTCTCCCGAAGCATTGTAACATTTAACTTTTCACACCGTTATTTTCTTTATTTATATTCCGTCAAATCGGGTCCGGTTTAATTTTGGCGATGTGGACCCGCGCCATTTGTAATAGTTTAGATTTATCTTCCTCGCAAATATTAACTGTTAAACAAAGCATGAAAGAATGTATGGACTTAAAATAAAATCAAGCGTAGATCACAATGAACTTGACCAAAGACAAATGCAAATGAAAACGACACACGAATCGCACACACCACCCCTAGGGTACGCCTCACTGTTGCCTTCGAAAGGTGATCGTCGAGTAGAGGATGTCTTAGTAAGTCCTCATGATCCGGGAACCTGGCATGAGGGTAGCTTCTAAGGTGTCTTCCCATTGCTCTGGTGATCACCATGTCCCTACAAACTCGAATTGACCCGAACACCTCCAACGGTAGTGCTACCTACCTCTCAATGGTAGGATGGCACTACTTTAAAGGACATTTACCCAGACGAATTCCTTAGGGTAGGTAGGTTCTCGTAGATACTTGCTCTCTTCAAAAACAAAACAAATAATACTTTTCACCAACACATTTTCAAAAGCTTTCAAAGCAAATTTTTCAAACACTCTGACGTACGAGTCGAACTGAAATTTTTCAAAGAAACTTTTTAAAACCCACATTGAAAAGCAAGCAAATATTTTGAAAACACAAGTGAGCAAGTATCTAAGAGCCCATGGATAACCATGGATAGAAAGGGTGCTAGCACCTTCCCTTTCTATAACCTACCTCCCGAACCGAGAACTAATCTCTTTAAGGAATTTTTATGTGCTTTTGTCCTTTCCATTTGGAGAAAATAAAAGACGGTGGCGACTCTTGCTTCCGCGACATTTCGCGAACCAGCGTTAAACAGTCAGTTCCAGATCCACCGATCACAGAACTGGCGACTCTGCTGGGGAGTAAACTTAAAGTGGGGTGTACCTTAGGGCTAGCTTATAACTATGTTTTCAATTGTTTTCCTTGTGTGCTTTAAATTGTGGGTTGCTTGGGAGTTCCATAGATCCTAAACCCGGATCTGGGGGATACCTTTCTTAGAAAGTAGCAACAAGGCTGTGAGGGAACTGTGCGGGGTATACCGACATGGTTGAAACAGTCTGCTACGTTGATGTGGCACTTTGGTGTGTACCGGTAACCCTTGAGTTCAGTCAAGGAGAGTACGGGGCCTCCGCGTGGTGTCATGAAGCATCAACAGACCTTAGGAACCTTAATTGAACTATCTTGGCCTCTTAAGGGTAGTGAGATAACTGACTTTGGTGCAGTCCGAGGTTGGTTGATGCTCGATACTACGCTCAATTGAGGGTTGCTTTCCTGGAATATTTCGGTCGCCAGTTCAGTGGCTAAATCGAAACGATGAACAATGAAAGCAATCCCGTGATATTGGGAACCTTAGAACCCGGTTACTTTGATTAGGACAGGTTGAACCCACCAACTTCAAGAGGGTACTACCCAGACCCCATGCTGGCCTTAAACCTTAAGGGCTTGTCTTGTGTGCCTTGTGTGCCTTACATGTTTGTCTTTGTAAATATCTGTGGTGTGTTTAATCATAGCATCATGACATCATCCAGCATCATATGCATTGACTAACCATTTCAGGGGTTCGAATTTTCATCTTTGTTCTTGTTTTGTAGGATATGGAGACTGTTCGTAGAAAGACAATTCAAGTCAGTCTTGTAAGGGTACCTCCTCAGCTTAAGGAGTTTATATCCAGGATTCCCGAGAACTCTTCATTCAGTGAAAGACATGGAAGCCTCATCAGCTTGGTCAACACCAACATTGAGGAAGATATGATTAAGGTCTTGTTCCAGTTCTTTGACCCTCTGCATCATTGTTTTACCTTCTTGGACTATCAGTTGGTACCTACATTGGAGGAGTTCTCCCGGCTCCTGAAGATCCCTATCCTTGATCAGTTACCCTTCAACGGTACAGAAAAGGAACCTAAGCTTGAAGAGATTGCTAAAGCCTTGCACCTACAGTCATCTGACCTCAAGGGACATTGGGAAATTAGAAGTGGCATCAAAGGGTCTTGGCCAGGTTTCTTTTTGAAAAGGCCCTTGAATGTTGGAATTCCCTTGACTTGCAAGCTTTTGAAGAGGTTGTGGCCCTCCTTGTTTATGGTTTGGTGTTGTTCCCTAACCCAGATCAGCTCATTGATATCAGTGCCGTTCAGATCTTTATGTCCAGGAATCCCATACCTACGTTGCTGGGGGACATCCTTCACTCATGTTACACTCGAACCATGAGAAAAAGAGGTGTCCTTATGTGTTGCACTCCTCTCCTGGGAAGGTGGTTTATTTCGCACCTTCCACAATCAGTCCTGAAGAATGAGCGGGGTTTGAGATGGTCACAACGGTTGATGACTCTTACACATGCAGACATACATTGGTGTCCTAGGTCCAGAGGAGATGTCACTATCATTGATCATTGCGGGGAGTACCCTAATGTTCCTTTACTTGGAATCAGAGGAGGTATTACTTATAGCCCATGCCTGGCTTGGAGACAATTTGGTTATGCTCGGAGGGATGGTCCTCATGACATGTTAATTCCTGACATAGTTTTTGACTTCGACAACGATACTCAAGGACTTCGCCAGAGATTTATCAGAGCTTGGAGGATGCCCAGTAGGATAGACAGCAAGACACTGGGGCACAGGAACTCCATCCCTTTGGAGCCTTATCTCAAATGGGTACGCACCCGCTCCCAGAAGTTAGTGATGCCTTATCCTCACATGCTTCCAGTAATCAAAGAGCCTGTCTTGGAAGGGGAAGTGTCCTACACTATTCAGCACCCTGATATGCCCACATCCTGGGAAGAGATGCAGAAGAGCTGGATCCAGCTTAAGGAAGAAAGGAGCTCTCTTGAGACTAGTCTGCATGCCAGCGAAAAGAAGGTCTTGGAGCTCACTCGCCTGTTGCATGAGGAGAGGAACCTCAACACCTACATAGCTCCGAAGAGGATGCGCAGTGTATTTTGGGATTGATTTGATTTTTGTACTTTTGCCCATGGGGCTCTGATGTATTAAACAATGATTTCTTTAATGATAACGTGTGTTCCTTTTTGTCTACAACAAATTTGAACTTTCGAACCCTTGAATGCATTGCATACGCATTTCATACATCATAGCAGGTTTTTCCCCTTTTCAGGTTGCTTACAGTTCTTCGCTGTTTATTTCAGCATCATGAATCCCGAATCTGCATCAACCGAGACATCAATCAAGGCTCTCCAGGTGCAGAATGCACAATTCCAAGAACTAATCAAGGGTCTGGCTAGAGGCCAAGAAGAACTGAAGGCTATGCTCCTGAAGAAGGAGAAGAAGAAGAAGAGAAGAACTGTTCTGTTCAACTCGGGCCGAAGGTTTGGCAATACTCTGCAGCATGAAGAGGCTGGTTCTTCTGTTGGCAAGAGTCCTTCTCAGGCAGAAGTAAAGGTTCCTAGTCCGGTCGTCTCCGACAACGAGACAGATTTTGATGAAGAGCAGTACCCTCCTGCAGATGACAGGTACAAACAACTGGAGGACAGGTTGAAGGCTATGGAGGTTCAACAGACACCTGGGCTGGATTTCGGAGATCTGGGTTTGTCAACTGGTGTGATTATCCCCCACAAGTTCAAAGCACCATCCTTCTCCAAATATGACGGGGCGTCTTGTCCCAAGCTGCATCTGAGGTCCTATGTTCGGAAAATTCAGCTGTACTCTGCGGACAAGAATTTATGGATCCACTTCTTCCAGGAGAGTCTTTCAGGGACTCATCTCGAATGGTTCTATCAGCTGGATGGGACCAAAGTTCGTAACTGGGAGGAGTTGGCTACTGCTTTCTACAAGCAGTATCAATATAATGCCGACCTTGCCCCCACACGTACCCAACTCCAGGGTATGGCGTTAGGTGCAAGCGAAGGTTTTAAGGAGTACGCTCAGAAGTGGAGAGACCTGGCTGGCAGGGTGCAGCCACCATTGACTGATCGGGAGCTGGTAGACATGTTCTTGGGGACCCTATCTGGGCCATTTTTCAACCACCTCATTGGGAATTCTTCTGCTGGTTTCACTGATTTGATCTTGACTGGAGAGAGGATTGAAGCTGGATTAAAGTCTGGGAAGATTGCAAAGGGTGCGTCATCTAGTTCGGACAAGAAACCATTTAAGAAGGAGTCTAGTGCCGTGTATGGTTCTAGGAGATCAGAGAGACCTGAGCACCGCCAATCTGTCAGCACGGTGATGATTGCTAAGCCTGCTGCCGCTCCTCGGCCAAACAATTCTCAAAGGGCTGAAAGACCCCGGAGGGAATTTACCCGGTTAAACATGACCCTATCGCAGATCCTGCCACAGTTGCTTGCAACCAATTTGGTGACTGTCAGGGAGGCTCCAAAGTTCCCAAATACAACATCTCCCAAGTACAACCCGAATGCTCGTTGTGCTTATCATTCAGAAAGCCCGGGGCACTCTACTGATGACTGTTGGGCACTAAAGAACAAGCTGCAGGACCTCATTGATGCTAAGGAGGTACAGTTTGAGGCGTCTGACAAGCCTAATATGGTGACAGCTCCCCTGCCTGCTCATGGGATAAATGCTATTGGAGATGAAGAGGAAGTTGACGAAGCTGAGTTTGATAGCTGGATCTACCCGGCAACTGACGGTGGACTCAACAATTGGAGCGCAAAGGACAATCTCCCTGTTTCTTTTGTTACTAAGTAATGAATTCCTATGTTTTGTTATTTTGTAATAAACAATGATAAACTCTATGGCCCGGTGTCTTACCCGAGGCACCGTGGTTCTATTTGTGAGGGCATACAAATTGTCATTTCATATATCATGAATGAAAATCTTGGACGTATTTTTCGCATTGCAAATATTGTGTTCCTTTTCTGTCTTTCTTTTCCTTTACATAATTTTCAAAACAGCTGTATTTACACACACACTCACTCATACAGGTTCTAATCCACTCTGGATCTCACTGATAACAACTCTGCTACTGCCAATTATGACTTCGAAAATCCGATCAACTTAGCCGAAGACGAAGGTGAAGATGATTGCGAAGTGCCTGGCGAGCTTGCAAGACTGTTACTTCAGGAAGAGAGGGCAATTCAACCCCATGAAGAGCCAGTGGAAACCATAAACCTGGGTACTGAAGCAGACAGGAGAGAGGTAAAGATTGGTGCCAACCTAGAGCTCAGCGTGAAGCAACGGTTAACCAAGATGCTGCATGACTATATGGAGATCTTTTCCTGGTCCTACGAAGACATGCCCGGGTTGGATACCGATATTGTGGTCCATCATTTGCCGACTAAGAAAGACTGCCCTCCAGTTAAACAAAAGGTCCGTCGGATGCGTCCAGAGATGTCTGAGAAGATTAAAGCCGAGGTCATGAAACAGTTTGATGCCGGGTTCCTTGCAGTGAATTCTTACCCTCAGTGGGTTGCTAACGTGGTGCCGGTACCTAAGAAGGACGGTAAGGTCAGGATGTGTGTTGACTACAGGGATCTGAACAGGGCCAGCCCCAAGGATGACTTCCCCTTACCTCACATTGATGTCCTTGTTGATAATACGACTCAGCACAAAGTGTTCTCTTTCATGGATGGCTTTTCAGGCTACAATCAGATCAAGATGGCACCTGAAGACATGGAAAAGACTACATTCGTTACTCAGTGGGGCACCTTCTGTTACAAGGTCATGCCGTTCGGATTAAAGAATGCTGGGGCAACCTACCAACGTGCCATGGTTGCCTTATTCCATGACATGATCCATCATGAGATAGAAGTGTATGTGGACGACATGATCGTTAGGTCCCAGACTGAGGAAGAGCACCTAGATCATCTGCAGAAGTTGTTCGACCGGTTGAAACTGTACAAGCTGAGATTGAACCCTAACAAGTGCACCTTCGGGGTAAGATCTGGGAAGTTGCTAGGCTTCGTGGTCAGTGATAAAGGTATTCAAGTGGACCCTGCTAAGGTCAAAGCTATTCAAGAGATGCCAGTTCCTAAGACAGAGAAGGAAGTCAGAGGCTTTTTAGGACGCCTAAATTACATCGCTCGATTCATATCTCATCTGACTGCTACCTGTGAGCCAATCTTCAAGCTGCTGAAGAAAGATCAGGTAGTACGTTGGAACGATGAATGTCAGGCTTCTTTCGACAAAATCAAAGAGTATCTCCAGGAACCACCCATCCTTATGCCACCGGTTGAAGGGAGACCTCTGATACTATACCTGACAGTGCTCGACAATTCAATGGGGTGTGTGCTGGGGCAGCATGACGAGTCTGGCCGAAAAGAGCATGCCATTTATTACCTTAGCAAAAAGTTTACCGACTGTGAGACCCGATACTCACTGCTTGAGAAAACTTGCTGCGCTTTGGTATGGGCTGCTCGCCGGCTGAGACAGTATATGCTGACTCACACTACCTTGTTGATCTCAAAGATGGATCCGATAAAGTATATATTCGAAAAGCCTGCTCTGTCTGGGAGAATTGCAAGATGGCAAATGATCTTGACGGAATACGACATTCAGTACACAACCCAGAAAGCCATCAAGGGAAGTGTATTGGCAGACCACTTAGCTCATCAAGCTGTAGATGACTACCAATCAATGAACTTCGAGTTTCCGGACGAAAGCATCATGATAGTAACAGATTATGAAGTGCCTGGACCGGATGAAGGACCTGAACCAGGATCCCGATGGTCTATGCACTTTGACGGAGCCTCCAATGCTTTGGGAAACGGTATCGGCGCCATAATCATATCTCCACAAGGTACTCATACTCCACTCACTGCCCGGCTATGTTTCAACTGTACCAACAACATGGCGGAGTATGAGGCGTGTATCATGGGTCTTCAAGCTGCGATCGACCTAAGGATCAAATTTCTAAGTGTTTTCGGAGACTCCGCTCTGGTGATCAATCAGATCAACGGAGAGTGGGATACGAAACATCCAAACTTGATTCCTTACAAAGAATGTGTGTTGACCCTGATTCCCCACTTCACAGAGATAACCTTTGAGCACTTTCCAAGAGAAGAGAATCAGTTAGCGGACGCGTTAGCTACAATGTCTTCAATGTTCAAGGTCAAATGGGATAATGAAGCTCCCCGGATCATCATCTGGAAACTGGACGAACCGGCATACTGTTGTGACCTCGAAACTGAATTGGTGACTGAGAAGCCTTGGTACCATGAAGTGAAGAGATATCTGGAAACTCAGGAATACCCTGAAGGGGCATCTGTCAATGATAAGAAATTTCTGAGGAGGTTCGCAGCAAAGTTCTTCCTAAGCAACGGCATCTTGTACAAGAGAAACCATGATTCAACCTTACTGCGCTGTGTGGATAAAATTGAAGCAGAAAGGATCATGGAAGAACTACATGAAGGGACCTTTGGTACACATTCCAGTGGGCATACTATGGCTAAGAAAATCCTACGGGCAGGATATTACTGGTCCACAATGGAAGCTGACTGCTACCAACACTCCAGGACATGCCACAAGTGCCAGATCTATGCAGACAAGGTGCATGTTCCCCCGGTTCCCCTGAACGTTCTAACTGCGCCTTGGCCGTTTGCAATGTGGGGCATAGACATGATCGGTGAGATAAAACCTACAGCATCTAATGGACATCGCTTCATCCTAGTGGCGATCGATTATTTTACAAAGTGGGTTGAGGCAGCATCCTATGCTACGGTAACCAAGACTGTTGTGGCACGGTTTATTCGGCACAACCTGATCTGTCGGTACGGCGTCCCTGAGCGGATTATTACAGACAACGGTACCAATCTAAACAACAAGATGATCGCTGAGCTCTGCGAACAGTTCAAGATACAGCACCACAATTCTTCTCCTTACAGACCGAAGATGAATGGGGCTGTAGAAGCAGCTAACAAGAACATCAAGAAGATCGTGCAGAAAATGACAGTGACCTATAAAGATTGGCACGAGATGTTACCGTTCGCTCTACATGGGTACCGTACCTCAGCTAGGACATCAACCGGGGCAACTCCTTTCTCTCTGGTTTATGGCATGGAGGCAGTCTTGCCAATCGAAGTACAAATTCCCTCTCTCCGGATAATGAAGGATGCAAATCTGAACGAAGATGATTGGATCCAGACACGACTTGATCAACTCAACCTCATAGACGAAAAGAGACTTGCTGCTATCTGTCATGGTCAGACGTATCAAAAACGAATGATCAGGGCATTTAACAAAAAGGTCAGACCACAGGAATATCAAGTTGGGGATCTGGTAATCAAGAGAATCATCCTTCCTCAGAGTGATCCAAGGGGCAAATGGACCCCTACATACGAAGGGCCATTTGTGGTTAAGCATGTGTTCTCAGGAGGAGCAATGATATTAACCAACATGGATGGTGACGACCTTCCTCACCCCGCCAATGCAGACATAGTTAAAAAATACTACGCATGAAAAAAGACCCGCTAGGCTGACATGCCTAGGCAAAAATTAGGGCTTCCCGTCGAACCAAAAGGGTTCGGGCAAAATGAAGGGATGAAAATGAAAAATCTGTACACCCGGCAAGTCGAAAACCTGAAAAGGCGGCTTGGGCAAAAATGGGTATCCCGGTGGACTGAAAACCCGAAAGGGCGGTCCAGGCAAAAATTAGGGATGAAGCGTAATACTATGTCTCATTGATCACTTTGCATCCAGAATCCGGTATCTGCATCAGGTTCAGACGGCATCGATCAGTCGGCTTCACCTTCAACCAAGGTCATCAAGTGATGAGACGCTCAAAGTTATAAAGACAATAGCAGAGTTGAAACCCAGTGGATCATTCATATTTCACACAGCTGTTTTATTTTCTGTTGTACAAAGTTTGTATAAACTCTCTTGTTCGGCGGCGTTCCTCTTACTAGGACGTCAGCCTCTTGTACACAAAACGCCTATTTTCAGGCCATTCAAAATCAATACAAATATATTTTCAGTTAAAACGTGCCAAGTGTTTTTCTTTTTCTGTTTTGTTTTGCGAAGAACGTCCAAGGTTCAATTTGTGATATATGCATTGACAATAATTTGATAACTCATAAATATTTGCATACGAAACAAAGGAATTAATTGCAGGTGACACTAGAAACAGGGGCAATAAAAGAGTTGTCTGAACAATCCAATTGTTCTATCCTCTAAGGTACCAAGATAGGTTCAACTAAAGAACACGACCAAGTACATCTTAATTCCCCAGAGAGTGGTTCAGCAAAACAGTACACTCTTCTCCAAGCAAAATTATCAAATATCAAGGAAATTGAGTATTCTCCCGTAGATCTCAATACTTCCCCAGCAGCAGCATATATATGTTCTTAACAAGCATCCCCGGCAGTCTTGGCCTAAAGATTGTTCCCCGGCAGTATGTCAAATATCCAAAGGAATCACTTCCCCCAGCATATCAAAACTTCCCCAGGAGAGTCCGATCCAGTTCCCCAGGAAAGTTGGAAGTCATCTCCCCAAGCAAGTAAGCTTATCCCCAGCAGATTCTGGAAGCTTATCCTCGCAGAGCACGAACGCGTCGTCCGACTTTATTTAAAGAGTTATTTCCTTAACAGGATATAACTGGGTTATCCTCAGCCAAAAGCCACGGAAAGAGCGTCCTCGACGAAGTCTCCTTATCCCCAGCGAAGTCCATCAACACTTCCAATACAACAAAGACATCCTCAGCAAACTATTATCAACGATTCAGCAAGGCGTCCCTATCCCCACAGAGTATCGCTTCCCAGCATGATCATTAGAGTATCTTTTCTCCCCGCAGAATCTTCCATTTGCCAAGTTTATTCCGCAACGGAGTCATCTTCTCCTACCGGTATACTTGCAGTTATCATCCCCAGCGGAAGTAAAAGCTTATTCTCCAACATCAAGCCCAGGATATGACTTTCCGGCACCCGTCAAGGATCTACTTTCCTAGACGAAAACATTCATAAAACATCACATACATCATTATAGCATGCATAGACGCATCATATCATACAAATCTCATTTATATTGAGAACATCATGGCTTAATCCATATCATGCATTGCATATGACTGACCTTTACCTTTCAGGAAAGACGCCGTTAAAATTCTCAAACATATTTCAAGGCCTTCTCTAGTCCAGCTAAATCGACTCCCAACAGATTTTTCTGATAAAGACTCAGTAGAAGCTATCCCAGATGGTCCCCTCTCCGGCAAGTGCGTGAGGTGGTAATTCCTTCTTCAGATGTTTCCCTCTCCGACGATGAGTGTGAGGTGATAATCTCTTATGGTCCCCTCTCCGGCAAGTGCGTGAGGTGGTAATTCCTTTTTCAGATGTTTCCCTCTCCGACGATGAGTGTGAGGTGATAGTCTCCTATGGTTCCCTCTCCGACGGTGTGTGAGGTGGTAAGTCCTTTTCAGATGTTTCCCTCTCCGACGATGAGTGTGAGGTGATAGTCTCTTATGGTCCCCTCTCCGGCAAGTGCGTGAGGTGGTAATTCCTTTTTCAAGATGTTTCCCTCTCCGATGATGAGTGTGAGGTGATAATCTCTTATGGTCCCCTCTCCGGCAAGTGCGTGAGGTGGTAATTCCTTCTTCAGATGTTTCCCTCTCCGACGATGAGTGTGAGGTGATAATCTCCTATGATTCCCCTCTCCGGCAAGTGCGTGAGGTGGTAATTCCTTTTTCAGATGTTTCCCTCTCCGACGATGAGTGTGAGGTGATAGTCTCCTATGGTCCCCTCTCCGACAAGTGCGTGAGGTGGTAATTCCTTCTTCAAGATGTTTCCCTCTCCGACGATGAGTGTGAGGTGATAGTCTCCTATGGTCCCCTCTCCGACAAGTGCGTGAGGTGGTAATTCCTTCTTCAGATGTTTCCCTCTCCGACGATGAGTGTGAGGTGATAGTCTCTTATGGTTCCCTCTCCGACGGTGTGTGAGGTGGCAATTCCTTTTCCTATGATTCCCTCTCCGACGGCGAGTGAGGTGATTCCCCTTCAGATTATAATGGTCTATGGTTCCCGTTCCGATATGGCAAAGATGGTAATTCCCGCCAAGATTTTTCTCAACGAGCGTTGTGGAAGTTAAAGTCACCCAAGGTTCTCTTACCATTCACGCTAAGGTAGCGACCATCCCTGGTTCATTCATCAGCGTTTGAAGCTCCAGACTCAGCTCCTGTAACCAGTCAGGGCATATCTATACCAAGCATCTAAAAATCAGCTCCTGCAACGTGTCAGGTACTCATTTGTTTCTTTTGCAGGTATGCAGGTTCTCGCTAAGGAATCTCCTACGCGATCAACATCCAGATGGCATCTATAAGCCCATCATCCTATCCAGCAACCTCCCAATGGCATCTATAAGCCCATTCCCCCATCACACTGCTAACATGTGAGCGCAAATTTCTGGGCACTCTAGTGTCCAATCATCTTCTACCCTCGGATTACGAAAGGCACGTCAGCCAATCTGCATCCTCAGGTCTAAGAAGATTGAACAGGGGCAACTTTTGTACCCCAAAATTTGCCCCCCCATATTCTTCAAGAAATTGCCAAGCCAAGTCACAAAATTCCCCCCAAGGGTTGTGCAGTCCAACTGTCTCCTATACAGTCAAAACTAGGGTTTGTGTTCTGATCAAGAGAATGAAGTTTTAAAAGGCCCAATCAAGTCTCACATGCCTACAAATGTGGTCAAGTATCCTCATATCAAGTTTCAAGGCATTCAGCTCAAAATTGCACAGTCAAAACCCTAAATTGCACTACAGTCAACTGTAGGGGCAAAATGGTCATTTGACAGTCAAAAGTTCAAATTTTTGGTCAACATATCATTTTGAAGCCACAAACATCATTTGATCAATGCTTGATCATGATTCTCAAAATTTGGCTCAGAAATCATCAAAGATGCAAAAGTTACTATATTTGGACAGTTGAAAAAGTCAACTGAAATTGACCAGGGCATAACTTTCACATGGATTATCATAAAAATTCCATCCAAAGCTCATTTTTAAGAGAAAGACATTTCCTACAACTCATCTTCATATTCCAAGTCCAAGAAATGCTCTCACAAAAAGTTATCAATTTCAACATTATAGGTCATTTTCAAAAGTCAACAAAAAGGGACTTTAAGTCAAAGGCAATAACTTGAGATTGGTAAATCAAAATGACATGGGACCAAAGGCATTGGTTAAAGGACTCAAAGACCTTTACAAAATGTCCAAGAACATGTGAAAAGCTTAAAAATTGAGCAAGTTATGCCTTGTGGAAGTTGGGAAAGTTTTGGGAATTTTGAAAAGTCAACTTTACTTCAAATGACCTAAATTTGCTAATGGGCCCATTTTTCTTCCATGATTCATCATTCCAAGCCTATGCACGACCACTTGGCCCAAAGGGAAGTATTTTCTCATTTTTTATTTATTTATTTGAATTATTATTTATATTAATTCATTTAAATTATTTAAATACATGAAAAATATAAAACTTGACCTAAAAAATCTTTTTGTACACATTCTAGACTCAATATTTCGTGAATAGGCTAAATATGGCAAGATTTGGTTGATTTGAGCATGATTGAACAAAAATGCACATGAAAAAGATTCAAAAAGATCTTGGAAAATCAATTATCAAAAATCATTATGGCAAGAGATTTGATGGAGTTTTGTTGACCTAATTCATTCACTACAAAGGCCTGAACCAAAACCTAATCCTTGGACACTCCAAGCTGCGCCCAAAGACCCTTGCCAAACTTGAAAATTTCACTTAAGAACTCAATTCTGAAAACGTGGTTAGAGGTCGATTCAAACCCTACAATTCATTCCATTGGCTTCCTCGAGTCTCCTTGATCATACTCCAATCAAAAACAACAACAAAAGCTCCAAGAATCGGTAATAAGGACACCTCCTGTACAGAGAAAAAGTCACCATCGTGCTTTGCATTCTAGACATTTTCATAGCATTCTAATCATGTATTTGTATTCCTCATAATGTTCTAAAGCTAACCCATACCTTTAATTTGATTATTATGCGTTATAGGCAATTTCGCCATTGTTAAAATTTAGGGTTTGCAGAACTTCTGAATAGGGGTTTTCAGACCAAGCGAAATCAGGCCACCTCAATACCATGGTTGGATTCAGTGCATAGAGACGAAGAAGATTCAACCCTCGCGCTCAATTTATGAGCGCTTGAGAGCTATTCGCTATTTTTCAATAGTCGGCCTAATGAAACGCATGAAAAACGTTGCCTTTGAGTTTTGTTTTGCAGGGAGGATGAGGAAGAAGAAGCCGTGTCAAAACGTGATAGGCACATTTGAATTCTCGCGCGCTAATCCACTAATGCTTTGTTTTGTCCTTATAATATTTATTGATTATTTATATATCAAACGCGCTAAGTTGGCTCAGCTGGCAAAGGATGGTGATTGCAACGTTCAAGACCTGGGTTCGAATCCCAGGTCTTCAATATTCCCATTTATTTTTCTTCAATAAACGTTCACATGCAGTGCTGAAGGGAGGAACCACGCTACACCTCCAGATCTAAGCATACACGCGTCCATCCAATCCAGATCAAAGGCGTGGATTCAAAGAGTAGGCTATGCCCAGGTCAACGCGCTAATACACAAGCTAAAAAGGTCAAACAAATTGCAAGCTTATTGGGCCATTTGCTGGGACAACACCTCCTAATTGGGACTGAAACCCCCTGGGTTTGCCTTCTCTATTCTTTTATATTGTTATTTTTTATTGTTATTTTCTTTATGGTTTATTTAATTAATTAATTCTTTTTTTCTATAAAAATATAAAAAACATCATAAAAATCAGAAAAAAGAGAAAAAATATAATATTTATTTATTGTAATTATTTTCTTGTAAATAAATTAACATGTAATTATTTAGTTTTAATTAGGATTTTTGCAAGTTTAATTCTTTTTAATAAATCTAAAAAAGGATAGAATTAGGTTTAATTAACAATTTCCATTCCTTTTAATTTTTCCTTTTTATCATAATATTATTATTTATTTATTTTCATAATTAAATTGTATATAAATAATTTAGGTTTAAATTAGGTTAAAAATTCAATATTTTTCTTAATAACTTAAAAATAATTAGAATTAGGTTTAACATTTCATTTTAATTTTAATTAATTCTTTTTTCTCCTTAAATCCTAAAAAACACAAAATACCAAAAACATTTGACTTTAATTTTAATTCCTCATTAACTTTATATTTTTTGCAAAAGGGTCCAACGCCCATGTTCGTAATTTATTTAATTTCGCGAATTTATTTTATGTCGTTTATTATAATTATGTATCTCTCCCGAAGCATTGTAACATTTAACTTTTCGCACCGTTATTTTCTTTATTTATATTCCGTCAAATCGGGTCCGGTTTAATTTTGGCGATGTGGACCCGCGCCATTTGTAATAGTTTAGATTTATCTTCCTCGCAAATATTAACTGTTAAACAAAGCATGAAAGAATGTATGGACTTAAAATAAAATCAAGCGTAGATCACAATGAACTTGACCAAAGACAAATGCAAATGAAAACGACACACGAATCGCACACACCACCCCTAGGGTACGCCTCACTGTTGCCTTCGAAAGGTGATCGTCGAGTAGAGGATGTCTTAGTAAGTCCTCATGATCCGGGAACCTGGCATGAGGGTAGCTTCTAAGGTGTCTTCCCATTGCTCTGGTGATCACCATGTCCCTACAAACTCGAATTGACCCGAACACCTCCAACGGTAGTGCTACCTACCTCTCAATGGTAGGATGGCACTACTTTAAAGGACATTTACCCAGACGAATTCCTTAGGGTAGGTAGGTTCTCGTAGATACTTGCTCTCTTCAAAAACAAAACAAATAATACTTTTCACCAACACATTTTCAAAAGCTTTCAAAGCAAATTTTTCAAACACTCTGACGTACGAGTCGAACTGAAATTTTTCAAAGAAACTTTTTAAAACCCACATTGAAAAGCAAGCAAATATTTTGAAAACACAAGTGAGCAAGTATCTAAGAGCCCATGGATAACCATGGATAGAAAGGGTGCTAGCACCTTCCCTTTCTATAACCTACCTCCCGAACCGAGAACTAATCTCTTTAAGGAATTTTTCTGTGCTTTTGTCCTTTCCATTTGGAGAAAATAAAAGACGGTGGCGACTCTTGCTTCCGCGACATTTCGCGAACCAGCGTTAAACAGTCAGTTCCAGATCCACCGATCACATTGTGCACTTTCCTGGGCCGCCAAACGTTTGAGGCAGTACATGTTAACTCACACCACCTACTTGATATCCAAAATGGATCCAATCAAGTACATTTTTTAGAAGCCAGCTCTTAAAGGCAGGGTAGCCCGTTGGAAGATGATACTCACCGAATATGATATCTAATACACTACTCAAAAAGCAATTAAAGGTAGTGTACTGGCCGACCATCTGGCTCATCAGCCCATGAACGATTATGAACCAATGAAGTTTGATTTTCCAGATGAGGAAATTGTGTATATTCGGGATTGTAATATGCCAGACCCAGACGAAGGACCCGAGCCGGGATCACGTTGGACACTTGTTTTTGATGGTGCCTCCAATGCCATGGGTAACGTCATTGGAGCCATTATCACTTCTCCTGAGGGATACCACATTCCTTTCACGGCTCATATTTGTTTCGATTGCACTAACAACATGGCCGAATATGAGGCTTGAATTTATGGCATTGAAGCAGCGATCGACCTGCGCATCAAAATTTTGAAAGTCTACGGGGATTCCAATCTTGTTATCAACCAGATTAATGGAGATTGGGAGACTCGCCATCATAACCTAATTCCCTATCGTGAGCGTGTTATGAAGCTGATTTCGTACTTCGAAGAGATCACATTTGAGCACATTCCCCGAGAAGAAAACAATCTAGCAGATGCACCGGCACCTTTGTCCTCCATGTTCAAGGTTAAGTGGGCTAATGAGGCACCTGCCATTACCATCAGAAGTTTGAGTGAGCCTGCTTTCTGTTTTGAGGCCAGTGTGGAATCAGATAGTAATCCTTGGTTTTATGATGTTAAATGATATCTGGAAACACAAGAGTATTCTGAAGAGGCATCCGTCACAGATAAGAAGTTCTTGAGAAGGTTTTCAGCCAAGTTCTTTCTCAGTGGTGGTGTGTTGTACAGAAGGCATCATGATGGTCTACTGCTCAAATGTGTTGACAAGAAAGAAGCATCTAGAATCATTGAGGAGATACATGAAGGTGATATCGGGACCCATTCCAACGGGCATACCATGGCTAAAAAGATCTTGCGAGCAGGTTATTAATGGTCCACCATGGAGACTGACTGTTACAATCATGCACGGGTTTGCCACAAATGTCAAGTCTATGCTGACAAGGTGTATGTGCAGCCGGTACCTTTGAATGTCTTAACCTCCCCTTGGCCGTTTGCAATGTGGGGAATTGATATGATCGGCAAAATTGAACCGACTGCGTCCAATGGGAACCATTTCATTCTGGTTGCTATCGATTATTTTACAAAGTTGGTCGAAGCTGCATCTTATGCCAATGTCACCAAGAAGGTGGTAACTCGCTTCATTAAGCACAATATTATATGTCGCTACGGAGTGCCTGAAAAGATCATTACCGATAATGGGTCTAATCTGAACAAGATGATGAAGGAGCTTTGTGAGTCTTTCAAAATCAAGCATCATAACTCTTCCCCATATAGACCAAAGATGAACGGCGATGTCGAAGCGGCCAATAAGAATATCAAGAAAATCGTGCAAAATATTGTGGTAACCTATAAAGATTGGCATGAGATGCTGTCATTTTCTTTGCATGGTTATCGCACCACTATGCGTACTTCGACTGGGTCAACTCCATTTTCATTAGTTTACGGTATGGAAGCATTATTTCCAGTAGAAGTCAAGATTCCTTCTCTTAGGATCATGAGAGATGTTGAGCTGGATGAAAGTGAATGGGTACAGAATCGGCTGGACCAGTTGGAACTTATCGATGAGAAGAGGTTGGCGGCTGTATGTCATGGTCAGGTATATCAACAAAGAATGAGGAAAGCTTTTGATAAGAGGGTACAACCTCAATATTACAAGCCAGGTGACCTTGTGCTCAAGAGGATAATTCTCCCCCAAGGAGATCCTAGGGGCAAGTGGGTTCCGACTTATGAAGGTCCTTTTATGGTCAGAAAAGTTTTCTCTAGGGAGCGATGATGCTCACGACTATCGATGGAGAGTACTTCCCTCTCCCAGTGAATGCTGACGTAGTTAAAAAATACTTTGCATAAAAAAAAATAACTCGCTAAACTGAAAACCCAAAAGGGCGGTTTTGGCAAAAAGAGGGTGTCTTGGTTAATCGAAAACTTGAAAGGGCGATTCAGGAAAAAGTTAGGGACTTAAGGCAAATGACTACGCTCAGCATGAGATCCTTTGTTTCTTTCCTACATTATGTCACCTGGCATAAGCTCGAAGCCAGTCCAAGGATGATCTGTCTGAAAGCAGGAAGATAAGAGTCATAGGAGTCATAGCAGAGTTGGAACTTGATGGATATTCACATTTACATTGCCATTTGTAAACACTTGTTTGTTTTGATTTTGTAATTACTTGCTTCCAAGTGTAAATGCCTTTTTCACAGGCTGATTTCTCAAAAAATCAATGAAATGTTTTCTTTCAAGTATACGCATGTTTCTTCTTTTCTTTTTATTACTATTTAGTTTGCAAAAACGTCCAATATTTTGATAAGCAAGTGCATATAAACTTCGTGGGCCTTACACGAAAATGTTAATCTAAGTCATTGTTAATTGATCGTTTGAAATGCGGATAACAAACGGAACCACTACTGTGCAAGGGGCATGTTTGGTTCTCCGTTTAATGGAATTCTCTTTCACTTTACTAGTGGATGCCTTGCCGTTTTTTTTGTTTCACCGCTCCGTGCTATCGGCAAAGTTCATGGGTCAGGGTAATATCAAGGTTACGGCAGGTCGGCGAGATCAGCGAGCCTGGATGGAGATATTTCTTCCCCATAATGGATTTTATTACGTTTCTTTGTCGCACTATCATGTGTTATCTTGATTGATTGTTTTAGCATTGTCTGCATTGTAGGATTTTGTTTATAGCCGAATGTCAGTCTTGATGCATTGAATATTTTTTCCTTGAAAAAAAATTGTTTCATTTTACTTAATCCATCCAGTATCACTCTTTAATCATTTTTTCGGGCATTTTGATACCAACTATGCCAATTCTTTTGCTTAGCCAAGAGTTTAGAGGAAAGAGTTTAGCTAAAAAAAATGACTATAGTGGCATGCTTTTGAGTAAAAGCCCGTTGACGATGTACATGCATTGTTTCAATCCCCAAACACCGGAGATATAAGGGAGTTAGACCCTCGTTAACCCCTCTGAGCCTTCGAAGTAGGAGTTTCTTTTTTGTTAAAAAAAACCTTGTTTTTTTTTACCAGGGGCAGGGTAGATGTTCAGTTGATGTGACCAAGCATTCAAATTTCAGAAGGAATGTTCCATCTGAGGATCATCACATTTTATCTTTCGCAGCATGAGATTAGGGAAAATGTCAAAACCATGATTTTCATTTCCTCACAAAGTCCTGAGGTCGAGATCGAATCGATACAATAATGGATATCCCTCACCGACCAAGGAATGAGGCATTTGTTTTCGAAAATGAAAAAAAGTTCAAAAGTCATGTTGACTTGTTCAAAGCAGAAAGCATGAATAAGAAAGAAACAAAAAGCCCCGCTAATTCGAAACTTGAAAACAAGTCGCTTAGGCAAAAGTTAGGGCGTCCCGCTGGACTCCCAGAATTGAAATTCAAAAGATTTTGTCCAGGTAAAAGTTAGGGAAAAGGGAGCCTAAAAAGGCAAAAAAAAAGAGAAAGATTATTCAACAAAATTTTCATCAAAAAAGAAGAAGAACAATAATGTAAAAAAAAAGCAGCAGAAGTTAAGTGACAATCATATTGGAGAATTCGTCGCGATCATTCAACTATTACAAATCCTTTTGAAAGATGAATGCTTGTGATAAGTCAACTGAACTTAGGACAGGAGAATATCACGAAGGGGGCGGGCACCAAATAACTTGAGCCTTGAAAAACTTTTTTCTAAAAAAAAAAAACCTCGAACCAGGCCACGTTACAACCTCTAAAAGTCCTAACTGAAACAAGGGTTTAACTCAGAAGCATACTACAACAGGATAACATTTCCTAAACTCCCCAAATATGTGTTGCATAGCCGTGTTGGTATCTTATCACGCGCATCTTGACTCGTTTTTCAAAAAGGGGAAGAAAAGTTTTGAAATTTTTTCACTCTATCTAGTGATTCGTTCACCACAGAGATGCGACATTTTGTTAAAATTTCCGACTTCAAGGCTTAAATAATCATCGCATCAGGTATGTCATTCTCAAAATAAACATCTTCCTGCAAGCAAAACATTGGTTTAACATCAAAAGAGATTTTACACATTGAACACCTGTAAAGAGCTTAATGATTGTCAAGAAGGGAATGTTTGATTTTTTTTTCTTCTTCTGATAGACAAAGCCTATGTATGAATAGGCCTTTACTTATCCCCATTGAAGTTCCGTTTCCCCAGTTAAGTTTCGTTTCCACAACGAAGTTTTATTGCCCCAGGAATCTTATTTCAAAAGCTTCATTCTAAGACTTCAAGTTTGGATATGTCACACATCCCTAGTGGAGTCGTTTAAATGGGAACTCACTTTCTGAAGAAGTTTTAACTCCCCAACAGAATTGCCGACGGAGATCCCTCGCCATGACCTCTCACTTCTCAACTGATTTGCTGACTGGGGTATCTTTATGTTAAGATCTTCCCTTATCCCCAGTAAGGTCGATATTGTGTGATTAGTGGCATTCAAAAAATATCTCTCCAACAACAATATTCAACAGAGTTTTGTATCCCCAGTGAAGTCCCGTATCCTCAGTAGAACTTTGTTCCCCCAGCAAAGGTTTTCACCCCTCACGCCGGGTTTGTTGTCTTGGTGTCATCCTCAACACGGCCGCGTGCTATTTTTTTCTAGAGATTGCAGTCTTACCCTGATCTTCTCTAGGAGTGTGCGATTTATTTTTGCAAATTCCCCTCAATGATTGTGGCCCGTTTCTACTGGTTTCTCGGATGTTATTCCCCACGAAGCTTTATCTCTTCGAGGTTCCCTCTCTAGCGGTTCCCCGTATTTTCTCCTCTCCTTTGGATTTTGCAATTTATTTTTGCATGTCATGTCAGATCCTGACTCCTTGATTTTTGGCTTCTCAATTGTCCATTCCCCAGTGAAACTTTTTAACATGCATCATTACATTACATCTACCAAAACGCGTAGCATTTCCATTATATGGAGCATTGCGCTATATAAAAAGAATTCAAACATACATCGGAACATAAGCCATTATTATTTCCGTCATCCCCAATGATTTTGCTAAAACTTCGGATTAACCCCCCCAGCGAGGTCTTCATCCTCATTATCTCAGTTTTCCCCCCATACCAATATCCTTTTGGCGTCAATCATTTGTTTGTTTGAGTGTCTACTCTTGACTGTAGTTCAGTTTCTCCCTGGCGCGGTCTTCTCGGGTTTAGTCTTCACTACACTCTCCGATTCATTTTAATGTCTATTGATGCACCTTTCGAATACCAGTTTCGTCAGGATATTCGCTTTCAGCAGGTTTTTAGGTGTACGCCCTAATCTCCTCGCTTTGGGTTGAGTTTTGCCTCGTTTCCTGTGCATGAAATCCAGTTTCGTCCTGGTACTCATCTAGTTTAGTTTTGCCTAACTAGTTATTCAAGTCGAGTTTCGTCTCGTCTTTGTTTTCATACCTTGGACCCTTTTGTGGTGTGCGTTTACCAAATGCAGTGTTCGTACTGCGTCCCTGGTTTGAGACCAGTCTCCTTTGTTCCATGGATGCTTCTATCAGTCTTCGTCACTGTTTATCCATTGATCTGAGACTAGCGAGTGTTTTGAGAAACATGCACTCTCATCACTTTGCTTTGGGTTGAGTTTCGCCTCGTTACCCGTGCGTGAAATCCAATTTCGTCCTGGTACTCATCTAGTTTAGTTTCGTCTAACTAATTTTGAGTCGAGTTTTGTCTCGCTTTTGTTCCTCATCTCTGAGATTTTTTCAGTTCCTTCATACTGTCTATCTTAGTTGAGATTAGCAAGTGCTCCTAGAATCGCGCACTCTAGCCACTTTGCTTTGGGTCGAGCTCAGAGTTTCGCCTCCTCACTCGCATACTTTTTCTTTTCTAGAGTTTAGTTTCGCCTACTCTATAGTTGGAGTTTTATATCACCTTTTCTGAAGCCCAGTTTTGCCCTGGCACACCTGTCCGGAAGTTTAGTTGCGTCTATTTTTCTTTGTCTTCATTCTATTTCAACCTGCATTACAGCTTCATTCTGACGCATGACTAAGGGGTTTTCTTCTTCTGTCTCTTTCTTTCTCAAGAGTGTAAATTTTCGGGTTCTTTCGTATTTGTTGTACCCCAAAATTTGCCCTCCCATATTCTTCAAAATTTGCCAAGTCAAAGCTTCAAAATCTCCCCAAGGGTTGCACAGTTCAAGGGCCTCCTAACAGTCAAAAACTAGGGTTTTGGTTCTGGCAAAGAAATTGAAGTTTTCAAGGGTCCAATCAAGTCCCACATGCCTATAAACATGGTCAAGCATCCACATGTCAAGTTTCAAGACTTACAGCACAAAATTGCACAGTCAAAAACCCTAATTGCCCTACAGTCAACTGCAGGGGCAAAATGGTCATTTGACAGTCAAAAGTTCAAATTTTTGGTCAACATCTTATTTTGAAGCCACAAACATCATTTGATCAATTCTTGATCATGATTTTCAAGGCATGGCTCAAAAGGTCTCAAGATGCAAAAGTTTCCATATTTGGACAATTGAAAAAGTCAACTATAACTTGACCAAACTTCCACATGGTTCATCAGAAAAATTCCATCCAAAGCTCATTTTGAAGATAATGACATTTCCTACAACTCCTCTTCACACTTCAAGTCCAAGAAATGCTCTCACAAAAAGTTATCAATTTCAACATTATAGGTCATTTTTAAAAGTCAACAAAAAGGGACTTTAAGTCAAAGACCATAACTTGAGATTGGTAAATCAAAATGACATGGGACCAAAGTCATTGGTTATAGGACTTCCCTACCTTTCCAAAATGTCAAAGAACATGATCAAAGCTTAAAAATTGAGCAAGATATGCCTTGTGGAAGTTAGGAAATTTTTGGGAATTTTGAAAAGTCAACTTTGCTTCAAATGCCTCAAAATTGCTAATGGGCCACAAATTCTTCCAAGAATCATTATCCAAAGCATATGCACGACTCATTAAGCCCAAAGGGATTTACTTTCTTATTTTTAATTAATTAATTGAATTTTTATTTTTATTTATTCATTTAATTAGTTTTAAATATAAGAAAAATATCAAATCATTGGTTTTAAATCTTTTTGTGCAGAAAATAGGTCTACCACATGCTCATTATTTCGTGTGCCAATCAACAAGAGCAAAATCTTCCAAACTTGGCATGTTCTTCATGAAAAAGATTGAAAAAATATTCATTGAAAATCAAATATTTGATACATCAATGCAAAGGCTTTTTGACTCAAATTTTTACCCTAATTCGTTCCATACATAAGTCAGAACTGAACCCTAATGCTCACAACCTTGAAGCTGCGCCTAAGAACCAAAACAAAAACTTGTATTTTTCCCAAAAATTTTGGGAACTGTTTTCATAGTTGCAGGTCGTTTCAAAGCAAAAGAGTGGTTCCATTGCATTCTTGACACATTCAGGAAGCTACCCCAATCAAAATCAACTCTCCAAACGCAAAGAATTGGTAGATAGGAGTCCCACTTTCCTGAAAAATATTCATAATCGCATCTTGAATTCCATGCATTTTTCATGTGTTTTTGATATTGATTTATACTAATCTAACCATTCTAAAGCTAATGGTGTTATCTAATTGAATTAATATGGCCTGTGCGCAAAGTTGCCATTAAAATGTTTTAGGGTTTCTCAAGCTTCAAATTGGGCGTTTGCACATACTGTAAAATCAAGACACCCCAGTACCATGGTTAGAATCAGAAGCTCATAACGATTCAAATGGCATACTCGCGCTCAATTTATGAACAACAGGGTTCTATTCGCTATTTTTTTTTATGTGTCATGTAGTGGGGGTTTAAAACCCCCGCAATCTTGTTTTATTTTTCAGGCAAAAAGCAAGGAAACGAAGAAGAAGGCTGTGTGTCATCCTATGGTTGGTAGATTCAAACAATTGGCGCGCGTTTTCATCAAATGTCATCAATGATTTTTTCTCTTTCATATTAATTATATTCCATTATGCATACGAATAAACATGCTGGCTCAGTTGGTGGGAAGGAATATTTGCAAGCTTTGGGACCTGGGTTTGATTCCCAGGTCCCCCTTATTTCCTTATGATTTTCTTTGTAACATGATTAGGTACATTGGCCCCCTCTTTGATCTACCATGCACTATACGCTCAAGCTGGCCACGCGTCCCATAACCCCAATCCAAAGGTCAAGATCTGCAGATCACCATGGACACTAGTCAGCCATGCCATACACGTGCTGGAAAAAGTCAACAGGCCTTGAATCTATTGGGCCAAGATTGCTTCAGTCAAACCTCCTAAATTGGGGTCAACACCCCCCATTGGTTTGCTTTTTTTTCATTCTCTTTATTTTTTCTATTTTATTTGTTTTATTTAGTTTTAGTTTAATTCCTTAAATTAATTTTTTTTTCTTTAACATAAAAAATAATAAAAAATCAGAAAGACAAAAAAATAAAAATATATTTTATTTAAATGTTTTTTTTGTAAATAAACTTTATTAATTAATTTAGCTTTTTAATTCTAGGTTTAATTCTAATGTTTTTCTTAATAAACTTAAAAATGTAGAATTAGGGTTTTATACTTTTATTCCTTGTTTCTTTTTCACCCTATTTAATTATTAATTATTATTTTGTAAATAAAATTTGCCATGTAAATAATTAATGTAAATTAGGTCAAACTAAAAACATTTTCTTAATAAATTAAAAATAGTTAGAATTAGGGTTAATTAACTTTTTTAATTTCATTTAATTTTCTTACTAAAAATCCATAAATACCAAAAACTCAAAAATAATTTCCTTTTCTCATTTAACTTAATTAATTTATTACTTGTAATTTAATTTCCTTAAAAGGGTCCAACGCCCTCGCATTCCCGACTTTACTTCTTTTCGCATTTTATTTCTTTTTTGTGAATATAATGTAATTGCCCCAAAGCCGTGTAATAGATTAATTAGACATTTATCTTTCCGCATTATTTTTTATTCAAATCGGGTCTTGGATTAATTTGGCGATGTAGACCCGCGCCTTTGTAATAGCGTAGAACTTTTAATTCCGCATCTTTTTAACTGTTAATAACTTGCATGAAAGAATGAATGCCAAAATAAAAACAACGCGTAGATCACCAATGCATGAACAAGATAAACATAAATGAACCTGACACACAAATCACACACCACCCCTAGGGTACGCCTCACTATTGCCTTACCCCTCGAAAGGTGGTCGTCGAGTAGAGGATGTTTTAGTAAGTCCTCATGTCCATGAACATGGCATGAGGTTAGCTTTTAAGGTGTCTTCATATTGCTCCGGTGATCACCATGTCCCGAACCCTCGAATTGACCCGAACACCTCCAACAGTGGTGTTACCTACCTCTCAATGGTGGGATAGCACTACTTTAAGGACATTTACACAGACGAATTCCTTAGGGTAGGTAGACGACTCTAGATACTTGCTCTAATTCAAAACAAAATCAAAAACGTCTTTTCACACCGACACTTTCAAAAAGCTTTCGAAAGCAACTTTTCAAACACTCTTGAGGACTGATACAAGAGTCGAACTGAAATTTTCAAAGAAACTTTTTAAAACCCACAGTTGAAAAGCAAACAAACAATTTTGAAAACACAAATGAGCAAGTATCTAAGAGCCCATGGATAACCATGGATAGAAAGGGTGCTAACACCTTCCCTTTCTATAATCTATCTCCCGAACCGAGAGCAATCTCAATAAGGAATTTTTCTGTGCTTTTGTCCTTTCCATTTGGAGAAAATAAAAGACGGTGGCGACTCTTGCTTTCGCGACATTTCGCGAACCATCGTTAAACAGTCAGTTCCAGATCCACCGATCACAGAACTGGAGACTCTGCTGGGGATGTTTACTTAAAGTGAGGTGTACCTTAGGATAGTTCATAACTGTGTTTTCAATTGTATTGATTTGCTTGCTTTAAATTATGGGTTGCATGGGAGTTACATAGATCCTAACCCGGATCTGGGGATACCCTGTTTAGGTAGCATAAGCTGTGAGGGACCTGTCCGGCGTAGACCGACACGGGTGAAGCAGTGGCTACGTTAGTGTGGCACCTTGGTCTGTACCGATATCCCTTGTGTTGCAACGAGGAGAATATGGGTCTTCTGAGGAGTCATTAAGCACCAACAGACCTTAGAACCTTAAATGACACAACTTGGCCATTAGAACAGTAGCAGTATGCTACGCCCATTGAGGCTAAACACTCGTGATGGTTCTGGCCGCAAGAAAAGATTGCGATGCTGGAGTTATGACCGATTGAGGGTAGTCAATGATATTGGGATCCTCTAAGAACCCGGTTACTTTGATAGGACAGGTATGAACCAACAAACTGAAAGAGGGTAATACGTAGACCTCATGCTGGCCTAAACTTTAGGGTTTGTCTTGTGTGCCTTACATGTGTGCCTTTGTAAATATTTGTGGTGTGCTTTATCATAACATCATAACATCATGAGCATTGCATGCATCCTGCATAAGGACTGACCATTTCAAAGACAAGAGGGTTTCACCTTTGCTCTGTTTTGTAGGACACCATGATGCCTGTGCGAAGGAATACTATCGGGTTCAACTTTGTTCACCCACCTGAGTTGCTTGAAGAGTTGGTTAGCAGAATTCCAAATACCACTTCCTTCATCCAGAGGTATGGTTCTCTTCTCAGTTTAGTCACTGCAAAGCGGGATCAACAGTTGATGAGTGTCCTGACCCAGTTCTATGACCCTCTGTACCAGTGCTTCACCTTTCAAGACTTCCAGATGGTGCCTACCCTGGAAGAGTTCTCTGATCTGCTTGGTATCCCTATCTTGGATCAGACTCCCTTTACTGGTTGGGAAAAGACCCTCAGGCTTGAGGAGGTTGCTGCAGCTCTTCCTTTGACCCATCAAGAAGTAATGGATAACTGGGTGACTAGAAGCGGAGTTAAGGGTTTCTTGGCCAAGTTTCTAGTTGGTAAAGCTAACAGTTTCTAGAAGGACCTGGACTTTAGGGCATATGAAGACATCCTAGCTCTCTTAATCTATGGGCTAGTCTTGTTTACTAATCCTGACAACTTCATCAATGTCACTGCCATAAGGATCTTTATGTCTCAGAACCCTGTGTCCACTCTCTTGGGTGACATCCTGCAAAAACTTTATGCTCGTACTGCTCGAAGACGAGGAACCCTATGGTGTTGTATCCCTTTGTTGGTGAGGTGGTTTATTTTGCACCTCCCTAAGTTCGTACTGAAGAACCAAGAAGGAAGAGGTTGGGCTCATAGGTTAATGTCTCTCACTGATAAGGACATCATTTGGACTTTCAGAGGTTTGGATGAGATAGCTGTTATTGATCGTTGCGGAGAATACCCTAATGTTCCGTTGATTGGTACTAAAGGAGGAATCACTTACAATCCATGTCTAGCGCTCCGTCAGTTTGGAAGAGCCAGAAGAGCAGGGCCTCATGAGATGTTGGTGCCTCACATCAGTTTTGAGTTTCAGGTGGATAGTGACGAGCTGCGTCGTAGGTTCATCAAGGCTTGGGACCAAGTTCATAAGGCTGACCCACAAGAGTTGGGGCCAAAGACTTCTCTACCTATGGAAGCCTACTACAAATGGGTTCGCATCCGTTCTCAGAAGTTAGGTATGCCATACGAAGCTGTCAGACCCTCTCATTCTTGAGTATCCTAACAAAGATGGGGTTCCTTCAATTGTCCTCCCTCCTCAGATACCTACTAATTATGAGACATTAAAGAGGTCTTGGTCGCAACTGCGAGAAGAGCGGGATTCTTACCGGGAGAAGTTCAATGAGCAGGAGTTGAAGATCCAGAAGCTGACAAAGTAGTTGGAGAACGAGCGAGCTCTGAATAACTACATCCGTACCGAGAAGAGGAGACCATGGGATCAATAAGGAGCTCTGGATGTTCTTTTACAGTGTTATCTCCCTTTTCAGTATTTCCTTTTTATGTAACGCCTAAGGGCAACCTGTTGAACAATTTAAGTTTCAAAGTTGAATCTAATGAAGTGTGTTCCTTTTTGTTTACAAAGTTGATTCCCGATTGTCTTTGAAAACATAAATCATACGCATTCCATTCATCATGTGCATAGCAGGTTTTCTTCTTTTCAGGTCGCTTACTATTCTTCGCTGTTTATTTCAGCATCATGAACCCTGACTCATCATCAACCGAGATGTATATCAAGGCTCTTCAGGCGCAGAACGCGCAATTTCAGGAACTGATTATGGGTCTGGCTCAAGGCCAAGAAGAGCTGAAGGCTTTACTCCTGAAGAAGGAGAAGAAGAAGAAGAAGAGAACTGTTCTTTTCAACTCGGGTCGAAGGTTTGGCAATACTCTGCAGAATGAGGAAGCTGGTTCTTCTATAGGCAAGAGCAGTCCCCAAGGGGGAAAAGGTCCTAGTCCAGTAGTCTCTGACAACGAGACTGACTTCAATGAGGAACAGTATCCTCCGGCTGAAGCCTGGTATAAGCAGTTGGAGGACAGACTGAATGCAATGGAGATCCAACAAGTGCCTGGGCTGGATTTCGGAGATTTGGGCTTATCTACTGGTGTAATTATTCCTCACAAGTTCAAAGCACCATCTTTTACCAAGTATGACGGGGCGTCTTGTCCCAAGCTACACCTCAGATCTTATGTGCGAAAGATTCAACCGTACTCAGTGGATAAGAACTTGTGGATCCACTTCTTCCAAGAGAGTCTTTCAGGGACTCATCTCGAATGGTTCTATCAGCTGGATGGGACCAAAGTTCGTAACTGGGAGGAGTTGGCTACTAATTTTTATAAGCAGTATTAATATAATGTCGACCTTGCTCCTACACGTACCCAACTCCAGGGTATGTCGCTAGGGTCAAGCGAAGGTTTCAAAGAGTATGCACAGAAGTGGAGGGATCTGGCTGGCAGGGTGCAACCTCCGTTAACTGACCGGGAGTTGGTAGACATGTTCTTGGGGACCCTATCTGGGCCATTTTTCAATCATCTTATCGGTAACTCATCTGCAGGGTTTACTGATCTTATTCTGACTGGAGAGAGAATAGAGGCTGAAATGAAGTCCGGCAAAATTCAGAAGGGTGCATCTGCAAGTTCTGAGAAGAAGCCCTTTAAGAAGGAGGCCAATGCTGTATATGGGCCTAAAAGACATGATAAACTTGAGCGCCGCCAATCTGTCAACACGGTGATGATCGCAAAGCCTGCTGCCGCTCCTCGGTAAACCAATCCTCAAAGGGCTGAAAGACCCAGAAGGGAATTCACCCGGCTGAGTATGACCCTATCGCAAATCTTGCCGCAGTTACTATCCACCAATTTGGTGACTGTTAGAGAGGCCCCGAAGGTTGTGAATACGGCTTCTCCCAAATACAATCCAAATGCCCGCTGTGCTTATCACTCCGATAGCCCCGGGCATTCTACTGATGACTACTGGGCCCTAAGGAATAAGCTGCAGGACCTTATTGATACGAAGGAGGTACAATTTGAGGCATCTGAGAAGCCTAATGTAGTGACAGCTCCCCTGCCTGCTCATGGAGTGAATGCTATTAGGGAGGATGATGAAGTGGATGAAGCTGAGTTCGACAGTTGGATTTACCCGACAACCGACAGTGAACCTAGCAATTGGATTGCAAGGGACAACCTACTTGTTTCTCTTGTTACTGAGTAATGAATTCTTTTGTTTTGTTATTTGTAATAAACAATGAATTAAAACTCTATGGCCCGGTGTCTTACCCGGGGCACAGTGGCTTCATTTGTGAGGGCATATTAATTGTCATTTCATATATCATGAATAAAGACCTTGGACGTTTTCTCGCATTTAAAATTTTATGCTCCCTTTCTTTCTTTCCTTATATTGCAAAAACAGCTGTATTTACACACACTCACTCATACAAGTTTCAATCCACTCTGGATCTCACTGGTAACGACTCTGCTACTGCCAGTTATGACTTCGAAAATCCGATCAACTTAGCCGAAGACGAAGGTGAAGATGATTGCGAAGTGCCTGGCGAGCTTGCAAGACTGTTACTTCAGGAAGAGAGGGCAATTCAACCACACGAAGAGCCAGTGGAAACAATAAATCTGGGTACTGAGGCAGACAGAAAGGAGGTAAAGATTGGAGCCAACCTAGAGCTCAGCGTGATGCAACGGTTGACTCAGATGTTACATGACTATGTGGAGATCTTTGCCTGGTCCTACGAAGACATGCCCGGGTTGGATACCGACATTGTGGTCCATCATTTGCGTACTAAGGAAGATTGCCCTCCGATTAAGCAGAAGGTCCGCCGTATGCGTCCAGAGATGTCTGAGAAGATCAAAGCCGAGGTTATGAAGCAGTTTGACGCCGGTTTTCTTGCAGTAACTTCTTATCCGCAGTGGGTTGCTAATGTGGTGCCGGTACCAAAGAAGGATGGTAAGGTCAGAATGTGTGTCGATTACAGGGATCTGAACAGGGCCAGCCCCAAGGATGACTTCCCCCTACCTCACATTGATGTCCTTGTTGACAATACAGCTCAGCATAAGGTGTTCTCTTTCATAGATGGTTTCTCAGGTTACAATCAGATCAAGATGGCACCTGAAGACATGGAAAAGACTACCTTTGTTACTCAGTGGGGCACATTCTGCTACAAGGTCATGCCATTCGGGTTGAAGAATGCTGGGGCAACCTACCAACGTGCCATGGTTGCTTTATTTCATGACATGATCCATCATGAGATAGAAGTGTATGTTGACGACATGATCGCAAGGTCCCAGACTGAGGAAGAGCACCTTGATCATCTGCAGAAATTGTTTGACCGACTGAAGTTGTACAAGCTGAGGTTGAACCCGAACAAGTGCACCTTCGGGGTTAGATCTGGAAAGTTGCTAGGCTTCGTCGTAAGTGACAAGGGTATTCAAGTGGACCCTGCCAAGGTTAAAGCCATTCAAGAGATGCCAGTTCCTAAGACAGAGAAAGAGGTCAGAGGCTTTTTAGGACGCCTGAATTACATTGCTCGCTTCATCTCGCACCTAACTGCTACTTGTGAGCCAATCTTCAAGCTGCTGAAGAAAGATCAGGTAGTACGTTGGAATGATGAATGTCAGGCCTCTTTTGACAGAATCAAGGAGTATCTCCAAGAACCACCCATCCTTATGCCACCGGTTGAAGGGAGACCTCTGATACTATGCCTGACATTGCTTGACAACTCAATGGGGTGTGTGCTGGGGCAGCATGACGAGTCTGGTCGAAAAGAGCATGCCATTTATTACCTTAGCAAAAAGTTTACCGACTGTGAGACCCGATACTCACTGCTTGAGAAAACTTGCTGTGCTTTGGTATGGGCTGCTCGCCGGCTGAGACAGTATATGCTGACTCACACTACCTTGTTGATCTCAAAGATGGATCCTATAAAGTACATATTTGAAAAGCCTGCTCTGTCTGGGAGAATAGCAAGATGGCAAATGATCTTGATGGAATACGATATCCAGTACACGACTCAGAAAGCCATCAAGGGAAGTGTATTGGCAGACCACTTGGCACATCAGGCAGTAGACGACTATCAGTCAATGAACTTTGAGTTTCCGGACGAGAGTATCATGATAGTGACTGATTGTGAAGTACCTGGACCGGATGAAGGACCTGAGGAAGGATCCCGATGGTCTATGCACTTTGACGGAGCCTCCAACGCTTTGGGTAACGATATCGGCGCTATGATCATATCCCCCCAAGGCACTCATACTCCACTCACTGCCCGGCTATGTTTCAACTGCACCAACAACATGGCGGAGTATGAGGCGTGCATCATGGGTCTCCAAGCTGCGATCGACCTAAGGATCAAGTTTCTGAGTGTCTTCGGAGATTCCGCTCTCGTGATCAATCAGATCAAAGGGGAGTGGGATACGAAACATCCGAATCTTATTCCTTACAGAGAATGTGTGTTGACATTGATCCCCTACTTCACAGAGATAACCTTTGAACATTTCCCAAGAGAGGAGAATCAGCTGGCGGACGCGTTAGCTACGATGTCTTCTATGTTCAAGGTCAAATGGGACAATGAGGCTCCCCAGGTCACTATCTGGAAACTGGACGAACCGGCATACTGTTGTGATCTCGAGACTGAATTGGTGACTGAGAAGCCTTGGTACCATGAGGTGAAGAGATATTTGGAAGCTCAGGAGTATCCTGAAGGTGCATCTGTCAATGATAAGAAGTTTCTGAGAAGGTTCGCAGCGAAGTTCTTCCTTAGCAATGGCATTCTGTATAAACGAAACCATGATTCGACCTTACTGCGTTGTGTGGACAAGACAGAAGCAGAAAGGATTATGGAAGAGCTACACAAAGGGACCTTCGGAACACATTCCAGTGGACATACTATGGCAAAGAAAATCCTTCGGGCAGGGTATTTCTGGTCCACAATGGAAGCTGACTGCTACCAACATTCTCGGACATGTCACAAATGTCAGATTTATGCAGACAAGGTGCATGTTCCTCCAGTTCCTCTGAATGTCTTAACAGCACCTTGGCCGTTTGCAATGTGGGGCATAGATATGATCGGTGAGATTAAACCTACAGCGTCCAATGGGCATCGCTTCATCCTGGTAGCGATTGATTACTTCATGAAGTGGGTCGAAGCAGCTTCCTACGCCACAGTAACCAAGAACGTGGTGGCACGGTTCATTCGGCACAATCTGATTTGTCGATACGGCGTCCCTGAAAGAATCATTACAGACAACGGTACCAATCTCAATAACAAAATGATCACTGAGCTCTGCGAGCAGTTTAAGATACAGCACCACAACTCTTCTCCTTACCGGCCGAAGATGAATGGGGCTGTAGAAGCAGCAAATAAGAACATTAAGAAAATCGTGCAGAAGATGACAGTGACTTATAAAGATTGGCACGAGATGTTACCGTTCGCTCTACATGGGTACCGTACCTCAGCCAGGACGTCAACCGGGGCAACTCCTTTCTCCTTGGTCTATGGTATGGAGGCAGTCTTATCGATCGAAGTGCAGATACCCTCTCTCCGGATAATGAAGGATGTAGACCTGAGCGAAGATGATTGGATCCATACACGACTTGACCAGTGGAATCTAATTGACGAAAAGAGACTTGCTGCTATTTGTCATGGTCAGATGTATCAAAAGCGGATGATCAGGGCATTTAACAAAAAGGTCAGACCACAAGAATATCAAGTTGGGGATCTGGTAATCAAGCGAATCATCCTTTCTCAGAGTGATCCAAGGGGCAAATGGACCCCTACGTACGAAGGGCCATTTGTGGTTAAACATGTGTTCTCAGGAGGAGCCATGATTCTAACCAACATGGATGGTGACGACCTTCCTCACCCCGCCAATGCAGACATAGTAAAAAGATACTACGCATAAATAAAGACCCGCTAGGTTGACATACCTAGGCAAAAATTAGGGCTTCCCGGCGAACCAAAAGGGTTCGGGAAAAATGAAGGGATGAAATGAAAAAAATTTGTACACCCGGCAAGTCGAAAACCTGAAAAGGCGGCTTGGGCAAAAATGGGTATCCCGGTGGACTGAAAACCCGAAAGGGCGGTCCAGGCAAAAGTTAGAGATAAAGCGTAATACTATGTCTCATTGGATCACTTTGCATCCAGAATCCGGTATCTACATCAAGTTCAGACGGCATCGATCAATCAGCTTCATCGTCGACTAGGTCATCAAGTGATGAGACGCTCGAAGATATAAAGGCGGTAGTAGGGTTGAAACCCAGTGGATCATTCTTTTCACACAGCTGTTTTATTTTCTTTTGTACAAATTTTGTATAAACTCTTTTTCGGCGGCGCTCTCTTACTAGGTCGTCAGCCTCTTGTACATAAACGCCTGTTTACAGGCAAATTCAAAAATCAATACAAAAATCACTTTTTCAGCTCAAATTGCCATTTGTTTTTTCTTTTCCTTTTCTGTTTTGTTTTGCGAAGAACGTCCAAGGTTCAATTTGTGATATATGCATTGACAATAATTTGCTAACTCATAAATATTTGCATACGAAACAAAGGATTAATTACAGGTAACATTAGAAACAGGGGCAATAAAGAGTTGTCTAAGCGATCTAATTGTTCTGTCCATCAAGGTACCAAGGTAAGTTCAGCTGAAGAACATAACCAGTACATCTTAATTCCCCAGAGAGTGAGCCAGCAAGTCAGTACACTCTCCCCAAGCAAAACTATTATCAGCCTTAAGGAAGTTGGGTATCCTCCAGCAGATCTCAACATTCCCCAGCGATATACAAACATTTTCAACAAGCATCCCCGGCAGTCTAGACCTCAAGATTGTTCCCCGGTGGTATATCAAACATTCAACGGATTCACTTCCCAATGAAGTTCAAAACTTCCCCAGCATATCAAATTAATTTCCCCAGGAGAGTCCAATCAAGTTTCCCCAGGAAAGTTGAGATCCATCTCCCCAAGCAGTAAGCTTATCCCCAGTAGATTCTGGAAGCTTATCCCCGTAGAGCACGAACGCGTCTCCCGGCTTTATTCAAAGAGTTATTTCCCTACCAGGATATAACTGGGTTATCCTCAGCCAAAACCCACGGAAAGATCGTTCTCGGCAAAGTCTCCTTATCCCCAACAAAGTCTATTAACACTTCCAACATAACAACGGTATCCCCAGCGAAGTTACCATCAATATCCTAGCAAAGTACCTCTCTCCCCACAGAGTATTGGTCCCCAGCAAGATCACTAGAGTACTTTTCTCCCCGCAGAGTAATCCATTCGCCAAGTTTATTCCCCAACGGAGTTATCTTCTCCTACCGGTATTCTTGCAACTATCATCCCCAACGGAAACGAATATTCTATTCTCCGACATCAGCCCAGGACGTGACTTCCCGGCACCCGTCAAGGATTTATTTTCCTAAGACGAAAAGATACATTCATAAACATCACATTTTCATACATTATAGCATGCATATACGCATCATATCTTACAAATCTCATTTATGTTGAGAACATCATCGCTTGATTCATATCATGCCTTGCATATGACTGACCTTTACCTTTCAGGAAAGATCCGGTTAGGTTCTCAGCTATATTTCAAGACTTTAGTCTGGTTCAGTTAAATCGACCCTAAGATTTTCCTGATTCTTATCCAGTCAAAGGCCTTCTCTGGTTCAGTCAGATCGACCCTAAGATCTCCCTGATTCTTATCCAGTTGAAGTTATTCCAAGACCTTGTCCGGTTCAGTTAAATCGACCCTAAGATTTTCCTGATTCTTATCCAGTCAAAGGCCTTCTCTGGTTCAGTCAGATCGACCCTAAGATCTCCCTGATTCTTATCCAGTTGAAGTTATTCCAAGACCTTGCTTGGTTCAGTTAAATCGACCCTAAGATTTTCCTGTTTCTTATCCAGTCAAAGGCCTTCTCTGGTTCAGTCAGATCGACCCTAAGATCTCCCTGATTCTTATCCAGTTGAAGATATTCCAAGACCTTGCCCGGTTCAGTTAAATCGACCCTAAGATTTTCCTGTTTCTTATCCAGTCAAAGGCCTTCTCTGGTTCAGTCAGATCGACCCTAAGATCTCCCTGATTCTTATCCAGTTGAAGATATTCCAAGACCTTATCCGGTTCAGTTAAATCGACCCTAAGATTTTACTGATTCTTATCCAGTCAAAGGCCTTCTCTGGTTCAGTCAGATCGACCCTAAGATCTCCCTGATTCTTATCCAGTTGAAGATATTCCAAGACCTTGCCCGATTCAGTTAAATCGACCCTAAGATTTTCCTGATTCTTATCCAGTCAAAGGCCTTCTCCGGTTCAGTCAGATCGACCCTAAGATCTCCCTGATTCTTATCCCAGTAGAAGGCATCCAAGATTCTCTCAGCGTTCCTGTTGAGGTAGTAATCGCCCAAGGTTCTCTCAGCGTTCCTGTTGAGGTAGTAATCGTCCAAGGTTCTCTCACTGTCCCGTTGAGGTAGTAACCACCCCTGGTTCATTCATCACCATTTGAAGCTCCAGATTCACTTCCTGTAACCAGTCAGGACACATCTATACAAAGAGTTTGAAGACCAGCTCCTGTAACAGGCCAGGTAATCATTTTCTTTTTCAGGTACACAAGTTCTCGCTAAGGAATCTCTTACGCGATCGACATCCAGATGGCATCTATAAGCCCATCATCCTATCCATCAATCTCCAAATGGCATCTATAAGCCCATTCCCACCATCACACTACTATGTGAGCGCAAATTTCTGGGCACTCTAGTGTTCAATCATCTTCCACCTTCGGATCACGAAAGGCACGTCAGCCAATCTACATCCTCAGGTCTAAGAAGATTGAATAGGGGCAACTGTTGTACCCCAAAATTTGCCCTCCCATATTCTTCAAAATTTGCCAAGTCAAAGCTTCAAAATCTCCCCAAGGGTTGCACAGTTCAAGGGCCTCCTAACAGTCAAAAACTAGGGTTTTGGTTCTGGCAAAGAAATTGAAGTTTTCAAGGGTCCAATCAAGTCCTAAATGCCTATAAACAAGGTCAAGCATCCACTTGTCAAGTTTCAAGACTTACAGCACAAAATTGCACAGTCAAAAACCCTAATTGCCCTACAGTCAACTGCAGGGGCAAAATGGTCATTTGACAGTCAAAAGTTCAAATTTTTGGTCAACATCTTATTTTGAAGCCACAAACATCATTTGATAAATTCTTGATCATGATTTTCAAGGCATGGCTCAAAAAGTCTCAAGATGCAAAAGTTTCCATATTTGGACAGTTGAAAAAGTCAACTGTAACTTGACCAAGGCATAACTTCCACATGGTTCATCAGAAAAATTCCATCCAAAGCTCATTTTGAAGATAATGACATTTCCTACAACTCCTCTTCACACTTCAAGTCCAAGAAATGCTCTCACAAAAAGTTATCAATTTCAACATTATAGGTCATTTTTAAAAGTCAACAAAAAGGGACTTTAAGTCAAAGACCATAACTTGAGATTGGTAAATCAAAATGACATGGGACCAAAGGCATTGGTTAGAGGACTTCAAGACCTTTCCAAAATGTCAAAGAACATGATCAAAGCTTAAAACTTGAGCAAGATATTCCTTGTGGAAGTTGGGAAATTTTTGGGAATTTTGAAAAGTCAACTTTGCTTCAAATGCCTCAAAATTGCTAATGGGCCACAAATTCTTCCAAGAATCATTATCCAAAGCATATGCACGACTCATTAAGCCCAAAGGGATTTACTTTCTTATTTTTAATTAATTAATTGAATTTTTATTTTTATTTATTCATTTAATTAGTTTTAAATATAAGAAAAATATCAAATCATTGGTTTTAAATCTTTTTGTGCAGAAAATAGGTCTACCACATGCTCATTATTTCGTGTGCCAATCAACAAGAGCAAAATCTTCCAAACTTGGCATGTTCTTCATGAAAAAGATTGAAAAAATATTCATTGAAAATCAAATATTTGATACATCAATGCAAAGGCTTTTTGACTCAAATTTTTACCCTAATTCGTTCCATACATAAGTCAGAACTGAACCCTAATGCTCACAACCTTGAAGCTGCGCCTAAGAACCAAAACAAAAACTTGTATTTTTCCCAAAAATTTTGGAAACTGTTTTCATAGTTGCAGGTTGTTTCAAAGCAAAAGAGTGGTTCCATTGCATTCTTGACACATTCAGGAAGCTACCCCAATCAAAATCAACTCTCCAAACGCAAAGAATTGGTAGATAGGAGTCCCACTTTCCTGAAAAATATTCATAATCGCATCTTGAATTCCATGCATTTTTCATGTGTTTTTGATATTGATTTATACTAATCTAACCATTCTAAAGCTAATGGTGTTATCTAATTGAATTAATATGGCCTGTGCGCAAAGTTGCCATTAAAATGTTTTAGGGTTTCTCAAGCTTCAAATTGGGTGTTTGCACATACTGTAAAATCAAGACATCCCAGTACCATGGTTAGAATCAGAAGCTCATAACGATTCAAATGTCATACTCGCGCTCAATTTATGAACAACAAGGTTCTATTCGCTATTTTTTTTTATGTGTCATGTAGTGGGGGTTTAAAACCCCCGCAATCTTGTTTTATTTTTCAGGCAAAAAGCAAGGAAACGAAGAAGAAGGCTGTGTGTCATCCTATGGTTGGTAGATTCAAACAATTGGCGCGCGTTTTCATCAAATGTCATCAATGATTTTTTCTCTTTCATATTAATTATATTCCATTATGCATACGAATAAACATGTTGGCTCAGTTGGTGGGAAGGAATATTTGCAAGCTTTGGGACCTGGGTTCGATTCCCAGGTCCCCCTTATTTCCTTATGATTTTCTTTGTAACATGATCAGGTACGTTGGCCCCCTCTTTGATCTACCATGCACTCTACGCTCAAGCTGGCCACGCGTCCCATAACCCCAATCCAAAGGTCAAGATCTGCAGATCACCATGGACACTAGTCAGCCATGCCATACACGTGCTGGAAAAAGTCAACAGGCCTTGAATCTATTGGGCCAAGATTGCTTCAGTCAAACCTCCTAAATTGGGGTCAACACCCCCCATTGGTTTGCTTTTTTTTCATTCTCTTTATTTTTTCTATTTTATTTGTTTTATTTAGTTTTAGTTTAATTCCTTAAATTAATTTTTTTTCTTTAACATAAAAAATCAGAAAGACAAAAAAATAAAAATATATTTTATTTAAATGTTTTTTTTGTAAATAAACTTTATTAATTAATTTAGCTTTTTAATTCTAGGTTTAATTCTAATGTTTTTCTTAATAAACTAAAAAATGTAGAATTAGGGTTTTATACTTTTATTCCTTGTTTCTTTTTCACCCTATTTAATTATTAATTATTATTTTGTAAATAAAATTTGCCATGTAAATAATTAATGTAAATTAGGTCAAACTAAAAACATTTTCTTAATAAATTAAAAATAGTTAGAATTAGGGTTAATTAACTTTTTTAATTTCATTTAATTTTCTTACTAAAAATCCATAAATACCAAAAACTCAAAAATAATTTCCTTTTCTCATTTAACTTAATTAATTTATTACTTGTAATTTAATTTCCTTAAAAGGGTCCAACGCCCTCGCATTCCCGACTTTACTTCTTTTCGCATTTTATTTCTTTTTTGTGAATATAATGTAATTGCCCCAAAGCCGTGTAATAGATTAATTAGACATTTATCTTTCCGCATTATTTTTTATTCAAATCGGGTCTTGGATTAATTTGGCGATGTAGACCCGCGCCTTTGTAATAGCGTAGAACTTTTAATTCCGCATCTTTTTAACTGTTAATAACTTGCATGAAAGAATGAATGCCAAAATAAAAACAACGCGTAGATCACCAATGCATGAACAAGATAAACATAAATGAACCTGACACACAAATCACACACCACCCCTAGGGTACGCCTCACTGTTGCCTTACCCCTCGAAAGGTGGTCGTCGAGTAGAGGATGTTTTAGTAAGTCCTCATGTCCATGAACATGGCATGAGGTTAGCTTCTAAGGTGTCTTCCTATTGCTCCGGTGATCACCATGTCCCGAACCCTCGAATTGACCCGAACACCTCCAACAGTGGTGCTACCTACCTCTCAATGGTGGGATAGCACTACTTTAAGGACATTTACACAGACGAATTCCTTAGGGTAGGTAGACGACTCTAGATACTTGCTCTAATTCAAAACAAAATCAAAAACGTCTTTTCACACCGACACTTTCAAAAAGCTTTCGAAAGCAACTTTTCAAACACTCTTGAGGACTGATACAAGAGTCGAACTGAAATTTTCAAAGAAACTTTTTAAAACCCACAGTTGAAAAGCAAAAAAACAATTTTGAAAACACAAATGAGCAAGTATCTAAGAGCCCATGGATAACCATGGATAGAAAGGGTGCTAACACCTTCCCTTTCTATAATCTATCTCCCGAACCGAGAGCAATCTCAATAAGGAATTTTTCTGTGCTTTTGTCCTTTCCATTTGGAGAAAATAAAAGACGGTGGCGACTCTTGCTTCCGTGACATTTCGCGAACCAGCGTTAAACAGTCAGTTCCAGATCCACCGATCACAGTATTCAAACATCTTCAACCTTGTACGCTCGAAAGTTGTCACTTTTCTCACTTATCATGTTAAAGATATTTGAATAGGGGAAACTGTTGCACCCCAAAATTTACCCTCTTGATTTACGCTTATGTTTCATCATGAACATCATATTGCATTGCATTCATACTTTTTGATGGGATCAAAGCTTTGGTTATCTAGTCTTCCTCAAGCTTTGAAGGTTGGCTGCATTGACAAGTTGCTCAAGTAGAATCTTATTATCTAAACCTCTGAATCTTTTAAGCTCAAAAGTTATTGCATATCTCAAGATTTTTTATCCATCTCTTTGGATCATCAGAGGATTGAAGTTTGTGTTTGATTACAAGGGGAATCACTCCTTTGATTCACCAGTCAAATTAGGGTTTTGCTTGATCAAGGCTATTTATCAATGTGCAAGTCTTAATTTGGAAGCTACAACATCTCATTGGCACTTGAGAAGTCTTTGTACAAGAAATTGGCCAAGATGCCCAAAGGATTTGAAGTTTTGGAGATGATTCATCAGTCTTCTAAGGTGTTAACTAAAACTAGGGTTTCAGATTTCAACAAGATTTCTTGAGAATTTTGAAGTGAAACTTTGTACATGGCCTCTATTTGTTTGAAATATCATGTGTTTGAAGTTTTGATCATCAATTTTGAAGGGAAGTGGATCAATTGATTTAGAGGGGCAAAATGGTCATTTTGGTCAAAATCAGTCAAAGTCAAGGTTGACCAAGTAAACTTTTGGCCAACCATCAATTCAAGGGTGTACTTTTAATATTTCAAGTCCATTTTGATCATTGGATCAAAGATATTGAGGTTTGGGTTGAAACTTGTTCTTGAAGAAACCCTAAAAGTTTCTAATTTTGGAAAATAAGGACTTAATTTCAAAAATTCATATTTTATTCACCTTTGATCAAAAAAATGCAAATGAAGTATGCTTGGAAAGATAAGAGGATGGTATTTCATCTCCTTTTGGTTTCATGTCCAAATTGGCAAGGAATCAAGAATTATGGTCTTTGGAAGTCACAAAATTATAGGTCATTTTCCAAAATTAGTGAATTTCAAGCCCAATTTTGAGAAACTTAATGGATTCAATTGCAAAAACTCAAAACTAAAGGATTGTAGATCTTTTCAATAACTTCCCAAATTTCACTCATTTGTGTCAAAATTCAAAAATATGAGCAAGTTATGGACTTTGGGATTTTGAAACATTTTATTGAATTTTGGCAAATATGCAAAAAGGCCATTTCTTGCAAACTCAAGTTATAGCCATTCCTTTTGCTTCTAATCAAACCCATTGGTAATTTGTGACATGCTGAGGCTTATTATACTCATCATTTCCTGCCCATATGCTTCATGAACTTGCTTGGATGAAAAAATACAAAACATGCTCAATTTTGCAAAATCACCAACACTTCTTCATTTCAAACAATCATGAGCTGGCACTTTGGGCATGTAATTCTGACTTCATTTGGCTCACAAAAGGAAAGCAAATGCACGAGTGAAACGTAGATTCCATGTGCATCTTCATTTTTGGCCAAAACTTCCAAACTTACCCTCCATCAATTTTGAGTGCCAAATACCACTTATATCCCCTTACCCTCGTGCTATATAATAAGAATCAAGGCTCGTTTGTGAAAGAAGAGGCTCATAACATCTACATTGTAAATCTGAACATCTTGGAAGCAGCTCTGCAAATTGCTTCGAATCTCTCTTCTCCTTGGATCATTCTTCAAAATTCTTGGTGATTCAGCTTTAGTGAAGTAAGGAGATCAAGCCTACACCATTGGATTGCTTTTGGAGTGAAGGAATCGTGTTTCCAGATTTCACATCCATGTGAGTTTCTTGAACTTTGATTCATGTGTTTCAGCTTGAATTAAGGATGCAAATCATGTTCATTGAGTTGCTAGTTGGTCAATCATTAGGATTGATGTATATTTGAGCTTTGATTCAAGCAGAATTTTTGAAATCGTGTTCATGACTTTGATGTTTACAGTGAGTTTTTCCAGTTTTTGAGACTTTATTTCTTGATCTGTGCTTGATCTTTGAGTTTGATTCAAATTGCATCATGTAGTATGATATGCTAGCTTTAATTTGCACTTGATTTTATGGATTTTGGTTAAGAAACGAGCATGATTGATGGATCTGAACATAGGCTCATGAACTGTGGTATTGCACGAGTTTTTCCCTATGCTGGAGGTTGAAGATGAAGTGAGGTGGCGCGCTGTGATTGGCTTGTTTCAAATTATCATGCATTTTTCATATTTTTGTTTTAATTGATTTTCTGATTTTTGTTTCTTGATCAAAACAATTTAAAAAATTCTGAAAAAATTCTCACAAGTTCAAAATAATTTCTAACACCTTGTGTAATTTTATTGGAATTTTAAAAAATGTTTTGATTGGTTTAAAAATTATTGAATTTAAATAATTGTTTGTTTAGGGATTATTTTTGTTTTAATACTTCTTTGACCTAAAAAATTTAACAAAAAATATTTTGAGCCCATAAAATAATGTAGAATTTGATTCTCATTTTGGTTTAGCATTTTTTTCGATTTTTGATTAGGAGTTTAATTTGAAAATTTTATTTGAAATATTTGTCTCATAATTTTTGGTTTTAATACTTCCTTTAATCAAAAAAATTCAGAAAAAATCATGTAAACTTGTTTTTAATCATGGAGTCTGAATATAATTTCATTTTTGACATTTTGGTGATTTTTGGCTAGGGTTTGCATTTTTGCCCTTAAAAAAATAGTTTAATTGTTAATTGTTTGTTTAAATTTTATTTTAGTATTTCCTTTAATTCAAAAATTCCACAAAAAATCAGGGATGTGTGTTTTTAGTTCTAGTATTTGAATATAATTTTGGTTGGACATTTTTCTGACTTTTGATTAAAGTTCTATTTTGAGATGTGATTATTTGTTTAATTGTCTAATTGTTGAATTTAATTTCATTTTGGACTTTTCTTCAATTGAAAAAATGTGAAAAAATATATTTTCTGACATTTAGGGTTTCTTGGTGATTTGTATGATTTTGGTTTAAATTGTTTGAATTTTGATCTTACTCAATCAATATTTAAGATTAGAAGTCAAAATTTAGGGTTTTTTTGCTTATGGTGCAAGTTTCATTTTCAAAACCATTATGCCCTGGATTTTCAATAGAATTCAAGTCTTGATTAGGGTTCATGAATGTATTGAGAATCTAAAAACCATTTATCTTGATTTTTTCAACTTGGTTTGACATTTTCCACAAATTATTTTGAAAACTTGTCTAGTTTGGTAGTTTTGCCAACTAGTCTTGAACTTTGGGCCTTATTTGATCTTATCCTCAATCATTCATGAACATAAGATTGGCTTTCTGACTTCTAAACACTTCAAATATGTTAAGATATTTTTGGTTTTCATTATGGATCCTTGTTTCTATTTTTGATGTATTTTTGAAGTGAAGGTACCCAATTAATGTTGCATATATTGTTTCAATTTGTTTGATGGCCAATGAACTTGAGTGAGGCCTATAATTGGGCACCTAATGATCATCTTGATTCTGATTATCCATGATAACTCAATTCTTTTCACTTAGCCCCCTTTGTCTAAAGGTTTGAACCTTCTTGATGCATTATGTTGGTTTCATCTTCTATTGTGTTTGTGAAGTTGTGATTGAATTAATTGTATATGGTTGAAATGTGTTTGTCCCTGAACTCCATGATCTTTGATTGTATTCTTTCCAAGCTCCCATGATCCTTGATTGATATTGAATTGTCAATTCAATATGGTGATAGAGAGGAGCAACATCCCTCTGATTCTTTTGGCCAAATTGTGCATATGCATGTTCCCTTTTGTCTATCATGTCTAATGTTTGATAATTGTTATCATGTTGTTCTCACTTCATAATGTTGCATCCATCCCTTATATGAGTCATCATTCACCTTATGGAATACTAACTTGGTTGTTGAATGTGCGAGGTACTTTGAGAAAGTTTCCACTTTTGACCTGAGGCTTTTGTGTTTCACTTTATTTGTGAAACACAACTTATTATGTTGGCACTGCTATTGTGTTTGGCATGTTTGATACTCCATACAGGATATATACATTTGATTGTGAATGTTGCACATTGCCCATGGGATCTATTCATATCTGATAATCTCATTACCTACATCCTTATGTTGTAACTTCTGACTCAATTTGTCTACTGATGCCAGCTTTCTTGAAGTTCTCTGGGTTTCTTTTATTCTTGCTCATTTGCAACGGATATTTATCCGTTTGGTATTGCATTATTTCCTTTCTTCCATCTTCATTTTGCATAGTTCTCTGATTGCATGATGGGACCTATGTTGCTGATATATGTCAGGAGGCCCTCTGGTTTTTGTCTAATACATGTGTTGTGTTTGCTGTTGATCGATGAGTCACTCAATTTATAAATTGAGATCACGACTTCAATCTCATTGCATGTTCCCTATAGGATATTTATTGCTTTTCTTCTTTACTTGTTGATCGATGAGTCACTCAATTTAGAAATTGAGATCACGACTTCGCTCTCATTGCATATTCCCTATAGGATGTTTATTGCTTTTCTTCTTTACTTGTTGATCGATGAGTCACTCAATTTAGAAATTGAGATCACGACTTTGCTCTCATTGCATGTTCCCTATAGGATAGTTTTATTAAGCTTCCTTTAACATGTTGACTAAGATAGGAATCCATGTATGCTAACATAGGATAGGATCTTCCTTTAACCTCAACCTTAGGGTCAACCATTATATGATAACACTAGGGATAGTTCTAGGCTAGTTTCCCTTAGTGGTTTTTTTCCTTCTTTTACATTTTGCATCTTAAAACAAAATCTGTTTTCTCGGCAAATCATAAAAACATTTCTAATAAACTTAAACCCTTCTTCAGAATAAAATATACAAACCAACCTTACTTTGTCTGTGTGCCTCTTTGCTATGCATATAAACTTGGTCAACCGATGTTTCGCCATCGCACATATTTGTTATCCTACTTTGATTCTCAATATCATTGTTTTGTCATCCAATTTATTGATATTTCATCATCTTGGCCATGATATCTTTGTTATCTTTAAGCCGATGTTTCGCCATCGCACATTTGCTTGAAGTCGATGTTTCGCCATCACACATGTTTGATTATCCTACTTTGATTCTCAATATCATTGATAGGTGTAATGTTTTTCTATCTGTTTTATCGATGTTTTGTCATCTCTGCCATGATACTGTGCTATCTTTCAGCCGATGTTTCGCCATCACACATTTTCTTGAAGCCGATGTTTCGCCATCGCACATGTTTGATTATCCTACTTTGATTCTCAATATCATTGTTAGGTGTGATGTTTCGTCATTCAATTTATTGATGTTTTGTTATCTTTGCCATGATATCTTTGTGACCTCTTAGCCGATATTTCTCCATCTCACATTTGTTTGAAGCCGGTGTTTCGCCATCGCACATTTTGATTATCTAACTTTGACTCTCAATGTCACTGTTAGGTGTGTTATTTTACCATTTGATGTCTCACCATCTTTGACATGTTACTTTGTTATTATTTAGTCGATGTTTTATCATCTCTCTTGTTTGTTTGTTTTATTTGATGTTTTGCCATCTTGACTGTTTTTGTTGTCTTAATTAAAAAACACAAACCAATCAAAACATATAAGCCTAACTATGGTTGCTCTGATTCCTTAAAAGGGATACGTAGGCATTGGGGTAGGGCCCAACCGAGCACAATTTTTATTTTCCCTACATTATTTTCTTTTTCCTTTTGCATGCATTCCCTGTTCAGTTGTAGGCCATAGACATAGGATTTGACCACACCCATTAGATTAGACAACAAGAGTGGATACCGTATAATACTACAGGCGTGTGGGGTGCTAATACCTTCCCCTCGCGTAACAGACTCCCTTACTTGATCTCTCGGTCAAAAGACCGTGATTTCTCCCTTTTCAGCTTTTCTCGATGTTTACCTTTCCCTTTCGGCGGGATAAAATATGTTCGGTGGCGACTTCATTGATGTTTCATTAACATCCAAATGACAGGTTCCGGCCGCGTCGTTTCAGCACCAAATACAAAAAGCTGTGATCAAAAAGCAATGGAATAGTGTACCAAAAAAGTTTAAATCCCATTTGTTTTTCCCCATAAAACCACAACAAATTCACCTATAAATAAGTTGCTCCATCACACTTTTAAGGGGCTGGTCTTTGAGAGAGAAAATTGTCAAAAGAGAGAAAAAGAACTGTGAAACCTTCATCAAAAATCCATTTCCCAAATAGAAAACCAAACCTTTATTCTTCCCTTTGAATCAAAAGAACTTGGCATTTTCTCTTTCGTTGCTCTTGCTGACTCCAGAACATCTGAAGGCAGCAGTTCAAGTTCCAAACACACGCTCCAGATTCAAGGTAAGTCTTTCTGACTTTGCATATTTTCATTCAGAACATCATTAAATATGTAAATACCACAATATTAATGTTGTCCATATCATTGCATAAGTAGGAAAACTGTGGATCAGAACTTCTTGATTAAGGCTAGGCTCAGAATTAGGATTAAAACTTCTATAAACTGTTGTACTTTTATCCTCCTAATTTACTGTTAAGGATTGAATAAATTGCTGATATGCTGATTAATATGATGAAAGAGTTGAAATGTAACACAAAACTTCTATTTTTCATTCACCATTTTAACACACAAAATTTCTAGGATTTTCTCACTGTTTAAGCACGCAGAACTTCTGAGTTCTCTTTACCATTTTAACACACAAAACTTTTGATGCTCACTCACTGTTTTAGCACAACACATAACTTCTGAATTCTCCCTACACGTTAAACACACTGAACTTCTTATGCTTCCACTCGCTATTTTAACACTCAGAATTTCTGATTTTCCACACGCTGACAATGCACTGAATTTCTGATGTTCACTCACTATTTTAGCGCAATACAAAACTTATGACTTTTTGCTCACTTCCTGAATACCACCCAGAACATCTGTTTCCTTTCCCTATGACTTTTCTTGCAGGACCTTAGAGTGTATCAATCCAGAACTTCTGATTCCACTGACATTCCTTTCTGAGTCACCACGCGCCTGGCTTCATAACTTCTTATCCTTGTTGTTTTGTTTGTAGCAGCACGCTGTTTCTATCTTTCATTTATTTTCCTTTTTTCATTTTTAATATTAATTCCTTTTTATAAAAATACATAAAAATATTTTCCTTTATTAATTAATTTATTTCTTTTTTCATAATTCATTAAGACAAAAAAAATCATTTTCTAAACAAGTCCTTTTCTCTCTTGCATTGTACATTTCAATATGGTTGTAATAGTTAGATAGGATTTAAATTCTTGCAACCCCCCATTTGTAAATATGTACCCCCATCCCTAAAATATTGTAATAGCGTAGGACTTTTATATTTCCGCAATTTAACGCTTTTCCAAATATAAAATGCTAGTAATTAGGATGTGTATGGAAAGATATGAAATCAACAAATAGATAACCCTAATCAAGACTAAAATGCATGCAATCAAACACACTTGCACACTAGCACCCTTAGGGTAATCCCACCTTGTTGCCTATCAGAAAAATAGTCATGTCCCTCGAACATGGGCTTTTTAGCAAAAGACCCTCGATAAAAGATCGTAGTCCCTCGATGAACCTCAATGTTACCTTCGATAAACGATCTAGTTCCTCACACGACATTGCTAAAATGTTCCATGGGTTTCTTTTAATGACTATACAAAAACATCCTGCGCCCATCCCTTAACATCCAACGATGGGGCTTCTTACCAAATCAATGGTAAGATAGCAATATCTAGAGGAGGAGGAAAAGAACATCTAAGACCTTTTGAGTAGGTAGATTCGCTCCTAGTTGCTCACTTGCTCACAACAAAAACATTTTATACACCAACACATCTCTTTGAAATATTTTCAAAACCAACACTTTCTACGCATTCTTATAGAGGCGAGAATCATTACAAAGTCACATTTTTAAAATACTTTCAAAACCCACATCACAAAGCACATTTCAAAACAAAAGCAAGTGATCTAGCGAGTAAACTAAGAGCCCATAGAAAACCATGGATGAAAAGGGTGCTAACACCTTCCCTTTTCATAATCTACCCCCCGAACTCAAGAAAACATCTCTAAAAGGTCTTTCCTGTTCTTTTTCATGTTTCCTTATTGGATAAAAGAAAAGTCGGTGGCGACTCTTGCTATCCGCAACATTGCGATCAAACGCAAAACAAAAAGTCAGTTCTCCCACCATATCACACTTACCACCATGGACGGTGAAGATTTTCTGCACCCTGTGAACGCGGACATAGTTAAAAAATACTATGCATGAAAATGAACCGTTGGGTTGACTGGCCTAGGAAAAATAAGGGCATCCCGGTGAACCAAAATGGTTTAGGCAAAGATTAGGGATATATAAAGATTGTACACCCGATAAGTCAAAAACCTAAAAAGGAAGCTTGGGCAAAAAAGGGTATCCCGATGGGCTGAAAACCCGAAACGGAGGTCCGGGAAAAAGTTAGGGATCAAAGCGTACGACTATGTCCCGTTGGATCAAGCTTGGTTACCAACGTCAAGTTTGAATGGTACAAATCAATTTAGTCAACTTCTTTCGACAGCAAGGGATGAGATGCTTGAAGATATAAGGGCAATAACAGAGTTGGAACTTGATGAGATCGTTTCCACATAGTTGTTTTTCTCTATTTTACTTTGTACTCTTTTTATTTTACAGTGATTTTCTCTTACTAGGATCTTTGTCTCTTTGTACGAAACCGTTTGTATAGGCAAATTATCAATACAAGTCAAATTCAAAATTCAAACTTGATTTACTTTCTCTACTTTGTTTGCAAAAATGTCTGATGACTAAATTGAATGAACATATGCATATGAATATGATTACTATTAACAAATGTGTGTATAAAACCAGGAAAAAGCATTTACTAAAGACTCTAAGAGTTGGGATAGTGTTCAAGTCGTCCACAATTCCCCACAGAGGAATACCCGCAGAGTTTGTCTTCACAAGCTCATCCCCAGAGAGCAACCTATATGAAGTTATCTCTACAAGGCTATCTTCATCCCCAACGGAGATACATTCCCCAATAAGCCTAATATGCCTTTAGACAGGAATTGGGGCATCTTCCAGTAGTTCACATAATCATCTCCCCTAGTAAGTCCCATAGCGTACAAGGAAGTTTGGTCATTTCCCTAACAGATAGTGGAAACTTTCTCCGCACAGCCTAAAGAATTCCAATTCCCATCAGAAATGATTCCCTCAGCATAGTTTACAGGAATTTAATTATCCATCGGATTTTATTTCTCCAACATTGCAAATCCCCTGCAGAATTCTTTTCCCCATCAGGTTTTATTTCCCCAACAAGGTTTATTTCCCCAAAAAAGTTCATTTCTCTGATTACTGTAAATCCTCGGTAAGATGTTGTTCTCCAGCATATTATAGTCAAGGTTTCTATCCCCAGAGAGTTGCTACAAAAGCTGAAACCGGGAAAAATATCATTTAACTTTTTCCTCCCCAGAAGAGTTGGTATCCATATCGGAAACTCGGTCAGACAACGCCTCAGAGGGTTATCCATCTCTTTTATCCCCAGTCAGAGTATATAAGAACTAAATTCCCAGTAGAGCGATGAACGACCAATTTTCCCGAAATTTCTCTACTCCCCAAGTAGAAGTCAAACATTCCCAGTGGAGCATCCTCAAATAGAAAGTAGGAATCCCCAGCATAGACATTCTAAACAAGATTGAAGATTCATATTCTTCATCCCCAGTAACATCTAGGGATTTATTTTCCCCATCCAGAAATGTTACACGAAGCTACCAATACGCTTCAATGATATAATGAATCCATACATCATTTACAAATATCATAGCATATGCATACGAAACGCATATAACACACTCTCATCTACTTTGAGAGCATCATCACGCAATGCATTACATACATCATGACATTGCATAAAACTAACTTTGTTTCTTTCAAGTTAGTTCACAGACAGACGAATATCATCAGCAATTCTCAAATAGGCCGTAGATTAATTCCCAAAACAAGACGGAGAAACTATCTATATGACCAAGCGGTATGAATTCCAGAAATAAAACAATTTTACCAACAAAAAACAGGTTCTAGATTAATTCCTGAAACAAGACAGGGGAACTATCTATATGACCAGGCAAAGATTAATTCCCAAAATAGGACGAGGCAAATATCTTTATAACCAGGCAAAGATTAATTCCCGAAATAGGACATGGAAACTATCAATATGACCAGGTGGTATGAATTCCCGAAACAAGACGTGTTTACCAACAAAAAAAAAAGATTGTGGATCAATTCTCGAAACATGACGGGGCGACTATCTAAATGACGAACATTTACCTCAGACTAAATCTGACAAGCATTTCCCTTAGATACTAAATCTTACAAGCATCTACTTAAGCACTTTTCCCAGAGATTCGTCTTGAAAATCATTCTTCAGATACAATCAAGCATGGACTCAATCTGATACTCTCATAAAAAACTTACTATGGATGTCATCTATAAGCCCATCTCTTACATTCTTTCACCTCTCCGAATGGCATATTTAATCCCATTCAAGCAATATCATCAGCCAACAATGTTATTTCCAGCACATACAAGTGCAAATTTCTGGGCACCTAAGTATTCAATCCTCTTCTACCTTCATATCACGAATGGCGGACATGCCAATCTAACTCTTCAGGTTTAAGAAGATTGAACAGGGGCAAATGTTGTACCCCAAAATTTTCCCTCCCACTTTTCTTCAAGATAAATGCTCATGCTTCAAGGGTTTTCATTTGCTCAAGGTTGCTCAAGAATTGATCTGACAAATTCTCCTCCTAAGCAATTGGCCTACAACTACGATTTCACTTTTCTCAAAGAAGATTGGAATTTTAATGCCACAAATGGATTTCATGGTTTCTTATATGTCTCCAAGAATTCTCATACTAAGTTTCATGCCTTGCATCACAAGTTTGCTCAGTCAATTGCTCAGATGATTGGAAATCAACTATATTGGACAAAAAGTAAATTGTCGTCAACATACAGACAAACTTCAAGATTTTTGGTCAACATCAATGTTTTTAAGTAATATTCATCATTTAAATAATGGTTGATCATGATTCATCAAGAAAACTCTCAATTCATCAAAAGTCAAAAGTTGCCATATTAGGGTTTTCTTTAGGAGAAGTCAACTAAACTTTGACCAAACATAACATTCACATGCTTCATCATATTTTCCTTAACCAAATATCATTTTGAAGGAAATTAAATTCTCTACAACTTTGTCTCTCTAAGCTCAAGTCCAAAAAATGTTTCGTTTAAGAGATATGGGCCAATACATTATAGGTTATTTCAAAAGTCAACAAAAAGATACATTTTGTCAAGGCAACTTACATAAAGATAAATTCTTCAAATACAAAAATGAAAAACTTAGATATTGTAGAGGACATCTTGAGCTTTCCAAAAAGTCCAAGATCACCCTTAAATGATGAAAATTGAGAGAGTTGTGACTAGTGCAATTTGGGAAATTTTGAGCAAATGCATGAAACCAAAAGGGATCAAACTTGGAATTTTGGGCTATTGGGCTTGTGATTCAAAGTCCATGCATGTTTTAAACCTCAAGATGAACCTCAGAACTTACTCATACACCCCTTTGGTTTTTATTTAATTTATTTTTTATTTTATTTATTTAAAATTCAAAATAAATGAAATAAAACAAGGCTTCTTACAAAGGTCCAAGCCCATTCTTTGGTTGACCTAATTTCATATTTATATGTTCCATATTATTCAGACGAGCTTGCACGAAAAATCCATGCAAGAAGCCATCCCAAAGAAAATCTCAAAAAACTAGGGCAAGTTGAAAACCCTAGTTGGAGCCACCTTCAAAGCCTTATAGCCCTTCCAATCGATCTCTGAAGAGGTATAGGGTAAGAATGGATCAAACTTGATGATCTAGAGCACACAAAACCTGCACGCATACATCTCCGATCTCATTATTTTTTGCAAATTCATATTTCAGTTTTCATATTATTTTAAGGCATACTAATGATATTAATGTGTTTCTGAGATGCATTAGTTCAGGATTGGATGATCGCAGGAATCACATGCTATCGGAACCATGAACTTCCATGCTTGGTCCAATCCATGATGTTTTAGTCATATCTCACAACCTAGCGGGATTTAGCCAAAAACAAAACTTCCATTGAATTCGTAGGGCTTGATTTAGGGGGGTAGGGTCCATGGGAATTTCTAATGTTTGTTATTTTGTAGTGTTGAAAAACATACTCACCGGAGAAGACGACCGGAGCTAGAGATCCGACGCCTCTCTGGTCCATGCAATGTTTTTATTTTATATTTGTTTTGTTTCATCAATATAACTAGATGTACAACTACCCCAGTGACAAGCGAGCGCGCGTTAAGGTCTTACTATGCAAGGGCGTGGGTTCAATCCCTGCCTTTTGTGTTTTTCACATATTTTATGATTTTCATAGATCACATGCATCGCTCTTCATGACATCAACCGTGCACCCTTTCCCTACATCCGCACGATCATCATCAGCCAATATCAACGTCCCAGACGCGCAAACACATGGTGAACCTCATGGATTGACCACACTGGATCCAGCACTGGCACTAGTGGGCCTGGACCATAATTGCAATTTACACCCTTTCCTTTTTGCTAACCCAGACCCAATCTGCTTGTTTTTATATTTTCTTTTCTTATTTTTATTTATTTTTGTTATTTTCTTTATTTAATTAAAATACATAATTAGTTCTAGGTTTATTCATTAATTAAAATTAATTAGGGTTTAGTTTTCAATTAACCATTTAATAATTTAATTAATTAATTATTTTTTCTTAATTAAAATTAATTAGATTTAATAGGTTTTAATTAATTAACCATAAATCAATTTTTCCATAAAAATTTGACAAAAATACTTTCTTTTCCGTTTTCATTTTTTTTTACATTTTTAGATCGACTGTATAGGGTCTGTAAATGTAATAGCATAGATATTATTTTTCGCTTTCCTTTTTTCATTATTATGTAACTGTTTACATGTTGTAATAGCTTAGGATTTTTATTTTCCTCTCTATTATTATGTAACTTCCCCGAAGCCATGTAATAATTTAGGTTTATATTTTTTGCCTTTACTTTTCGCACCTTTACTGCTTTACTATACTTATTGCTTAGTAATCAGGGTTTGTATGAAAATATTAAAACCTGACAATAGAAAATGCTAACTCAAAGATAAAGTAACTAAAATCAGAACACCTCGCACACTCACACCTCTAGGGTAACCTTGTTGCCTTCGGAATAAAAACAGTCATGTCCCTCGAACATGGGGAAGATTTAGCAAAGTCCCTCGATACAAAGATCATAGTCCCTCGATGACCCTTCGATGTTGCCTTTCGGTAAATGATCTAGTCCCATATGAAAATTGCTAAGCGTCCTTACCAGTTGCCTTCGATGACTGTATGATGACCCTCTCCTGTCCCTTCACATCCAATGGTAGGCCTTCCTACCAACTAAGGGTATGGATAGTACTATCTCCTAAGGAGAAGGAAAAATACAAGAACGAACTTGAGTGGGTAGACACTTTTAATCGCTTGCTCAACAATATTTCAAAACATAACATTTCACACAAACACTTTCAGAATATTTTCAAAACACTTTGTATGTATTCTCGAGCACAGATACGGGAACCATTACAAAGTCACGCCTTACATTGGCATTTCAAAATATTTTCAAACACATAACACAAAGCAATTTTCTAAAAGTGAACTAAGCGATTAAGATCCTGTAGATAACTACAGATGAAAAGGGTCCTAACACCTTCCCTTTTCATAACCTACCCCCCGAACTCCAAATCTATCAAGGTATTTCGTGTTCTTTTCACCCTTTCCTTATTGGATAAAAGAAAAGTCGATAACAACTCTTGCTATCCGCATATTTGAGATCAAACATAAAAACAAGTCAGCTCTCCCATCGTATTACACTCTCCAATCATATCAATGCCCCACATTGCAAACGGCCAAGGAGCAGTCAAGACATTCAAAGGAACCGGAGGCACATGTACTTTGTCAGCATAAATCTGGAATTAGTGGCAAGTTTTGGAATGATGGTGGTAATCGGTTTCCATGGTAGACCAACAATAACCCACTCTCAGAATATTCTTAGCCATTGTATGTCCACTGGAGTGAGTACCCATGATGTATGCTTCGTACTCGGCCATATTGTTGGTACAATCAAAACATAATCTAGCGGTGAAGGGCGTTTGGCAACCCTTGGCAGGGACAATCACAACACCAATTCCATTACCAGGCGCATCAAAAGTTCCATCAAAAACCATAGTCCATCGGAATCCCAATTCAGGTCCTTCATATGGTTCAGGTTCTTTCATTTGGGAACTCAGAATCCATAGACTGATAGTCATCTATAGCTTGATGAGCCAAATGATTTGCTAGTAAATTTCCTTTAATTGCCTTATGAGTAGTTTACTGAATGTCGTAATCTGTCCAGACCATTTTCCATCTTGTTATTCTTCTAGAGAGAGCAGGTTTCTCGAATATGTATTTTATCAGATCCATCTTAGAGATCAACAAATTATTATGAGTCCACATATATTGTCTTAGTCGGTGAGCAGCCCATGCCAAAGCACAACAAGTTTTCTCGAGTTGTGAGTATCTTGTTTCACAGTCTGTATACTTTTTGCTAAGTGTTGTACCCCAAAATTTTCCCTCCCATTTTCAAGACAAATTATTTAAATAGGTCTCCTCGTGCTCATGAAGGTCTTAAACACTCAAGACTACTCAAAGATTGATCAGATGGACTCTCTTCCTAAGAAATTGACCCACAACTAGGGTTTTACTTTTCACAAAGGAAATTGAGTTTTCAATGCCTCAAGTGGATTTCATGATTTCTCATTTTTCTCAAGGTATCCTCATACCAAATTTCAAGCCTTACATAACGAGTTAGCTCAGTCCATTAGCCAGATGATTGAAAATCAACTATATCGGATAAAAAGCCAACTTTGACAAACTGACAATCAAACTTCAAGATATTTGGTCAACATTAATATTTTGAAGTCACATTCATCATTTGATCAAGGGTTGATCATGATTCATCACAAAAACTAGAGATTCATCAAAAGTCAAAAGTTGCTAAATTAGGGTTTTCTTAAGGAGAAGTCAACTGAACTTTGACCAATCATAAATTTCACATACTTCATTAGAAATTACTCAACAAAAGCCTATCTTGAAGGAAATTCAATTCTCTACAACTTTGCCTCTCTAAGCTCAAAGCCAAAAATGCTTTAAGAGATATGAGCGAAAACATTACAGGTCATTTTAAGAGTCAACAAAAAGACATTTTTTTCCAAAGCAATTTACATCAAGTTAAAGACTTCAAATGAAAAAATGAAAAGCATGAAAGTTGTAAGATACATCTTGAGGTTTCCAAAAATTCCAAGATCATCTTCATATGAGAAAAATTAAGAGAGTTATGGTTGGTGAAAATTGAGCAATTTTGAGAATGCATGAAACTCAAATTGAGCAAACTTGAACTTTTGGGCTAATGGGCCTAACTTTTGAAGTTTAAACATGTTTATAACATGTTAGAGGACCTCTAAGTCCATCCATCCATAGCCTTGATTTTTATATTTTTTTAATTTTAATTTTATTCACATATTTTTAAAATAAATCAAATAAATTGTCAAGATGTTGGACCAAGGCGTATGGAATCTTGTTGTGATCAGATTTGAAGCCCAAAAAGCTCACAACCAGCTAGCAAAACCGTGTGAGGGTGATTGATACAAGATTGAGCCTAAAATAGAAAATTTTAATGCAAAATTCAAATCAAATATTTGATCATGAAATAAAAGATTCATTCCATGTTTGTTGACCTAATCCAAGCCATATATATACTCAACACATTCAGACATCAAAAAACACGCGAGGCTGCCTCAAGAAGAACCCTAAAAAATCTCAAAATTCTCAAAACTAGGGCAACTCGAAACCCTTATCTCTAACCTCTATCAATCCATTCCAAGCATTCGATCACACTCCTGAGGTTCCCGGTAGTTCATCCCAATCATTATTGAAGCTTGAAGCACACCAAAACTCTCTCCCGCGACTGCACTAGTTTGGTAAACTTCTCGAATATCAAACTTTTAATTCGTGCATTATTGAATGATTTGATGCATGCATATATGTTCATGATGATGTTTGGGACTGTTTTGATACATCACTTGTAAGGTTTAACGTAGGAATAGAGATTTGCCATTGTTAGGAAAGTTTGGAATATTTTCATCGAATATCACATTACAGGAGTTTTCAGGATAAAATAAGATCACCAATGGATTCAGGAGGTCCAAATTAGGGGGGCATGATCCCTCTTGGTATTTTATTCTTGCTATTTTTGCAGGTTGAATTTTGAGGCCGCCGGAGAAGACGACCGAAGTTTGACTCCGACGTCTCTGTGTGTTGTTTGAATCTGGTAGGGCTTGCATGGCCAAACCTCTCAATATGATTGGTCCATTCAAAATTCCCTGAACCCACTAACACACGCGTGTTCAATTTTGTTTGACATCTAATTTTTAAATTAAGTTTTATTATATATTGAACGATGATGATTGTACTAACACACAACAACAAGTGTCCTAGAGGTAAGAGTGATGGTCATTATGCATGAGGACATGGGTTCGAGCCAGCCCTTGTGCAAATTTTCTTTTATTTTCCAGGATATAAAGCAGGTTCATCATATGTTGATTCATTCCTATTCTCAAACACAAACGCAGCACATGGCATAGTGGTAGGAAGGCAAACCTATGACCTCAAGGGCGTGGGTTCAAGTCTCACCCCATGCATTTTTGTTTTTTCTCATTTTACTAACCCAAATTTAATACCTTTTTTTTAATTAATTCCTTTATAATTAACCATTAACCTTAAACTTTGTTTAAACTATAACAAATTAGGATTAGGGTTTTCTAATTAGTAATAAATTTTTTTGACATTTTTTATTTAATTAAGTTAATTATCCTTTTTCTAAATATTAAAATTAATTAGAAATAATTAGGTTTTTATTACTATCATCACTTAAATTATTTTCTACAAAAACATAAAAAAAAATATTTAAACATTTTTCTAACATTTTTCTTATTTCTTTTGCTATTTAAATTCCTAAAATAAATGTATAGGTTTGCACTCTCAAATGTAATATCTTAGATTTACATTCCCGCATTTTTTGCCTAATTATGTATCTCCCTCAAAGCCATGTAATAACATAGGAATTCTACATTTTATATACATATTTAACTGTTAGTAATTAGGGTTTGTATGGCAAGATTTAAAGCAACATAGAAAACCCTAATTTTCAAGACTGGATAACTGAAACTAACACACTTTGCACACTTGCACCTTTAGGGTAACCTCTATTGTTTCCTTATTGTTATACCCCAAAATTTCCCTCTATTTTCTCAAGACATTTCTCACAAAAGATCTCAAATGCTCAAGGATTCTCAAAGAGCTGATCACACAAGCTCACCTCCTAAGCATTGAGACCACATATTAGGGTTTTGATTTTCTCAAGGGTAATTGGACTTTTGATGTCTCAAGTGACTTTCAAGGTTCATTATAAGTCTCCAAGCATGTTCATACCAATTTTCAAGTCTTGCACTACAAATTTGCTCAGTCAATTGCTCAGATGACTGAAAATCATCTATATTGGATAAAAAGTCAATTATGGTCAACATACAGTCAAAATTCATGATTTTTAGCCAACATCAACATTTTGAAGTCATATTCATCAATTTATCAAGGGTTTATCACAATTCCTCAAGAAAAACCCTCAAATCATCAAAGGGTCAAAATCGTCAAAATTAGGGTTTTAATTGAGAATAACTGATCAATGACTTTTGACCTAGTACATGACCTAATGGATTGAAGAATGATCTAAAGGACTCAAACATAATATCTTCACCTAATTTCATGGCTCAAATCATTTCTCAAGATTAATGGATTGATAGTTGAAATTTGATCAACTGATGAAAAGTCAACTGACACACAAAAAGTCAAACTTGACTTTTTGGTCAACATTGAATTTCAAAGATCAAAATTCATCAAAAATTCAAAAATATCAAACTTGATCATTAATAATCAATAAAGTCAATAAAAGTCAACAAAAGTCAAGATTTCCAAGACTTAGAAAAATTCTAAGTATTTTTTACCTTGATAATTTCTCTACTTCATGACAATTTTTCACCAAGATGCAAGATGATTCAAGGAAAACTTTCAACATGAAATATAGATCTTGAAGAATCCTACAACTTTTTCCCTTAGGGTTGATGTCTAAAAAATGCTTAGATTTGAAGATATAAGCTCATGAAGTCATGAAATTTTTACTAAACACTTAGTGAAAATTTTAGCAAGTTTAGGCAAATTTTTATCCTAACTTCTTGGCCAATTTTCATCAAGTTCCAAGTTGATTTAGCCAAAGTGGTCAACATGAAGGTTATATATAATGTTTCAAGATTTCCAAAATATCCAAGAACTTGAAGAGATCATGCTTAAGCTAAGAGATTCGAAGAGAAGAAGTTTGACATCTACTCTTGAATTTTAAGTCATTTTCATGAAGAACACTTGATCAAATCTCAAGCCATGCTGCATAAATCTTGCTTTGCAGGATTCTAACTTGCAAATCACTCCATAATTAATTGTTTACACAACTGATTGATCCATTCTCCAAGCATTTGAGCCATTGTCCAAGTGATTAATCCTTTTTTAGCACAAAGGTAAAATTGCCATTTTGGAAAAGTGGCTTTAATCAAAAAGTCCACTCTCCTTGAGCTTTGCACTTGTTCCTTCTGAACACACACAATATCAAATCCAGAAGCAACTCACCTATAACCTTTTAGCCACCCTACAAGCCCTTTCACTATGCATTGAAACCATGGTTTTCAAGATTGCTTCAAAATCAAGTCACATAACCATAACATGTGATCTTTGTTTTCTTATCACTAGAGCCTTCAAAACTTTTCCTCTATAAATAGAGGAGTAATTTGTAAGCCAACACGCGAATTCACAAGCCTTGAAACACTCACAAACTCCTTGAACTCAGAATTTGCATTTCAAACCTCCATTGTTGCATATTCTAACCTTGAACTTCAAATTCAAAATCTACTCGTGCATTTTCACTTCTAATCAATCACAAAGCTTCCATACCTCATTTACAACTCATCCCCACCCATATTTCATAATTGTAACTCCATTTTCCTTATCTTCCAAACTCAAAAACAGTCACCTGCAACTTGACTTCTCCAGGAAGATTCAAGCACTTTCAACACAAAGTAAGAGTTGCATTATCTTCCTAGGAGTTCAGTAAGCTATCCAAATCATCACAACACCTCCAAGAGTGCTCAAACTCCATACACAATTTCCAGTCTTGAGGTAAGTTTTCTCAACTTTGAACTCTCTATACAAGCATTATTAATGGTTACTTTGTGAATGGAAAATGTAGACATCATTGCCCTGAAGCTAACCATGCCTTTAGTTTTCATTTATGTTGCCTGAGTGATGCGAATTTTGAAGTTGAACTTTCTGAAAAAATTAAGTTTTATTTGGTACCAAACGAAATTCTCATTCATCTTTGATTTATAACTTCTGAAATTTATATGGTTGAAATCGTATTGAAAAATGGAATAACTTTCATGTTTACATTTTTAAAAATGATTGAGAAATAAGCAAGATCAGAAATTCAAAAATGGTGTTGTTGTTTACTAGAACGAGGTTAGGGATGAAGTGCCATTTGGAAACAAGTTTATTTTAAGTTTATTGCAACATGTTGTTGTTTACCCTTTTATTTTTCACATATTTTGTTATTTCAGATTCAATGCAAGCAAGTTAAGGACGTGCATGATGCTCCCCTCACCACCACCATATGATTACAAGGAAATCAGATCCAACGTATCACATGCGTGTTCCATGGTACATCCCAAAGAGCCATCCCCACTGGATATAAAATTGGCGCTGGATGATTGTTCTGGGCTTGGTTAAATTTCTCTTACGCACCCCCTTTCTACTAACACAACCAGACACATTTTCTTATTTTTATTTCATTTCTGTTTCTAACAAAAAACTGTTTTGGGCCTTTTTGCTAAATTTAACCTCCTAATTACTTTTCAACACCCCAGCCTATTTCTTTTTATTTCTTTTTATATTTTTATTATTCTCATTTATATATTTATTTTATTTAAACAAAAAATACCAAAACATATATTTTTCTTAAATAATTTAATTTGAACACTTATTTTTACTTTTTTTTTTAATATTTAGAACTAGATTTTGTTTGTTTTCTATACTTTAAAATATTTTTCTAAATTAGTATTAACATTCAAATTATTTCATAAACACATTATTAGACTTAGGTTTATGTTCTTCGTAATTTCAATTAACTTAGATTTTAGATTTTTGTTAAAACTAATTAACTCCTCTTGTAATTAAATTTAATTAGCTTAATTAGGTTAATTACTAAAACCTTTTTCTCCATCAAAAAACCCTAAAAAACAATTTTTTTTCTTATTCATCTTTACATTTTGTACATTCTATTATTATTCATGTTCAATGCTTTTTAATAGATAATTAGGGCTTTATTGCTTTCTTCCCCTCATTCACAAACTTGTACCCCCCATTCCCAAAGCGTTGTAATAGCGTAGGACATTTAAAATTTCGCAATTTATCAATTTCCTTATTATTGTTAGTAATTAGGGTTTGTATGACAAGACTTAAAATCAAACCTAGAATAACCCTAATTCATAGATAAAATATTTGAAATCAACACGCTTTGCACACATGCACCTCTAGGTTAACCCACACTTGTTTCCTCGGATAAAAATAATCATGTCCCTCGAATGTGAGATGTTTTAGCAAAGGCAATCGATTAAAAGATCGTAGTCCCTCGATGACCATTCGATGTTGCCTTCGATAAACGATCTTAGTCCCTTCTAAAAATTGCTAAAACATCTTACAAGTTGCCTTATATGACTGTACGATGACCCACGCCTATCCCTCACATCCAATGATATGGCTCCTTACCAACCAATGATAAAATATCACTATCTAAAGGAGGAGGAAAATAACAAAGACTTTTTGAGTAGGTAGATTGCTCGTAATTTCTTGCTCAAAAACTAAAACCATTTTCACACCTCACACTTTCAAAAACAAACATCTTTCTAAACACTCCCTTTTGACAAATATTTTCAATACAATACATTTTGTATACATTCTCCACGATACGTGAATCATTGCAAAATTGCCATACTAAGGCGTGTTCAAAATATTTCCAAACAAACATTTTATATACATTCTCAACGATACGAGAATCATTACAAAATTACCACTTTTAAAACATCTTCAAAAAACATCTTTCAACATACACAAACACAAAGCATTTTTTAAGTGATTAAGAAATTAAGAGCCCGTAGATAATTATAGATGAAAAGGGTGCTAACACCTTCCCCTTTCATAACCTACCCCCCGAAATCAAGAAAATTCTCAAAAGGTCTTTCCTTTTCTTTTCACCCTTTCCTTTATTGGATAAAAGAAAATTCGATGGTGACTCTTGCTATCCGCAACATTTGCGATCAAATGAAAAACACCCAAGTCAGTTTTCCCACTGAATTACAGAACTGGCGACTCTGCTGGGGAATATTTAAAGTTGGGTTACCTTAAGAGCTAGATCACCTTTATTTGCTTTGTTTGCTTGATTTGTATGCTTTACATTTTGGGTCTATGCTTGGGTTTATTTCTTGAAAAGATCCTAAACCCGGATCTGGGGCATTTTAGGTAAGTAGCAATAGATCGTGCAAACTGTACGGAATAGACCGATATGGTTAAAGGGATAGCTATGTTATTGCGACACATTCTTGGGTACCGGTGTCCCTTGAGTTAAATCAAGGAGAATACAGGGCCACTGAGTGGTGTCATAAAGCACTAACTGACTGTAGAACCTTAGTTGAACAACTTGGCCATTAGAAAGTAGTGAGATAGATGGCTTTGGTGCAGGCTTAAGTTGGTTGATACTCGATACTACACTCATTGAGATCATACCTTCAGGATATTTCAGCCAAAAAAAAATATTGCTTGTGCTGAAACAGTGCCCGGTGAAGAAAGATTAATGATATTGAGAATCCTTAGAACCTGGTTACTTCTTTTTAGGACAGGTTGAACCAACTAAAACTTCAAGAGGGTACTTACCTATAAAACTCATGCAAGCCTAAACCTAAGGCCTTGTGTATTTTGTTAGTATATGATTATTTGTTCATAACATCATCATGACATCATGCCATAGAATTTTTACTAACCATTTCAAGGACCTAGGGATTTATCTTTGTTCTGTTTTGTAGATCATGGTTTCCGCTCGCAGAAATACCACCTGAATCATCTTTGTAGAGGTTCCTCCTCAACTCAAAGAGTTGGCATAAAGGGTTCTTGAAAATTCTCCGTTCACCAAATGATATGGTACACTACTTAGTTTGGCTACCTCAAGCTTTGAAGAAAGCATGATGTATGTGCTCTTTGAATTCTTTGATCCTATACATCATTTTTCACCTTTCCCGATTATCAACTGGTGCCCATAATGGAAGAGTTCTCTCAAATGTTAAGAGTACCAGTCCTTGATCAAATTCCATTCACTGGTTTAGAGGAAACTCCAAAACCTGAAGTTATTTCCAAGGCCTTACATTTGAAGAGGTCTGGTGTTGTAGATAATTGGGAAAAAAGGATCGGAGTCAATGGTTTGCTAGCTAAATTTATGTTAGAAAAGGCTCGACTATTCTGGGAGGCTTTGGATTTGCAAGCTTTTGAAGAATTCTTGGCTCTTCTAATCTATGGGTTAGCACTGTTCCCTAATCCAGACCAACTCATAGATGTGAATGTTGTCAAAATCTTCCTTTCTTGTAACCATGTGCCTACTTTGCTCAGAGACATTTTGCATAATCTTCACACTTGTACCATGAGGAAGAGAGGGGCTCTTATGTTTTGCATACCATTTCTATCTAGGTGGTTTATTTCTCACCTTCCTCGATCAGTTTTGAAGAATGAACAATGTTTGATTTGGTCTCAAAGGATGATATCGCTCTGTCATTCTGATATCTTTTGGTGTTCCCGATCTTTGGAGGATATTACTATCATTGACCGTTGTGATGAGTTCCCTAATGTTCCACTCCTTTGCATTAGGGGAGGTATTACTTATAACCCTTCTCTGGATCTACAACAATTTAGTTATGCGCGAAGAGATGGCCCTCATGATGCACTTATCCATGGTATTATATTCGACTACGAGAACAATGTCCAAGGTTATCGTCAAAGGTTTGTACGAGCTTAGGGCATGGTAAACAAGGTTGATCGGAAGAATTTGGGACATAATAACTCCATTCCTTTGGAGCCTTATCTCAAATGGGTGCAAGCTGGCGCTCAAATCCTCATGATGCCAAATCCAAATATCCTACCAATAGTTGTGGAGCCTGTTGCCAAAGGGGATATTCCTTATACCATTCTCCATCCTGACATGCCTACTGACCTCGAGGGATTGTAGAAGTCTTGGATTCAACTCAAGGGAGAATAGTACACCTTTGAAGCTCGATTCTATGCAAGAAAGAATAAAGTGTTGGATTTCACCAAGCAACTTCACGAGGAGCAAATCCTGAATGCATACCTCGACAAAAAGAGGAAATACACGTGGGAGACTTGAGTCTTTTGTTTTAGGAGTTTATTTTGTTGTCTCTTTGAGACCTTTTTTCTTTCCTATTGTAAGCCCAAGGGGCAATTTCAACTCTTGAACTTGTTAATACAATTATTCTTTCTGTTTCCTTTTTAGCAAGAAAATTTAAATCTCTTGAGGTTCTTGAAAACATTGCATCCACATAGCATGCATCATGCCACAAGCAGGTTTCTTGATACAGGTTTCTTCATCTTTTTACTGTTTATTTCAGTATAAGATGGATCTAGAGAAAACCGTCAAAGATCTGAAAAATCAACACGCACGTTTCCAAGAGACTCTCCTCAACCTAGCTAAAGGACATCAAGAAATTATGGCACTCCTTGCCACCAAAAAGAAGACTAAGAAGCGGGTCGTTATTCTAAACATGGGAAGAAGGTTCAAGGGGCCCGCCGGTCTGGCTCAAATAGAAGAGGCTTCTTATGAGGAAGAAGGCAATCAAGACGAGGAAGTTAAAAGCACCAGGGTTGGGGGTGGAAATAACCAGATTCCTGAGGATGAAGACTACTCCAATGAGAAGTACCCACCGGCGGATGTCAAATACAAACATCTAGAAGACCGACTTAAGGCTGTAGAGGTCCGAACAATGCCTGGTTTGGACTTTGGAGATTTAGGTTTGGTCCCTGGGGTGGTCATCCCACACAAATTCAAGGTCCCTGTCTTTGCCAAGTATGATGGGGTCTCCTGTCCCAATATGCATCTGAGGTCTTATGTCCGTAAAATTCAACCACACACTGTTAATAGGAAGATATGGGTTCATTTCTTCCAAGAGAGCTTATCTGGGACACAGTTGGATTATTTCTATCAACTTGAAGGGACTAATATCCATACATGGGAGGATTTAGATGCTTTCTTCTACAGACAATACCAATATAATGTTGACCTTGCACTAACTTGCATGCAATTACAAAATATGACTATGGGTTCAAATGAAGGCTTTAAAGAGTACGCTAAAAAATGAGGGACCTGGATAGAAGGGTGCAACCCTCTTTGAATGACAGAGAATTAGTGGACATGTTCATGGGCACCTTGACTGGTCCATTCTTTAATTTGCTAATTGGGAGTTCTTCGTCAGGATTTACTGAGCTGATTTTGACTTGCGAACAAGTTGAAAGTGGAATCAAAAGTGGGAAGATCCCTATAGCCTAACCTCTACTGCTGTAAAGAAATGATTTGTTGGTAAGAAAGAGACTAATGTTGTTTATGGACAAAGGAGCCATGTCAAGAATGATCATCATCAGTCAGTAAGTGTAGTATTGATTTCTAACCTAACCCCGGTTCAAGGACCACAACGACAAAACAATCAGTAAAGGCTGGATGCCCTGAGAAGGAAGTTCACAAGGATCAACATGCCATTGTCTCAAGCTTTACAACATCTGTTGAAAGCACAATTGATAACACTACAGGATCCTCCTCAAAATCCCAACACATCATCTCCGAAGTATAACCCAAATGCAAGGTGTGCATACCATTCCAATAGTCCCGGGTACGCCACCAATGATTGTTGGGCCCTAAAAAGAAAAACCCAAGATTTGATTGACAACAAAGTGATTGAGTTTGACCCTCCAAAAACGTCTAATGTGATTACCACACCCATGCCCAGTCATGGTAAAGGTGTTAATGTTGTTGACGATGTTTCCTATGTCTCCTCCATCAGTGATTTGACCACTCCTTTATTGACTGTTAAGAAGAATCTGTTAAGAGCCAGTTTATTTCCAGGCTACCTTGAAAATTGTCACCATTGTTCTTCCCAAACTAATGGATGTATGTGGCTGAAGAAAGTTATTCAGGGCCTGATTGATAGCCATGAAATTCTATTTGACAAAACTCCGTCCATGAAGAGTTTTACTGAAAGTATACCTCAAGAGTTGAGACTTGAAGATGTTTCCATAATCACCATTTCTAATACTCTTATTAAGATCACCTCTAAAGGCCATATAAGGATTCATATTGAGCCAAAAGTAGCTCCCCTGATTATCACTATACCGGGGATAGTCCCATATTCATCTTACAAAGTTGTGCCCTGGAACTATAGGGCAGAAGTTTATTATCATGGTGTCAAGCAAGATCCGTGGATTAATGAAAGTGAAGATCTTGAAATTACAAACATTTCTGGAACTAGTAAGGTCACTAGGACAAGAAGGATCTTCTCTCCAAAGATCTCTCCTCCAACAACTACTTCAACACATGTTCGTATTTATACTGCTGGGACAACAGCTGACGCCCGAGGTAAAGAGAAAGTAATTGATCCTGCCCGGATGGAGGCACCATCCAAAGATGTTACAGTTGAAGACCCATATAGACAAGAGATGGAAGAAATTCTGAAGATCATCAGAAAAAGTGACTACAAAATAGTTGAACAACTGGGGAAGACACCCTCAAAAATATCCATGTTGTCCTTGTTATTATGCTTCGAAGCACATGCCCAAGCTTTGTTGAAATTTCTGAAGAATGCCCATGTACCACAAGAGACCACTGTTGATCAATTTGAGAATTGTGTTGCAAGCCTAACTATTGATAATGGCTTAGGCTTTTCTGATGCAGATTTAACTCCGGCGGGGAAGAATCATAACAAGGCTCTGCACATCTTTATTGAATGCAAAGGTACTAATTTGGCACATGTGTTAGTAGATAATGGGTCCTCCCTAAATGTTTTATCCAAAGGTACTTTGGATAGGCTGGACTATGAAGGACTGGTGCTGAAACCCAGTGATATTATGGTAAGAGCCTTCGATGGTTCGAAGAGAATGGTCTATGGAGAGGTTGATCTTCCGATAAAGGTAGGATCTCAAATCTTAAATTCAACATTTTATGTAATGGATATCCGCCCGGCCTATTCTTGCTTGCTAGGACGCCCATGGATTCATGGGGCAGGTGCATTTACCTCTACATTCCATCAAAAGCTGAAGTACCCAATAAAAGGGAAGATTGTCACAGTATGCGGAGAGGAAGAATATATGGTCAGTCATTTGAATTCTTTCAAATATGTTGAAATGGATGGTGAATTCATTGAAACTCCTTGTCAAGCATTTGAAATAATCCCTCCAATAATTGTTGTTGCTAAAGCCATGTCTGCTACTCCTAAGATTGCTAAGGGCACACCAAGAATGGCTTCCTTGAAGGATGCTCGGGTTGTTATAGAAGATGGAGGTTGCACTATCTGGGGACAACTTCCTGACATCCCCTACAAATCTAACAAATTTGGATTGGGTTTCACTTCAAAGGCTCAGAAAGATATTTGACGTGTTCGTGCTGGGGGGCCACCTCTCCATATTATCAATAATAAAGTCAACACTCTGGAAGACACTAATAATGATGGTGACTTGGATGACTAGATATCCCTACTGACGTTGGACTCAACAACTGGAAGGCCAAAGACTTCATCTCAATCTCCTTCTTCTAGGAGGAATTGTTATTTCCTATTTTTATTGCTTTAAGAAGTTTGCCTATATAATTTCTTTAAAAACAATGACTTTAAACCATATGCCTTGCCTGGGGCACAATGGTCCGTTTGTTAAGGGTTGTCATTTCATACATCATATGCTCATTTAATGAAAACAGTGGACCATTTTGCATTCAAATTTTACGCTCCTTGTCTTTCTTTTACTTTACTGCATTTTCAAAATAGCCATGTGACCTTACATGCACACACACACACATTTGGAGATCCACATCCACTTTGGATCTCATTGACAACAATTCTTCTATTGCCGTTTATAACTTTGAAAATCCAATCTATCAAGCTGAAGATGAAGGTGAAAAAGATTGTGAGATACTTGGAGAACTCGCCAGACTCCTGATACAAGAGGAAAAGGCTATCCAACCGCACGAAGAACCGGTCGAAGTGATAAACTTGGGTATTGAGGAAGATAAGAAAGTAGTCAAGATTGGTGCCAACCTGGAAGACAATGTCAAGAGTAGGTTGGTTCAGATGTTGCACGACTATGTTGAGGTATTCGCTTGGTCATACAAAGACATGCCAGGAATCGATACTGATATCATGGTTCATCATTTGCCAATGAAAGGAGGTTGTTCTTCGATCAAACAAAAGGCTCGCCGCATGCTTCCTGATATTTCGGAGAAAATCAAGGTCGGGGTAATGAATCAGTTCAATGCAGGTTTCTTGGCAGTGACGTCGTATCCCCAATGGGTTGCAAATGTTGTTCCAGTGCCGAAGAATGATGGTAAGGTTTGTATGTGTGTAGACTACATGGATTTAAATAGGGAGAGCCCCAAAGATGACTTCCCACTACCACATATTGATGTCTTAGTTAACAACACTGCTCAACACATGGTTTTCTCTTTCATGGATGGCTTCTCGGGTTATAACCAAATCAAAATGGCGCCTGAAGACATGGAGAAAACCAATTTTGTCACACAGTGGGGCACCTTCTGTTAAAAGGTCATGCCTTTTAGGCTGAAGAACACATGTGCAACTTATCAATGGGCCATGGCGTCTTTATTTCAGGACATGATTCATCATGAGATAGAAGTCTATATGGATGACATGACAGCGATATCACAAACTGAGGAAGAGCACCTTGTTCATTTGCATAAACTATTTGACAGGATGAAGAAATACAAGCTGAGGCTGAACCCAAGCAAATGCATCTTCAGGGTAAGATCTGGAAAACTCTTAGGTTTCATCATCAGTGGCAAAGGAATTGAAGCTGATCCTATAAAAGTTAAAGCAATCCAAGAAATGCCAGCTCCCCGTACTAAAAAGGAGGTCAGAGGTTTCTTAGGACGACTCAACTACATTGCCCGATTGATTTCTCACTTGACTGCTACTTGTGAGCCACTCTTCAAGCTATTGAAGAAAAATCAAGTAGTAAAATGGAATGACGACTTCCAAATAGCTTTTGACAAGATCAAAGAGTATCTTCAAGAACTTCTAGTTCTGATGCCACTGGTTGAAGGAAGAACTTTGATCATGTACTTAAATGTGTTAGAGAATTCAATGGGATGTGTGTTGGGCCAACATGACGAGTCTGGTCGAAAAGAGCAGGAAATATACTACCTTAGAAAAAAGTTTACCAACTGTGAAACAAGATATTCACTACTTGAGAAAACTTGTTGCGCTTTGGCATGGGCTGCTCTCCGACTAAGACAATATATGTTGACTCATACTACTCTATTGATCTCTAAGATGGATCCCATCAAGTACATCTTCGAGAAGCTAGCTCTCTCTCCGGGAGAATAGCCCGATGGAAAATGATCTTAATTGAATATGACATTCAGTACACTACTCAAAAAGCAATAAAAGGAAGTGTACTGGCAGATCACTTGGCGAATCAAGTTGTGGATGAATACAAATCTATGAACTTTGAATTCTCAGACGAGAATATCATGCTGATTACGGATTATGAAAAGCATGGACTGTATGAAGGACTTGAGCAAAGATCCAGATGGACTATGGTTTTTTATGGAGCTTCCAACACGCCGGGTAACAGAACTGGTGCTGTGATTATTTCCCCCGAAGGTTTCCATACACCCTTCACTGCCAGACTTTCCTTCGACTGTACCAACAACATGGCTGAGTACGAGGCGTGCATCTTGGGTCTTAAAGTTGCTATTGACCTAAGAATAAAATTCTTAAGTGTATATGTAGACTCAGCCTTGGTGATCAGTCAAGTTAAAGGTGAGTAGGATACAAAACATCCAAGTCTCATCCCTTACAAAGAACTTGTGCTAACCTTGATCCCATACTTTGAATAAATTACCTTTGAACACATTCCGAGGGAAGAAAATCAGTTGGCAGATGCCTTAGCTACCATGTCATCCATGTTTAAGGTCAAGTGAGACAACAAAGATCCCAGAATTACTGTCAAAATATTTGACGAACCGGTGCACTACTATGAGATTGACACTGATGGAGTAGAGGAGAAACCTTGGTTTCACGAAGTGAAAAGACATCTCGAAGATCAAGAGTATCCTGAAGGGGCTACAATCAACAACAAGAAATTCCTGCGGAGGTTATCAACCAAGTTCTTCCTGAGCAATTGGATTCTATACAGGCGCAACCATGATTCAACCCTGCTTCGTTGTATAGACAAGAAGGAAATAGAGAAAATTATAGAGGACATGCACGAAGGCATCTTTGGTACTCACTCAAGTGGACATACTATGGCCAAGCAGATTTTGAGAGTTGAATACTATTGGTCGACCATGGAAACCGATTATCACCTCCACTTGATGACTTTCCATAAGTGCCAAATTTATGATGATAAGGTTGATGTGCATCTAGTTCCTTTGAATGTCACGACTTCTCCTTGGCCATTTTCAACGTGGGGCATTGATATGGTCGGAGAAATCAAGCCTACTGCCTCTAATGGACATCACTTCATTCTTGTCTCCATTGACTACTTTACTAAGTGGGTTGAAGCAACTTTATTTTCCTCAGTTACCAAGAACATCGTGGCCTGGTTCGTCAAGCATAACCTCATCTGTCGGTATGGCATCCTTGAGAGGATCATCACTGATAATGGTACCAATCTAATAATGTCATGATCATTGAACTCTGCGTGTAGTTCAAGATCAAGCATCACAAATCTTCTCCATACAGACCTAAGATGAATGGCACAGTGGAAGCTGCCAACAAAAACATAAAGAATATTATGCAAAAATGGTGGTGACCTACAAAGACTGGAATGAGATGTTACCATTTTCTATTTATTACTATCGTACTTCGGTGCAAACATCAACTGGGGAAACCCCGTTCTCTCTAGTCTATGATATGGAAGTTGTCCTGCCTGTCGAAGTCCAAATCCCTTCTCTAAGGATTATGAAAGAACAAAATTAGACGAAGACGAGTAGATTCAGACTAGGTTGGATCAATTGAATCTAATTGACGAGAAAAGGCTAGCGACTGCCTGTCATGGTCAGATATATCAAAAACGTATGATCAAGGCGTTTAACAAGAAGATCAAGCATTGGGTATACCAGGCTGGTGACTTGGTAATAAAGAGCATCATTCTACCACAAGGAGATCCCAGGGGAAAATTGACTCCCACCTAGGAAGGGCCATTTGTTATCAAGAAAGTATTCTCGGGCGGAGCTATGATGCTAACCACTATGGACGACGAAGATTTCCCGCACCCTGTAAACGCAAACATAGTAAAAAAATACTACGCATAGGAATGACCTGCTAGGTTGACACACCTAGGAAAAAATAAGGGCATCCCGGCGAACCAAAAGGGTTCGGGCAAAAATTAGGGATATATACAAAAGAATGTACACCAGGAAAGTCGAAAATCTGAAAAGGAGGCTTAGGCAAAAAAATGTATCCTGGTGGACTCAAAACTTAAAAGGGAGGTCCAGGCAAAAATTAGGGATTAAAAGCGTACCACTATGTATCGTTAGATCGCTTACATGCAAGCTTTATCACCAAAGTCGAAAGTTTATATGGTTCACTCAACTTCTTCTAATGGCAAGAGATGAGATGCTTGAAGACATGGGAGCAATAGCAGAGTTAGGAACCCGATGAGATCATTTTCACATGGCTATACATTTTGTTTTCACTTTATACTCTTTTTGTTTCACGACAACATCCTCTTACTAGGATTTCCGTCTCTTTTTAAAAAATTATCTGTTTATTGACAAATTATCAATACAAATATATCTTAAAGTCTAAACTTTTGGTTTTTATCTGTTTTATTTGCAAAAATGTCCAATGGCTAAAATTGAATGAACATATGCATATGAACATGATAAACTATTAAAAAATATATGCATAAGAATAGAAATAAGCATTTACTTAAGATTCTACGAATTAGGATGACATTCAAGCTATCTAGCAATCCCCACCGAGTGTGAGATCACCCCTATAGAGTAGTCTTCACAAATAAGGGTACATTCCCCGTAATCTCCCTGGTATATCGCTCCAATAAACAAAGGAATATAATCTCTTTCCCAGCAATATCACCAACCTACGAAGTTTCCAATCAGTACACTTCCTAGAAATTCTCTTCCTTGGCTGATTTTGGTCCTCCAAAACTGAAGAAAGAAACCTTACAAGAGTTCTTCTCTATAACAAATTCAAATTCCCCAGGAAATTTTATTTCCTAAGCAAGATCATTTCTCCGAAAAAAAGGTTTATTTCCCCAACAAACTACAATTTCCCCAACTCGAGTCTATTCCTCAGACTACTACACACCACTGACAAAATTCCTCTCCCCAGTGAAGTCATCATTATCCCTAGAAAATTGCTACAAAACCTGGAATCCGGCCAGATACTGGTTAACTTTTATCCTCCCCAAACGAGTCGGAAGATTATCCATCTCTTTTATCCCTGGTTAGGGTTTATAGAGATTATCCTTCCCAGATGAGTCATAAGTTTAACCATCTCTTTTATCCGCAGTCAGGGTATATAAGAAATAAACTCCCCAGTAGAGAAACGGACGACCAAGGTTCCTAAACTCTACTCCCTAAACAAAAATCAATACATCCCCCACAAATTTTCCTCAAACAAGTAAACAAGAATTCCCAACGGAAGCATTCTAGACAAGATTGAAGGTACACATGCTCTTCATCCTTAGCAATAGTCAGGGATTTATTTTCCCATACAAAGTACAACATGGGCTCACAAATACAAATTAACAACATTACACATTCATACATCATAACATATGCATACGGATCATACTCTCATTTATTTTGATAATATCATTACGCAATACATTTCATACATCATGACATTGCATATAACTAACTCTTTACCTTTTTAGGAAGAATCAATCAACAAAACAATATCATCAACAAATCCTCAAACAAGACATGACAAATATCTACATGATGAACACTCCCTTCAAACATCTGCTGGCTCAGATTAAATTGACCAAAGTTTTATTTTGATACTTCTCTCAGTAGATCTTTTCTGGCTCTGATTAAATCGACCAAAGATTTATTCGGATACTTCTCCTAGTTATTTAAAGACCTCTGTTGGCTCAGACTAAATCGACCAAAGATTTATTCTAATACTTCTCTTAGTAGACCTTTTCTGGCTCAGATTAAATCAACCAAATATTTTTTCTGATACTTCTCCCAGTTAAAGATTTAAAGACCTCTGTTGGCTCAAATTAAATCGACCAAAGATTTATTCTGATACTTCTCTCAGTAGACCTTTTCTGGATCAGATTAAATTGACCAAAGATTTATTTTGATACTTCTCACAGTTAAAGATTTAAAGACCTCTGCTGGCTCAGACTAAATCGACCAAAGATTTATTCTAATACTTCTCTCAATAGACCTTTTCTGGCTCAAATAAAATTGACCTAAGATTTTTTTTGATACTTCTCCCAATTAAAGATTTAAAGGCCTATGTTGGCTCAGACTAAATCGACCAAAGATTTATTCTGATACTTCTCTCAGTAGACATTTTCTGGCTCAGATTAAATCGACCAAAGATTTATTCTGATGCTTCCCCCGGTTAAAGATTTAAAGACCTCTGCTGGCTAAGATTAAATCGACCAAAGATTTATTCTAATACTTCTCTCAGTAGACTTTTCTGGGTCAGATTAAATCGACCAAAGATTTATTCTGATACTTCTCCCAGTTAAAGATTTAAAAACATCTGTTGGCTCAGATTAAATCGACCAAAGATATATTCTGATACTTCTCTTATTAGACCTTTTCTGGCTCAAATTAAATCGAGTAAAGATCTATTCTGATACTTCTCTCAGTAGACCTTTCCTGGCTCAAATTAAATCGACCAAAGATTTGTTCTGATACTTCCTCCAGTTAAAGATGGACGCAGACATCTTCTGGATCAGATTAAATCGACTAAAGATTTATTCTGATACTTCTTCCAGTAGACATTTTTTGGCTCGGATTAAAGTCGAGCGTGGACTTAGTCTAATTTCTCTATCAACAGTTACTTTGAATGGAATCTATATTCCCATCTCAGACAAATCTTCGTCACCTTTCCAAATGGCATCTTTAAGCCCATTCCCGGCATAATCAACAAACAATTTTACTTCATGCAAAAGCGAGTGCAAATTTCTGGGCACTTAAGTGTTCAATCATCTTCCACCTTCAAGTCATGAATGGAAGACAAGCCAATCTAACTCTTCAGGTATAAGAATATTGAACATGGGAAGCTATTGTACCCCAAAATTTTCCCTCTCTTTTCTCAAGACATTTCTCACAAAAGATCTCAAATGCTCAAGGATTCTCCAAGAGTTGATCAGACAAGCTCACCTCTTAAGCACTGAGACCACAAATTAGGGTTTTGGTTTTATCAAGGGTAATTGGACTTTTGATGCCTAAAATGAATTTAATGGTTCATTATAAGTCTCCAAGAATGCTCATACCAAGTTTCAAGTCTTGCACCATAAATTTGCTCAGTCAATTGCTCAGATGACTGAAAATCAGTTGTAATGGGTAAAAGTCAACCGTTGTCAACATATAGTCAAAATTCATGATTTTTGGCCAACATAAACATTTTGAAGTCATATTCATCAATTTATCAAGGGTTGATCACAATTCCTTAAGAAAAGCACTCAAATCATCAAAGGGGCAAAATTGTCAAAATTAGGGTTTTGACTGAGAATGACTGATCAATGACTTTTGACCTAGTACATGACTTAATGGCTTGAAGCATGATATCAAGGACTCAAACAAAATATCTTTACCTAATTTCATGGCTCAAATGATTTCTCAAGATCAATGGATTGATAGTTGAAATTTGATCAACTAATGAAAAGTCAAATGACACACAAAAAGTCAAACTTTGACTTTTTGGTCAACATTGAATTTCAAAGATCAAAATTCATCAAAACATTCAAAAATATAAAACTTGATCATCAAGAATCAAGAAATTCAAGAAAAGTCAAGAAAAGTCAAGATTTCCAATTCTTAGAAAAATTAAAAGTATTTTTGACCTTGATAATATATCTACTTCATGAAAAAATTTCACCAAGATGCAAGATGATTCAAGGAAAACTTTTAACATGAAATTTATAGATCTTGAAGAATCATACAAATTTATCCCTTAGATTTGATTTCCAAAAAATGCTTAGATTTCAAGATATAAGCTCATGAAGTCATGACATTTTTACAAAACACTTAGTAAAAATTTTAGCAAGTTTAGGCCGATTTTTGTCCTAACTTCTTGGCCAACTTTCATCAAATTCGAAGTTGATTTATCCAAAGTGGTCAACATGAAGATTGTAGAAAATGTTTCAATCTTTCCAAAATATCCAAGAACTTAAAGAGGTCATGCTTGAGCTAAGAGATTTAGAAGAAGAAGTTGGACATTTATTCTTGAATTTTAAGTCATTTTCATGAAGAACACTTGATCAAATATCAAGCCATGCTGCATAAATCTTTCTTTACAGGCTTATAACTTGCAAATCACTCCTTAATTAATTGTTTACACAAATGATTGATCCATTGTCCAAGCATTTAAGCCATTGTCCAAGTTATTAATCCATTTTTAGCACAAAGGTAACATTGCCATTTTGGAAAAGTGGCTTTAATTACAAAGTCCACTCTACTTGAGCTTTTCACTTGTTACTTCTGAACACACACAATCTCAAAGCCAAAAGCAACTCATCTACAACCTATTAGCCACCCTACAAGCCCTTGTACTATGCATTGAAACCATGATTTTCAAGATTACTTCAAAATCAAGTCACATAACCATAACATGTGATCTTTGATTTCTGATCACTAGAGCCTTCAAAACCATTCCTCTATAAATAGAGGAGTCATTTGCAAGCCAACACGAGAATTCACAAGCCTTTAAACACTCACAAACTGCCTGAACTCAGAATTTGCATTTTAAACTTCCATTGTTGCATATTCTGACCTTGAACTTCAAATTCAAAATCTACTCGTGTGTTTTCACTTCTAATCAATCACAAAGCTTCCATACCTCATTTACAACTCATCCCCACCCCTATTTCATTATGATAACTCCATTTTCCTCATCTTCCATACTTAAAAATAGTCACCCGCAACTTGACTTCTCCAGGAAGATTAAGGAACTTTCAGCATAATGTAAGAGTTGCATTAGCTTCCTAGGAGTTCAACGAAGCTATCCAGATCATCACAACACCTCCACAAGTGCTTAAACTCCATACACGATTTCTAGTTTTGAGGTAAGTTTTCTCAACTTTGAACTCTCTATACAAGCATTATTAATGGTTACTTTGTGAATGAAAAATGTAGACATCATTTCCCTGAAGCTAACCATGCCTTTAGTTTTCACTTATGTTGCCTGAGTGATGTGAATTTTGAAGTTGAACTTTCTAAAAAAATTAGGTTTTATTTGGTACCAAACAAAATTCTCATTCATCTTTGATTTATAGCTTATGAAATTTATACGGTTGAAATCGTGTTAAAAAATGGAACAACTTTCATGTTTACATTTTTAAAAGTGGTTGAGAAATGAGCAAGATCAGAAATTAAAAAATGGTATTGTTGTTGACTGGCACGAGGATAGGTATCAAGTGCCATTAAGAAACAAGTTTATTTTAAGTTTATTGCAACATGTATTATGACCGGATGAAACAGCCACCCCATTGGCAGAGGAAGCGCGCGTAAGACATTAGTTTATAGGGACATGGGTTCGAGCCCCGGTGGTACCCTTTTATTTTTCACAAATTTTATTATTTCAGATTCAATGCAAGCAAGTTAAGGACACGCATGCTGCTCCCATCACCACCACCATATGATTACCAGGCAATCATATCCAACGTATCACATGTGTGTTCCATGGTACATCCCAAGGAGCCATCCCCACTGGATACAAAATTGGAGTTGGATCATTGTTCTGGGCTTGGTTGAATTTCTCTCACGCACCCCCTTTCCACTAACATAGCCAGACCCATTTTCTTATTTTTATTTCATTTCTGTTTCTAAAAAAAACAGTTTTGGGCCTTTTTGCTACATTTAACCCCCTAATTACTTTTCAACACCCCAACCTATTTCTTTTTATTTATTTTTATATTTTCATTATTCTCATTTATCTATTTATTTTATTTAAACCAAAAATACCAAAACATATATTTTCTTAAATAATTTAATTTGAACACTTATTTTTACTTTTGTTAATATTTAGAACTAGATTTTGTTTGTTTTCTATACTTTAAATTTTTTTTATAAATTAATATTAACATTCAAATTATTTCATAAACAAATTATTAGACTTAGGTTTATTTTCTTCTTGATTTTAATTAACTTAGATTTTAGATTTTTTTTAAAATTAATTAACTTCTCGTGTAATAAAATTTAATTAGCTTTATTCGGTTAATTACTAAAACCTTTTTCTCCATCAAAAAACCCTAAAAAACAATTTATTTTTCTTATTCATCTTTACATTTTATACATTCTATTATTATTCATGTTCAATGGTTTGTAATAGATTCTTAGGGCTTTATTGCTTTCTTCCCCTCATTCACAAACTTGTACCCCCCATTCCCAAAGCATTTTAATAGAGTAGGACATTTAAAATTCCGTAATTTATCGCTTTCCTTATTATTGTTAGTAATTAGGGTTTGCTTGAAAAGACTTAAAATAAAACCTAGTAAGACCCTAATTCAAAGATAAAATATTTGAAATCAACACACTTTGCACACATGAACCTCTAGGGTAACCCACACTTGTTGCCTCAGATAAAAACAATCATGTCCCTCGAATGTGAGGTGTTTTAGCAAAGGCCCTCGATTAAACGATCGTAGTCCCTCGATGACCCTTTGACGTTGCCTTTGATAATCAATATTAGTCCCTTAAGATAATTGCTAAAACATTTTACAAGTTGCCTTCTATGATTGTACGATGACTTATGCCTATTGTAACGCCCCGTTTTATTTAATATTATATTATATTAATATTTTCGAGTTACCGTTTGACGTTTATTTTTGAGACGACAATATTTAAATTAACCGTTATATCTGTTAATATAATCGGCGATGTTTTATTCGGACCGGTAATTATTTTATTCGGTCTGATATTTGTTTTGAGGGACCGGTAATTATTTTATTTGGTCTGGTATTTATTTTGGGGGACCGGTAATATTTTGTTCGGTCCGATTTTTATTCCGTTCGGTTCGGTAAAATATTATTCGGACCGATATTTAATTATTTGGAGTTATTTTAATTATTTGAGTTAATAATATTATTTAGTATTATTTGGTAGTATATTTCAAGAAGGGTATTCTAGTAACTTTGCCTTGCTAGTCTTGTACCAAAACCAAACCAAACACTTGTTTTATGTCAAAAACACACATAGAGACTTTGAGAGCTAGAGAAGGTCTTGGAGAGAAGAGAAAGAAGAACACCATAGCTTGGGTTTTGGGTTGGTTGAAACATCAAGAATCATTCAAGCATTTAAGGTAAGGAGTTTGATTTTCCAATTCCTATAATTAGGGTTTGATTGGTATATTTTGATTTGGGATAAAATTGATTTTTAGGGTTTATGAGTTTATTAGGAGATTTTTGAAATAAATTAGAGTAGTTAAATTAGAGGTATAGTTATTGTTAGATTGTTATTTAATTAATTGAAATTAGAAAAGAAAAACTGAATTATATTAATTTTTAGGAAACTGTCAGTTTTGCAAAACAAATACATTATGCAGGTTTTTTTTCAAAATGGGAATTTTGAAAGAAAAAAAAAATAGGAAATGGAAAAGTGCATGATGCACTTAGGAAAGGGTGGAGACGGTATGCTCTAATCCTTCTCCAATTTTTGGGACGTTCGTCCCATGTGCTTAGGGGGACATGTTGCATTTTCGATTTTTTTTCCTGTTTCTCAGTATGTACATTCCCTGTTCTGGTTTTCAGTAATAGTTTCTGTTTTGTTTTATTTTTCTTAATTTCTTAAATTAATTAATTATATTAATTAAATATAAATATTACATAAGTTAGCCGATTTAATTTGGAACCCGATTATGTTCCGATTTCCCGATTTCAGCAATTTCGGCGACGAAGCAAGTTGCTCCGAATTGAACGAAAATTGACGTGCTAGCTAATTTCGACGTGTAGAATGTCGTGGTGAGGTTATTTTTTCGAGATTATGAGTTTTTACGAAGCGACCCGAAATTGGTCAATTTACGGTTAATTTGAAACGGGTTGCGTTTTAGTCGGTTTAAGTCGCGTATGAACAATCTGATTGCGACGTTAATGATTATAATTGATGCCGATTATTATGAATGAGTTTTGCAACGATTATTAATGTTTGGTTATTTATCCGTGTTTGGAATTTAGTGAATTATTTGATAATGATGTGGTGTGATTAAACATGATGTTTGTGACGGTTTATTTATAATAAATACTTGATGATATATGATGCGATGATATGTTTATCTTGATGTGGATAAATATGGCGACGTGGGCGTTATGCCAAATTTTGATGTGCGATGATAATGTTTTCGTTCTGTTGTGTTTGTGATGTCGTGTTGTCAAGTCACATACATTGCATTAGCGACGAGGGCTTTTATGCCAAGCGACGAGGGATTTTATGCCAAAGCGACGATGGGCTTTATGCCAAATGTCCCTAATTATGGACAAAGCGACGGGTACCACATGCATAACATAGTCGTGTCTCATGGAGTCGTTTATGTTTATTTTTGAGTCTTTTGGTGTTGAGTTTTATTTTATGACTTATGATGAATTGCGACGATACATGATACTTTGTTTTGTGGTGATTTTTGTGTTGAACATAAAGTGATTATGATGTGATAATTTCATGAAAATTATGCAATGGATATAACATGACGGTAAAGCGACGATATGAGTTTACGGTGATGGAGTTTATGTTTGTTTTGATATGATGATGATGATTACGTGATGAAATTAAAGTGTTGATTTTATACACTAAATGATGATTTTAAAGTATGTGAGATTTTGATATTTGTTGACATATTCTTATTAATCATATATCATTTATGATTCCAAAACTATTTATATATTTTATCATGCCTTTAATTATATATTTTGGAGTATCTCACCCTTTACTTGTTTCGCCGTTGCCTTTATATTGGTAACGTGCAGGTGATCCGTGAGGATGATGAGGATTAACTCGAGTCTCTTTATTTTGTGTCGCTTTGCTCTGATAGTAGTAACACTCGGGTTTTGGGCGACGTTATTATTTTGATAGGATAGTTTATGTATACTACTTATGATGTTATAACTTTATGTATTGATGATAACATGATGATATGTACATTTTGTGAACACATCCGTTGTGCCGTGAATATTCATATGTTGATATATGATGATTTATGATATGAATCGGTATATCCGACTTTTGATTTTTGTGATGTGCATTATAATGCAAAGTGATGAAAACACGAATATGTGATACATCAATTTATGTTTGGATGAAATTTTGAAACTCTGATTTTATTATTAATTACAAGGGGTAGAATTGGGGTGTTACACCTGTCCCTCACATCCAATGATATGGACCCTTACCAACCAATGGTTAAATAGCACTATCTAAAGGAGGAGGAAAAGGACAAAGACTTTTTGAGTAGGTAGATTGCTCTTAATTTCTTGCTCACAAACTAAAACCATTTTCACACCTCACACTTTCAAAAACAAACATCTTTCCAAACACTCCCTTTTGACAAATATTTTCAAAACAAAATATTTTGTATACATTCTCCATGATACGAGAATCATTGCAAAATTGCCATACTAAGGCATTTTAAAAATATTTCCAAACAAAAATTTTGTATACATTCTCAACGATACGAGTATCATTGCAAAATTACCACTTTCAAAACATCTTCAAAAAACATATTTGAACATACACAAACACAAAGCATTTTTTAAGTGATCAAGCAATTAAGAGCCCGTAGGTAATTACAGATGAAAAGGGTGATAACACCTTCCCTTTTCATAACCTACCCCCCGAATTCAAGAAAATTCTCAAAAGGTCTTTCCTATTCTTTTCACCCTTTCCTTTATTGGATAAAAGAAAAGTCGATGGCGACTCTTTCTATCCACAACATTTGCGATCAAACACAAAACACCGAAGTTAGTTCTCCCACCGTATTACACTTACGAATAATGGTCATGTCCCTCGAAAGTGGGGATACTTTAGCAAAAGAACCTCAATTTAACAATATCATCATGGTCCCTTACAAATGGTCTAGTCCCTTCGATGACCTTAAGAGTGAAATGATGATAGTCCCTTTGATACAATTGCTAAAGTATCCTTACATGTTGCCTTCAATGACCATACGATGACCCTACGTCTGTCCCTTCACTTCCAATAGATAGAATTAACTACAAACTAATGGTACAAATAATACTATCTCCAAAGCAGGAGGAAAATAACAAGAAAGACTTTATTATTAGGTAAGACTCCTAGTTGTTTGCTCACAACATGTTCAAATATCACATTTTCAAAACAACAAATATTTTCAAAAAAAACACTTTGTATACATTCTTGAGGACTGATACAATAATTATTACAAAGTTATCCTTACATTGGAATTTCAAAATATTTTCAAACAAATCACACACTCATAAAGCAAAATTTTAAATTGAGCTAAGCAATTAAGAACTGGTAGATAACTACGGATGAAAAGGGTGCTAACACCTTCCCTTTTTATAACCTACCCCCCGAACTCAAAATCTATCAAAGGTATTTCCTGTTCTTTTCACCTTTCCTAAATATTTAATAAAATAAAATTTGACAACGACTCTTGCTAACTAACATTTGCGATAAGACAAAAAAGTCAGTTCTTGCACCGTATTACAGAACTGGAGACTCTGCTGGGGAGTTACTTAAAAAAGAGAGTGTTACCTTAGATTTTAGATCACTTTTACTTGCTTTAATTATTTGAATTGTTTGCTTTACTTTAAGGGTTCATGCTTGGGTATTATTTCTTGTGTGAAAGATCCTACACCCGGATCTAGTTATTCCTTAGGTAAGTAGAAATAAATCATAAAGACTATACAACATAGACCGAGATGGTTAAAATGATAGCTACAGTTAGTGTGACACTTTGGTTTATACTGATGTTCCTTGAGTCAGTCGAGGATAACATTAGGCTTCTGTGTGGTGTCGTTAACACTAACTTACTTTTAGAACCTTAATTGACCCATCTTGGCCATTAGAAAGTAGTGAGATAGTTGGCTTTGGTGCAGACCAAAGCTGGTTGATACTCGAGGCTACGCTCATTGAGATTCGACTTTCGGGATGTTTTGGCAGCAAGCCAGTTGCCATGCTAAAATAAAGCCTGCGAGAAAGATCTGTGATATGAGATCCCTAGAACCCAGTTACTATTTTAGGACAGGTTGAGTCAACTTAACTTCAGTGGGAAGGGTATTTACCTATGAATTTCATGCAAGCCTTTAAACCTAATGCTCTTGTGTGACTTGTTTGTGTTTTCTACTTATTTAAACATGAACATAACATCATAACATCATATCATCATAACATAACATTTTCATTAACCATTTCAAGAACCTAGGGATTTATCTTTGTTCTTTGTTGCAGGTTATGGCCTCCGTTTACAAAAAGACAATCTGAATCAAATTTGTGAGGATACCTTCCAAGATTAAGGAGTTAGTATCAAAGGTTCCCGAAAACTCTCAGTTTTCCAAGAGGCATGGTTATCTAATCAGTTTGTTCACCTCAGGTTTTGAAGAAGACATGATGAGTGTTCTGTTCGAATTCTTTGATCCTAAGCATAATTTTTTTCCTTCCAGATTATTAGTTGGTACCCATAATGGAAGATTTCTCTAAGATACTTGGAGTACCTATCCTTGATCAGACACCCTTCATCGGTTTAGAGAAATTTCCAAATCCTGAAGTTATTACAGCAGCCTTACATCTGAAGCGATCAGACATTGTGTCTAATTGGGAAATAAGAAGTGGAGTTAAAGGTCTTCTTGCTAAATTTCTGATAGATAAGGCTCATTTGTTTTTAGATGCTATGATTTTTCATGCTTTTGAGGAGATATTGGCTCTGTTGATATATGGTTTGATACTATTCCCTAATCCAGACCAACTCATAGATGTGAACGCCATCAAAATATTTCTTACTCATAACCCTGTGTCTACTTTGCTTGGAGATATTATAAATTCTCTTCACACTCATATTATGAGAGAGTGAGGGACTCTCATGTGTTGCATACATTTACTATCCAGGCAGTTTATTTTTCACCTTCCCCGATCAGTGATAAAGAATGAACAAGGTTTGAGGTGGTGTCGAAGGATGATGTCACTCTCTCATTCATATATCTATTGGTGTTCCCGATCTCAGGAGGACATCACTATTATTGACAGATATGGGGAATTCCCTAATGTGGAACTCCTTGGCATAAGGGGAGGTATCACTTACAACCATTCTCTAGCTATATGTCAACTTGGTTATGCTTAAAGAGACGGTCCTCATGATATGCTTATCCAGGGTATTGTATTCGATTACGAGAACGGTCCTCAAGGTTACCATCAAAGGCTTATACGTGCTTGGGGAATGGTGATTTAGATTGATAGGAAGACTTTGGGATACAAAAACTCCATTCCTTTGGATCCTTACCTCATACGGATGCAATCTCGAGCTCAAAATCTTATAATGCCATATCCTGCTGTCCTACCAGTAATTATGGAGCCTGATGTTGAAGGAGATATTTCTCATACCATTTTTCATCCAGATATTCCTACTGACCTGGAAGAGCTACAGAAGTCTTGGATTTAGTGGAAAGAAGAAAGGGACACCTTTGAGACTCATTTCTATGCTAGTGAGAAGAAAGTGTTAGAGCCGACAAAATAACTTCACAAAGAGAAGAGCCTTAATGCATATGTCAACACAAAGAGGAAACGTCCATGGGAGACTTGAGTCTTAGGTCTTAGGAGTTCATAATTTGTTTCCTTGTAACCCTTTTTGTTTTCATTTGAACTTACTAATAAGAGTCTTTGTTTCTGTTCCCTTTTGATTAAAAAATTTAAATCCCGCGAGGTCCTTGAAAACATTACATATGCATCTACATGCCATACATATCATTGCATAACAGGTTTCCAAGATAAGTTTCTCATATTCTTGCTGTTTATTTCAGCAAAAAATGGCTCTCGAACAGATAGTCAAAGAACTCCAGGCTCAAAATGCTCAATTCTAAGAGATGTTCCTAAATTTAGCCAAGGGGAAAGAAGAACTGAAGGCACTCATCAACAAGAAGAAGAAGAAGAAGAAGAATAAGAAGAAGAAGACAAAGAAACCAATCGACATCCTTAACATGGGGAGAAAGTTTATAGGCCCATTCAAGCGAGCTCAAGATCTTGATATCCCAATGGACGAGGACGACGAACGGGATGAAGATGGTAAGAATGTTAAAATAGAAAGAAGCAATCATGGTTCAGACAAATATTCTGATGAAGAGGAAGAGGATTATTTTGACAAACAAAATCCCCCTGCTGGTGAGAAGTATAAGCTACTAGAGGAGCGTATGAAAGCTATGGAGATTCAGAGGGTGTATGGCTTAAACTTTGAAGAATTGGGTTTAGTCTTAGGAGTCGTCATTCCTCCTAAATTCAAAAATCCTACCTTTTTTAAGTATGACAGAGTTTCTTGCCTGAAGCTGCATTTGAGATCATATGTTCGGAAAAATCAACCACACTCTGTTAACAAGAAATTTTGGTTTCATTTCTTTCAAGAGAGTCTGTCTTGAACACAACTGGAATGGTATTATCAACTCGAAGGTACCAATATCCATACCTGGGAAGATTTTGTTGTAACTTTATATAAACAATATCAGTATAATTATGATTTGGCGCCAACCCGCATGAAACTACAGAGTATGTCTATGGGTTCTGAGGAAGGCTTTAAAGAGTATGCACATAAATGGAGAGATCTTGTAGGCAGAGTTCAACCTCCTTTGGCTGATAGGGAATTGGTTGACATGTTCATGAGTATGCTAACATGTCCTTTCTATAACCATCTACTTGGAAGTTCTTCAGCCGATTTCACTAAACTGATATTGACAGGGGAACATGTTGAGAACAGAATCAAAAGTGGTAAAATTCAGGTGGCTACATCTTCGAATATTGCGAAGAAGTCATACAATGGTAAGAAAGAATCCAATGTTGTGTACGAACAAAAGGGTCGTAATAAGAGTGACAGTAACCAATCTGTGGGGGAAGTTATGATCTCTAATCATGCACCAATGTAACAACAACAATAGAATAATCAGCATAGACGCGAGGCACCCAAGTGACAGTTCACCAAAATCAACATGTCGGGTTGTCTCAAGCATTGCAACACATGTTGAAGGCAAAGTTGATTACATTGAAGGATCCTCCTCAAAATCCCAATACTTCCTCTCCCGGTTACAATCCCAATGCAAGGTGTGCCTATCATTCCAATAGTCCCAGATATGACACTAACAACTCTTATGCGTTGAAAAATAAGATTCAAGATATAATTGACTCTAAGGAGATTGAATTTGATCCTCCTGAGACTCCTAGTGTGATCACTGCACCTATGCCTAATCATGACAAAGGCGTTAATGCTATTGATGATGTTTTTTATGTTTCTTTTGTGAGTAAATTGACTACTCCTCTGATGATTATTAAGAAGAAGTTGTTGCGAGCTGGTTTATTTTTGGGTTGCATCGAAAACTGCTACTACTATGCATCCCAATCCAATGGTTGTGTACTACTGAAAGAAGGTATTCGGTGTTTGATAGATGATAGTGTAATTCTATTTGAGAAGATTCCTTCTGTTGATAGCTTATGTAGAAATATATCTCGAGTCTTGAAGGTTGAAGGCGTATTCGTGATTACAATTTCCCGTACTCATGTAAGGATCACTTCTAAGGGTCCTGTGAAGATTACTGCCGAGCGTGGGGTTGCTCCTCTGATCATTACCACACCGGGGCCAATTCCATATTCCTCTGACAAGGCTATCCCTTGGAATTATGGAGCGGATATCTACTACCATGGTGTCAAGCAAGAACCATTGGCTATTGAAGATGAAAATACCGAAGTTATTGATCCCAATGTTAATAATATTGTTGGGAGTAGTAAGGTTACCAGAAGTGGAAGGGTTTTTCTCCAGAGACCTCTCTAAATATTGTTACTACACCGTCCGTATCACTACTACTGAATCAACTGCTGAGACTCGAGGCAAAGAACAGGTGACTGAACCTACCCAGACTGAGGCACCGAAATAGGTTAGTGTTGAAGATACCTCCAAGCAATAGATGGAGGAAGTACTGAATATTATTCGAAAGATTGTTGAACAGTTGGGGCAGACCCCTTCCAAAATATCTATGTTATCTCTGTTATTATGCTCTGAAGCCCATGCCCAGGCTTTGGTGAAGTTTCTGAAATATGCTCATGTACTGCAGGAAATGTTGATCAGTTTGAAAATTGTATTGCTATCCTGACAATTGATAATGGGCTAGGCTTTTCTGATGCTGATTTAACTCCCACAGAAAGTAACCATAATAAGGCCCTGCATGTCTCTATTGAGTCCAGGGGCACTACCTTATCTCATATGTTGGTGGACAGAGGTTCCTTATTAAATGTATTCCCAAAAGCTGTTTTAGACAAACTTGACTATGAATGGGTTGTGCTAAAACCCAGTGACGTTGTGGTGAGAGCTTTTAATGGTTCAAAGAGAGTGGTGCATGGAGATGTTTATCTTCCAATCAAAGTTGGTTCCTAGGTCTTCGACTCTACTTTCTATGTGATGGATATTCGTCCAACCTGTTCATGTTTTCTTATACGCCCTTGGATTCATGGGACAGGTGCCGTAACTTCTACTTTACATCAAATATTTAAGTATGTCGTGAAAGGAAAGATCATTACAGTTTGTGGCGAAGAAGAATACATGGTGAGCCATTTGAACTCCTTCAAGTATGTTGACATGGATGATGAATTCCACGAGACTCCTTGACTTACCTTTGAAGTTATTCCTCAGACAACCCCTGTTGCTAAAGCTGCTCCTACTATTACCAGGATTCCACCAAGAATTGCTTCTCTGAAAGACGCTTAGGCTGTGGTAGAAGAAGGTGATGGAACTATTTGGGGTCAGCTTCCCGATATTCCTTACAAGTCCGACAAATTTGGTTTGTGTTTTACCTCAGAGGCTCAGAGGGTTGTCTGTCATGCTTGTGCTAATCCTGGGATACCTTCATTTTACATCAACAACAATGGAGTTCACAAAAATCAAATGTTATGGAATACGTTGATAGCGAACGTGACATAGACAATTGGATTTCCATTACTATCGGCAGTGGGATCAACAATTGGAAGGCTGGAGACTTTTAACCAATCTCCTTTAGTCAGGAGTAAATGATATCTTCTGTTTTCTTGCTTTCAAGTTTTTGGTTATGTAATTTGAACAATAACTTTAAGCCTTGTGCCTTACCCGGGAACAACGGTCCATTGGTTAAGGTTGTTATTTTTCATCCACATATTTTCATTTAATAAATCATTGGATGTTTGCATTCAAATTTTGCGTTCTTTGTCATTCTTTTACTTTATTGATTTCAAAATAGCTATGTGTTCTTACACACACCCATATAACAAATTACAAATCAACATCCACCCTGGGTCCCATTGATAAAAATTCTGCTATTGCCAATTATGACTTCGAAATCCAATCTACCAAGTCGAGGATGAAGGTGAGGAAGATTGTGAAGTACCTGGAGAGCTTGCTAAGCTTTTAGAGTAGGAAGAAAGAGCCATACAACCGCATGAAGAGCCAATAGAGGTTATGAACTTGGGTACTGAAGAGGATTTTTTGAGTTCGAGGGTAGGTTATGAAAAGGGAATGTGTTAGCACCCTTTTCATCTGTAGTTATCTACGGGCTCTTAATCACTAGCTTACTTTGTTTAAAATGCTTTTGTGTGTGTGTTTGAAAATATTTTGAAAATTCCTAAGTGTAGCAAACTTTGTAATGATTCTCGTATCAGTTGAGAACACATTCAAAGTGTTTGTTTTGAAAATATTTTATAGAAAAGTGTTTGTGAAAAAATGTTTGTTTTGAAATTTGATTGTGATCGAACGATTAACAGCTGTCTACTTACTCAAAAGTCTTTTGTTCTTTTCCTCCTCCTTTAGATAGTGTTATCATACCATTAGTTAGTAGGAAGCCCTATCGTTCGTTGTGTGAGGGACATGCACAAGTCATCATACAGTCATAAAGGCAACTTGAAGGGTGCTTTAGTAATTTTATCGTAAGGGACTAAGATCGTCTACTGATGCAACATCAAATGGCCATCGAGAGACTATGATCTTTTAATCGAGGGTCTTTGCTAAAGCGTCTCACGTTCGAGGTACATGACTGTATTTTTTTCAAGGCAATAAGTAGAGTCACCCTAGAGGTACGTGTGTGAATAATGTTTCAGTTTTCAGTTAATTTGTCTTGAGATTAAGTTTTCTAGCGCTTGCTTTTATATCTTGCCATACAAGCCTAGTTACTATATAGTAATAAGGAAAGCAGTAATCGCAGAAATTAAATGTCCTACGCTATTACAAAGCTTCGAGGAGGGGGTACAAACAACAAAAATTGGGAGAAGCAAATAGAAAAAAACGTAATTAACTATTACACCCTTTAGCAGATACATAATTGTGAAAACTAATGTGAAAATAAGAAAAGCGCGAAGATTGTGGAAAGAAATGGAGAAATTGTTTAATGGAAAATAATTGATGATTTATCCTAATGATTAATTGATTTTAATTGAGAAAAGGGAATTAATTAAAACCTAAAATAAAACCATTAATTATATTTAATTGAAAAAAAGTTTAATAATAAAAACCTAAAGAAACTAAGTTAATTAATTCAATTATTAAAAAAAGTTAAATTAATTTGAAAATAAAGTTAAGTTAATTTTATTTTAATTAAAAAAGGTTAAGTTGATTTAATTTTAATTAATTAGAGAAAAATTTAATTATTTAAAAAAAGAAATTAGAATAAAATAATTAAAAAGAAATGGAGAGATGAGCCTGAAGAAGTAAAACTAGGGGGGTATGAGAAGCAAATCCATTAGGCCCAAACGTACAAGCCCATAGGCCTGTATGGGATCCGGTGTCACTCTCCAATGATAGCCCAACATGGACGTGAAGATCTGGAACACTGGATTTAGTCATGTGAACATCTGAGTGTGATGACATGAGGCGTATGATGAGCGCACTAGGATGGCTTGTATTGGATATGCAAAAATCACAAAATATAAAATAAAAAATTTCGCGCCAGGATCGAACTCAAGTTCAGGCATAGCAAGGTCTTAAGGGCAAGCGCGCTACCACCGGGGAAGCCATACATCCGTTCATAAAACTGCAACGATTAGTTTATAATACAAAACAAATCTCAAAAGTCAAACAACTCAAAGCGTGCGCCTGAGTGGGGCCCATGTGTTATACCCCAATTTTTTCCCCTAAGATCCCTTCATCATACCATATTGATTCAATCACAACAAGATCACATCAGGGTTCTTGATTCTCCTCCCTACCTTTAGCTTTGCTCTTTGAGGAATCACCAAGCACCTTGAATTGTTTTCTTTTATGGTCATGAATATTTTGTCTTGATTTTTCCTTTTAATTAATAAAATACAATGTTGGGTTGTCTTGCTTGTTACTAATGTAGGTAAAGGCAATGAGATTTAGCAAGTTTCTCCATGGGTTCATGAGTTTATTTCCACGCCCTAGTCAATAAAGCTTGAGAAGTTTAAACCTCAACATTGGATTTGTTTTGGAAGAAATTGCATGTCAAGGTTATTTTGGTTCACCACATTTAAAGGTTATCAAATTTGATTCAAAAGTACAAGGGGTTAATTGAAGAAGTTGTCATGCTTGGACAAGGCTTTGTTCCCATTGGTCACAAGTGCATATTTCTCTCAATTCACAAGATATGGAAGTGGTTTTAGAGAATATGAATTCTCATTGTCATCCTTAAAAACTTCTATTTACAAAGCATTTGTGTTGGTACAAGAAGTTTGTTCAAAATTGTCAAAGTTCTTCAAAGCATTTTCTTGATCTAGGAGCTAGGGTTTTGAACTACAAAGACACATATCTTGCTCATCTTTTGGTATTTTTGAGTGATTACAAAAACATCCTTCTCTCCAAAGGGTTATCAACAAATCACTTCAAAAGTTTCAAGGAGTTTCCATGTGGAAGAAACTTGATGATGAAAAAAGATTACAAGTCCTCCAGATGAACCCCCAATTTCTCATGTGTGACTTCAAATGATCATAATTTGGTCATTTTTATCACCTTAAGCCCATTCTTTTTCCATAATGATATTGAGGATGTGAAATTTATGTCTTCTTTTATGTGAAAAGTGAGAAAATGGATGGAAGATGCCCTAAGGATACAAAATATTATAGGTCATTTTATGATTTTTTGCCAACTTCAACAATTCATAAGTCTCTCAATTTTTGGAGATTTTGAATGGTTCAAGTTTCAAAATGTCTTTCAAGAGGTCTATTTCATTCCATCTTTTTTAGTCAAGAGAAAATTTAAAGTGGAAGGCCATGTTTGGATGCAAAACATTATAGGTCACTTTTGAAGAAAAACTTGAAATATTTCTAAGTATGGAAAGTCAACTTCTTTTTCCCAACTTTGACTCAATGCAACTTTCAGCTCAAGCATCCATTTGATTCCATTCTTTTTCCATTTCAAAGCTTGTAACCTCATCTTTCTAAAGCATCAATAATCATGCCCTAAGACCCCTTGAGCTAAGAATGCCATTGATTTGAACTTGGTAACTTGGAACTGAAGTTTCTTCAAAATTCATAATTTTAAATCATTGGTTTAGCTTCTAAACACTTTGTTTCTGTGCGTTTTTCCTCTAAACGTGTTTAGTTAACTTCCAGAAGTGATTAACAAAACAAAACGCGTGTTTTGGATAAGTTTTGATCAAATTAGAAGTCACACTTTTCTTGTTTGTAACTTCACACGATTTCCCTCCAAACTTCATCATTTCACACGCTTGGACATTCCATTTGATTCCCTATAAATAGAGGGTCATCCCTCATTCATTTCCTCAAGCTTGGATAGCCAGAATCACCATGCCAAACTTGTTTCATAACTCAAAATTATGCAACTTCGAAATCTATTTTCAAGCCTTTTTCAATCCAATTTTCCTATCAATTTACCTTCCTTGGTCTTCCCTGAAGCTAACCATATAATTACATTCAAGAATCGTGCCCTATATTTCTCCATAGAAGTCCAATTTCAGAGCTCTACAACTTAACTTCAATAGGTAGATTTCTTCATAAATTCTTCAAAACTTTGATATCATTGTGATGCTCTCATTGCCATGGTTCTAGTTGCAACACTTAATTTTATCTGGAAACTTGTTTTGACCATGAAATTTCAAATCCCCTTTCAAAACTTTATTTCCAAATTGCTTGAGCTACAGTTTATATAAATTTATCGCGAAGGTGTGGTTTTCTTCGTCTTGAAGAGACGAAGCGAATGGCATAGGTCTCGTGCTCTAATTTTACAGATTGAGCAACCTGGTTTTGGGACTGGCTGAAGGTTGAAGATGACCAACGTGTCATCCTTCAATCAATGAAACAGCGCCATCTGGATTTTTTGAATTTCTAATTAACATTTGATTCAATGCTTTATTCACTAATGACCATGATATGCACATGGCGCCAAATCATTTAGATTTGATTACTAATGCGTTTTGACTCTCATCCAATGGTTCACATATTTTTGATTTTATTTTTCTTTTCTGATTTTTATATTTAATTATTTTAAATTTCAAAAAATCATAGAAAATTCATTTTTAGTCAAAAAATCTGAAAAAATTATGAAAAATATTTTTGATTTTTCTCTTTCTGATTTTTATTTTTTCATAATTTTATTTTATGTTTTGATATTTTTTATAAATTTTCACTTTATTTGAATTGTTTTAAATGTTTAAAAATACTTTTATGCATTTTAAAATTCTGAAAAAATTATGGAATGATACAATGATGTTGTGAGAAATATTGGTGACCTATTTTAATTTTTATTTCTGACTTTCCTTTTTTTAATCATTTTTGGTTTATTTTACTCATTTCTTTTCATTTTAAAAATAGTTTCTGACTTTAAAAAAATTACCAAAAATTTTATAAAATTATTTTAGTTCATTTCTGATTTTTCTATGGTCTTACTTTTATTTCTTGATTAATTTGAACATAGTTGATATTTTTCTCTTTTATTTCTATTTTAAAACATTTTAAAAAACCTTTTTAATGTATATATTAAGTGCAATATTATTTTGTGATTATTTTCTAGATAACCTTGGGTTGAGTTTTTGATCATAAACTTTATTAACATCATTGGTTCCATGGTGTTGAGTCTAACTCCAAAAAAATGAATGAATGGTTTTAATAATAGTTTGATTAAATTTTAATTCAAATGTGGTTTTTATATTCTTCCCCACCCTTCTTCATCTTATCCCTTTCTTATTGAACTAATTGTTATTGGAGCCTGATCTCTATATCATGTCTCAAAACAAATGGTGCATAGATTGCTATTGACCAGCCTCAAATAGGTGCGACTTCTATATAAGTCCACTTACGATTGCTTAACATAGCGCTAAATTTTGTCCTAATTCGAATAAATGATCATTTGTGGCCCAAACCTATGTTTGCAAGCCCAAGTATGTTAATTTGATCTCTTTGATCCAATAAACTTCAGATTCATTGTGTGGAGGCTTTGGTTCTACCAACCCTCTAATGGATCTACAACACTCTTGGTCAACGCGGATCACTTAAACATCGTTGATCATTAAATGGTACTTTTGAGGATTCCAAATGGATGATATACTTGACAAAAAGCAAATGCAACTTGTTGTGTGGAGGTTTTGGTTCTACCATTCCTCTAATAAGTTCTAAATGCAAGTTTCAAGATGGTCATCCAACTAACCACTAATTATTAAATTGTTTTAACTTTATGCCCTTTTATTTTTTATGCTTTATGTACCATTTACTTTAAGCATTACATTTCTTGTCATTTTTATTTTGCTCACTTGGGCCTTTTCTTTTCTCTTCTAAGACACCTAATAATCAACATGAACCATAAAAAACTTTAATGATACTTGGACTATTTGATTACTATCCTTGGCATTATGGAGTATTGGACTTCTTGGACTTAGGATTAGAAATCTTGGCCTATGTTGGAGACCTTGTGACCTTAATTGATATTTTGTCTGGAGTTCTTGAGGTTTACCTCAAGACATTGGGTTGTTTCTTTGTTTTGTGTGCAGTTTATTGTGATTACATTCTTTGTTTGTAATCTAGAATTCACCTGTATACAGCCGTTACTCTGCCCAATTTTTATGAAGACTTAATACACTTGAAGTTTGGTTCTCACAAGAGGTCTAGTATCTTTACTTGCTTGGTTTCAATCCAAAGAATGGCAATTCTATCTTGGATCATAATGTCAAGTATTAGCTTCTATAATGTGTAGTGAAGAGAGATATTTTCCACTTGGGTGTTGAGTGAGGCATTGTTGATTTTAAAATCCAAGCCATATACTCCACTTTAAGATGATGCAAATTCTCCTTTCTCATGATTGTGGGTAGTAAGTATGTTTTTCCACATGGACAATGACGATGATGTCTTATCTCATAAAGTTAACCAACACACTTGTGTTTTAAAAATTTTCAAAGGTGAACTACGTGTACCCTAATCTCCTATTGCACGGAAGGTGGTACGTAGGCACTAAAGGTTCGCAACCGCGGCGAGTACAAAAATCATAAAAAATATATTTCTTCCCTCATCTCCACCATCTATTTTACATACAACATTTTATAGCCAAAATATACAAATTTTACAAAGAGGTTTCTGCGGAGTACCGTAGATGTTTAGGATGCTAATACCTTCCCTTTGCATAACCAACTCCCTTACCTAGAATTTTCACCCTCTTTTTGGGTTATTCGCTCTTTTCCCATTCCTTTGGAAACAATAAAGCGCGGTGGCGATTTTGATTTTAATTTGTACTAGTATAGTCAATCCAATGGCTTAGTCTTAAACATTTCTACCGCTACACCATGTATTTGAATGGACCAATTAAAATGTCTTATCCTGCCACGCATGGTCATCCAGCAGTCAAACCACCCTGGACGGTGGTTCCAGTCACCATCTCCAGTTGCATAAAAACCTAAAACCTGCGAAATTCGAGGAAAACAAAAACAAAAACAAAAACCACCCTAATGGACTAATTAAGGTCTTGCAATTTCAATGGACATATTAGTTTGGTCTAAAAGTGAACGTAGATGGGGTTTCGAAGGAAATTGATCTCGATGCCCTAGCCATGGTGAATTCTTATTCCTGCACTATACCTTATTAGTAACACGTCAAAACACTTCTAAACATCAAGATGAACATGAACATATGCAACAAATTCATTTAAATCACATAGTTTAAAAGTTTGAATTCATGAAGTTTTACCCAACTAGTGTATTTGAGAGAGGGCGTCTTGGCATGCTTCAGGCTCGAGCAAGGATATGGATGGCCTCCTAGAAATATCAGGAACGTGTTTGGATGCTTGGAATTGATTGATGAGGGCTGGAGATATGAGTTTTTCTTTGCCCTAGTTCTTTGAAAATTTGAGAATTTTAGGAGTGTTTTGATACAGTGTTTTCGTGTCCTTGCCATTGGTGTTTGTTGTGCTTATATACAGGAGGGAAAAGATCAATAAATATGGCATAAAATCATGAAATCATGGCCAAGATTAGGAAAAAATAAAACATGTTTTCAAGCTTCCATTTTTAAAGATTTTTTCCATATATGTGCTCATACGGTTTAGGCATGTTTATCATGTGTTCTTGGGCCTCCATGTGACTAAAATCAAAAGGCCATGCACATTGTATTATTGCTTCATATTTTATTTGATTTAATTTGAATTTAAATGAATACAAATTCAAATAAAAGAAATAAAAATCATAAAAAATATGTGAATGTATTTATAGGTCCTTTAACACATTGTGAACATGTTTGAACATCAAAAGTTAGGCTCACTAGTTCAAAATTTCAAGTTTGCTCACTTTGCACTTCATGCATTTTCTCAAAATTTCCCAACTTGCACTGGTCATAACTCTCTCAATTTTCATATTTTGAAGGTGATCATGGACTTTTTTGAAATCTCAAGATGTCCTTTTCAATTTCTCTTTTGATAATTTTTTCATTTTGAGACTTTATCTTGATGTAAGTTGCCATGACAAAAAGTGTCTTTTTTGTTGACTTTTCAAATGACCTGTAATATATTGGCCCATATCTCTTAAATGAAGCATTTTTTGGACTTGAGAATATAGATTAAAAGTTGCATAGAATTAAATTTACTTCAAAATGGGCTTTGGTTAGGGGAAAGTTGATGAAGCATGTGAAAGTTATGTTTGGTCAAAGTTCATTTGACTTCTCCTAAGGAAACCCTAATTTGGCAACTTTTTACTTTTGATGATTTGAAGGCCTTTCTTGAGGAATCATGATCAACCATTTATCAATGATGAATATGACTTCAAAATGTTGATGTTGACAAAAATCTTGAACTTTGACTGTATGTTGACCATAGTTGACTTTTTATCCAATACAATTGATTTTCGGTCATCTGAGCCATTGGCTGAGCAAACTTGTGATACAAGGCTTGAAACTCGATATGGGAATTTTTAAAGACCTATGGAGAACCATGAAAACCACTTTAGACCTTTGAAACCCAATCTTCCTTGAGAAACAAAAAACCTCAATTGTGGACCATTTGCTTAGGAGGAGAATTTATCTGATCAATTCTTAGGCAACCTTGAGCATTTGAGGACCTTATGAGAATATCTTAAAGAAAAATGGAAAGAAAATTTTAAGGTACAATAGCTTCCCCTGTTCAATCTTCTTAAACCTTAAGAGTTAGATTGGCATGTCTGTCATTCGTGACTTCAAGGTAAAGATGATTGAACACTTAAGTGCTTAGAAATTTGCACTCGCATGTGCAGAAGTAACACTGTTGGTTGATTGTATCGAGAATGAGCTTAAAGATGCCATTTAGAGAGGTGATGGAGAGTCGTTGGAGATGGGCTTATAGATGCCATCCAGGATAACTATTGATAAGAAAATTAGACTAAGTCTATGCCCGACTTTGTCTTAGAAAATGTATTTGGAATGAGTCTACGCCCGACATTGTCCAAAAAGAATAATCAGAATAAACCTATGCTCGATTTTATTTGAACCAGAAGATGTCTACGCCAGACTTCAACTAGAAGAGGTTTTGGAATGAGTCTACGCCCGAATTTTCCAAAAAGAGTACTGAAAGAAACCTACGCTTGATTTCTTCCGAACTAGAAGATGTCTATGCCCAACTTCAACTAGAAATGGTATTGTAAAGAGTCTACGCCTGACTCTTTCCAAAAGTTTCAGAAGGAATCTAAGCTTGATTTCGTCTGAATGATGTACTAGAAGAAGTCTACGCCCGACTTCAACTAGAAAAGGTACAGGAAAGAGTCTACGCCTGACTTTTTCCAAAAAAGAGTATTTGGAAGAAATCTACGCTTGATTTCATCCGAACTAGAAGATGTCTACACCTGACTTCAACTAGAAAAGGTACCGGAAAGAGTCTACGCCTAACTCTTTCCAAAAGTTTCAGAAGGAATCTACGCTTGATTACGTTTGAATGATGTATTAGAAGATGTTTACGCCCGACTCAACTAGAAAAGGTACCAGAAAGAGTCTACGCCTGACTTTTCCCAAAAAGAGTAACTGAAAGAAATCTACACTTGATTTCATTCGAACCATAATTCTACGCCCGACTTCAACTAGAAAAGGTATTGGAATGAGTCTACGCTCGAATTTTCCAAAAAGAATACCTGAAAGAAATCTACGCTTGATTTTACCCGAACTAGAAGATGTTTACGCCCGACTTCAACTAGAAAAGGTACCAGAAAGAGTCTACGCCTGACTCTTTCCAAAAGTTTCAGAAGGAATCTACGCTTGATTTTGTCTGAATGATGTACTAGAAGATGTGTATGCCCGAATTCAACTAGAAAAGGTACCGGAAAGAGTCTACGCCTGAATTTTTCCAAAAAGAGTATCTGAAAGAAATCTATGCTTGATTTCATCTGAACTAGAAGATGTCTACTCCCGACTTAAACTAGAAAAGGTACCTTTTTTAGATTGACCCTATGAAGAAATTGCTTAAGTAGATATTTATCATATATGGCCTATGAGGAATCTGCTTGTAAATTTTTACCTGAAAAGATAAAGAGTTAACTGTATGCAATGTCATGATGTATGAAATGCATTGCGTAATGGTGTTCTCAAAGTAAATGAGATTGTGCTATATGTGATTCGTATGCATTTGCTATGATGTTTGTAAATTATGTATGAATGTGAAATTTCATTGAAGCGTATTGTTGTACCCCAATTTCCCCCCCTAAGATCCCTTTATCATATCATATCAATTCAATCACAACAAGATCACACACTAGGGTTTGCTTTCCCTCCCTATCTTTAGCTTTGCTCTGTGAGGAATCACCAAGCACCTTGACTTGTATTTTTATGATTATCTATGCTTTGATTATCCTTTAACTAATAGAATACAATATATGTGTGCCCTAATTGTTGATGATGTAAGTGAAAGCATAATACATTCCATCAAAGTTGATCTTTGGACTTATAAATTCATTCTTTGTATCTTCCTTAACAAAGCTTCATTGAGATTCAAGTCTCCTCATTAAATATGTTTTAAGTAACATCATGACAAAGCCTATTATGATTCATCACACTTCAAGTTGTCAAAAATAGTTCAAAGCTATAAGGGTTGATTGAAGAAGTTTGGCATAGTTGGAAAAGCCTTTGTTTCCATTGGTCACAAGTGCATATCTTCTTCATTTATAAAGATATAGAAATTGTTTTGGTTGCTATGATCTCCCTTTATCATCCTCAATAACTTATATTCACATGACTAAGGTATTTGTGCAATAATATTGGTCAAAATGGCAAAGGTTTCCCAAGGCATTTTCTTGCTCTAGGAGCTAGGGTTTTGAACTTCAAAGGGGTATATCTTGCTCATATTTTGGTATTTTTGAGTGATTCCAAAGGCATCCTTCTCTTAAAAGGGTTATTAATAAATCACTTCAAAAGTCCCAAGTAAAATTTCGTGTGTAAGAAACTTGATGATGAAGAAAGATTACAAGTCATCAAATGAACCCTCAAATTCCTTTGTGTGACTTGAAATGATCATAACTTGATCATTTTTATCACTTTAGCCAATTGTTTTTCCACAATGATCTTGAATATGTGAACTTCAACCATTCTTATATGTACAAAGTGTGAAAATGGAAAGAAGATGCCTTAAGGATGCAAAAGATTATATGTCATTTAATGAATTTTTTCCAACTTCAATAAGTCATAACTCTCTCATTTTTTGGAGATTTTGAATGGTTGAAGTCTCAAAATTACATTCAAGAGATCTACTTCATTCCATCTTTTTTGGTCAAGAACAAATTCCAAGTGGAAGACCATGTTTAGATACAAGACATTATAAGTCATTTTTGAAGAAAAACTTAGAAATTTTCTAAGTATGAAAAGTCAGCCCTTTTCTTCCAACTTTGACTCAACACAACTTCTTGCTCAAGCATCCAATTTATCTCACTCATTGCATATTGTAAAGCTTGTGAATTTATCTTTCAAGTGCTTCAAAAATCACATCATATGGTGCCGTACATTGTTGGCATCATGGTTATGAAGGTAGCATCCTGAAATGGAAATTTCAAGTTCAGTCAGATTTGAAAACTAGTTTAAATCCAATTACAAGTCTGTTTAAGGATCAATTTCGCGTCTAATCATGTTTAGGAACTTTCCATAATAAGAAACGACCCTTAAACCATCCATTTTTCTGCGTTTTGAGCCATGAGAAGTCACACTTTTCACACTTAGCAGGTCCACATGATTTCACTAATTTTGCCTCCAATTTACACGCTTGAGCCTTACATCATGATCAGCTATAAATAAGGATCATTCCTCACTCATTTTTCTCAAGTTTTGGATAACCAATTGAGCCCTGTTCAGATCCCACATGAACTTTAGATTTGAATTTCTGATTTCTTACATTCTCACCTTCAAACACCAAAAAATCCATTCAGTTAGCTCCATTGAACTTCTCTGAAGCTAACCATACGATTACTTTCAAGAATCGTGACCTATATTGATCTACAGATGTCCAGTTTAAGATCAACTTCTCAATACTTTGTTCAGGTAGATTTCTTGGCCAAGTTGATTCAAATAAAAGACTAATCCACTCCTTGTATCCTTCTGATCCTCGTGCTCTTTATAATTTGCAATTTCATTGAGAATTGAGTGAGATATCACACATTTTTATGCTCGCTATTTTTTCTGGTTTTTTTCAAACACAGCCTTGCATAATTTATATTAATTCGGTGCAATGGTACCATTAGAATCGTCTTGAAGAGACGAATCTAATGGTACCAGTCTGGTTTGATAATTTTACAGTTTGAAGGATTCGATTTGGGGATGGCTGGAGGTTGAAGATGATGACATGTCCGTCTTCGACCAATGACATGAAGCCACGTTATTTTTTTTGAAATGGATGTAATATGATTGACTTACCATGTGCGTGCCTAGGGAGCCCTTAGATCTGATTACTTTTGTGATTCAGACTCCATCCGACGCGCCACATTTTAAGTTGTTTTAATTTAAAAATATTTGATCCGATGTGATATTTACTAAAGACCATGATATGCACAGTGCGTCTGATCCATTGGATTAGCTTACTAACACGTTTTGACTCTCATCCATTGGTCCAATTTTTTTTTGAGTTTAGTTTTATTTCTGATTTGTATATTTAAATTATTTTAAACTTCAAAAATTCATAGGAAATTCATTTTAATTCCAAAAAATCTGAAACAATTATGGAAAATAGTTTTGATTTTTCTCCTTCTGATTTTTATATTTTCACTTTTTTTTTGTGTTTTGATATTTTTAAAATTTTTCACTTTATTTGAATTGTTTTAAATGTTTAAAAATACTTTTATGTATTTTTAAATTCTGAAGAAAAAAAATTGGGAAGGGTCCAATGACATTGTGACAAATATTGGTGACCTCATTTATTTTTTATTTCTAACTTTATTATTTTTCACAATTTTTGTTTGTTTTACCTATTTCTTTTGATTTTAAAAATAGTTCCTGACTTTAAAAAATTACCAAGAATTTTATAAAAATATTTGAGCTCATCTCTGATTTTTCTATAGTCTTACTTATTTTTTCTTGATTAATTTGAACATAGTTAACATTTTTCTCTCTTATTTTCATTTTTAATCCTTTTTAAAACCTTTATTTTTATATGTTAAATACAATTTTATTTTTTGAATATTTTCTGGCTGATCTTGGATTAAATTTTTATCATGAGCTTTGTTAACATCATTGGATCCATGGTATTGAGTCTAACTCCATAAAAATGGATGAATGATTTTAATAATAGTTTGATTAAAATTTTGATTCAAATGTGGTTTATTCATTTTTCCCCTCCCTCTTCATCTCATCCTCTTCTTATTGCACTAAGTGTTATTGGAGCATGATTTCTATATCATGTCTCAAAACAAATGGTTCATAGATTGCTATTGATCGTTCTCAAAATAGGTGTGACTTCTATATAAGTCCATTTACGATTTCTTAACATAACGCTAAATTTCGTCCCGATTTGAGAAAATGATCATTCGTGGCCCAAACTTATATTTTCAAGCCCAAGTATGTTAATTTGAACCCTATGATCCAATAACCTTGAGATCCATTGTTAGGAGGCTTTGGTTTTACCAATCCTCTAATGGAATTTCATCAATTTTGGTCAAAGTGGATCACATAAACATCATTGATTATTAAGTTACTTTGAGATTCTTAAAATGGATGATATACCAAAAAGCAAATGCAACTTGTTGTTGAGAGGCTTTGGTTCTACCAATCCACTAATGAGTTCCAAATGCAAGTTTCAAGATGGTCATCCAACTAACCACTAATTCTTAACAATTGACTTTATTTTGTGCTTCTATTTTTATGCTTTTATCTTATGCACCATTTACTTCAGCATTTACGTTTCATGCTCTTTTTCATCTTTGGTCACTTGAGCCTGTTATATTCATCTCATTTTATTTTGCTCACTTGAGCTTTTCATTTATTTTTGAAGACACCTAATAATCAACTTGAACCCTAAAAAACTTTAATGTTACTGGGAATACTTGGTTACTATCCTTGGCATTATGGAGTGATGAACTTCTTAGACTTAGGATTAAAGACCTTGAAATACCTTGAGACCTTGTAACCTTAATTGTTATTTTGTCTGGAGTTCTTGGGGTTTCCCCCAAGACATTGGGTTGTTTTTTTTATTTGTGTGCAAGCTATTGTGATTACATGCTTTATTTGTGATCTGGAATTCATATGTATACAACTGCTACACTGCCCAATTTTTGTGAAGACTTAATGCAATTGGAGCTTGGTTTTCTTAAAAGGTTTATTGTAATTGTTTGTTTGGTTTCAAATTCAAAGGATGGAATTCTACATTGACACATTGTTTCAAGTGTTGGCTTCTTATTGGTTAGATGGTTCTTTTCCCTAGCTTTTACCATATGCTTTAGGATAGCCCCTTCATCTCCTCCCATCTTCTTAATTTCAAAATCTTCTCCCTCCTTTTGAAAATTATTCTTGTTTTAAAACTTGAACCACTTTCATAATAAACTTTGACTTATGTCAATGCATTTTCAAAAATTATTTCCTAATCAAATTTCAATCAACTTAACAATACTTTGACATTTTTGTGAGAAGACTAAAAGTTAACGAATCTCATTCAAACTTTTTTGTCATTTTGGCTTTTATCTTTAAAAACTTTTCTCAAAAAAATTAGACTCTTGTCAATCCTTGTAGTGATGCAAACAATTATACTTCTACAATATGTTGTGAAGTGAGATATTTTCCACTTGGGTGTTGAGTGAGTCATTGTTGATTTTAAAATCCAAACCATATCCTCCACTTTGAGATAATGCAAATTCTCCTTTCTCATAATTGTGGGTAGTAAGTATGTTTTCCACACGGACAATGACAATGACGTCTTATCTCTTGAAATTAACCAACACACTTGTGTTTTAAATTTTTTAAACAGAAACTATGTGTACCCTGATCCCCTATTACGCGGAAGGCGGTACGTAGGCACTAAAGGTTCGCAACCGCGGCGGGTGCAAAATATCATAAAAAATGTACTCCTTTTTCTCATTCCCATAATCTATTTTACATACAACATTTTATAGCCAATGTATACAGATTTTACAAAGAGGTTCTTGAGGAGTACCGTAGATGTTTAGGGTGCTAATACCTTCCTTTTGCATAACCAACCCCCTTACCTAGAATCTTTCCCCCCTCTTCTGGGTTATTTGCTCTTTTCCCATTCCTTTGGAAACAATAAAGCGTTATGCGATTTTTTATTTTAATCTGTACAAGTCAAGTCAATACGATGGCTTTGTCTTAACATTTCTACCACTACAGAAAAATGGCGACTTCACTGGGGACAGATTGACTTCTTGCTGGTCCATCCCTAAGTGGATTGAGCCTATATTTGTTTATATCTGCATGTGTGCTATTATATGTTATATCTTATATGTTGTATATATGTTTATCTGGATTTTCCTAGTTTTCAGGGTGCTTGGTGATTTCTCATAAGTCATATACCCAGACTTGGGCAAACTTAAGATAGGACAGGCGGTATAGTCATGTTAACTTTGAGAGAGTAATTCGAAAAAAGGAGACATGAGATCCCCCACTCAGTGGAGGCCCCTTTGACTATAGTGTCTTTTACCGAGTAATCAGGAAGACGTACTGCTTTCGACCTGGGAGCCTGCTAAAACTGAGGACCATAGAATACCTAACCAATCTTGGCCTTTTAGGTGTAGTGCGGAAGCTATGACGGAGTAAACCGGAAGTAATTGTCACGCGATATTATGCTCAGACGAGTTTTTCTTGAGAATATTACTAATTACCAAGTTAATCTGGAAATTGATAATATTCGAAGGAAGGATGTAGACTCTAGGAACCTCTAGAACCTTGTTCGGAAGGTGATAAATTTTAGACCACACCTTATGGGTAGTACCTTCGAACTCATGCTCGTGGCGTTGAACCTATGAACCCTATGTTTATGATTTTGTGTGTGATTGTTACATCATGCATTCATGCACCCATGAGCATCTCTTAAGGACATTTTGTTTCAAGGGACTTAAAAGTTGACTATTTATGAATATCTCAGGTACTTTTTGACTATGGATTCTAGAAAAACAAAGACCGAGAAGTACAGTTTCAAAGATCCCAAGATAGATGAGTTGATGAGTCTGATTCTTGAGATTGAGTGGTCTATAGATTTTTGGAGGAAGTATGGGTCCATCATTTCTCTCATGAAGCTCAAGATGGAGGAGGTTTTTTCTCTCGACCTTGATCCAGTTATATGATCTGATGTATGAATACTTTATTTTCCCTAACTATCAGTTGATGCCTACACTAAAGGAGTATTCTTATCTGCTGGGTTTACTTATTATCGGTCGTGTTCCTTTTACTGGTTTGGAGGGAGAGCCAAAACCACATGAGATTGCTGCTTTGATCCATCCGTGGATGTTTGAGGTTGAAGCCCACATGACCACCAAAGAAGGTATTAGAGGATTACTAGCTCAGTTCTTGTTGGAGATATCTCGCTACTTTGCTAGGATGAAGAGTACGGTTGCTTTCGAAGCCATCTTTGCTCTACTTGCTTATGGTATGTTCTTATTTCCTAATGTAGACAAATTTGTTGATATCAATTCCATCAGGATCTTTATGATTGGGAACTCGGTTCCTACATTATTGGGTGATGCTTATTACTATATTCATCTTCGGGATTCTTATCATGGGGGATGATCATCTGCTGCACACCTCTGTTGTATCGATGGTTTACTTCTCATTTGCCTCAGTCTGATACCTTCTGGGATGTCAGGAAGGAACCTGGTTGGGCTCCTATGATCATGGCACTTACTCATTCAGATATTTTTTGGTATTATCAGGCTTACCATGATGTAGAGATTATCGACAGTTGTGGTAGTTTCCAAAATGTACCTTTTCTTGGTACAAAGGGAGGAATTAACTACAACTCCGTTCTTGCACGAAGACAACTTGGATATCAGATGAGGGATAAACTAAATAGTATTCATTTGAGTAGTTTCTTCCTGAAAGAGGCAGAAGACCATAAGGAAGCTAGGGAATAGATTGTGAAGGCCTAGCGTCATATTCACAGGATGAGTAGGAAGGACATGGGACCTAGGGGGCATGTTTCTTTGGAGCCTTATCTACAGTAGGTACAAGCAAGAGCTATTCAGTTAAAGATACCGTATTCTCTAGAAGCACCTATGCTTGATATGTTTGTGAAGACCACTCCTCCCCTATTGGATGATGTATAAGAGCTCCAGCTTGCTTTAGTCAGGATACAACACGAAAAGGAAGCTTGGAAGAATAAGTGTCAGACTCTAGAGGTTTCTCATCGAGCAGACTTGAAGGAGAAAGACGACTTGATTGAGATTCTTGAGAGTCGGGCTGTTGAGATGATGGAGAGGAAAGGGGATTTATTTTATCCTAAGCCTCAATCAGGAACTACTTGATCACTTCATGATTCAGATGATTGGAAAGAGGTCGCTACCAGATACGCGGAAGAAAACCAGAGGTTAAAGGCTCAGATTGCCAGACTTACAGGGAAGCGTCAGCGTGTAGAGTGATCTCAATCAGCTTTTCTTCTTAGGGTATTAGACTTTATTTTCATCTTGTACTTGGGATTATTGAAACTTGTAATCCATTTTGAAGTTATTATAATAAAAAATTTAAGTATTTCAAATGTGTTATTACTTTGATATTTGCAAATTGTTTATAAATCTTTAAGTCCCTTGAAATAATAATAATAAAATGAGTCATGTGCATTGCACATCATGCATCATATTGTACATACTTCTTGAATTTTTTATGCATATCCAGGTTTCTTACTGAGCTTCTTTACTTTGTTCAGCAAGTTGTCTCACCAGTACAATACCCGAGCTAATTTCAGAAGGAAGATGGATAACCTATAACACGATAATTGTGAGCTACGCGAGGATGTTTCTACTCTGAAGGTCGGCATGGCTAATCTCACTGCTCTGATGGAATCTTTAGTAGCTGCTCAGAATCAGCCACAGATTGTTCAGCCTCAACAGACAATGGTTACTACTAAAGCTTCAATTATTCATGTTTCTGCTACTCCGATTGTTGTTCAAAATTGTATGCCTCCGGGATATCCTTGGGGAATGCCAGAGAACTTTATGCCAGAAGGTTTTAATCAGGATCCTTAGATTTATCTGCTTGCTCAGACGGCTGCTGCTCATACGCCTCCAGTGATGCATGTTACTCCTGCTGTTAGAAATGAGATTCACTATGTTGCGCCTCCTTCGATAAATGTGGTCCCGTTTGCTAATGATGATGTGTATCATCAAATTCCTCCACCAAGTGAAAGCTTGGGTTTTTATGATAGAATGGATGATTTTCAAGACCAGTTTGACAAAATGCAGAAAGAGTTGAAGGCCCTCAGAGGAAAAGAGTTGTTTGGGCAGAATGTGAATGATATGTGCTTGGTTCCTAATGTAAAGATACTTGCAAAGTTTAAAGTACCGAAGTTCGAAAAGTACAAGGGAAACACTTGTCCTCGTGCTCACTTGGTGATGTATGTAAGAATAATGTCTACTCATAATATGATTAGCGCTAGTTGATTCATTTCTTTCAAGATAGTTTAACCGGTGTAGTGTTGAAATGGTACATGAGCCTGGATAGTTCCAGTATTCATTCTTTTAATGAATTAGGTGAATCATTTATCAGACAGTACAAATACAATGTGGACATGGAACCCGATCGTGATGAACTAAGGGCCATGGTCTAGAAGGACAAGGAATAATTTAAGGAATATGCACAGAGATGGCGTGAGGTAGCCTCCCAAGTGATTCCCCCAATGGAAGAAAAAGAAATGAAAAAGATTTTCCTGAAAACACTAGTTTCATTCTACTATGAAAGAATGGTGGCGAGTGCACCCAATGATTTTACTGAAATGGCAGGAATGGGTGTTCGTTTGGAAGAGGCTGTGAGCGAAGGTCGTCTCACAAAAAGTGAAAGTTCCAATAATGTGAAGAAGTCGTCGTATGGATTTGTTAAGAAGAAAGAAGGGGAAACAAATGTTGTTATTCAAGAGAGAAGGCTTAATCCTTCTAGAAGAAATCACTAGCGTCATCAATAGGTTACCTCAGTAACTTCGGTTGTAAATGTGGCTCCGACTACAGTTGCTTCTCAAAGATCAACCCCTCAAGGAAATTTTGCCGATGATCTGTAGTAGTCATAGAAATAGACTCAAGCTGGGGAGACTGAACTCTACTGGGGAAATAAACCCTATTGTGGAAATAAACCCAATTGGAGAAATAAACCATAAAACCCGCTGGAGAAATGCTTTACTGAGAAATACTCTTGCTGAGGAAATGCTCTACTAAAGAAATGATCCCTACTGGAGAAGAGAATTTTGTGGGGGATTTTACCGTGTTGTAGAAATAAACTCAGCCGGGAAGAGAATTCTTATGAACTATCTCGATGATGTAATCTCTGATGAGGATTGGGACTCCGTAGGTTGGCGATATTGTCGGGGAAAAGATCATACTCCTTTATCCACTAGGGTGATCTGTTGGTGAGTATGACTAGTGTATTCTAACTTGCGGGGAATATATCTTTGTTGAAGATGAGTTTGTTAAGACTACTCTGTGGGGATAATCCTGTGAGGATTTTTCTTTGGGGATACATGGACAACTTGAACATTATCCCAACTCCTAGAGTCTTGAGAAAATACTTATTCATGTTTTTATGCATATATTTGTTGATAGTAATCATATGCATATGTTCATTCAATTTTAGTCATTGGACGATTTTTCAAACAAGACAGAAAAAGGTAAATCAAAAGTTTGAATTTTGAAATTTGTATTTCCATTGATAGTTTACCCATAAATAGGCGTTTTTGTACAAAGAGACAAAAATCCTAGTAAGAGGAAATCGTCGTGAAATGAAAAGATTGCAAAGTGAAAACAAAATATATAACTATGTGGATATAATATCGTCAGGTTCCAGCTCTGCTATCGCCCCCTTATGTCTTCAAGAAACTCATCCCTTGCTGTCGGAAGAAGTTAACTGAATTGATCTGTACCGCTTGAACTTGACATTGGTAATAAAGCTTGTTGTAAGTGATCTAACGAGACATAGTCATATGCTTTAATCCCTAAATTTTTCTTGGACCTCCCTTTCGGGTTTTTAGTCTACCGCGATACCCTTTTTTGCCCAAGCCGCTCTTTCAGGATTTCGACTTGCCGGGTGTATAATATTTTCATATATATCCCAAATTTTTTCCCGAACCTTTTTGGTTTGCCGGTATTCCCTTATTTTTGCATAGGCCAGTTAACCTAGTGGGTCATTTTTTCATGTGTAATATCTTTTAACTATGTCCACATTCACAGGGTGCGAGAAATCTTCACCGTCCATGGTTGTTAGTATCATGGAACCACTGAAAAATATCTTCTTGACTACAAATGGTCCTTCGTAAGTGGCAATCTATTCCCCTGGGATCACCACGCGGTACGATGACGCGTTTTATTACCAAGTCACCATCCTGATATACCCGAAGCTTGATATTTTTATTGAATGCCTTGATCATACGCTTCTGATATATCTTACCATGATAGATAGCCACAAGCCTTTTCTCGTCAATAAAACTCAACTGATCTAACCTAGTATGAATCCACTCATCCTCGTCCAAATATGCATCTTTCATAATTCTCAAAGAAGGGATCTGAACTTAGACAGGTAGGAAAGCTTCCATATGATAAACCAGAGAGAATGGGGTTGCCCCAGTTGATGTTCATGCTGAAGTGCGATATCCATGGAGAGCAAATGGTAACATCTTGTGCCAGTCTTTGTAGATCACAACCATCGTCTGCATAATCTTCTTAATGTTCTTGTTGGCGACTTCCACTATGCCATTTATCTTCGGTCGGTACGGAGAAGAGTTGTGGTGCTTGATCTTGAACAGTGTGCAGTGTTCCGTGATCATAGTGTTGTTGAGATTGGTTCCATTGTCAAAGATAATTCTCTCAGGGATGCCATACCGATAGATAAGGTTATGCTTAATGAATTGGGCCACGACATTCTTGGTAATAGAGGCGAATGAGGCTGCTTTAACCCACTTTATAAAGTAATCAATGGTGACGAGGATGAAGTGATGTTCGTTAGAAGTAGTAGGCTTAATCTCTCCAGTCATATAAATGCCTCACATCGCAAATGGAGAAGTAGAAGTCAAGACATTCAGTGGTAGTGGAGGCACGTGTACTTTATCAATGTAGATCTGGCATTTAGACAAGTTTTCTAGTGGTGGTGATAGTCGGTTTCCATAGTCGACCAATAGTAACCTCCTCTCAGAATCTTCTTGGCCATAGTATGCCCACTTGAGTGAGTATCAAAGATGCCTTCATGCATATCTTCCATAATGTTCTTTGCTTCCTTCTTGTCCATACAATGAAGCAGGGTAGAGTCATGATTGTGTTTATACAAAATTTTGTTGCTCAAGAAGAATTTAGTCGATAACCTCTATAGGAATTTCTTGTCATTTATAGATGCTTCTTCAGGATACTCTTGAGCCTCATGGTATCTTTTCACTTTATAAAGCCAAGGTTTTTCTTCTACTCCATCAGTGTCAATTCTGTAGTAGTATGTTGGTTCGTCCATTCTTTCAATGTTAATTCTAGGAGCCTCGTTATCCCATCTGACCTTGAACATAAATGACATTTCAGCCAATGCGTCTGCCAACTGATTCTCTTCTCATAGGATGTGCTTAAAAGTAATTTCCTCGAAATACGGGATCAGTTTTAACACATGTTCTCGGAACGGGATAAGATTCAGATGCTTTGTATCCCATTCTCCCTTAACTTGACCCATTACCAGGGCTGAATCCCCATATATGTTCAAGAACTTGATTCTCAGCTCAATAGCATCTTTAATACCCATAATGCACGCTTCGTATTCGGCCATGTTGTTGATACAATCAAAGCACAATCTGGAGGTGAAGGGCGTATGGAAACCCTGAGGAGAGATGATTACAGCACCAATTCCATTGCCAAGTGAGTTGGAAGCTCTATCAAAAACCATAGTCCACCGGGATCTTGGCTCAGGTCCTTCATACGGTCCAGTTTCTTCATAATTTGTAACTAGCATAATGTTCTCGTCCGGGAATTCGAAATTCATAGACTGATAGTCATCTACGGCTTGATGTGCCAAATGATCTACCAGTACACTTCCCTAAATTTCCTTTTGAGTGGTGTACTGAATGTCGTATTCTGTCAAGACCATTTTCCATCGGGCTATTCTTCCGGAGAGGGATGGCTTCTCGAATATATATATGATGGGATCCATTTTAGAAATCAATAGAGTAGTATGAGTCAACATATATTGTCTTAGTCGGCGAGCAGCCCATGCCAAAGTGCATCAAGTTTTCTCGAGCAGTGAATATCTTATTTCATAGTCGGTAAATGTTTTTCTAAGGTAGTATATTGCATGCTCTTTTCGACCAGACTCATCATGCTGCCCCAGTACACACCCCATTGAGTTCTCTAGTAATGTTAGGTACATGATTAAAGGTCTTCCTTCAACTGGTGGCATCAGAATCAAAGGTTCTTATAGGTACTCCTTAATTTTATCAAAGGCTATTTGGCAGTCGTCGTTCCACTTTACTACTTGATCTTTCTTCAGTAACTTGAAGATTGACTCACAAGTAGCAGTCTAATGAGAAATGAATCAAGAAATGTAATTCAGACGTCCTAATAAATGTCTGACTTCCTTCTCAATACAGGGAGCATGCATTTCTTGAATAGCTTTGACCTTGGCGGGATCAACTTCAATACCTTTACCACTGACGATGAAACCTAGGAGTTTTCCAGACCTCGCCCCAAAGGTGCACTTGTTTGGATTTAATCTCAGCTTGTACTTCCTCAGTCTTTCAAATAATTTATGTAGATGTTCTTCTTCGGTCTGTGATCTGGATATCATATTGTAGATGTTGACCTCTATCTCGTGATGAATCATGTCATGGAATAAAGCTACTGTGGCACACTGGTATGTGGCACTGGTGTTCTTCAACTCAAAAGGCATAACCTTGTAACAGAAAGTGCCCCACTGTGTGACGAAGGTAGTTTTCTCCCTGTCTTCAGGCGCCATTTTAATCTGATTGTAACGCGAGAAACCATCCATGAAAGATAATACCTTATGTTGAGCGGTGTTATCGACCAGAACATCGGTATGTGGAAGTGGGAAGTCATCTTTGGGGCTCTCCCTATTCAGGTCCCTGTAGTCTAGACACATACACACCTTGCCGTCTTTCTTTGGTATCAGAACAATATTAGCAACCCATTGAGGATATGATGTCACTACTAATAAGTCTGTGTTGAATTACTTCATAACCTCGACTCCGATCTTCTCTAACATCTTGGGATGCATGCGATGAACCTTCTATTTAATTGGAGAACAACCCTCTTTCATTGGCAGATGATGGACCACAATATCAGTATCGAGCCCAGGCATGTCTTTGTATGCCCAAGCAAAGATCTCAACATAGTCATGTAACATCTGAGTTAACTTTTTCTTGATGCTACTCTCTAAGTTGGCACCTATCTTGACTTCTTTCTGGTCTGTCTCGGACCCAAGTTTACCACTTCGACTGACTCTTCATGTGGTTGGATAGCCTTTTCTTATTGTATTAAGAGTCTGGCAAGTTCTCTAGGTATTTCGCAATCTTCCTCACCTTCGTCCTTGGATTGGTAGATCGGATTTTCAAAGTCATGAGTGGCAGTAGCAGAATCATTATCGACGAGATCCTGAGTGGATGTAGGTCTACAATGTAGTGTGTGGGTGTGTGTAAGAAACACATAGCTATATTTGAAATCAATAAAGTAATGAAAAATCAGAGAGCGAAAATTTTGAATGCAAAATGTCCAATGTTTTATTAGATGAGCATATGTGGATGAAAGATAACAACCCTAACAAGTGGACCCTTGTGCCCCGGGTAAGGCACAAGGCTTAAAGTTATTGTTTAAAATTACATATCCCAAAAACTTGAAAGAAATAAAATAGGAAATATAAATTACTCCCGACTAAAGGATATTGGTATAAAGTCTTAGCCTTCCAGTTGTTGAGTCCACCGCCAGTAGTAGGGAAGATCCAACTGTCTAAACTACAGTCACTATCAGTGTCTTCTATAGCATTAACTTCATTAATGTTAATGCGGAAAGGTGGTCTCCCAGGACGAGCACGATGAACCGCCTTCTGAGCCTCTAAGGTGAAACCCACACCAAATTTGTTGGACTTGTAAGGAATATCAGGAAGCTTACCCCAAATAGTGCAACCACCTTCTTCTACCACAACCCTAGCATCTTTTAGAGAAGCCATTCTTGGTGGATCCTTGGTAATCCTAAGAGTAGTGGAAGTAGCTTTAGCAATGACAATTGTAGGATAAATTGCTTCAAAGGTATATCAGGGAGTCTCAATGAATTTACCATCCATCTCAACATATTTGAATGAATTCAAATGGCTCACCTTATACTCTTCTTCTCCACAAATTGTAACAATTTTCCCTTTCACAAAATACTTTAATTTTTGGTGCAAGGTTGAGGTAACAACGCCTGCCCCATAAATCTAGGGGCTTCCAAGAAAACAAGAATAGGCCGGACGAATATCCATTACATAGAAGGTTGAGTCAAAGACCTCAGATCCCACTTTGATCGGAATATTAACCTCTTTGTGTACCATTCTCCTTGACCCATCAAAGGCTCTTACCAAAATATCACTGGGTTTTAGCACAACCCCTTCACAGTCCAGTCTATCTAGAGCACCTTTTGGTAATACAATTAATGAGGAACCTGTATTGACCAACACATGCGCCAAGGTAATGCCCATACACTCAATAGAGACGTGCAGGGCCTTGTTATGATTCTTTCCTACCGGAGTTAAGTCATCATCAGAAAATCTTAATCCATTATCAATTGTTAGGCTTGCAACATAATTCTCAAACTGGTCAGCAGAGGTCTCTTGTGGTATATGAGCAGTCTTCAAAAAATTTACAAAATCCTGAGCATGGGCTTCAGAGCATAATAACAAGGATAACATGGATATCTTAGATGGCGTCTGCCCCAACTGTTCAACAATATTGTAGTTATTTTTGTGGATGATTTTCAGTATTTCCTCTATCTCTTGTTTGGAGGAATCTTCAACAGTAACATCTTTTGATGGTGCCTCCGTCTGGGAAGGCTCAGACATCTTCTCTTTGCCACGAGTGTCAGCAGCTGACCCAGCAACAGGGATACACACTGGTGTATTGATAGTCTTTGGATGGGAGATCTCTAGGGAGAAGACCCTTCCCGTTCTAGTAACTTTACTAGTCCCAACAATATTTTCGACAATGAGGTTAGTAACTTCAGTATCTTCATATTTGGTAATCCATGGTTCTTGCTTAACACCATGGTAATAAACTTCAACTCTATAATTCCATGGAATAGCCTTGTCAGAGGATATGGGACTGGCCCCGGTGCAACAATGATCAGGGGAGCCACACTAGGCTCGGCAAGAATCTTTATAGGACCTTTAGAGGTGATCCTTGCAGGAGTATTGGAAATTGTGATTATAGAAACATCTTCAAGTCTCAACTCTTGAGACATACTTTCATGCAAACTCTTCACGGACGAAGTCTTCTCAAACAGAATTTCATGACTATCAATCAAATGCTGAATACCCTTCTTCAGCCACATACAACCATCATATTGGGATGCACAATGGTAACAACTTTCAAGGAAACCCAGAAATAAATTGGCTTGCAACAGATTCTTGTTAATGATTATCAAGGGAGTGGTCAAGTCACTTATGGTGGAGACATAAGAAACATCGCCAGTAGCATTAACACTTTTACTATGACTGGGTATAGGTGTAGTAATCACATTAGGGGTCTGTGGAGGATCAAATTCAGTCTCTTTCGCGTCAATCATATCTGGGATTTTGTTCTTCAGGGACCAGCAGTTGTTGGTGTCGTGCCCAGGATTATTAGAATGATAGGCACATTTCACATTTGGATTGTACTTTGGAGAGGAGGTGTTGGGATTCTGAGGAGGATCCCATAGTGTTATCAATTCTGCTTTCAACAAATGTTGTAATGCTTGAGACAAAGGCATACTAATCTTGGTGAACTTCCTCCTCAGAGTGTCTGACCTATGCTGATTCCCCTGTTGTTGCTGTTAAACAGGTGTAGAATTAGAAATCAACACTGCTCCCACAGACTGATGGTGATCATTCTTACCACGGCCCTTTTGGCCATAAACAGAATTGGTTTCCTTCTTATTATTGAACGTCTTCATTACAACACTAGAAGACGCAACCACCAGAATCTTTATGCTCCTAATACCGCTTTCAACTCATTCCCCAGTCAGGATTAGCTCAGTAAAACCAGATAAAGAACTCCCAATTAGCAGATTAAAGAATGGACCTATCAGAGTGCCCGTGAACATATCAACTAACTCCCAGTCAGACAAGGGAGGTTTCACTCTTCCAACTAAGTCTCTCCACTTTTGGGCATATTCTTTGAAACCCTAGTTCGAGCCCATAGACATGTTTTGTAATTGCACTCGTGTCGGTGCAAGGTCAGAATTATATTGATACTGCTTGTAAAAAGAAACAGCTAAGTCTTTCCCAGTGTGAATGTTGGTTCCTTTCAGCTGATAGACCAATTTAAATTGTGTCCCCGGCAAGCTTTCTTGAAAGAAATGCACCCATAATTTTCTATCAGTAGTATGGGGTTGGATTTTTCAGACATAAGACTATAGATGAAGCTTAGAACAAGACACACCATCTTATTTGGCAAAGACGGGGGCCTTGGACTTGTGAGGGGTAGAAACCCCTGAGATAAGACCTATCTCTTCAAAATCCAACCAATGAACTCTCTGGATCTCCGTAGCTTTGGGACCATCTTCAAGCTGCTTGTATTTGTCGTTATCCAGAGGATATTGTTCATCTGAATAGTCTGCTTCTTCTTCATCAGAACCCTGCTTGCCATCCTTCATACTTTTATCATATTCCTCTTGGTCATCACTTTCTTCTTCAAACTCCAAATCTCATTTGACCGGACCTTTGAGTTTTCTACCCATGTTGAGGATGCCAGCTGGTTTCTTGATTTTCTCTCCCCTCTCTTTAGTGATGAGGGCTTTCAGCTCTTCCTTCCCCTTGGCTAGATTCAAAAACTTTTGCTAGAACTGGGTGTTCTGAGCTTGGAGATCCTTAACTGTTTGTTCAAGAGCCATTCTTTCTACTGAAATAAACATCAAAAAGATAAGAAACCTATCTTGAAACACCTTCCATGTAGTGATATGCATGATATGTATATGCAATGTTTTCAAGGACCTTATGAGATTTAAATTTGTTAACCAAAAGGAAACAGTAACAAAGATTTTTAATAGTAAGTTTATGTGAAAACAAAAGATTACAAAGGAATAAATTAAAAACTCTTAAAGCTTTAAGTTTCCCATGGACGCCTCCTATTTGTGATGACATATGCGTTAAGACTCTGCTCCTCGTGAAGTTGCTTCGTCAGCTTCAACACTTTCTTCTCACTTGCATAGAATTGAGTCTTAAAGGTGTCTTGTTCTTCCTTGATTCGTATCCAGGACTTCTGCAATTCTTCAAGGTCAATAGGCATGTCTGGACGAAAGAGGGTGCGAGAAATGTCTCCTTCGATAATAGGCTCCATGATTACTGGTAGGATAGTAGGATATGGCATCATAAGGTTTTGAGCACAAGCTCGTATACATTTGAGGTAGGGCTCCAGAGGGATGAAGTTGTTATACCCCAGAGTCCTGCTGTCAATCTTATTGACCATTCCCCAAGCACGAATAAATCTTTGTCGATAACCTTGAAGATCATTGTCATAGTCAAACATAATACCCTGGATAAGCATATCATGAGGATCGTCTCTACGAGCATAACCGAACTGACGTAAAGCTAGAGAAGGGTTATAAGTAATGCCTTCCCTTATGCCCAGGAGTGGCACATTAGGGAACTCTCCACAGTGGTTAATAATAATGATGTATTTCTGGGATCGAGAACACCAATAAATGTATGAATGTGAGAGTAATATTATTCTTTGAGACCACCTCAAACCTTGTTCATTCTTCATTATCGAGAGGGGAAGGTGCGAAATAAACCATATGGATAGCAGAGGTATAAAACACATGAGAGTACCTTGCTTCTTCATGGTACGAGTGTGAATAGAATGCAAAATATCTCCAAGCAAAGTAGGCATAGAATTATGAGCGAGGAACATCTTGATGGTGTTTACATTGATAAGTTGATTTAGATTAGGGAATAGTACCAATCCATATATCAACAGAGCCAAGATCTCCTTGAAAGCCTGAAAACTCATAGCATCCAGAAACAGCTGAGCCTTTTCTGTCAGAAATTTAGCAAGGAAGCCCTTGACTCCACTTCTTGTTTCCTAATTAGATACAATGTCGGACCGTTTTAGATGTAAAGCTGCTATAATATCCCCAGGCTTTGGAACTTTCTCTAGACCAGTGAAGGGTGTCTTGTCAAGAATAGGTACTCCCAGTAGCTTAGAGAACTCTTCTATCGTGGGTACCAACTGATAATCTGGAAAGGTGAAACAATGATGGCAAGTTCAAAGAATTGGAATAGAACACTCATCGTGTCTTCTTCAAAACCCGAGGTAACCAGACTAAGTAGCCGACCATGCCTTTTGGTGAATTGAGAACTTTCGGGAGACCTTGAGACTAACTCCTTAAGTTGAGAAGTTATCCTTATAAAGTTGATTCAGATAGTGTTTCTACGAGCAGATGCCATAACCTACAATAAAGAACAAAGATAAAACCCTCGGTCCTTGAAATGGCTAGTGAAAATGATATGGTATGATGTCATGATGTTATGATGTCATGTTCGAAAAATTAATCAGACACAAACAAAACACACAAGGCCTTAGGTTCAAGCGTGCATGGAGTTTGTAGTTAAGTATCATCTTGAGTTTTAGTTGGCTCAACCTGTCCTAAAAGAAGTAATTGGGTTCTAGGAGTCTCAATATCACCGATCTTTCTCTCAGGAATTGTTTCAACACAACATCTAATTTGCAACCGAAATATCCCGAGAGTGTGATCTCAGTGAGTGTAGTATCAAGTATCAACCAACTTCAGTCTGCACCAAAGATGGCCGTCTCACTACTTTCTAATGGCTAAGTAGTGTCAACTAAGGTTCTAAGGTTAGTTAGTGCTTATGATACCATGCGGAAGCCCATCATTCTCATTGACTAATTCAAGGGGCACCGACACCAACCAATGTGTCTCACTAACATAGCCATTTATTTAACCATATCGGTCTACGCCTTACAGTTTCCACGATCTATTGCTGCTTACCTAAAATGCCCCAAGATTCGTGTATAGGATCTTTATAAAAATAAACCCGAGAAAAAAACCCCGAAATGTAAAGCATATAAATCAAGAAATTAAAGCATTTTAAATGTGATCTAACTCTAAGGTAACCCCACTTTTAGTTCTCCCCAACAGAGCCTCCATTTCTGTAATATGGTGGGAGAACTGACTTTTGGTTTTGTGTTTTATCGCAAATGTTGCGGATAGCAAGAGTTGCCACCGAATTTTCTTTTATCTAATAAAGGAAAGGGTGAAAAGAATAGGAAATACCTTTGAGAATTTTCTGAGTGTGGGGGGTAGGTTATGAAAAGGGAAGGTGATAGCACCCTTTTCATCTGTAGTTATCTACGCGCTCTTAATCGCTAGTGGACTTTGTTTGAAACGCTTTTGTGTGTGTTTGAAAATATTTTGAAAATGCCTAAGTGCGGTAAACTTTGTAATGATTCTCGTATCAGTTGAGAACGCATATAAAGTGTTTGTTTTGAAAATATTTCAGAGAAAAGTGTTTGTGAAAAAATGTTTGTTTTGAAATTTGATTCTGAGCGAGCGATTAACAACTGTCTACCTACTCAAAAGTATTTTTTTCTTTTCCTCCTCCTTTAGATAGTGTTATCCTACCATTTTTTAGTAGGAAGCCCTATCGTTGGATGTGTGAGGGACATGCACAGATCATTGTACATTCATAAAGGCAACTTGTAGGGCACTTTAACAATTTTATCGTAAGGGACTAAGATCATTTACCGAGGCAGCATCGAAGGGTCATCGAGGGACTATGATATTTTAATCGAGGGTCTTTGCTAAAGCGTCCCACGTTCGAGGGACATCACTGTATTTTTTTTTCGAGGCAACAAGTGGAGTCACCCTAGAGGTGCGTGTGTGAATAATGTTCCAGTTTTCAATTAATTTGTCTTGAGATTAAGTTTTCTAGCATTTGCTTTTGTATCTTGCCATACAAGCCTAGTTACTATACATTAATAAGGAAAGCAGTAAATTGCAGAAATTAAATGTCTACGCTATTACAAGGCTTCGGGGAGGGGGTAAAATCCACAAAAATTGGGAGAAGCAAATAGAAAAAAAACCTAATTAACTATTACACCCTTTAGCAGATACATATTTGCGAAAACTAATGCGAAAATAAGAAAAGCGCGAAGATTGTGGAAAGAAACGAAGAAATTTTTTAATGGAAAATAATTGATGATTTATCCTAATGATTAATTGATTTCAATTGAGAAAAGGGAATTAATTAAAACCTAAACTAAAACCCTAAATTATATTTAATTGAAAAAATTTAATAAAAAAAGCCTAAAGAAACTAAGTTAACTAATTCAATTATTAAAAAAAGTTAAATTAATTTGAAAATAAAGTTAAGTTAATTTGATTTTAATTAAAAAAGGTTAGGTTGATTTAATTTTAATTAATTAGAGAAAAAGTTAATTATGTAAAAAAAGAAATTAGAATAAAATAATTAAAAATAAATGGAGAGATGGGCCTGGAGAAGTAAAACTGGGGGGTATGAGAAGCAAATCCATTAGGCCCAAACGTACAAGCCCATACGCCTGTATGGGATCTGGTGTCACTCTCCAATGAGAGTCCAACATGGACGTGGAGATCTGGAACACTGGATATAGTCCTGTGAACATCTGAGGGTGATGATATGAGGCGTATAATAAGCACGCTAGGTTGGCTTGTACTGGATCTGCAAAAATCACAAAATATAAATTTTGTGTTCCACGCCAGGATCGTGCTCAGGTTCAGGCATATCAAGGTTTTAAGGGTAAGCCCGCTACCACTGGGGTGGCCATACACCCGTTCATAAAACTGCAACAATTAGTTTATAATAAATAAAAAATCTCAAAAGTCAAACAACTCAAAAGCGCGTCTGAGTGGGGACCCTTGTATTTGAATGGACCAATCAAAATTTCCTATCCTGCCATGCATGGTCATCCACCGGTCAAACCACCCTGGACGGTGGTTCCAGTCACCATCTCCATTTGCATAAAAACTTAAAACCTGCGAAATTCGAGGAAAACAAAAAGGAAAACCACCCTAATGGACTAATTAAGATCCTGCAATTTCAATGGACATATTAGTTTGGTATAAAAACAAACATAGCTAGGGTTTTGAAGGAAATCAATCTCGATGCGCTAGCCATGGTGAATTCTTACTCCTGCACTATACCTTACAAGTAACACGTCAAAACACTTTTAAACATTAAGATGAACATGAATATATGCAGCAAATTCATTTAAATCACATAGTTTAAAAGTTTGAATTCACAAAGTTTTACCCAATCGTGTGTTTGAGAGAGGGCGGTCTGGCTTGCTTCAGGCTCGAGCAAGGGTATGGATGGCCTCCTGGAAACTCCGGGAACATGTTTAGACGCTTGGAATTGATTGATGAGTGCTGGAGATTTGAGTTTTTCTTTGCCCTAGTTCTTTGAAAATTTGAGAATTTTAGGAGTGTGTTTTGATGCAGTGTTTTCGTGTCCTTGCCATTGGTGTTTGTTGTGCTTATATAGAGGATGGAAAAGATCAACAAATATGGCATAAAATCATGCAATCATGGCCAAGATTAGATAAAAATCAAACATGTTTTCAAGATTCCATTTTTAAATATTTTTTCCATATATGTGCTCATATGGTTTAGGCATGTTTATCATGTGTTCTTGGGCCTCCATGTGACTTAAATCAAAATCCCATGCGCCTTGTATCATTGCTTCATATTTTATTTGATTTAATTTGCATATAAATGAATAAATATTGAAATAAAATAAATAAAAATCATAAAAAATATGTGAATGGATTTAGAGTTCCTTTAACACATTGTGAACATATTTGAACATAAAAAGTTAGGCCCACTAGTTCAAAATATCAAGTTTGCGCACTTTGCACTTCATGCATTTTCTCAAAATTTCCCAACTTTCACTGGAAATAACTCTCTCAATTTTCATCTCTTGTAGGTGATCTTGGACTTTTTTAAAATCTCAAGATGTCTGTTGTACCCCAAAATTTTCCCTCTCATGGTTTCCAAGATTTTCTCTTACATGGGTGATTACAAACACTTGCTTAAAGAGAATAAGAATTTTGAAGATGAATAATGTCCTTCGATTGGCATTTGAATAGTATCCTTCGATTGGTATGTCAACCAAATGTCCTCCGATTGGCATGTCAACAATGTCTTTCGATTGGCATCTGAACAATGTCCTTCGATTGGCATATCAGAGCAAAGTGTCCTTCAATTGGCATGTCAACAAGCTTTAATTGGGTGTTGGGTCTTCTTCGACCAAGTTCAATTCACAAGGCTTCGACAGAGCATTGGTTATTTCAGGCTTATCTTAGATTCACAAGGCAAAGACTTCCTCTATGCTTGCTTTCAATGAACAAGGCCAAGACCCCTCAATACAGTTTCTGCACTATGACACACAATATGACCCCTTCGAAAGAGCACTCCAAAGGTCCATTCGAAGGACACACATTGGTGGCCCATTCGAAGGAGGCACAAGGCATACATGTGGATTATTCGAAAGACACATAAAAAGTCCATTTGAAGGATATATAGGTGGTCCATTCGAAGGAGACACATAATTATTGAAAGCAAGTTTGTCTTATGATGAGTCTTGGTCCTACATGTTGCTAGACCCAAGCCTCCTGTGCAATGGCATTTGAAGGAAGTGACAAAAGAGGCTTCAACTGGCCAGAATGAAGTTCTCGTATGGGCTATTTGAATTTTCTAGAATCAAGCAGCTAAGGAAAATAGATGGATCCAATCGAAGGAGATATAAGGATGAAACCAGGGCCATTCAAAGGAGGCAACTCAAGGCCAAATCAAAGGGCATGGCCTGAAGGCATTCGAAGGCGAAACATGTCCAGGTTCACTCAACATTCCAAAATGGCATGAAAATTCTCTAAATGGCAATCTTTAAATTGGTCTGATTTTATTTTCAAAGCCATGTTTAATGGCTAGTCTTTAAGGACATGTTTCTTTCCCCATTCTCTTGTCTCCTCCCACTCCTATAAATACAAGCCAACAGACAGATACTATGGAGAGGATACACACGAGATACATACGCCCAGAAACTACACGCATATTGCCTCAAACACGTACAACCTGCCTCAGAGCAAAATCCTAAGTTCTCTAAAATTTCCAAAGTAAGAGCGCACGAGGAGACTCCCATCTCCAACCATTTCCAGTCAAAATCCAAGTCATCCCACGCTCAGATCGAAATACTTCCAGTTGGTAAAAAAAAATTATCTCATTCAATCTATAAATATAAACTCATTGGATTGCATATTCATGTTATTCCTGTTGTTTGTGAATGATCTAATATGATATATGTAAGTTGCAACATCTAGATGTTAGGATACCAATGCTAGAGGCCTTCAAAATAGATTACTTTTGAAACTCAAGGTACAGACCATCACAGATCGAAACAACCCCATATTTGAGCTCATGGGACGAGTTTGATTGGGATAGGTTTTCGATAGATGTTGAAACTAACAAATTTGTAGGATCCAGTGTTGGTTTCATTTATTTCGATTGAACACCTAGCTCGAATGGTGGAAAAAAATGCGCGTGTTGGAGAGAGGACTGGGGTTCGACTCCCCAGTCAGGAATTTTAATTTTTTCTAATGTTTCGTTTACAGATCTGACGTGAATAAGCCAAATACACTCACCATACACCTTCAGGTTCATACTGCCATATGTTAGCATGGTCAGATCCAACGCCCTCATACGCAGACTACCATGTGCCCCCAAAATCTCTGCTCACTGAATCCAGCGCTGGTGAAATGAGCCTGGATCTATTTGTTCAGTTCACACACCCCCTGTTTGCTTATAACATCTGGCCCATTTGTGTTTTTTATTTTATTTGTTTATTTTTTTACTTTTCTCTTAATCATTTTTTTAGAATAATATAAATTAACAAAAATCATAAAAATATTAGACTTAGGATTCTCTAATTAATCTTAATTTTGTAAATTAATTAATTTAATTATTTTTATATCATTTTATAATTTAAAAATAATTAGAACTAGGTTCATTTAATTCAAATATTTTCTTAACAAAAATACAAAAATAATATTAATTAGTTTTCTTGTATTTACTTAATTAATTAGGATTAAATTTAATCTTTCTCATTTAAATTTAATTATTTTCTTAAAAATAAACAAAACCAAAAAAAAAATTTCTTTTATTCATTTTATTTAGGGTTTTAGACATTCTCCTCATTTCGCGCGCGTTCAGTATTTCCTTTCTATTTTTCTCATATTTTTGTATCTGCTGACAGTATGTAATAGATTAAACTATGACTTCATTGCTTTCTTTATTTTCCTCCCAATCTTTGGACTTGTAAATACCCCCTCCCCGAAGCCTTGTAATATCGTAGGATTTACGATTCCCGCATTTTAAGTTTTTGAAAAATATTAACTGTTAGTAATTACGCTTGTATGGAAAGATTGAAAACAAAGCACTATCAAACCTAATAACAAAGATAAATGAATTGAATTAAATCACTCGCACATATACACCTCTAGGGTATTCCCACTTCGGTTTCCTTCGAAAAATAGTCACAACTCTCGAAACGTGATAGGTTTTAGTGGCTACCCTCTGGTTTAAAAATATTATAAGTCCCTCGATGGACCTTTCGACGTTGCCTCGGTAAAAATATGATCTTAGAACCCTAGGGTAGTTACTAAAGCTTCTTTCCCAGTTTCCTCTGTAACTATGAAAATGTCCCTTTGAATGTCCCTCATACATCCAATGATAGGGATACCTACTTACTAATAGTAGGATAGCACTGTCTAAAGGAAAAGAGGAAAAGAACAACATTTTCGAGTACAAGTAGATAGTTCATAGATGCTTGCTCAAAACAAACTTTTACACCTACACAAAAACATTTTAAAAACCCTTTCAAAAACATTCGCTTTGTCAACACTCTTGAGGACTGATACAAGAGTTATCGTAAAGCAAACTGCCGCACTAAGGCACTTTAAAATACTTTTCAAAAAAACACAAAGCACAAGGTATTTAAAAAATGAGCTAAGCATCTAAGAGCCAATAGAAAACTATGGATGGAAAGGGTGCTAACAGCTTCCCTTTCTATATTCTACCCCCCTTACTCAGAAAACTCTCGAAAAGGTCTTTTTCTGTTCTTTTCACCCTTTCCTTTGTTGGATAAAAGAAAATTCGGTGGCGACTCTTGCTTACTGAAACATTTGCAAACACAAACACAAAACCAGTATAACAGTTGGTTCTGCCACTGTATCACAATGTCCTTTTCAATTTCTCTTTTTATCATTTTTTCATTTGGAGACTTTATCTTGATGTAAGTTGCCTTGACAAAAAGTGTCTTTTTTGTTGACTTTCGAAATGACTTGTAATGTATTGGCTCACGTCTCATAAATGAAGCATTTTTTGTACTTGAGAATAAAGATACAAAGTTGTATAGAATTTAATTTCCTTCAAAATGGGCTTTGGTTGGGGAAAAGTTGATTAAGCGTGTAAAAGTTATGCTTGGTCAAAGTTCAGTTGACTTCTCCCAAGGAAACCCTAATTTGGAAACTTTTGACTTTTTATGATTTGAGGGCTTTTCTTGAGGAATAATGATCAACCCTTGATCAAATTATTAATATGACTTCAAAATGTTTATGTTGACCAAAAATATTGAACTTTGACTATATGTTGACCATAGTTGACTTTTTATCCAATATAGTTGATTTTTGGTCATCTGAGCCATTGACTGAGCAAACTTGTGATACAAGGCTTGAAACTTGATGCGGGCATTGTTGAAGACCTATGGAGAACCATGAAAACCACTTTAGACTTTTAAACCCAATCCTCCTTGAGAAACACAAAACCCTAGTTGTGGACCCATTGCTTAGGAGGATAATTTGTATGATCAATTCTTAGGCAACCTTGAGCATTTGAGGATCTTATGAGAATGTCTTGAATAAAAATGGGAGGGAAAAATTTGGGGTACAACAACAAGAAAGAAATCAAGATAGGGGTCAACCTAGAAGGCAGTTACAAAAAGAGATTAATACAGATGTTACGTGACTATGTTGAGATCTTTGCTTGGTCTTATGAAGACATGCCAGGGCTTAATACTGATATTGTGGTTCACCATCTACCGATGAAGGAAGGTTGTCATCCTATAACCATAGAAACCATCCATGAAAGAAAATACTTTGTGCTGAGCGATATTGTCAAGCAGAACATCAATACACGTAAGCGAAAAGTCATCTTTGGGGCTTACCCTATTCAAATCCCTGTAGTCTATACACATACACACCTTACCACCCTTCTTAAGTATAGACACCACATTTTCAACACACTGAGGATAGGATGTAATAGCTAAGAAACCTACATTGAACTGCTTCATGACCTCAGCTTTGATCTTTTCAGACATCTCGGGACGCATACGACGAACCTTCTGCTTTATAGGAGGACAAACTTCCTTCACCGATATACGGTGAACCATAATATTAGTATCAAGCCCTAGAATGTCTTCATAATACCAAGCAAAGATCTCAATATAGTCACGTAACATCTGGAGTAATCTCCTTTTGACACTGTCTTCTAGGTTGGCACATATCTTGATTTCTTTCTTGTCCTCTTCAGTACCCAAGTTTACAACCTCGATTGGCTCTTCATGCGGTTGTATGGCACTTTCTTCCTGCTCTAACAGTCTAGCAAGCTCTCCAGGCACTTCACAAGCTTCCTCACCTTCATCTTCGACTTGTAGATCGGGTTTTAGAAGTCATAATTTGCAATAGCAGAATTGTTATCAATGGGACCCATGGTGGATGTGGATCTGAAATTTGTTATGTGGGTGTGTGTAAGAACACATAGCTATTTTGAAATAAATAAAGTAAAAGAAAGACAAAGAGTGCAAAATTTGAATGCAAATGTCCAATGGTTTATTAAATGAAAACACGTGGATGACAAATGACAACCCTAACAAATGGACCATTGTGCCTCAGGTAAGGCACAAGGCTTAAAGTTATAGTTAAAATTACATAACCAAAAACTTGAAAGCAAGAAAACAGAAGATAGCATTTACTCCTGACTAAAGGAGATTGGTATAAACTCTTCACTCTTCCAATTGTTGAGCCCATGGTCGGTAGTAGGGAAAATCCAATTCTCTATGTCACAGTCGCTATCAGCGTCTTCCATAGCATTGAATTGATTTTTGTGAATTACATTGTTGTTGATGCGGAATGGAGGTCTCCCAGAATTAGCACGAGCACGACGAACAACGCTCTGAGTCTATGAGGTAAAATCCAAACCAAATTTATTGGACTTGTAAGGAATATTGGGAAGCTGACCCCAAATAGTGCCACCACCTTCTTCTACCACAACCTTAGCATCTTTCAGAGAAGCCATTCTTGGTGGAATCCTAGCAACCTTAGCAATAGTAGGAGCAGCTTTAGCAACAAGGGTTGTGTGAGGAATAACTTCAAAGGTCTGGAAATGAGTTTCGTGGAATTCACCATCCATCTCAACATACTCGAAGGATTTCAAGTGGCTCACCATGTATTCTTCTTTGCTGCAAACTGTAATGATTCTTCCTTTCACGGGATACTTCAATTTTTTGTGTAAAGTAGAAGTAACAGCGTCTGCCCCATGAATCCAAGGGCGTCCAAGCAAACAGGAATAGGTTGGACGAATGTTCATCACATAAAAAGTAAAGTCGAAGACCTAGAAACCCACTTTGATTGGAAGATCAACCTCTCCATGCACCATTCTCTTTGAACCATCAAATGCTCTCACCATAATGTCACTGGGTTTTAGCATAACTCCTTCATAATTAAGTTTGTCTAAAACAGCTTTTGGCAATACATTCAGTGAGGAACCAATGTCAACCAATACATGAGATAAGGTAGTGCCCCTACACTCAATAGAGACATGCAGGGCCTTATTATGGTTCCTTCCCGCGATAGTTAAATCAGCGTCAGAAAAGCCTAGCCCATTATCATTTGTCAGGCTAGCAACACAATTTTTGAACTGATCAACTGAGATTTCCTGCGGTACATGAGCAGATTTCAGAAACTTTACCAAGGTCTGAGCATGGGCTTCAAAGCATAACAACAATGATAGCATTGATATCTTAGAGGGTGTCTACCCCAACTGTTCAACAATCTTATAGTCACTCTTTTGAATAATTTTTAGTACCTCCTCCATCTCTTGCTTGGAGGTATCTTCAATAGTAACCTCCTTCGGTGCTTCAGTCTGGGAAGGTTCAGTCATCTGTTTTTTTCCTCGAGTCTTAGTAGTTGATTCAGTAGAAGTGATATGGATTGGTGTAATAACAGCCTTTGGAGAGATCTCCGGAGAAAAAACTCTTCCACTTCGGGTAACCTTACTAGTCCCGACAATATTTTCAACATTAGGATCAATAACTTTAGTATTTTCGTCTCTAACAACCAACGGTTCTTGCTTGACACCATGGTAGTAGACATCATCTCCATAATTTCAAAGGATGGCTTTGTTAGAGGAATATGGAATTGGCCCAAGTGCGGTAATGATCAGAGGAGAAACCCTAGGCTCGACAGTAATCTTTATAGGACCCTTAGAAGTGATCCTTACAGGAATACCAAAAATTGTAATCATAGACACTTCTTCAAGCTTCAAGCCTTGAGACATACTTTTACATAGGCTTTCCTTATAAGGAGTCTTCTTAAATAGAATTACACGGTCATCCATCAAACACTGAATACCTTCTTTTAGCAGTACACAACCATTAGATTTGGACGCACAATAGTAGCAATTTTCAATACAACCCAGAAATAAACCGACTTGAAACAGCTTCTTATTAACAATCATCATATGAGTAGTCAAGTCACTCACAGTAGAAACATAAGAAACATCATCAATAACATTAATGCCTTTGTCCTGATTAGGCATAGGTGCAGTGATCACATTAGGCGTCTCAGGAGAATCAAATTTAATCTCTTTAGTGTTAATCATATCTTGAATCTTATTTTTCAAAGCCCAACAGTTGTTAGTGTCATATCCAGGACTGTTGGAGTGATACACACAACTTGCATTGGGATTGTAACAGGGAGAGGAAGTATTGGGATTCTGAGAAGGATACTTCAATTTAATCAAATTTTCCTTCAACATGTGTTGAAATGCTTGAGACAACAACATGTTGATTTCGATGAACTATCTCTTGGGTGCCTCCTGCCTATGCTGGTTGCCTTGTTGTTGATGTTACGTTGGTACAAGATTAGAGATCAGAAATGCCCCTAAAAATTGGTTGAGGTCACTCTTATTATGACCCTTATGGCCATACACAACATTGGATTCTCTCTTACCATTGTATGACTTCTTTGCAATACTCAAAGATGTAGCCACCTGAATTTTACCACTTCTGATTCCATTCTCAACATGTTCCTCTGTCAATATCAGTTTAGTGAAATCGAATGAAGAACTTCCAAATAGGTGATTATAGATAGGACATGTTAGCATACTCATGAACAATTCAACCAATTCCCTATCAGCCAAAGGAGGTTGTACTCTGCCTGCAAGATCTCTCCATTTTTGTGCGTACTCTTTAAAGCCTTCCTCAGAACCCATGGACATAATCTGTAATTGCATGCGGGTTGGTGCCAAATCAGAATTATAATGATACTCTTTATAGAAAGATGCAGCCAAATCTTCGTAGGTATTGGTGCCTTCGAGTTGATAATACCATTCCAATTTTGTTTCAGACAGACTTTCTTGAAAGAAATGCAACCATAATTTCTTATCAGTAGTGTGTGGTTGAATTTTCCGAACATATGATCTCAAATGCAGCTTCGGGCAAGAAACACCATCATACTTAGAAAAGGTAGGGGTTTTGAACTTAGGAGGGATGACGACTCCTGAGACTAAACCAATTCTTCAAAGTTCAAGCCATGCATGTTCTAGATCTCCATAGCTTTTAGACGCTCTTCTAACAGCTTATACTTCTCGCCAGCAGGGGGATATTGTTCATCCAAATAATCCTCTTCCTCTTTATCAGAAAATTTGTTGGAACCATGATTTCTTTTTTCAGTTTTAACATTCTTACCATCTTCATCCCGTTCGTCATCTTCGTCCAATGGGATATCAAGATCTTGAGCTTGCTTGAATAAACCTCTGGACTTTCTCCCCATGTTAAGGATGTCGATTGGTTTCTTTGTCTTTTTCTTCTCATTGGCGATAAGGGCCTTCAGTTCTTATTGCCCCTTGGCTAAACTTAGGAAAATCTCTTGGAACTGAGCATTTTGAGCTTGGAGATCTTTGATTGTCTGTTCAAGAGCCATTTTTGATGAAATAAACAACAAGAAGATGAGAAACCTATCTTGGAAACCTGTTATGCAATTATATGTATGGCATGTAGATGCATATGTAATGTTTTCAATGACCACGTGGGATTTAAACTTGTTAATCAAAAGGGAACAGAAACAAAGACTCTTATTAGTAATTTCAAATTATAACTGCCTTTTAGGCTTACACTGAAAACAAAAAGGGTTACAAGGAAACAAATTATGAACTCCTAAGATCTAAGACTCAAGTCTCCCGTGGACGCTTCCTCTTTGAGTTGACATATGCATTAAGTTTATAATCTTCGTGAAGTTATTTTGTCAGCTCCAATACTGTCTTCTCACTAGAAAAGAACTGAGTCTCAAAGGTGTCCCTTTCTTCTTTCAGCTGAATCTAAGACTTCTATAGCTTTTCAAGGTCAGTAGGCATATCTGGATGAAAAATGGTATGAGGAATATCTCCAACAACAGGCTCCACAATCACTGGTAAGACAGCAGGATATGGCATTATAAGATTCTGAGCACGAGATCTCACCCATCTGAGGTAGCGCTCTAAAGGAATGGAGTTTTTGTGTCCCAAATTCTTTCTATCAACCTTATTCACCATGCCCCAAGCACATATAAAAATTTTATGATGACGTTGATGATCATTTTCGTAATCGAATACAAAACCCTGGATAAGTATATCATGAGGACCGTCTCTTCGAGCATAACCAAATTGAAGTAGTGTAAGTTTAAGATTGCGCCTAAGAGGGGGGGGGGGGGGGTGAATTAGGTGGTGGTTGATTTTTGATTTATTTTACACTTTATGGTTTTGTTTTAGTGCTATGGAAAACGGTAAAGTGCAGAAAGTAAAGAGACACAGAGATTTATCCTGGTTCCTTCCATACCCCGGAAGTACGTCCAGTCCCCTTGCAAACACGCAAGAGATTTCACTATTTTGTTAGAACTTTTACAAGACTCTTCCTAGTCTTATCAACGAAAGACACTAACAAATACCAAGAACACCCTCTTGGATTTCCAATAAGTCTCTTGAGAACAATCCTCTCAAAAGATACCTCTTGTTTCCAACAATGGACAACAAGGTACAAAAGTATTCTAATACTTAATTCCAACAATCCTGGAAATAAGTTACACTTAGTATAATTCTATGAAATATGATTTCTTGAAAGATGTTGATCACATAGAGTGACTTCAATGAAGTTTCTTCTTTCTTCTCTTGTAAGCAATTCAAACTGTAACACAGTGGTTAGAAAATGCTCAAATGTTTCTGTTCTTATATGTGTGAAAGTGCAGAAAATCTTTGTTCTTAAAAATTAAGAAATATGAAGTTTGAATATTTTACAAAGTTTAGAATTATTGCATGAGAGAAGAGTTGTTTTATAATTTGAAAGATTTAGTATTTAAAACAATCAAGATACCTTTCCAAATGGATACCACTTTTCTGTTTGTAAAACTTGAGAAGATGTAATGTATGACCATGCAACCATTGGAGAAAAGGTGTGAAGGATATCTTGAATCAAGTTCATATTTTTCAAAAATTACAACATGTAAATCGATTAGCATTAGATGTAAATCGATTGCACGAGTTTGTAACGTTCTTGTTTTCAAAAAAATTGAAGTGTAAATCGATTTACATGATGTGTTAATCGATTTACTAGTGTTAAAAATTAACTCAGTTCAGTAATCAATCGATTTACACTCCATGTAAATCGATTGCTTCCAGGGGCAATCAGTTTTTGAAAAAACATGTGTAAATCAATTTACATGATGTGTTAATCGATTTACATTAGTGAGAAACTTAGAATTTGCTTTAAACTTTAAGTGAAGTGTTGTGGTAAGTGTGTATATCATTTTTGAGCATTTATAATCAATTTAGTTCAAATGAGAATTGATAGACTTGTTTGCTTGCCATGATCCTTGAAGCTTTGAGTGAATGATGCTTTAAGCTAATTCCACTTCTTTTCCTTCTTGCCATAGTGCTTGTTTGTCTTTCATCAAAACTAAAGTTGAGTTGAGGCTTGAGATTACATTCTCCCCCTTTTTGATGATGACAAACCATCTTTCTTTATGAGTTGTTCAAAATTGGAGCAAAAGGGTTTTCTCCCCCTATGGAGAAAAAGATTTGAAAACTTGCCCTGAAAAGAAAACTGAAACAAACAACCATAAAGTGCTATCACATCCTTCTCCCCCTTTGACATTATCAAAAATAAGGGAAAGATGTAACATAAGATGATACTTATAACAATTTGAACCAGATATGAACATAAACTAAAACGCAAATTTCTAAAACTATCGAACGAAGTTCAAATACACATAATACAAAAACTAACACTTGAAGCAATTATCAAACAAAAAACATAATGATAAATAACAGGAATTTAATAATATTGGTCAGGAAAATATTAGAAGGGTCCTTGATATGGAAATTGTTATTGTAGAGGTGGTTCGGTGTATTGAGGAGGCGGAGGTGCTAGATTGTTTGGATCGTATGGAGGAATATGGAGATGGGAGTAGAGGTATGAAAACTGTTGGTTCACATCGTTCTGAAGATCATTGATGCGAGAGGAGGTAGAATCATTTATCGCGGTCCATTGAGCATTGATGTTAGTGTTGAGAGATGCAAACTATTGAGTCATATAATCAATAACATCTTGGTTGGTTGGACCAGAAGAGGCAGCAGGAGGAGGAACTTCATTTTATTCTTCATCCGCATTATTGCCTTCATCACCTACAACATCCTCTCCAATATATGTGATGGTTTTTGCTTCAGAATCGAAATGAACACCCATTCGAGAATCAACATTTTTGATGGAGATCCTATTGCTGATTGGATCTATTTCAACCCTCTCAAACCCAGTAAAATCAATATCAAATGCTTCCAAGATCCTTGTGATGAAGTATGCATATGGCAGAAAGGTAGCCCTTGTGGCAACTCTTAGCATATGCACCACAATCAGTTTAGCCCAATTTACCGAAATGCCATTTTTCCTTGCATAGAGAATTTGCAATTCTAGATCGGTTACAGTACAATGATTTCCTGCTCTAGGAAATAAAATATATACCAGAAAATAATGAAACAATCTATCATCAATGTGAAAATTACCAGCACTGCAAGTGTCCCGAGCCGGAATAACACCGCCAAGACTACGAATCCGCTTTGCACGGTATTCTGCTTCTGACAACCGGCCAATGTTGTAGAAGAATTCTCTCTTCCTATAATTTTCCCAGTCAGCATCCTCTAGGTCATAGAGAGAACTTCCAGTATATGGGATGTTCAAAATTCTGCCTATTATTTTTGAATGCAGAGGAGTTCTTGTTCCGAGCACATGGGTATAGCATTTGTTGTTATCATAATGCGTTGCTGTAAAATACTTGAACTAGATCCGGATAATAGTAACCACATGATGATATTAACGGTTCTAACCCATAAGCAATTAAATCCCTTTGAAAAGTGAAGCATTTATCGGGAAAGGTAGATAACATACCGAATTTGGAAGCTGAGATTATTTTCTTTTGAAAGTGCTTGATGAATCTTTCACGTTGTGTATCCGAGAGGTACTCGAGAAATGAGTTTTCAGAGGCTGCAACAGTTTTCTTCTTTCCTTTTTCAGAGGTTGTTGCTTTTCTTTTGGGAGCCATGGCGATGGTTAGGGTTTTGAGTAAGGAAGATAGAGATTTTTTGGTGTTGTTATGAGATAGTGAGTGAGTTTTGGTGTTATGAGATAGTGAGGGAGTTTTGGTGAGATTAAATAGTAGATTAGAGTAAGTGAGGTCTTTATGAGATTTAATTGAGTGGGATGGTCAAGGTTACATGATTGGTCAAAAAGAAGGTGGGAGATTGAGATGCAAGGTAAGGTTGACCAATATATTAAAGACTCATAAAAATATCACATGCTGAACAGGTGTAAATCGATTGGTGTGTAGGATCAATAGATTTGCATAGTGAAAAAATAAAATAAAAACGCTTCAGTTTCAGTGGTAAATCGATTTACACAAAAATAAATTTATTAAAATTGATTTTGGTTCAGTGGTAAATCAATTTACACACTTGGTAAATCAATTTACTTCTAAAAAAAAAATTTTAAAACAATATTTTTAACATTTGAAACATTTTCTAAGCCCATATATATGTACATTTATGTATAGCTAAGGATAGAGTGCACCTTATATATCTTGTTCATCTAGGATTCCGAGTTCACGACGAATTTTGAAGAATGCATCCTTTGCAAGTGGTTTTGTGAAAATATCCGCGAGTTGATTTTGAGTGTCCACAAAAGTAATCTCGACATCTCCTTTGAGTACGTGATCTCTGATGAAATGGTGTCTGATGTCAATGTGTTTTGTCCGGGAATGCATAACTGGATTTTTTGTAATGTTGATCGCGCTTGTGTTATCACATCGAAGTGGAATGCATCCAAGGTTTACTCCATAGTCAAGTAACTGTTGTTTTAGCCAAAGAATTTGAGCGCATCCACTTCCAGCCGCAATGTATTCTGCTTCGGCAGTTCTGAGAGCGACGCTTGCTTTCTTTTTGCATGACCATGAAACCAAGGCACTTTCGAGAATGTGGCATGTTCCACTTATACTTTTGCGATCAGTCTTACAACCTGCATAGTCAGCATCAGAATAACCAACTACATTGCACATACTACTTTTTGGATACCATAATCCGACGTTGGTTGTTCCTTTGAGATATTTTATTATGCGCTTGACTGCTGCAAGGTGAGACTCTTTAGGATTGGCTTGATATCTTGCATATAGGTAAACGTTGAACATGATGTCAGGTCTACTTGCTGTTAAATAGAGAAGAGAGCCAATCATTCCACGATACTTAGTTATGTCAATAGAGTTCCCTGATTCATCTGGATCAAGATAGGTGTCGGATCCCATAGGAATTGCACTTTCTTTGCTGCTTTCCATCTCAAACTTCTTTATAAGGTCTTTGCAATATTTTGATTGGTTTATGAAGATACCGTGTTTGAGTTGCTTAATTTGAAGACCGAGAAAGAAATTCAATCTTCCCATCATAGACATCTCAAACTCTCCTTGCATCATAGATGAAAATTCCTTGCACATATTTTGGTTAGTTGAACCGAAAACAATATCATCTACATAGATTTGTACAAGTAAAGTATGATGATTAACATTTTTTATGAAGAGAGTGGTATCAACTTTACCCTTTACAAACCCTTTTTCACATAGGAATGCGCTTAGTCTATCATACCATGCCCTTGGTGCTTGCTTCAGCCCATAGAGAGCTTTTTTCAATTTGAAGACACGATTAGGATGTTTGAAGTCTTCAAATCCGGGAGGTTGCTTTACATAGACTTCTTCATTTATGAATCCGTTGAGAAATGGGCTTTTTACATCCATTTGAAAAAGTTCAAAGTCCAATGAGCATGCATATGCAAGTAATAGTCTTATTTCTTCCAAACGTGCTACCGGAGCAAAAGTTTCTTCAAAATCAATTCCTTCCTCTTGGTTGTATCCTTGAGCAACTAGTCTTGCCTTGTTTCGAGTGATTATACCATTTTCATCCATCTTGTTTTTGAATACCCATTTGGTTCCAATGATACGTTTTTTTCCTGGATTAGGAACAAGTTCCCAAACTTCGTTCCGCTCAAATTGGTTTAGCTCCTCTTGCATGGCAAGGATCCATTGATCATCTTCTAGTGCTTGAGCCACTTTGATAGGTTAAACTTGAGATACAAAAGCCATATTTAAGCATGCATCCTTAAGATTTAGCCGTGTAGATACCCCTTTGCTAATATCTCCAATTATGTTGTCAATTGGATGATCACGATGAGTTCTCCATTCTTGAGGAAGACCATCATCATTTCCATTTTGATGTGAAAGTTCATGTGTTTGTTCCGGGTTGAAAATTTTGCCACCTTCGCATGAATTCTCATGAGGTAAATCTATAGAATCATCATCATCACAAATAACAACTTCCTCCTTGGAGGTGTTAGATTCATCAAAAGAAACATTCATTGATTCTTCTATAGTTAAAGTTCTTTTATTGTAAATTCTAAAAGCTTTGCTAGAAAGGGAGTAACCAAGAAAAATACCTTCTTCCAATTTTTCATCAAACTTACTGAGATTGTCTTTGTCGTTCTTAAGGATAAAACATTTGCACCCGAAGATGTGAAAGTGAGAGATATTTGGTTTTCTTCCTTTGTAAATCTCATATGGAGTTTTCTTTAGTATAGGTCTTATGATCACGCGATTGCTTACGTAACATGCCGTGCTTACCGCATCCGCCCAAAAATATTTAGGCAAACTTGAGTCACTTAGCATGGTCCTTGCAAGTTCTATCAAAGACCTATTTTTCCTTTCAACTACTCCATTTTGTTCTGGAGTTCTTGGTGCTGAAAAATTATGGAAGATCCCATTTTCTTCACAAAATTCTTCAAATAGACTGTTTTGGAACTCTCCACCATGATCACTTCGGATTGATGTTATCTTTAATGACTTCTCATTTTGAACTTGTTTTGCATATCTCTTGAATGCCTTGAATGCGTCATTTTTGTGCATTAAAAACAAAGTCCAAGTAAAATGGGAAAAATCATCTACAATAACTAAAGCATAAATGTTACCTCCGAAGCTTCTTGTTCTAGATGGACCAAAAAGATCCATGTGCAACAATTGAAGTGGTCTTGTTGTTGAAACCACATTCTTTGGTTTGAAAGTTGATTTGGTTTATTTGCCCTTTTGGCATGCACTACATGATTTGTCTTGGATGAATTTCATCTTTGGTAGACCAATAACTAAGTCATGCTTAACTAATTTGTTCAAGTGCTCCATGTGTATGTGAGCAATCCTCTTGTGCCATAACCAAGCATCATTGTTGTTTACAATGAGACATTGTACCTTCATAGACAAATCATATAAAGTAATCATAAAAATATTGTTAGATCTTATACCTTTGAGTTTTACCTCATTGGTTGCCTCATCCATAATTAGGCATTCTTCTTTGTTGAATTTGATTTTGAACCCTCTATCGCAAAGTTGACTTATGCTAAGAAGGTTGTGCTTTAATCCTTCAACATAGAGAACATCCTCAATTTGAATGGATGGAGGTGTGCCAACTATTCCAACGCCAAGAATATTTCCTTTGGTGTTGTCTCCATAGGTGACATACCCTTTGGCTTTATGTACTAGATATGAAAATTGGTGTACATCTCCTGTCATATGCTTTGAACATCCACTGTCAAGATACCAAAGGTTTGATGTGGATTTCAAGCATACCTACAAAAACAAATTATTTCTTGTTAGTTACCCAAGTGGCCTTGGGTACTTCATAGTTAGTTCCCTTTTTCACCCATGCATAGTGTCCACTAGCCATACTGAAATTTCTAATATAGCATGCATTAGGTGTGTGTCCAATAATACCACAGTAAAAACAGTTTGGAAGAAATTTGCTCTTGTATCTAGGAATTTGTTTTCTTTTAGATACATTAGGTTTTTTCTTTTTATGATTATGAACAAATTGCTTCTTTTCTACTATCTTGGGATTGGAACTATTACTAGCCTTTACAAAAACAGTGGGATTGTTACTTGGTTTCTTAGTATTCATATAACCAAGACCTCTTTTATCATTTGTATAACGTTGTTGGCTTAGTAATCCTTCCAATCCTATTTGTCCTTTTTCATATCGTTCAATGACTCTTTTCAATTGAACAATTTGAAAGACATTTGATTCACACTTGGTGCATGCAAAGTTTTCCTTTTCTTTTATAAAATTCTGTTTTTGAAGATCAAAATCTTTAGTCATGGTGTCAATTTTTTCGAGACAAATTAGAAGTTCTTTTTCTTGGCTTGACACCTTTTTGTATAAACTTTTGCATTCTTTCAAGAGTTCATCAATGGCACCTTGAACATCATCATCAAAAAGATTAAATTCATTACTAACCTCTTCTTCATCGTCGGAGTGATGCGATGCCATTAAGGCTAAATTTGCACATTCGTCGCTTTCCGATTCCGATGTACTACTCATATCATTATCTTCCCATGCTATGTAGGCTTTCTTGTGTTTTGAGTCCTTTCCTTTGAATCCGTTTTTCTTTGGGAGATTTGGACAGTTTGGCTTGATATGTCCTTGCTTTCCACATTCATAACATGAGACATCTTGTGTTGATGTGGAGGCTTCTCTTTTCTTGAAGTGCTTTCTCTTATTTGCATGAGATCAGCCCTTGTCATTTCTGCCAAAAAACTTCCCAAGTCTTTTAACAAGAAGCATGAAATTTTCATCTTCTTCCGGATTGTCTTCTTTTACTACTTCCTTTGAATCAATTTTTAAAGAAATGTTTTTGGATTTCTTTTCTAGATTCTCATGTTTTTCAAGTCTACCGAGTTCTGTTTCGTATTCTTTGAAGTTTGCCAAATAATGTAGCGGAAGTCATTGTAGAGAGACTCTTCTTTTCCGAGATTGCCGTTACCTTTGGTTGCCATTCCCTAGTCAATGATCTAAGGACTTTCAAGTTGAGTTCATCATTTGTCAAGGTTTTACCAAGAGCACTTAAGTTATTTGTCAAGTGCACAAATCTCTTTTATAAGTCAAGAATGGATTCTCCGGGCTGCATTCGAAATAGTTTGTATTCTTGACTTAGGGTATTTAGCCTTGATCTTTTTACTTCAGCCGTTCCTTCATGAGTTTGTACCAAGGTATCCCATATTTCCTTTGTTGTTTTGCATGTGGAGACACGGAAGAATTCGTCCATACTAAGTGCACCTTGAAGAAGGTTTATTGCCTTTTGTCATAGAGAACTTTCTTTTTATCATCATCGTCCCATGCAGTTTTAGGCTTTGAAGAGCCAACACCATTGATTACCGTTACCGGGATAAATGGACCATTTTCAACGGCATCCCATATTTCCTCTCCTTGCGCTTCTAGATGCGCCTTCATGCATATTTTCCAGAAGTCAAAATATTCACCACAGAATAGAGGAGGCTTGTTGTTACTACCACCATCTCTGAAAATGGGTTATTGATTTGCGGAATCCATTCTGGATCTCTAGGAGCAGGTTACCTATAACCTGCTCTGATACCAATTGTAAGTTTAAGATTGCGCCTAAGAGGGGGGGGGTGAATCAGGTGGTGGTTGATTTTTGATTTATTTTACACTTTATGGTTTTGTTTTGGTGCTATGGAAAACAATAAAGTGCAGAAAGTAAAGAGACACGGAGATTTATCCTGGTTCCTTCCACACCCCGGAAGTACGTCCAGTCCCCTTGCAAACACACAAGATATTTTACTATTTTTTTAGAACTTTTACAAGACTCTTCCTAGTATTATCAACTAAAGACACTAACAAATACCAAGAACACCCTCTTGGATTTCCAATAAGTCTCTTGAGAAAAATCCTCTCAAAAGATACCTCTTGTTTCCAACAATGGACAACAAGGTACAAAAGTATTCTAATACTTAATTCCAACAATCCTGGAAATAAGTTACACTTAGTATAATTCTATGAAATATGATTTCTTGAAAGATGTTGATCACATAGAGTGACTTCAATGAAGTTTCTTCTTTCTTCTCTTGTAAGCAATTCAAACTGTAACACAATGGTTAGAAAATTCTCAAAGATTTCTGTTCTTATATGTGTGAAAGTGCAGAAAATCTTTGTTCTTAAAAATTAAGAAATATGAAGTTTGAATATTTTACAAAGTTTAGAATTATTGCATGAGAGAAGAGTTGTTTTATAATTTGAAAGATTTAGTATTTAAAACAATCAAGATACCTTTCCAAATGGATACCACTTTTCTGTTTGTAAAACTTGAGAAGATGCAATGTATGACCATGCAACCATTGGAGAAAAGGTGTGAAGGATATCTTGAATCAAGTTCAGATTTTTCAAAAATTACAACGTGTAAATCGATTAGCATTAGATGTAAATCGATTGCACGAGTTTGTAACGTTCTTATTTTCAAAAAATTTGAAGTGTAAATCAATTTACATGATGTGTTAATCGATTTACTAGTGTTAAAAATTAACTCAGTTCAGTAATCAATCGATTTACACTCCATGTAAATCGATTGCTGCCAGGGGCATTCAGTTTTTGAAAAAACATGTGTAAATCGATTTACATGATGTGTTAATCGATTTACATTAGTGAGAAACTTAGAATTTGCTTTAAACTTTAAGTGAAGTGTTGTGGTAAGTGTGTATATCATTTTTGAGCATTTCTAATCAATTTAGTTCAAATGAGAATTGATATACTTGTTTGCTTGCCATGATCCTTGAAGCTTTGAGTGAATGATGCTTTAAGCTAATTCCACTTCTTTTCCTTCTTGCCATAGTGCTTGTTTGTCTTTCATCAAAACTAAAGTTGAGTTGAGGCTTGAGATTACACATAGATCTAGAGAAGGGTTATAAGTAATACCTCCCCTTATGCCAAGGAGTGGCACATTAGGGAATTCCCCACAGCGATCAATAATATTGATGTCCTCCTGAGATCGGGAACACCAATAGATATCTGAATGAGAGAGTGACAAAATCCTTTGAGACCACCTTAAACCTTGTTCATTCTTCATAACTGATCGAGGAAGGTGAAAAATAAACCACCTAGATAGTAAAGGTATGCAACACATGAGAGTCCCCCGCTCCCCCATAGTACGAGTGTGGAGAGAGTGCAAAATATCTCCACGCAAAGTAGGTACAAGATTATGAGTAAGAAATATTTTGATGGTGTTCACATCTATGAGTTGGTCTGGATTAGGGAATAGTACCAAAACATAGATCAACAGAGCCAAGATATCCTCAAAAGTATAAAAACTTATAGCATCTAAAAACCAATAAGCCTTCTCTATCAGAAATTTAGCAAGAAGACCTTTAACTTCACTTCTTGTTTCCCAATTATACATAATTTATGACCATTTCAGATGTAAGGTTGCTGCAATAACTTCAGGTTTTAGAACCTTCTCTAAATCGGTGAAGGGTGTCTGATCAAGAATAGGTACTCTGAGTAGCTTAGAAAACTCTTCCATTATGGGTACCAACTGATAATATGGGAATTTAAAACAATGATGCTTAGGATCAAAGAATTGTAACAGAACACTCATAATGTCTTCTTCAAAACCTGAGGTAACCAAACTGAGTAGATAACCATGCCTCTTGGTGAATTGAGAGTTTTCGGGAACCTTTGAGACTAACTCCTTAAGATTGGAAGGTATCCTCACAAAGTTGATACGAATAGTATTTCTTCTATCGGAGACCATAACCTGCAACAAGGAACAAAGATAAATCCCTAGGTCCTTGAAATGGTTAGTGAAAATGTTATGTTATGATGTTATGTTCATGTTAAATAAGTAGAAAACACAAACAAGTCATAAAAGAGCCTTAGGTTTAAAGGCTTGCATGAAGTCCATAGGTAAATACCCTTCCCACTGAAGTTAAGTTGGCTCAACCTGTCCTAACATGGTAACCGGGTTCTAAGAATCTCATATCACAGATCTTTCTCGCAGGCTTTATTTTAGCACGGCAACCGGCTAGCCACCAAAGCATCCCAAAATTTGAATCTAAATGAGCGTAGCCTCGAGTATCAACCAACTTTGGACTGCACCAAATCTGGCTATCTCATTACTTTCTAATGGTCAAGAAGGGACAATTAAGGTTCTAAAAGTAAGTTAGTGTTAACGACACCATGCAAAAGCCTAATGTTATCCTCGACTGACTCAAGGGATATTAGTACCAACCAAAATGTCATACTAACCGTAGTTATCATGTGAACCATATCGGTCTACGCCGTACAGCCTTTATGATCTATTGCTACTTACCTAAGGAATCACTAGATCTGGGTGAAAAATCTTTCACATAAGCAATAATACCCAAGCCTGAACCCTTAAAGTAAATCAGATAAAGCATACAATAAGGGCAAGTAAAAGTGATCTAAACTCTAAGGTAACCCCTCTTTCTTAAGTATTGTGCCCAACAAAGTCGCCAGTTTTGTAATACGGTAGGAGAACTGAATTTTTTGTTTTATCACAAATTTTGCGGTTAGCAAGAGTCGCCATCAATTTTTCTTTTATACAATAATTAGGAAAGATGAAAAGAACAGAAAAGACCTTTGATATATTTTTAGTTTTGGGGTAGGTTATGAAAAGGTAAGTTGTTAGCACCCTTTTCCTCTGTAGTTATCTATGGGCTCATAATTACTTAGCTCACTTTTAAAAACTTGCTTTGTGTGTGTGTGATTTGTTTGAAAATATTTTGAAATGCCAATGTAAGGCTAACTTTTTAGTAATTCTTGTATCAATCCTCAAGAATGTATGCAATGTGTTTTTGAAAATATTTGTTTGAAAGTGTAGTTTGGAAGATGTTTTGTTTTGTGAAAAAGGTTGCGAGCAAGCATTCAAGAGTTCTTACCCATTAAAGTCTTTCTTGTTATTTTCCTCCTCATTTGGAGATAGTATTATCCATACCATTAGTTGGTAGGTAATATTATCTATTGGATGTGAAGGGACAGACGTAGGATCGTCGTATGGTCATCGAAGGCAACATGTAAGAATACTTTAGCAATTGTATCAAAGGGACTATCATCATTTTGTTCGTAGGGTCATCGAGGGAATATGATATTTATTCGAAAGGGACCATGATGATATTGTATAGCAAGGGTCTTTTCATAAAGTATCCCCACTTTTGAGGGACGTGATTAATATTCGTAAGGAAACAAGAGAGGTTACCCAAGAGGTGCAAAGTGTGCAAAGTGTATTAGTTTCAGTTATATTTATCTTGAAAATTAGGTTTTCTATGTCCAGTTGTTAGTCTTTCCATGCAAACCCTAATTATTAACAGTTAAAAATATAATGTATGGAATGTAAAGACCTAAGCTATTACATCCTGTGAGCAGTTACATAATTAGAAAAAAATGTGGGAATGTAAATCTAAGCTATTACATCAGTTGCGACCTATACATTTTTCTAGGAAAATAAATATTAAAAGAAACAAGACAAAGAATGTTAGAAAAATGTTTTAATGTTTTCGTGTTTTATATAGAAAATAATTTAGGTTAATAAATAGTAATTAAAAACCTAATTCTCTAATTTATTTTATAAATTAAAAAAGACCTAAAATCTAATTAAGGGAAAAAAGGTTAGTTAAGAAAAAAACCTAAAAGACTATTTTTTTATTTTTATGATTTAATTGAAAGTTATTAAGAAAAAGAATTCATTGAATATATTAGAGAAGAAAAATAATGAAAGAAGTTAGAAAATAAGTAAAAAAACAAAATGCAGGCGCCATGGTTTGAACCCACGCCCTCCTGTTCTCCAACCTTTCTCTTTACCAACTGAGCCACGTTGTTTTTGTGTTATGGAATAAGAATCAATCAACATATTATAAACCTGCATCTTATCCTAAAAAAGTAATAAAAACAATTGAAATACGCAGGGATCAAACCCACGCCTCTCATGTCACAGGTCTTCGTCTTCAACCATCTGAGCTATGTTGGATTTTTGTTATTCAAACACAATTAAATCAATATATAATAAAAACTGATGGATCAGAGAAATGCCGGAGCCCTAGCTCCGGTCGTCTTCTCCAATGAAGGGTTTTTTAGAAACTTAAAAAACACATGCGTTAGAGCATAATAGGGACCATATCCCCCTAATTTAACCCTTGTGAATCCAATGGTGGCATTGGTTTGACCTAAAAATGCCTGTAAAGTGAGTTTCAAAGAAAATGTTTCAAACTGTCCTAACAATGGAAGATCTTTATTCTTGCGTCAAAGCTTGCAAACGATGATTCTAAACAAGTCCAAAAATCATTATAAACAAGTATATATGCATAGAATCAATCAGCAATGCATGAATAAAAAGTTTGAGAATGAAGAAAGTTACCAAACTAGTGCAACTTGGTTGAAACGTTCTGGGATGCTCCAAGCCTTAGTAATGGTTGGGATGAACTCCTGGGATCTTCAGGAGGCTGATGGAACGCTTGGAATCTATTGAGAATGACTAGAGATAAGGGTTTCGAGTTGCCCTAGTTTCTTGAAAAAATTGGAATTTTAGGGTTCTTCTTGAGACAACCTGCATGCTTTTTTATGTCTGAAAATCTTATGTATATATAGAGGAGAAGATTAGGTTAAGTGGTGGGCTTGGACATATAATGAAATTATATCTTTGATTTTGTTTGAAAATAAGTTGAAATCTTCCAAAACCAATGAAGATTTTTTTCAAACATAGGCCACACAGTTTCTTCAGCTTCAAGATAGATTTTTGGGCCACCAACATGATTAAAACAAGAGTCCATATACCTAAGTCCAGTACTTTCATATTTTATTTTATTTAATTTGCATTTAAATGAATAAAATCCAAATAAAAGAAATAAAAATCATACGAAATATATGAATGGATTTAGAGGTCTTTTATAAGGTCATGAACATGTTTAAACCTAAAAACTTAGGCCCATTAGGCCAAAAATTCAACTTTGCTCAATTTAGGTTTCGTGCATTTTCTCAAAATTGCTCAACTTGCACCAATCATAACTCTCAATTTTTATCATATGAAGATGATCTTGGACTTTTTGGAAACCACGAGATGTCTCCTACAACTTTCATGTTGGTCATTTTTTATTTGAAGTCTTTAACTTAATGTAAATTGCTTTGACTAAAATTGTCTTTTTGTTGACTTTTAAAATGACCTGTAATGTTTTGGCCCATATCTCTCAAATGAAGCATTTATTAGCCTTGAGCTTAGAGAGACAAAGTTGTAGAGAATTGAATTTCCTTTAAGATAGGATTTGGTTGAGGAATTTCTACTGAATTATCTGAAAGTTGTGCTTGGTCAAAGTTTAGTGGACTTCTCCTTAAGAAAACCCTAATTTAGTAACTTTTGACTTTTGATGAATCTTGAGTTTTCTTGATGAATCATGATCACCCCTTGATCAAATGATGAACGTGACTTCAAAATGTTGATGTTGACCAAAAATCTTGAAGTTTGACTATAATTTGGTCAAAGTTGACTTTTTGTCCAATAAATTTTATTTTCAATCATCTGGTTAATTGACTGAGCAAACTTGTGATGTAAGGCTTAAAATTTGGTATGAGGGTTCTTTGAAGCATACGGGAAACCATGAAATCCACTTGAGGCATTAGAAGTAAAATTTCCTTTAAGAGAAGAAAAACCATAGTTTTAGGTCAATTGTTTAGGAGAAGAGTCTATCTGATCAATTCTTGAGTAGTCTTGAGTACTTGAGACTCCTAGGAGCATGAGGAGGTGTCTTGAACCATTTTGTCTTGAAAATGGGAGGGTAAAAGGGTACAACACAGGCTAATTCCTCAAAGTCGCTCAATTGTTCCTCTCCTTGCAATGCAAATGCGTCGAGCATCACATGTACTCCTCGTGCAAAATCAACCAAGGAGCACCCCCGTTTCACGGGCACATCTAAGTCATCACTCCTCTGCCAAAAAGCAACGACTTGAGGGGATTTTGTTTTGGACTGGCCCAATATCTAGAATTGGCCCAATCCGCTTCTACCATTGGCACAACCCAATAATATTGGCCCAACATCCCTGACTGACCACGCCCCAAGAAGCTCCACCAGCGATGCCCAACACACATGCGTAACCAAGCCAGTAGCTATCTCTCTGTTTGAATGACATGTGTCGAGCAGACAACCAGGAAATGTCCAGAACGCCACTCTTCCCGTAATTCGCCTTCTCCTTGGAAAAAATGGCTAGTTACGGGCACATCTGCTCATTTTGACTGAATCCTGACAATTACCTATTTTTATGGACCGACGTATATAGGCCCAAAAATAGGAACCAATGGCCAAGCGCCGAGGAAATTATATAAACCCTCACACATGTGACGACCAAGTATCCAATATTCAAACCTTAAACCCTAATATTCTGCTCGTATCTCTTTGCACCCATTCTTACTTGATCGTCTGAGTGCCTTGCAGGTACAACCCCTCTTTTCTCCTCAACTTTCCAGCAAGCCAGATATCATCCTTCAGCCCATTTGTAGGTTTTAATCAACGGATAAGATCATTATGTATTTCTCAAAGTGAAATTTGGGATCTTATTTGTAAGATTTTTTAACTAATAAAGATGAGTGTTCATTTCAACCATGCTTATTTGTTTTATTGTCTTTTCTCAAGATTTTGTCCCTTTATTCATGGAGGATATGAGTCTGGTCTTACATTTTTCAAGAAAGTTCATAGTCGCAATCGATCTTATTTAAGAGAGTGTCATAAGACTCGATCCATTTTTTTATGAATAAGTAAACACCAAATCTTTCCCTTTTTTCAATAGTGATTGGGGTCGCGATCGAACTCGTTTAAGAGAAAGAGTAGCTTGACTAATTCCCTTTGTTTAGGAAAGAGAATATGATGGGTTCTTCCCTTTCTTAAAGAGAGGCTTGGTTCACATTCAATCACATGTAAGTAAGAGCATCACAAAGCTTTATCCATAAATTTATGGTGTATAAAATGAGTCCTTCCATTTTTTAAGAGAAGTGGGGCCGCAATAAATCCCATTTGTGGGTGTGTATCGCAAGACTAAAACAATTTGCTTAGAAAGGAGTATAAGTCGGGTCACTCTCTTTTTCAAGAGAGGTTGGGGTTGTAATTGATCCCATTTAATAAAGAATATCAAAAGACTTTGTACCTTTGATTAGGGAGGAGTGGAAGTCTAATAAGGTGCACAAGAGAAAGACCTTTCATGTCTTTAGTAAATGAGGGCCTCATTAAGCACTCATGCCCTTGTAGGAGAAAAGTGTGCACTCGAACTTCTTAATTATGTTGGACCAAAGTTGGTTTCAATAACAATTCTCTTTAATAATAGTGTTGATGATAAACAAATATAAAATGTGTTGAACAAGTGACTCCAAACACAAGAGATGAGTGAAATGTGTAGTTTTGAAAAACCCTCTTCGAATAAAAATCTATAATAAAATCAGAGTTTAAAATATGCTTGTAAAACAAACAAGACAAAAAGCAGTGGAAATAAGAAAATCAGGTATATAGAAATGAAACAAAAATAAATAAGTGAAGAGTAAAAATTTAAGGTAAGAGAGAAAAGCAACAGAGATTTATAGAGGTTTGGTCTAATGAAGTAACTTACTCCTCCCACTAAAAATTCCTTTTTGAGAGTTTCCATTACGATGTAAGTTTTTGACAAGATTTGTCCTTGAACCTCCTTATTCAAGGATTGTAGTTTTACAATGGCTAACTTTCTAATGAAACACAAAGTTTTAACTAATGAGACTCCCAACCAAAAGCATATATGTTGTTGGAATATGCCTTAAAAACCTTTTTGGATGAAGAGAAAGAAAATATAGTTTTGGAGATTGCATATACTGCGAAAATCAAAAGTTTCAGAAAGTCGGTCAAAAAGTCAAAAACCAGAAAATCGTGATTGTAGAAATGGTGAATGGTGATTCTGGGTTTTTCGTATTTTTTTGGCAATTTATGGTTTTGCGTGTTTCAGACTCTTTTAGTTCGATCCATGGATCCATGTTTGAATGGATTGTGATTTTTGGCCCTAGTTGTTGGGTATTTGTTATTATAAATATGTGTCTCTTATATGTTTGCATGTGTGACAATCTTAGAGCTTACAAGAACAATGGAGAGCAAGGGTTTAAAGATATGGCATAGGGTTTTGGCTATTCTAAAGGGACACCTTAGAAAGGCAAGGATTTTTAGGAAAAATTTGGAGTTATCTAGGGGAATTGGGAAAAACTTGTTTACACCATGGGTTTGAGTTATTCATATGTTGAAAGTTGAAGATGTTGGGAAACACTTGGGTAGAAAATAGGGTTGTTCTTGGGAACTTTCAGGGTTGTTCTTGGGAAACTGAAGGCGAAGACTATTTTCTTGCAACTCATATGTAATCTCTTGTAACAACTTTTTGAGTATACTGAATTATAGAGACGCTCTCTCCCCTAGAGTAGATCGCTTGATCAAACTGGGTAAATAAACCTTCGTCTTTTTCTCGGCTTATTCTGTTATATTATATGTGTACAAATTATTATTGTTGTTGACCATTTATTTTGGTTTCTACTATTCTTTGCCTCACAAATTGATATTGAGTTTTATCGTAATTCACAACAAGATTCTCAAAAAGTGGTGTGGTGAGCATGGAGCAAAGAGTTATTACAAGTGAGAACCATGGTTAGTAGATGGGAGATTGATAAATTTTCCGGTAACAACGACTTCGGGTTGTGGAAAATTAAGATACAAGCAATTTTAATTAAAGAGAAGTGTATCGATGCTTTAAAGAGTGAAGCATTGATGCCTTTAGGGCTTACACATGTACAAAAGACCGATATGATGGATAAGGCCAGGAGTGCCATTATCTTGTGCCTCAGGGATAAAGTTCTAAGAGAAGTCGCCAGGGAGCAAACTGCGGTTGCTATGTGGGAAAAACTTGAATCATTGTATATGACAAAAACTTTGGCTCACATGTTATTTATGAAACAACAACTATATTCATTCTGAAAGGTGGAGAACAAATCAATAGTTGAGCAGCTTATAGAATTTTTCATAAGATTATTGATGATCTTGAGAATATTGAAGTGGAGATTGAAGACGAGGACAAATTTTTTCTCATGTTGAGTTCATTACCCGGATCCTTTGAGTACCTTACGGATGCCCTTCTTTATGGTAAGGAAGGACTATTACTTTAGATGAAATCCAGACGGCGGTGAAATCCAAAGAATTTTCAAATTAGAAAGATTTGAAGATTAAAGATTGTGATGAAGGCTTAAATGTTTCAAGAGAAGGATATGAGCGTAAAGGGATATCCAAATCAAAGAGGTTGAACAAGTTAAAGGTAAAATGCTTTAATTGTCAGAAAATCGGTCATTTTAAAAGGGATTATCCTGAGAAAAAGGCCAATGAAGATTTTGTTCAAGCTTCATTTTCCTTGAGTGAGGAAAGTTATAAGAATGATGGTGCACTAGTAGTATCGAGTTTGGAAACTGAAGATAGTTGGTTCATTGACTCGGGTTGCTCTTATCAAATGTGTCCAAGAATAGAATACTTTGAAACTTTGAAGATGATGCAAGGTGGAGTAGTTCGCCTTGGTAATATTAAGGCATACAAGGTTCATGGTATTGGTATAGTCAGCTTTAAAATGTTTGATGATCATGACATTTTTATTCACAATGTAAGGTATATTCCAAAACTCAAGAAAAATTTGTTATTTATAAGTATGTTTGATAATCTAGGCTATTGTACTAGAGTTGAACATGGAGTGTTGAAGATTTTGCATAATGAATTGATTATTGCTAAAGGGTATAAAATATGTGGTCTATATATTTTAGAAAGTTTAAATGTTGTTATTCATTTATTGTTAACTAGTAGGGGCTTTCATGACAAGGAAGAACTATGGGATTTGAGTTTAAGGAATTATGAATGCCTTGAGAAAGTTTTAGAGCAGTATAATGAATTATGCAGAAATCAAGGGATAAAAATGCATGTTATCGTCGAGTTGTTATTAAGTTTTTGGGAAGAGATGAGGATAAAACAACTTACTGGGTTGATAGAGAATTTCTTGATAGGGAGAATAGTGAAAACCAAGGGAGAAACCTAGTAAAAACTATAACGGAGAAAACTCAGTTTGAGTTGGATTTCCTACTATGGATGCTAGCAATAGTGAGGAAACAGTTACAGAGATCTCTGATTATCATTTAAGTCATGACAAGGTAAGGAGGGATATTGTAGCATCTCAAAGGGACATTTATGCTATCCTTGGATATTATAATTTTAATGTGGCTGAAGGACTACAAAATAAAAGAAGAAAAACCTTCAGGGAGGCATTTGAAAACATGTGGAGTCAAGGGTGGTTAAAAAACCATATTCGTAGGCCTTTTAAATTACCTAGGTAGAAAATGGTAACTGGAAACAAGTGGATGCAAGTGGCGAGATCAAGATTCAAGGGTTATTTGAATTTTATCAAGATTATTGATTAGAGTTTCAACCTAGTAGAAAGTGGAAATGTTGTTGATGGTTAAATTGGTATCAATACGGTTTAAAGTCAAGGTGGAGATTATTGAAATATGCCTTAAAAACCTTTGTTGATGAAGAGAAATAAAACATATTTTTGGAGATTGCACATACCGCGAAAATCAGAAGTTTTAGAAAGTCGGTCATAAAGTCGAAAAACCATAAAATGAGAAAATCATACAGTCGTACAAATGATGAATAGTAAAAATGTACAATCATACGGATGATGAATAATGATCGTAGGTCTGGTGAATAGTAACCGTGAGAATGATGAATATTGAATGTATAAACAACAAGTAATTGATTATAGGTTTTTCGGATTTTTTTGATAATTTCTCGTTTTGCGTGTTTTGGGATCTTACGGTTCGGTCCAGGGATCCATGTTTGATTGGATTGTGATTTTGGGCCCTAGTTGTTGGGTATTTACTATTATAAATATATATCTCTTATATATTTGCAACTGTAACAATCTTAAAGCTTACAACAACAAGGGAGAGCAAGGGTTTAAAGGTATAGCATAAGATTTTGGCTATTCTCAAGGGAAACCTTAGAAAGGCAAGGGTTTTTGGAAAACCTTTGGAGTTATCTAAGGGAATTGGGAAACACTTGTTTATACCTTGGGTTTAAGTTATTCATATATTTAAAGTTAAATAGGTTGAGAAATACTTGGGTAGAAAATAGGGTTGTTCTTTGGCGCTTTCAGGGTTGTTCTTAGGAACCTGAAGGCGAAGACTATTTTCTAGTAACTCATATGTAATCTCTTGTAACAACTTTTTGAGTATAGTGAATTAGATAGAAACTCTATCCCTCAGAGTAGATTGTTTGATAGAACTGGGTAAACAAACCTTCGTCTTTTTCTCGCCTTATTCTGTTATATTATCTGCGTACGGATTATTATTGTTGTAGACCATTTATTTTGGTTGCTACTATTCTTTGCCTCACAAAATGATATTGAATTTTGTTGCAATTCGCAACAAGATTCACAATATATATATATATATATATATATATATATATATATATATATATATATATATATATATATATATATATATATATATATATATATATATATATATATATATATATATATATATATATATATATATATATATATATATATATATATATATAATCGTACCTGATCAAAATGGATCGTCGATGGCCTGCAACACTTGAACTTTGGCGGTTGTTTAAGTGAGTGGGGGGTACCTGCAAGACACTCTGATGCTAAAGTGAGGTTCATAGAAAAAGTGCAAGTAGAGTTAAGATTAGAATAGTATAATGCATGTGACCCTTCAGTGGAATGGTATGTATAGCCCCCAGTGTTGGGCCAAGGTCTCCATTTGGGCCAGGTGCATAGGTCCAATATGGAGACTGCCAAGATTCAAGTGAGTGAAGTGGAGCAGCGTGTGCCCATGATCCTGGATCAACTGTCCCGCGATCCTCGGTTAGTATAAGACTAGTTCTTTGTGTAGGGCAAGAAGTTTTGTGAGTTTTGGGGTAGTTGGCCACGTGCCCGTGGAGGGGCACGTAGAAGTAATTTCCTAACGGTCATGACTACTTAGGCCATAATGTTGGGCCTTTCATGAGATGGTGCTAGACTAGGCCAAGCCCTTTAGAGGGCCAACAACGGGTCCAGTCCAGAACAGGATGCCCCTAAGTCGTTTCTCCTAGGTACACGAGCTATGACTTAGAGTCAGCTCGTGCGTCAAGAATAAGATATGCAATCAGCCATCGTCGGGCGTCTGCAAGGGTATTTGCCAATAGCCTATGATGGCTAGGGCCTAGATGATGAAGTACTTTTGTATGTTTCCCCATGCCGAGGGCTTGGCTATAAAAGAATGAGAGGAGATTTATTTGAGACTTTACCATTTTTCACTCTCCTCTTGTTACCCCCATGCTCGTTGTTGTCCTCACTTCCTTTCCTTGGTAAGTGTTCTATCTTTGTGCTACTTTTTAGGATTTCCTTTGTGAATCTTTTATTTATCTATAAATGTATGAGTTTTCCGGAAACTCCTATGAAAATTCCGGTGAGTTCTATGAATTTCCCGGTGAAACTCATGAGTTTTTCGGTGAGACTCGTGAGTTTTCTGATGAAGCTCGTGAGTTTCTTGATGAAGCTCACAAGCTTCTTGATGAAGCTCATTAATTTTTTGATGAAGGCTGGGAGTTTCTTGATTCATTCATGAATTTCCCAAGGAAACTTGACGGGGAGGTTTCCCCCCAGTGGGGAAAGGAAATTCATGTTTTCCATATGTTGAGCGGATCCTCGTCTCCTTTGCCAAACGTTATGTCGAGAAAATGTTTTTCACGCTTCCATGGTCGCCAACAAGGGCTCTTATCGAGGACATATCCTCGATCAATTCTTCTCCATTTAACTTGATTTATGGTGGAGAGGTGAATTTAATTTTATCATTGAATTCACTGTTTCTCCCTGCTTTTCAGGTATGATGGCCCAAAATGCTGAAGTTGATCCTTCTGTCAAGGAAGTTGTAACACCCCAATTCTACCCGACAATTATATATGCAAATCAGAGTCATAAAATTCAAGCAACTGAATCAGGATGCCACAAATTCAACTTTAAAAACACATTGCATTCAACGTGGATACCTACCACTTTAAAACTTCGGATGAACTATCAGCATAATAATTTAATCTCTTAATTTAACAGCTTAAACATCTATAAATCGGAATTCTTAATAACATCTTTATCCATCGTTACAGCAGCTTCAAAATAACACATTCTTAGAAACAATAAAATTAAAGTTCAACAACTGAAATAATCAATAATTAAAAGCAACAAGCATTCATCCCCCGAGTGTTATGTATCAGAGCAATGACACCGACTCGAACTACCGAAGGTATATTGCCTTCACTTTGGATTACCTGCATGTTACCAACGTAAGGGTAACATTCAAACAGAAGGGGTGGGATATCTAACAATATAATAAAACATATGATAAATAATATATTAAATTAGATCACATAATATCACCACTTCTCATCTTATAAACAACAATTATCGCAACCGAATACCAACAATATACACATTTACCGCATCAATACACAACTTCTTTATGCCATCATATAATGCGACTCACTACTATGAAAATTCATGTGGTGCCATTGGAGCAGAACTCCCATCTCAAAATAATTGCCAATAAATAGAGGCATCAACAAGTAATAAGCCTTCATCTTAATATTCGCCAATACATGCCATCTTAATGAGCATCAGCTCCATCTTGAAATGCAATGTATGCGACACAATCATGAATGTAATGACAACAACCAGAATTAACCACATCTCAATACAACATCATCATTGGCCAGAAGCCTACATCTTAATAGATTCCAATTAGTAGAGGCATCTCAACATCATTCATCAACATCATTTATCAACATAATTCATCAAACATCATTTCATCAACAACTCAGCCATACAACAATACAACAGTAACTCATCAATCTTGCAACATTGTCCATAGGCCTACAACATGATATTGCCTATAATTATTTAATCATATAAGGATTACCTATAAATTACCAAACCTCTACGTATTATTAATTCTGTAATACTACATCATTATCATCATTAATCTCTACTACTATGAACCAAACAGAAATCTATAATCATCTCATCCTCATCATTCTTCACAAAATCAACATAGAGATTAACGCGGAAACTAACTCTAATCCTAATTTGGGTACTAGTATTTACTCTCATTATCCTTCATTTTAATTCTTAAGAATGAAGCTCATCGCTTCATCTATTTAATGCTTCGATTGACACCTAAAACAGAGTCCGAAAACTCAAGTTACAGCCTCTGGAAACGATTCTGTCAAAAACCAGACTATGTGGGTCGACGCATAACGTCTTGAGTCCATGTGTACTGGGCTTAACACGCTACATGAGTCGACGCGTACTCCCTTTATATCGATTCATATTGAGTCTGCAACACTACATGTATCGATACATGGTCCTATGTATCGACTCATCCCGAGTCTAAAAACCTGCATGTATCGATGCATGACTTCTTCGTATCGACTCATCCTGAGTCTAAAAGCCTTCATGCATCGACGCATGAATTTTGGGGTCGACATATACTGTTATGTCATGAATATTTTCTGCGATTTCATTACGTTTTCACTGCGGTTTCCATGCTTTAGGCCCTAAAAACATCCTCTAATCATAGGCAATCATCAATTATAGTTATCCTATATTTCTACATCAATTATACAACACCAGGGCATCATTATTCATCCTTAAATCATCGATTCTCATCAAACAACAACGTATATAATTCAATCATAAACCAAACAATCTTTCACATAAAATCCCACATATTATTCATCATAAACCCTATTATAGAGTCAGAACCCCACCCTTACCTTGGATTGAAGGTCGCTCTAGAACTTTTCCGATTTAATTTCGTTCTTCCTCTTTTCCTTCTTTTCTGCAACTTTCACGTAATTTTTCTCTCCTTCCAACCCTTATTTCCTTCTCTTCTTACAACTTCTTCTTTTCTTATTATTTCTAAAAACTAATATAATAAACCTATAATTATTATTATGCCTTAATGAGCTTAAAACTACTACACCCCCTTTTCTACTACTTTTATTCTTTAAAACAAGCCCACATCAAATAATATCATTCTAATATTATTCCACAACTTAACAGAATAAATAAATCCAATAACAATAACACATCAACTATCAACATAACACAACTTCACAAATATTCCAAAAAAAAATTAATTAAATTACGGGCGTTACAACTCTCCCCCACTTAGAACATTTTCGTCCTCGAAAATTTACCTTAATCAAACAACTCAGGATAGGATTCCCACATCTTGCTCTCCAACTCCCAAGTCATGCTTTCTCCAGCAGCTCCTAGCCAAACCAATTTAACCAAAGCAATCTCTTTGCCCCTCAGAGTCTTTATTTCACGATCCGCAATCCATACAGGCATCATCTCCACAGTTAGGTTATCCCGTACTTGCACATCATCCATATGAATCACATGAGATGGATCTGAAATATACATCCGGAGTTGTGACACATGAAACACATCATGCAAATTCGAAAGATTAGGCGGTAAAGCCACTCTATAAGAAATTTTCCCCACTCTCTCCAAAATATGATATGGTCCAATAAAACGAGAAGTGAGCTTCTTAGACTTCAATGCTCGCCTAACACCAGTCACATGTGTAACTCTTAAAAACACATGGTCACCCATTTGAAATTCTAAATCTTTCCTTCGCTTGTCATGATAACTCTTCTGTCTACTTTGGGAAGCTTTCATCTTTTCTCGAATCAACTTCACCTTCTCAGTAGTCTCACGAACAAGTTCAGGTCCGAGTACTACACTTTCTCCAGATTCATGCCAACATAAAGGAGTCTTACATCTTCGACCATACAATGCTTCAAATGGTGCCATCCCAATACTAGAATGGTAACTGTTATTATAAGTGAACTCTATCAGCGGAAGATAAGTACCCCAGAAACCTCCCTGCTCGAGAACACATGCCCTCAGCAAGTCTTCCAACGATTGAATAGTACGTTCAGTCTGACCATCTATCTGAGGATGATACAATGAACTCAACCTCAACTTAGAACCCAACGCTTCTTGCAAACTCTTCCAAAAATCAGAAGTAAATCTTGGATCTCTATCTGACACAATGCACAAAGGAACACCATGCAGCTTCACAATCACACTAGTGTAAATCTCAGCCAACTTCGACACTGGAAAACTGATGTTAATAGGAATAAAATGATCCAACTTCGTAAGCCTATCAACAACTACCCAAATCGAATCATGTCCTCTTAAAGTATTAGGTAACCCCGTCACAAAGTCCATCGAAATGCTATCCCATTTCCATTCTGGAACTTCTAACAGTTGCATCAACCCTGCAGGCTTCTGATGTTCAACTTTTGACTTCTGACAAGTCAAACATCCATACACAAACTGAGCCACATCACTCTTCATTCCAGGCCACCAAAAAAACCTTTCAAATCTTGATACATCTTTGTATCTCCTGGATGAATACTCAACTTAAATCTATGACTCTCTTTAAGTATCATTTTCTTCATCTCAGCATCATCAGGAATACAAATTCGATTACGAAATCTCAACACACCTTACGTATCCAGCTTAAAATCATTATTCTCAAACTGATCGATCCCAACCATAGAATATACCAGTTTCACATCCAACTTCTAAGCTTTTCTAATACTGTCTAGAAATTCATTATTAATCTTTAACATACCCAACATAACACTTTGTGGCGTCACCTTGCAAACTAATCTCATATCTCTGAACTGTTCAATTAATTCCAACTCTTTAATCGTCATTGCCGACATATGTAAAGTCTTTCGACTCAATGCATCAGCTACCACATTCGCTTTTCCTAGATGATAATTCAAACCGAAATCATAATCCTTCAACAATTCCAACCATCTTCGTTGCCTCATATTCAACTCCTTCTGATCAAATAAATACTTTAAGCTCTTATGGTTGCTAAACACTTCAAATCTAGAACCATAAAGATAATGCCCCCAAATTTTCAACACAAAGACAACTGCAGCAACCTCTAAATCATGCGTAGGATAGTTCTTCTCATAAGTCCTTAACTGCCTTGACGCATAAGAAACTACCTTATCATTCTGCATAAGAACACCTCCTAAACCCATCTTAGAATCATCACAATATACCACAAAAGGTTCTCCTGGATTAGGTAACGTAAAAATCAGAGCTGACGTCAACCTCTTCTTCAATTCTGTAAAACTTTCTTCGCACTGAACATCCCACACAAAAGCTCTACCTTTACAAGTCAACTTAGTCAACGGAAGTTCCAACTTAGAAAAACCTTAAATAAACCTTCTATAATAACTAGCTAATCTCAAAAAACTTCTAATCTCAGTAGCTGACCTCAGAGTTTCCCATTGCAACACAGCATCAACCTTCAATGGATCTACAACAATGCCACTACCTGAGATCACATGACCAAGAAAACTAACCTCCTTTTGCCAGAACTCACACTTGGACAGCTTTGCATACAACTTCTTCTCTTTCAAAACTTGCAATACTACTCTTAATTGTTCTGTATGCTCTTCTTCTGACTTAGAGTAAATCAAAATATCATCAATGAACACCACTAAAAATTGATCCAAATAAGTATGAAAGATACGATTCATATACTCCATGAATACTCCCAGCACATTAGTAACACCTAAAGGCATCACCGAATACTCGTAATGTCCATAACGCGTTCTAAAAGCCATCATCTGGATATCTTCATCCTTCACTTTAATCTGATGGTAACCCGACCTCAAATCAATCTTACTAAACACACGGGTGTCCACCAATTAGTCCATCAAGTCATCTATTCTTGGAAGCGGATACTTGTTCTTAATTGTCAGTTTATTCAACTGCCTATAATTAACACAGAGCCTCATACTTCCATCTTTCTTCTTTACTAACAACACTGGAGCTCCCCATGGCGATACACTTGGTCTTACAAGCTTCTTTTCAAGTAACTCTTCCAATTGCTTCTTTAACTCTAAAAATTCAGATGCAGACATCATGTATGGTGCCATACACACAGGTCTGGTACCAGGTACTAGATCAATTACAAACTCAACTTCCCTCTCCGGTGGTACATCAGGAATCTCATCAGGGAAAACTTCAGGAAATTCACACACCACCTGCAATTCCTCAATTATAGCTTGAGTCTCTATAGATAGTGACGCCATCAACGAGAACATCTGTGCTTCTTCTTGCATCAACTTCCTCAACTGTCTAGCAGATAACAGACCATCTTCCTATTCTTCAGGAGTAGAAAACCTCACAGACTTGTCATAACAGTTAATATGAACATAGTTATGCTCTAACCAGTTCATACCCAAAATCACATCCAACCCTCTTAAGGTAAACAAACCAAATCAACAGAAAAGACTCTGTTGAAGATTGACAAGAGACACTTTAAACACACAAAAGAAGTAGTCACCGACCCCTTGGCTGGAGTATCAACGACCATTTCTCCATTCATGGAAGATAACATAAGACCCAATCTTTCAACACAATCAGCAGCAATAAAATAATGAGTAGCACCGGTATCAACAATAGTAATTAAAGGAGTACTATTAATGAAACATGTACCTCTGATAAGTATGTCCTTAGCAGCTGTCTGATCCTCAACTAAAGTGAACACCTTGCCACTTGTTTGTGCCCTCTTTGGTTTCTGACACTGACTACCAATGTGCCCTTCTTCACTATAATTGAAACAAATCACATCCTTATGCTTGCACTCAGATACAACATGTATGTTCTTACCACAACGGAAACACCTCTTTACTTCAGTAGTACACACATTACTCTTATGCCCAGGTTTCCCACATTTAAAACAAACCACACCAGCAGGAGCATTTCCCTCACTAGTCCTCTGACCCTGAGCAGCTTTCTGTTTACCTTTACCAGCTGGGGTATCATAAGGCTTACCACTATTATTTTGGTGCTTACCCCTCTTCTCACTACTAATCTTGTAATGAGCATTATTATCTTCCTCATAAATCCTGCAACTATCAATCAAATCAGCAAAGACACGGATCTTCTAGTATCCAACTGCCTTCTTGATCTCTGGGCGCAACCCATTCTCAAACTTGATACACTTTGAAAACTCAGCATCTGCCTCAGTGTAGTGCGGATAAAACTTAGCCAGCTCGCCAAACTTTGCAGCCTACTCAACAATCGACATATTCCCTTGCTTCAGCTCAAGGAATTCAATCTCCTTCTTACCACGAAAATCTTCAGGAAAGTACTTCCTCAGAAATTCCCTATGGAACACAACCCAAGTGACATTCTCACCTGCAGCTTCCAATCTCTGAAAAGTCTCTAGCCACCAGCCATCAGTCTCAACTTCTAGCATATGAGTACCATATCGAACCTTCTGCGCTGGAGTGCAGTCCATCACATGGAAGATTCTCTCAATATCTTTCAAACAATCCAATGCTCCGTCAGGATCATACTTTCCCTTGAAGGTAGGCGGATTCTCTCTCTGGAAGGTCGCCAAACTACGAGATCCAGCATTCCCGTCAGCATTCAGCTGATTCTCCATTGCATGCGCCATTACTTCTAAAGCAGCAGCAAGTGCAGCATCATTCCTTCCAGTCATCTCAACTTATCACTACAACATAAACAACGTTTATAACTCAAATTAACAATACTCGATTGTTAGATAACTACGACTTGACAACTTGGTCAGACAGACTAACCTTTGCTTTGATACCAACTTTGTAACACCCCAATTCTACCCGGCAATTATATATGCAAATTAGAGTCATAAAATTCAAGAAACTGAATCAGGATGCCACAAATTCAACTTAAAAAACACATTGCATTCAACGTGGATACATAAAACTTTAAAACTTCGGATCAACTGTCAGCATAATAATTTAATCTCTTAATTCAACAGCTTAAACATCTACGCAGCAGAATTCTTAATAACATCTTTATCCATCCTTACAGCAACTACAAAACAACACATACTTAGCAACAATCAAATTAAAGTTCAACAACTGAAATAATCAATAATTAAAAGTAACAAGCGTTCATCCCCCCGAGTGTTACGTATCAGAGCAATGACACTGACTCAAACTACCGAAGGTATACTGCCTTCACTCTGGATTACCTGCATGTTACCAACATAAGGGTAACATTCAAACAGAAGGGGTGAGATATCTAACAATATAATGAAACGTATGATAAATAATATATTAAATTAAATCACATAATATCACCACTTCTCATCTTATAAACAACAATTATCGCAACAAAATACCAACAATATACACATTTACCGCATCAATACAAAACTTTTGTATGCCATCATATAATGCGACTCACTACTATGCAAATGCACGTGGTAAGATTGGAGCAGAACTCCCATCTCAAAATAATTGCCAATAAATAGAGGCATCAACAAGGCATAAGCCTTCATCTAAATATTCGCTAATACAGGCCATCTTAACGAGCATCAGCTCCATCTTGAAATGCAATGTATGCGACACAATCATGAATGTAATGACAACAACCATAATTAACAACATCTTAATACAACATCATCGTTGGCCAGAAGCATACATCTTAATAGCTGCCAATTATTAGAGGCATCTCAACATCATTCATCAACATCATTTATCAACATAATTCATCAAACATTATTTCATCAATAACTCAGCCATACAACAATACAACAGTAACTCATCAATATTGCAACATTGACCATAGGCCTACAACGTGATATTGCCTATAATTAATTAATCATCTAAGGCTTACCTATAAATTACCAAACCTCTACATATTATTTATTCTGTAATACTACATCATTATCATCATTAATTTTTACTGCTATGAACCAAACAATAATCTATAATCATCTCATCCTCATAATTCTTCACAAAATCATCATAGCGATTAACACAGAAACTAACTATAATCCTAATTTGGATACTAGGATTTACTCTCCTTATCCTTCATTTTAATCCTTAAGAATGAAGCTCACCGCGTCATCTATTCAACACTTTGAACGACACCTTAAACGGATTCCGAAAACTCAAGTTACAGCCTCTGGAAACGATTCTGTCAAAAACCAGACTACATGGGTCGACGCATAACATCTTGAGTCGACGCGTACTGGGCTTAACACGCTACATGAGTCGATGCGTACTCCCTTTGTATCGACTCATACTGAGTCTGCAACACTGCATGTATCAATACATGGTCCTATGTATCGACTCATCCTGAGTCTAAAAAACTGCATGTATCGAGGCATGACTTCTTCGTATCGACTCATCCTGAGTCTAAAATCCTTCATGCATCGACGCATGGCTTTTGGGGTCGACACATACTATTCTGCCATGAATATTTTCTACGATTTCATTATGTTTTCATTGTGGTTTCCATGCTTTAGGCCTTAAAAACATTCTCTAATCATAGGTAATCATCAATTATAATTATCCTATATTTCTACATCAATTATACAGCATTAGGGCATCATTATTCATCCTTAAATCATCGATTCTCATCAAACAACAACGTATATAATTCAATCATAAACCAAACAATCTTTCATATCAAATCCCACATACTATTCATCATAACCCTATTATAGAGTCAGAACCCCACCCTTACCTTGGATTGAAGGTCGCTCTACAACTTTTTCGATTGAATTTCGTTCTACCTCTTTTCCTTCTTTTTTGCAGCTTTCACGTTCTCTTTCTCTCCTTCCAACCCTTATTTCCTTCTCTTCTTACAACTTCTTCTTTTCTTCGTATTTTTAAAAACTAATATAATAACCCTATAATTCTTATTATGCCTTAATGGGCTTAAAACTACTACACCCCCTTTTCTACTACTTCTATTCTTTGAAACAAGCCCACATCAAATAATATCATTCTAATATTATTCCACAGTTTAGTAGAATAAATAAATCCAATAACAATAACACATCAACTATCAACATAACACAACTTCACAAATATTCCAAAAATAATTTAATTAAATGATTAATTAAATTACGGGTGTTACAGAAGTAGCCCCTGTCGAGGAGGTATGAAGGGGCCCAGATTGGGTAGTGTAATACCCCAAATTTATCCTACTCTTTTACTTTTATCTGGCTTATGCATTTTGCACTTCTCGTTTCATGTACATACCTCCCGTTAGGTCATTTGGTGTGTCATGCATCGTTAATCAATAAATTTATGGCATGGGATCATGGATTTCGAGGAATTCGGATTATTGTATGGCTTTAAGGCTCTCATCTTTGCACAAGCTTGTTTCAGTTAATTTCTCCATCAATCATTTGTTTGAAGCTAGGGTTTTATCTCCTGGACTGCTTTATTGTCAAACTACAGGGGTATTCTTTCTTCCCAACATCAAGTTACAATATTTCTTCAAGGCTTATGAATTAGGGTTTTCGTCTGTTAATATTCTACTGAGGATCATTGGATTTTCAAGTTAAGGCTATCTTCTATATTCCCATATTCATTCTCCAGATTTCCTCAAGGCTTTGTTGATTGTTAAGACCACTGTTGAACCATGATACAAGGTGTTGAGTTTAAAGGTTCATTGTGCTCAAGGCGTCATTATTTCAAATACTTGTTTCTTAACATACAAGTTTAGTACGGATTAGAAGATGGAAATGAATTAAGGATTCATTGAAAGTGCAAGTTGATTTTGTTTAAGAATTAGATTCAAGCATTGGTTTCATACAGATTTCCAAATTCAGGTGATCAAGACCATTTCAATACGAGAAAGTTCACAAGTTCATTCATCATCCATTCAAGGATTCCGTTTATGGATATTCAAGAAGAATTGGGAAAATCCACAATCGAAATAGCTAACATAATACCAACCTGCACTGATTCAAAGCTCAGAGGAGTAAAAAACTCTACTAACAGAATAACAACCCCAACAAACTCATAACCAAACTTCCAAAAACAGAAATTAATAGCTTATTTAATAACAGTCAAAACAACTGTCTATCCTCTAACTACAGTAACAAATTTCTAACTGCTGCCAGCAAGCTTAACAGAAAAAACAAAAAAGAGAGGGAGGGATCTTTCACGATTCAAAATAGAAATTCTTAACAAAATTCCAGCTCGGTAACTTCTAACAACTTCCTAATAGAATGCAACATAAAAGTAAAATAGAAATGTGAAGAAGAGTTTAAACCGTGAAAAGACAGCAAAAAAGCAGAACCTTCAAGCTCTCAATTAGAATCGATCTCTACCATCCAATCTTCTAAGCAACTTCTGAAATCAACAATTGAGATTCAATCCCCTTCTAACAAACTTTTCCATATTTTAACAGAATATATAAACAAAAGCTTTCCTTTATCAGCATTTTTTTCTTCACTGCACAGAGGATTCCCGAAAACTCTCTCCTTCTAAAATATTCATCACGCAACTTCATCATCATCTTTATACACCTTCAACCTTCTACTTCATTCCTCATTATACCTTCAATCTTTGGTCCTCTTCATTGCACAGTCGTCGCATCACATCCATCATCAATTCCGCAACAATGTCATAAACAACAATTTGTATACAACAAAAAAAAATTCAATACATAACCTCGTGAAATTGAAGAAAGAGAACGAGAATAAGAGTAAGGATGAAATACGTGAAATCCTCTGATTTTCTCACTATCTGGATAGATCTGAAGAACCTCCGGAGTACACTTCTGGTAGGTAAGTCATTTTTCTTCGACTGCTCTTCGCCATTGATGAGTTTTCTTGCAACTTGAACATTCAGAACCATGGAATTAGGCTTCGTTTTGCTTTCGTTTTTCAAATTTAAGATCCTATTGAACGCATATGTGCTGAGCGAAAGAGTAGAAGAGAAAAAGAATGGAAGATCAATGACAGAGGAACTTCGAGTTTGTTGATCAGAGGTTGAGAGTCATGGCGGAGGAATCTGGAGCAGAACGGACGAAGAAGCTTCGATGGTGGTGTTCGAGCGAAGGTAACTTCGTAGAATCGTTTGAGTCGGAGATGAGGCGAAGCGTTTGTTGAAGAAGAAGGACTGAATCAAAGAAAAGGACGAGTTGTTTGATTTGAGATAGAGGATTGAGAGTCAGCGATGATGGATCGGAGAGATAGACTGGCACCGCTCATTTGAGAAGAGGAGAATGAGAGTTTGCGAAGCTCAATCGTCCCTTTCTCTTTTGAACCCTAATTACACCAATTTTTCTTTTTTCTTCGTTTTGTTTTGAACTAATTTCTTCTTTTTTTTATAATATTTGTTGACAATGAATTTACTATATATAAAAAGTTGGAAGAGTTGTGGAAGTGTGCTTGGACTTAATCAGAATTTGTTGGGCTCTTGGATCCAATTGCTGCTAACACCTTTTCCTTGGCCCATTGGTCCGTTTTTTGACATAATGTAATGCTGAAGAACCAAAAACGGGTTATGGACTCTATTCTGGAATGGGCCTCTTGCGTAGAATTATTACTGAAACTTATCACACCTTCTATTGGTTCATGCACCCCTAGCCTGTGTATTCAGTTCCCTATGGTTACATTGAATTTGTGCAAAATAATTTCGACACTTTCTTACATAATTTTTGGACGAAATTTTGTGAGAATATTAGCATGTTGATTTATGACTTGGTGATGTTTTTGATTAATTTTTCCTATTAGTTTTAGGATTAATTGAATTAATGTTGAAAATGATTAGAATTAGGATTTTGTCACATTCTTGTCGATTCTGCATCCTTGGTTCAATTTTCTTGGCCTAAGAAATGGTTTAATACTTCCAACGGATATTTATTCGCACCATGAGTCATTAGTGGAAAATTTTTGCATTGTATGGTCTTGTATTTTTGTATAGGGCTATTACACGATAATTAGGATACATGTGATTTATTTTCACATGGACGCTTCGACGCTCATTTTTTATATCTGATTTCCTGATTACTTTGTTGCTTGGTGAAGCTTATACGAAGTTTTCGGGTTTCTCGGCTTTCGTCTGCTAAGTGACGAACTTGTGTTTGATTGGTATTATCACCTCCTACTTTTGTATTTATTCACACTTTACTACATTTATTTATTGCTTTTCTAGATATCATGAGAAGTAGGATTTTATTGCTTTCTAGATACCGTGAGAAGTAGGAAATAAAGAGCATGTGCTCGAAATTGCTATTTAAAGACCTATAACAGGCATTCCGCACTTCATTTGCTATATGTGTTATGCTTGTGTTTGTTTCTTTGGTTATTGATCGATGAGTCACTCAATATAGGAATTTAGATCACGACTTCGCTCTCAGTTCATGCTCCCTATAGGATTTTACCGCTTTCCTTTATTTCTTGTTGATCGATGAGTCACTCAATTTAGAAATTGAGATCACGACTTCGCTCTCATTGCATGTTCCCTATAGGATAGTTTTGTTAGATTTTCTTTGGCATGCTAACCTAGATATGATCTCTCTGTGTATGCTTCTTCAAGCTTGCTTGCTTTATCCTTGTACATACCATGTTCCCTTAGGACGTGCTTGCTCCCTTCTGACGCAAGTTAGACCTTAGGTTGTAAACCATGCATGCTAACATTAGGTAGACGTTTCCCTTTTGTTAATCCAAATCTTAGGACCACCATTGTATGATAACATTAGGTTAGAAATAGGCTAGTCTCCCTTAGACTCTTTTCTTCCCCTTTTTGCATCCTTGCATTCAAAAATAAAACTATCTTTAGCAAATCATAAAACATGCTAATCTCACTTAAACCCTTTTTCAGGGTAACAAAATACAAACCAATCAAAAGTGGCATCTTGCCTTGAGGGCATAAATCAAAACCTTTTACAAGTAAGGACATGACTACTTCTGTGCCAACGCATAAGTCTCCAAAGGTAGATTTGCGACAGAAGGCGGAATTAACATTGTCCATAAAAAACACAAACAAACAAAAACATGTGAGCCGAACTACGATAGCTCTAATTCCTCAAAAAGGATACGTAGGCATTGGGGTAGGGCCCAAGCAAGTACAACTTTATTTTCCCTACATTTTTTTCTCCTTTCTTTTGCATGCATTCTCCATTTAGCAGTAATAAACAATAAGCATAGTATAAACACACCTATAAGATAGACAACAAGAATGGATACCGTAGAGTACTACGAATGTGTGGGGTTCTAATACCTTTCTCTCGCATAACAGACTCCCTTACCCGATCTCTCGGTCGCAAGACCGTGACTTCTCCCTTCTCAGGTTTTCTTGATGTTTACCTTTCCCTTCATTTGGGTTAAAACACGTTCGATGGTGACTTCATTGTTTGATGATTTTCAGCCGGTTGTTTCAGCTGGCGACTTCACTGGGGATAGGTCGACCAAATGCTGGTCTATCTCGGAGTCGCTCCTAGCTCTTGTTTCCTTTCTTTGGGTGTTTATTTTTATGCTTTCTTCTTATTCATTCATTTTGTATATGCCTGAGCATATGTATGCATTACATTTTACTGTTTACCATATACTACTGTTGTACTGAATCTGCTTCTTATTGGGTGGGTGTTACTATGAGGTAAAAGTCCTAATACCCAGGCCAAGTGACAACCATAGGAACCCTAGGAATAGAGTGGAACATGATTGGCTAGTTGACTTATGTTTCACTATTGCCGCCATGTCATCCACGCTCATATGAGGTACAAATAAGGGCTATCATTTTCACGTAGGTGATACGATGATAGTTTTTCAGGAGTACCCTCGATTCTGAGTTACCCTTGCCTTACCCCGACCTAGTCTTCACCCGTGAGTGGGGAGGGAATTATTCATCACAGGTACAGTTGGTGACTATGTTCAGATGGTGACTATGCACAGGCAGTGACTGTTGGTTCTAATGGTTATACTCTAGATTTATGTTGGTAACTATGAGGTTCTCAGATTTATTTCAAATTTATTTTGAGATCTGAATATATTTATGAGGTTCTTTGGCCTATTATCCTAACCTGTGATCTTGGTACTTACAGAATATGCAGAGACAGTACATCAGAAATCAGTATCATAGAAGTAGTAACCCCATGATCATTTTCACTTACATCATAGCATATTTACTTTTCAAAAAGAAATGTCAGAAAAATGAAACTATACACTAACCTTGGATGTGCATGTCCATTCTGGGGTGTCTCACGAAGTTATAGTTTCCGTCAGTAACGTCTAGCAACAGTGATATTCTCAAGAATACCGGAAGAGACAATTGTACTTATCAGTTCCGCTCAAGTTTTCCGCTCAAGTTCTTGGCCTTCTTCGAAGAGTTTAAAAGATCGTTTAGTTCGTCCTAATGCAGAGGCTTTCAGTGAAAGACATGGTAGCCCTTTGACTCTACTTTAGTTTCACGACCATGAGTTGCGCTGTTTCGCCTTCCAAAACCATCAGATCACTCCAACTTTGAAAGAGTATTCTCATTTGTTCAAGATTACCAAGCACATATTTATTGATGTTCTGAACAAGCCCGATTTTGAAGCTATTGCTAAGGCACTTTATTTGGGCCGTAGTAATATGGGATATAGATAGAGAAAGAATGGTAGCCTACCTCCAGACTAGTTATTATATTATTGTCTTGATTACTGGCAGGCTTGTTGGATGGAATGGCTTATCTCATATTCTCGCAACTCTCTTGTATTGAATTCCGTGGGAATTTCTCCTATTTCTGGATATTTTCTTTATATGGTTGTTCTTATTATCATGTTGCTCGATTATTACTGACGTTAAATTAGTTATGGAAAGCTGGAATGGACAATCATTTCATACGTCATACATATCATGCATTTCATAAATTGCAGGTTTTTTGGAAGGAATTCTTATTTGATGGTTTTTGCCTCTTATTATCAGAATCTACAAGACAACTTCCTTACATCCTTATTGCACTCGAGCCAACAAGTTGAGTATTATGGAACAGATTGAGAAAAACCAGGCCGCTCTTCGCAAAGACATAGACACCATGGGCGATCACATGAATCAGCTCATGGAAACTCTTCATACCGTCATCCAAGGGCGAGAAGAGCTCGGATTGAGTGTTACTAAGCTGGTTGACAATGCCTCTACATCCGAGAATAGTGGACCTAGAAATGACAATGGGGGAATTCCTAGAGAGAACCCCCGACTGATTGTGGATGACCACCATGATGTCATCGATCTCGATGACCCTCCAAAGGATTCTACAGATGATTTGTCTGAAATTGCTAAGATGTACAAGGCTTTGGAAGAATGCCTGAAGGCTATGGAGACTTCCAAGAAACCGGGATTCAATTTTGCTGATATGTGTTTTGTTCCAGGGGTTGTGATTCCACCAAAGTTTAAGGTACCTGATTTCGACAAGTATAAGGGGGTTACATGCCCAGAGACTCATCTCCAATCTTATTACAGGAAGATGGCTTCTTATGCTAGCAACGAGTCATTGCTTATGCATTTCTTTCAGGAAAGTCTGGTTGAAGCTCCATTAGAGTGGTACATACAGTTGGAGCAAACTCATGTTAGTACTTAGGGTGAGCTTGTTGATGCTTTCCTAAAACATTATCATTACAAAACTGCTATGGAGCCTAATCGTTCACAGTTGCAGAGTATGTCTCAGAAGACTAATGATTCTTTCAAAGAGTATGCATAGAGGTGGCGCAGTTTTGCTGCGAGGGTTCAACCTCCTCTCCTGGACCGGGAACTGGTATATTTATTTATGAGTACTGTGATACGGTGGGAGAACTGACTAGTGTTTTTCGTTTGTTTTCGCAAATGTTTCGGTTGAGCAAGAGTCGCCACCGACTTTTTATTTTATCCTAAAGGAAAGGTTAAAAAAGCACAGCAAAAACCTTTTGAGATGTTTTCTTGGGTTCGGGGGGTAGATTATGAAAAGGGAAGGTATTAGCACCCTTTTCATCCATGGTTATCCATGGGCTCTTAGTTACTTGGTTTTTTAGATCACTTGCCTTGATTTTCGATTGCTTGAAAATGGTGTGTGTGTGAGCGTTTTGAAAATGTTTTTTTGAAGAAGATGCCTTGTCTTAGGCGACCAATGTATTTGACTCGTGTTTGAGTGTTTTACAAAAGTGTGTATCTTTTCGAAAAGATGTTTCAAATGTTTTTGAGAGTTTGTTTGAAAGTGTTGTGGATTGTGGTTTTTGAAAAGAAGGCAAGTGTTTTTGCAAGTCAATCTCAAGTAACTAAGAGTTTTATCTACCCTATTGTACTCAAAGGTTTTTGTTATGTTTTAACCCCTTTTTAACAATTTTGTTTCACCATTGAATTTGGTGGACAATCTTGCGTTTAGGAAGTTTATTCGGGACGGGCACGGGTCATCGTATGGACCATGAATGCAATGGTGCCAAGTGTCTTTGGCAATTTGCATTGAGGGGACTATGATCATTCCGTTTAGGCAACATTTTGAGGGACTTATGATCATTTGAATTTGTTTTGCCAAAGATACTCGACGTGCAAGCATGGCCCATTTTTGAAGGCAACATGTGGGATTACCCTAGAGGGTGCAAGTGTGATTGTGTATTGATTTCATGTATTTGTCTTGTATTAGGTTATCTAGCGTTTGATTTTATGTACATACAAACCCTAGGTCTAACCATGGTATAATTGAAAGCGGTAAATTGCGAAAATGTAAAATCTACGCTATTACAAAATAAGTATCCGGGAGTGGGGGTACAAGTGTATGAATGGGGATGAGACTTATAGTATCCAATAAGTTACAACCAAATCGAATTTGTGATCAAATGTAAATATCGAATATACAAATATAAGATAAACAAATGTGTATAGGGCAATGTGAATGTATTTATATTGTGTAGGTGTGAGATGTATTGTGTATATGTGATTATTTACAGGTGCGGAATGTGAAATTTGAACATGTATTAAAAATTGTTTAATTATTGATCTTGTATTTCTTTTAATATGTACAAAAGAAATGTTTTAATTAAATGTTCAAGTTCTAATTAAATTATGTATAAAAATGATGTTTTAAGAAAAGAAAATATTTCTAAGCTTTAATTATGTATACAAAAAGTATTTTTCATTTGTTATGAACAAAAATATTTTAATTAAAAAAAAGGAAAATGCTTTCAATTTTAATTACATGGTGTAAAAATGTATTTTATTATTTATGTACAAAAAGTATTAAATGTTAAGAATTGAATTATGTATATATAAAAAAAAGAAGTGTAATTTTATATTGTTATGTACAAAATATTTTAATTATAAAGAATTATGCAAAATGTAGGTTTACTTATTATGTACAAAAGTATATTTAAAAGAAAAAGGTATTTTCAAATATATTGTATGATATGTACAAATATATGTTTTAATTAAAAGAAAAGAAAAAAAGTATTTTCAAATTTAATTATATGGGCATGTTCAGGACTATGATTGTGACATATTTTCTTCACAAACCTAAAGCTAACAATGCCTAATAAGAGAGATAGAACTTCATGAAGATACCTGTTCAGTTGGAATCGTGCTTTGCAATGGAGGAGTTTTCAGAGCAAGATGATGATTTGTATAGCTTCCTTGAAGTGTAAGGATGCTATTCCAAGTTCTACTTTGTCTTGAAACTCCCTGAATCGTGCTAGAGAACTTCAACTGCAAAACAGAAAAATAAAAATGGTGAAGTGGCTTGGAGATGTTACAGATCGTGTTTTAGCTTTTGGATAGCTTGCATAGATGGTAGGGAAGGTGTGTGAACTGGTTTTGGCAAGAATGCTTGAGAGGATTGAGATTTGGAACTCAATCTGCAAAGGCAACTCTGTTTTTGCAGTTTGATGGTGTTTTTTGGTTTGATGAGGTTTGGAAGGTGTTTAGCTCGTGTTTTAGGGCAAGGTGATTGTTTGGAATGTGTTTGACAAGTTTGCCTAAGCTGGTTTTTGCTGAGATGAGAGTTGTTATTGAAAAACTGGTTTTCTGGTTTTTGACACTTTTTACACTATACTTCCACCAGTGGAAGTTGTATTGAAAAACTGGTTTTCTGGTTTTTGACACTTTTTACACTATACTTCCACCAGTGGAAGTTGTATTGAAAAACTGGTTTTCTGGTTTTTGACACTTTTTACACTATACTTCCACCAGTGGAAGTTGTATTGAAAAACTGGTTTTCTGGTTTTTGACACTGCTAGCAGGTTAAAAGGCTTAGCCGGTTTATGCTTGCTTAGCAGTTTTGTATATTTCTTTGGTGTTTCTTTTGTTCAGGTTTATGCAGTGGGAGTTTGTATATTTTCTGTATCTTCTCCTGCTGAACTGTGTTGTTCTTGTGTGTTATATGCTACTTCCTATCTCTGCCTGCCTAAGCCTGAAAACCTGCATCTTATCTCTTCTTTTTCTCTCTCTTTTTTGTACAGCTAAATATTTTAATATGTTTTCTGTTGTACTTAATTCTGAAAGTGGCTACTGATGGGAAATGATGATAAAAGAGTTTGCTTGCATATCATGCTTTCCTCTGCATTCTTTATCCTTTCTTTGACAGCTTTCTACACTTTGTGAGCTTTCCATATCTTTGCCAAATCTTTTTCATGACAACTTTGAGTAGACTTTGGCACTTTTGACATCAAATTGTACTTTTTGGATTTTGATAGAAAGTTGTAACTTGGATTTTCTTCAGTTTGGTTGAACTTGAACTATGCAGTTTGATATTTTGAATTTATGCATTTTGACATTTTGCATTCATGATTAAATGAATAAAATTCTTCCCTCTTTGTGAACCGGGAGAAATCTCGTGATTTGCAGAGAGGGTTAACTGATCCCAATCAGTGGCCCTTAATGATGATTGCAATTTTATATGTCTTTAATTAATTATCAGTCACTGACTTTTCTTCTTTTGCAGATAAAAATGGATGGAGGGGTACTAAATGAAGACTGAAGAATTAGAAAAAATAGGATAGTTTTCTTTTTATTTAATATTTAAATTAATGTAAACCATTGTTTGTAATTAAATTATAAACAATAATTGTACAAATAATTCAAATATCAATAAAAGTCTTTATTATCCAACCAATTCTATTTCCTCTTTCTTTATTGTTTATTTATTTATTTAAAACTCTTTGAATTAAAATAATTGAAAAAATAAATTTCAATCACTTAATTTAGAATAATAAATAATTTAAATAAACAATACTTTAGCACATTGATCAATTAAACCTGGTATCTTCAAAGCGAATCAATAGTTAATCAAAACACTGATCAGGCGCGTTCTCTCTTTTCACTGATTTTCAACAAACACTGTAATTCCAAACTGCGCATATCCTTTGACTGGTGAATTCAAACCAACTGCCTCCTCTTACTGATTAAATTAAAAACAATGCGAATTCGACCCGAATCTCGGAGTAACTTGCAAAGTGCTGTGGAATTTTAATCTTTCTGAGAATATGCCCATAAAACCTTAATTCCTGATTCAATGCCAAAGAACGTCCACCTGATCAAAATTGAGCCAAAATCAACCAAAACCCTAAGCCAACTGTTTTGAGAAAATCCAGAGCCCTGAAAAATCAATGAAACCCTAATTTTTGTTTGACTGACGAGAAAAGTCCGTTTGTCCGATTCTTGAGCCAGTTTGAAAAGTCAGAAAATGCCTGAAGCTGAGATTTATTGTGGAAAAATGCGAGGGAAAATTTTGGGGTACAACAGTTGCCCCTGTTCAATCTTCTTGGACCTGAAGAGTTAGATTGGCAAGTTTGCCTTTCGCGACTTGAAGGTAAAAGAAGATTGGACACTAAAGTGCCCAGAAAATTTGCACTCGGCGATATGATGGTGGAGGTGAATGGGCTTAAAGATGCCATTTGGTGATGGGCTTAAAGATGCCATCTGGTGCGATAGAATCTTGTCGGGGAATGGGCTTAGAGATGCCATTTGGTGATGGGCTTAAAGATGCCATCTGGTGACTGCTGGTAGGAGGATGGGCTTATAGATGCCATCTGGACATGTTGATCTGTGTGTCAATGGTGAGTGGACGAGTATCAGAAAGGCATCCCTGTTTTGGAACATCTCTGAATTGGGGGTCTGAGCAAGCAACAGATTGACATCCACGTTTCGGAGAATCCGTAAACTATTTTCAGGAGTTGGGATTGAATAAGCAATAGAGCGACGTCCGTTGTTGGGAAGCGTCCGTAAACTTGTTTTCAAAAATTGAGAAGAGTCTGAACAAGTTGGTAGATTGACATCCGTTGTAGGGAAGAATCTGTAAACTGTTTTGAGAAGAGTCTGAACAAGTTGGTAGATTGACATCCGTTGTAGGGAAGAATCTGTAAACTGTTTTCAGAAGTCTTGAAGTTGAAGAGGAAATGGTGTAGGGTTTCCTGATGATGCGTTTGAATGGATCCGGAATAAGTATCAGAACGTCGCCGTGTCCGGGTCACATCTGAACTTTTTCTGGATGAATCTCGGGAGATGATCTGTGTCTGTCGACTGCTCTTACCTGAAAAGTAAAGGGTTAGCCGTATACAATGTTATGATGCATGATGCAATGTATGCGACATCAATGAATGTGATGAATGCGTATGTAAGCTGATGAGCTATCTTGCTGAGGATAAATGAATCCGAGATGGCTGAAGATAAAAACATCTTAACTGCTGTCGGGGAAAATAAATCCCTGGCTGCTGCTGGGGAAGAGAATTCCTGATGACCTCTACTGGGGGAGTTCCAAACTAGTAGACTCATGCTGGGAGGTAAGATTGAGAATCTTCAGCTCGGTAGGAAGTAACTCTGGCGACTTCACTGGGGAACTCAAGATTTGCCCTCCCAAAACTCTGTGGGGGAGAAGGTTCATTAGTCTGGCTCCGCTGGGGATTGATAATTTGAAGTTTTAGCTTCGTTGGGGATAATGAAACTTGACTCTGAGTGGAGTTAGCTTCTGGAAGGTTCTCTGGCTGGGGATTGCGAGAGTCCTCTGATTGCTGTAGGTGTTGGTCTGGAATAAGTTACTGAATGTCGCCATCTCTGGGTCACATCTTGAACTACATCTTGAATGAAATTCTGAATAAGTTACTGAATGTCGCCAAATCAGGGTCACATCTGAACTATATCTTGAATGAAATTCTGAATGAGTTGCAGAATGTCGCCAAATCAGGGTCACATCTGAACTATTTCTGGAAGGAATCTCTGAATGAGTTGCAGAATGTCGCCAAATCTTGGGTCACATCTGAACTATATCTTGAAAGTCTGAATGAGTTATAGAATGTCGCCATCTCTGGGTCACATCTTGAACTATATCTTGAAAGTCTGAATGAGTTATAGAATGTCGCCATCTCTGGGTCACATCTTGAACTATATCATGTCTGAAGTCTGAATGAGTTATAGAATGTCGCCAAATCTTGGGTCACATCTTGAACTATATCATGAAGGAAATTCTGAATGAGTTATAGAATGTCGCCATCTCTGGGTCACATCTTGAACTATATCATGTCTGAAGTATGAATGAGTTATAGAATGTCGCCAAATCTTGGGTCACATCTTGAACTATATCTTGAAGGAAATTCTGAATGAGTTATAGAATGTCGCCATCTCTGGGTCACATCTTGAACTATATCATGTCTGAGGTGATAAGGAAATTGTTGAACACTTTTGACATTCGAATGCCCCAAGTGGTGATTAAGGAGTATTGAATTAGATTACTCTGCGAATTGAGAGATTTCTTGAAATCTTGACTGGACTGCCCCAGGTTAACTGGACTTTGAAAGATCTGTTAGACCTCGATTGGACTGCCCCAGGTAATGCCCCTTGTTGATAGGAGATTTGTAATGGATGTGTCATCCTTTTGAAGTGATTTTGCTCACTGGGAGAGTTTTCGTTCCTCCGAACATTCGCTGTATGAATTTCTTCGCTGTCAAACAAAAAGCCAAATGCAGACAGTGATATTCAAGCAATGCAAAGTTTATGTTTGTCTCGAAGTTTTGAAAAATGTGTTTTTAGCAGAAAATTTTTTATAAGACAGATCAACACAAGATTTAGAGCAAAGCCTTACAGGAGTCAGGATACCTTTTGTAACAGTATGCTTTCGAACTAACCCATGCTTCAATTAGGACTTTTGAAGGGTTGTAACGTGGCTTGGTTCACAGTTTAAGAAACAAAGGATAAAGGCTCAAAGTATATTAATACCCACCCGCTCTTCGTGATGTTCTTCAACCTAAGCTCAGTTAATTGTGCGTCACACTCTGCTTTGAGTTTGGAACGACTTTTGGGCGATGGTTCACCAGTTGAATTTGGGGAGACAGTCATCATCTCCTCTTTTCTTTTTCAACATTTTTTCATGTTGTTGAGGATTTTGTAATGACCTCACTATTTTGATTTTGATTTGTTATCCCTAACTTTTGCCTGACTGTTACCGTTTTCCGGGATTACCGTCAGCGGAATGCCCCAGCTTTCTTAAGCCTCCTTTATAGGTTTTGGCTCGGTGGGCTTTTTTCTTTTGAGAGATTGACTGTCTATGTGATAGGGAACCACCCATGTCTTTTGATTCCAAAGGAATGCTTTTTTTTTTGACGCCTTTCGTTGTATTACGAACCGAGAGCTTGCGACTTCAATGCGCATTTTCTTTGAATTAACTGAGATACTACCCTGCCCCAGGTTTATATCAAAGGTTTTGATTGTTTAGAACAGAAAACTCCTACTTCTTTGGCTCGAAGGGGTTGACTAGGGATTAACTTCCTTATAACTCCAGTGTTTGGGAATTGAAAGAAATGCCTGTACATCATCAGCGAGGTCTGTTCAAAAGCATACTGTATAAGATCATGGTATTGTTTCCTCATCCTCCCTCTAAAGGCTTGCAGCTTTTTATCAAGAGTTAATATCATAAACAAAAGCATAAGAGTAGTGAAACGCATGGATGAATTCAAGACAAACATATGTAATGCATTAATGAAAATAGAATTTAACATCAACAGATAATTGTTTGACAACAAAAGAAATTACAACTTTGAAAATTCAGAATGAAACAAACACAATCTCAGTGATTTGGCATAGGAGGAGTGATCATGCTGGGGTCTCTGGGGGACCAAACTCAATCTCCTTGGCATCGATCATGTCTTGGATCTTGTTCTTCAGAGGCCAACAGTTGTTGGTATCATGCCCCGGGCTATCAGAGTGGTATTCACATCTTTCACTGGGGTGATAAGTAGGAGCAGAAGTATTTGGGTTCCGGAGAGGAGACCTCAAAGTAATCATATCCCTCTTCAACAAGTGTTGCAGTGCCTGAGACAGTGACATGTTGATCTTGGTGAACTGCCTCTTAGGTGCGACCTCCTTATGCTGATGCCCCTGTCTTTGTTGAGCAGGTATAGGATTAGGGGTCAAGATTGCCCCTACATGTTGGTCATGACAACCCTTTTGACTGTTCGCAGCATTGGACTCTTTCTTTCCGTTGTAGGGAATTATCTGAGTATCGGAGGTTGTAGCTCCCTGGATCTTTCCACTCTTGATGCCAGCCTCGACCCTTTCGCCAGTCAGTATTAGCTCGGTGAACCCAGCTGAGGAGCTTCCAATTAAGTGCTTGAAGAAAGGCCCCGTCAAAGTTCCCATGAAGATGTCAATCAGCTCTCTGTCAGTTAAAGGAGGTTGCACCCTACCAGCCAAATCTCTCCAATTTTGGGCATATCCCTTGAAATTCTCGTCGGAACCCATGGTCATATTCTGCAACTGCACACGAGTTGGTGCAAGATCAGCATTGTACTGGTACTGTTCGTAAAAAGCCCTGGCTAGATCTTCCCATGTGTGGATGCGAGAACTCTCCAATTGATAGAACCACTCGAGTTGAGCCTCTACCAAACTTTCTTGGAAGAAATGGATCCAGAGTCTCTTATCGGCTGTGTATGGTTGAATCTTGCGGGCATAAGACTTCAGATGCATCTTAGGGCAAGAGACACCATCGTACAGAGCAAAGGTAGGGACTTTGAACTTTGGAGGGATGACCAATCCAGGAACCAAACCCATGTCTCCTAAATCCAAGCCAGGTATTTGTTGGATCTCCATAGCATTAAGGCGATCCTCTAACTCTTTGTACTTGTCATCAGTAAGAGGATATTGTTCTTCGGAGTAATCAGCTTCCTCTTCAACCATCTCCTCATTGTGGTCTTCTTCAAGACTAACTACTGTGTTGGATGGAGTTGCAAGGTCTTGGGTCTTAGGCCTTCTCCTCAAGTTCAGGATGCGGGCTTCCTTCTTGGATTTCTTCTTGTCTTTGAGAAGAAGAGCTGTCAGATCCTCTTGCCCTTTACCCATAGCCAGCAGCATTTGTTGGAATTGAGCATTTTGAGCTTGGAGATCTTTCACCGTTTGTTCCATATCCATCTTACTGAAATAAACAATAAGAAGATAAGAAAACCTGCATGGGAGAAACCTGTTATGCAATGATATGTGTGGTATATATGCAATGTTTTCAGGGATCTCTTGGGGTAAACACAAGAAAATGTTAGAGGTTGAACTTTGCTCTTGGATTGGAGATCCCTGCACCGGTGGACGTCTTTCCACGAGAATCAAGCTCACCATGTCAAGTGGGTCATAGCCACTGATTCAAGTTGTTGCACTTGATCTTTGTTTGGAGAACTTTGTATCGGTGGATGTCTTTCCACGAGAATCAAGCTCACCATGTCAAGTGGGTCATAGCCACTGATTCAAGTTGTTGCACTTGATATTTGATTGCATTGGTTAGAGGAGAAACCCTTTATCTGGTTCAACGTAACCCTGCATCAAAAAGAACCCTCGAGATCCTTGAAACGGTTATTGAAAATGCTATGGTATGGTGTCATGATGTCATGTGCATGTATGCACAAACAAGTGAGTGTATATACAGGCAAACATATTCACACAAAGCAAACAAGTCCTTAGGTTTAGGCTTGCATGAGGTTCAGGTACTACCCTCTTTCAGTTCGTTGGTTAAAACCTGTCATATCAAAAGTAACCGGGTTCTAGAGGATCTCAAATCATTGGCTACCCTCAATCGGTCATAACTCCAGCATCGCAATCTTTTCTCGCGGCCAGAACCATCTCGAGAGTTTAGCCTCAATGAGTGTAGCATACTGCTACTGTCCTAATAGCCAAGTTGGTCAATTTAGGGTTCTAAGGTTGGTTGGTGTTTAATGACTCCTTAGAAGACCTATATTCTCCCCGTTGCAACACAAGGGATATAGGTACAGACTAAGATGCCACACCAACGTAGCCACTGCTTCACCCATGTCGGTCTACGCCGGACAGGCCCCTCACAGATTATGCTACCTAAAAGGGTATTCCCCAGATCCGGGTTAGGATCTATGAAACTCCGATACAAAGCCCACAAATGTAAAGCAAACAAAACAATCAATTGAAAATAAAGGTGATCTAAACCCTAAGGTAACCCTACTTAAAAATTTTCCCCAGCAGAGTCGCCAGTTCTGTGATACGGTGGGAGAACTGACTAGTGTTTTGCGTTTGTTTTCGCAAATGTTTCGGTTGAGCAAGAGTCGCCACCGACTTTTTATTTTATCCTAAAGGAAAGGTTAAAAAAGCACAGCAAAAACCTTTTGAGATGTTTTCTTGGGTTCGGGGGGTAGATTATGAAAAGGGAAGGTATTAGCACCCTTTTCATCCATGGTTATCCATGGGCTCTTAGTTACTTGGTTTTTTAGATCACTTGCCTTGATTTTCGATTGCTTGAAAATGGTGTGTGTGTGAGCATTTTGAAAATGTTTTTTTGAAGAAGATGCCTTGTCTTAGGCGACCAATGTATTTGACTCGTGTTTGAGTGTTTTACAAAAGTGTGTATCTTTTCGAAAAGATGTTTCAAATGTTTTTGAGAGTTTGTTTGAAAGTGTTGTGGATTATGGTTTTTGAAAAGAAGGCAAGTGTTTTTGCAAGTCAATCTCAAGTAACTAAGAGTTTTATCTACCCTATTGTACTCAAAGGTTTTTGTTATGTTTTAACCCCTTTTTAACAATTTTGTTTCACCATTGAATTTGGTGGACAATCTTGCGTTTAGGAAGTTTATTCGGGACGGGCACGGGTCATCGTATGGACCATGAATGCAATGGTGCCAAGTGTCTTTGGCAATTTGCTTTGAGGGGACTATGATCATTCCATTTAGGCAACATTTTGAGGGACTTATGATCATTTGAATTTGTTTTGCCAAAGATACTCGACGTGCAAGCATGGCCCATTTTTGAAGGCAACATGTGGGATTACCCTAGAGGGTGCAAGTGTGATTGTGTATTGATTTCATGTATTTGTCTTGTATTAGGTTATCTAGCGTTTGATTTTATGTACATACAAACCCTAGGTCTAACCATGGTATAATTGAAAGCGGTAAATTGTGAAAATGTAAAATCTACGCTATTACAAAATAAGTATCCGGGAGTGGGGGTACAAGTGTATGAATGGGGATGAGACTTATAGTATCCAATAAGTTACAACCAAATCGAATTTGCGATCAAATGTAAATATCGAATATACAAATATAAAATAAACAAATGTGTATAGGGCAATGTGAATGTATTTGTATTGTGTAGGTGTGAGATGTATTGTGTATATGTGATTATTTACAAGTGCGGAATGTGAAATTTGAACATGTATTAAAAATTGTTTAATTATTGATCTTGTATTTCTTTTAATATGTACAAAAGAAATTTTTTAATTAAATTTTCAAGTTCTAATTAAATTATGTATAAAAATGATGTTTTAAGAAAAGAAAATATTTTTAAGCTTTAATTATGTATACAAAAAGTATTTTTCATTTGTTATGAACAAAAATATTTTAATTAAAAAAAAGGAAAATGCTTTCAATTTTAATTACATGGTGTAAAAATGTATTTTATTATTTATGTACAAAAAGTATTAAATGTTAAGAATTGAATTATGTATATATAAAAAAAAAAAAAGAAGTGTAATTTTATATTGTTATGTACAAAATATTTTAATTAAAAAGAATTATGCAAAATGTAGGTTTACTTATTATGTACAAAAGTATATTTAAAAGAAAAAGGTATTTTCAAATATATTGTATGATATGTACAAATATATGTTTTAATTAAAAGAAAAGAAAAAAAGTATTTTCAAATTTAATTATATGGGCATGTTCAGGACTATGATTGTGACATATTTTCTTCACAAACCTAAAGCTAACAATGCCTAATAAGAGAGATAGAACTTCATGAAGATACCTGTTCAGTTGGAATCGTGCTTTGCAATGGAGGAGTTTTCAGAGCAAGATGATGATTTGTATAGCTTCCTTGAAGTGTAAGGATGCTATTCCAAGTTCTACTTTGTCTTGAAACTCCCTGAATCGTGCTAGAGAACTTCAACTTCAAAACAGAAAAATAAAAATGGTGAAGTGGCTTGGAGATGTTACAGATCGTGTTTTAGCTTTTGGATAGCTTGCATAGATGGTAGGGAAGGTGTGTGAACTGGTTTTGGCAAGAATGCTTGAGAGGATTGAGAGTTGGAACTCAATCTGCAAAGGCAACTCTGATTTTGCAGTTTGATGGTGTTTTTTGGTTTGATGAGGTTTGGAAGGTGTTTAGCTCGTGTTTTAGGGCAAGGTGATTGTTTGGAATGTGTTTGACAAGTTTGCCTAAGCTGGTTTTTGCTGAGATGAGAGTTGTTATTGAAAAACTGGTTTTCTGGTTTTTGACACTTTTTACACTATACTTCCACCAGTGGAAGTTGTATTGAAAAACTGGTTTTCTGGTTTTTGACACTTTTTACACTATACTTCCACCAGTGGAAGTTGTATTGAAAAACTGGTTTTCTGGTTTTTGACACTTTTTACACTATACTTCCACCAGTGGAAGTTGTATTGAAAAACTGGTTTTCTGGTTTTTGACACTGCTAGCAGGTTAAAAGGCTTAGCCGGTTTATGCTTGCTTAGCAGTTTTGTATATTTCTTTGGTGTTTCTTTTGTTCAGGTTTATGCAGTGGGAGTTTGTATATTTTCTGTATCTTCTCCTGCTGAACTGTGTTATTCTTGTGTGTTATATGCTTCTTCCTATCTCTGCCTGCCTAAGCCTGAAAACCTGCATCTTATCTCTTCTTTTTCTCTCTCTTTTTTGTACAGCTAAATATTTTAATATGTTTTCTGCTGTACTTAATTCTGAAAGTGGCTACTGATGGGAAATGATGATAAAAGAGTTTGCTTGCATATCATGCTTTCCTCTGCATTCTTTATCCTTTCTTTGACAGCTTTCTACACTTTGTGAGCTTTCCATATCTTTGCCAAATCTTTTTCATGACAGCTTTGAGTAGACTTTGGCACTTTTGACAGCAAATTGTACTTTTTGGATTTTGATAGAAAGTTGTAACTTGGATTTTCTTCAGTTTGGTTGAACTTGAACTATGCAGTTTGATATTTTGAATTTATGCATTTTGACATTTTGCATTCATGATTAAATGAATAAAATTCTTCCCTCTTTGTGAACCGGGAGAAATCCCGTGATTTGCAGAGAGGGTTAACTGATCCCAATCAGTGGCCCTTAATGATGATTGCAATTTTATCTGTCTTTAATTAATTATCAGTCACTGACTTTTCTTCTTTTGCAGATAAAAATGGATGGAGGGGTACTAAATGAAGACTGAAGAATTAGAAAAAATAGGATAGTTTTCTTTTTATTTAATATTTAAATTAATGTAAACCATTGTTTGTAATTAAATTATAAACAATAATTGTACAAATAATTCAAATATCAATAAAAGTCTTTATTATCCAACCAATTCTATTTCCTCTTTCTTTATTGTTTATTTATTTATTTAAAACTCTTTGAATTAAAATAATTGAAAAAATAAATTTCAATCACTTAATTTAGAATAATAAATAATTTAAATAAACAATACTTTAGCACATTGATCAATTAAACCTGGTATCTTCAAAGCGAATCAATAGTTAATCAAAACACTGATCAGGCGCGTTCTCTCTTTTCACTGATTTTCAACAAACACTGTAATTCCAAACTGCGCATATCCTTTGACTGGTGAATTCAAACCAACTGCCTCCTCTTACTGATTAAATTAAAAACAATGCGAATTCGACCCGAATCTCGGAGTAACTTGCAAAGTGCTGTGGAATTTTAATCTTTCTGAGAATATGCCCATAAAACCTTAATTCCTGATTCAATGCCAAAGAACGTCCACCTGATCAAAATTGAGCCAAAATCAACCAAAACCCTAAGCCAACTGTTTTGAGAAAATCCAGAGCCCTGAAAAATCAATGAAACCCTAATTTTTGTTTGACTGACGAGAAAAGTCCGTTTGTCCGATTCTTGAGCCAGTTTGAAAAGTCAGAAAATGCCTGAAGCTGAGATTTATTGTGGAAAAATGCGAGGGCAAATTTTGGGGTACAACAAGTACCCTCTGAGGTCCGTATTTTCAACATATGCTTGGCAGTACTTCTGATTCATTTCTAGTTATGGTTATTATCGGGGAGCGGGTTGAAATGTGTATTAAAGTATGGACTATTACAGGTGCATCTGGCACGAATGGTAACAACAACTCAGGTACTGGGAAGAAACCGTATTCTAGCGGTTTTGTCAAGAAAAAGTAAGGAGAGGTGGGCAATGCCTCTGTTGGTAAGGGGAAAGCTCTTGTGCAGGTTCCATATTACCAAACTCTTATTGCTTCTCTACAACAGCAGTATGCACCGCCGCGAAACTATCAGCGGAATCAGAGGCCCCGAGGACAAAGGGGTCAACAAAGGCTGCAAAGGTATCCTGAGAGGAAATTGGATCCAATCCCGATGTTGTATGCCCAATTTATTCCACAACTGTTAGATGGTCAGTTGGTACAGCTCCAAGAGTTAGCTCCCCCACTGGAAGAACTTCCAAAGGGTTATGACGTTAATGCATATTGTGAGTTTCATTTAGGCGCTCCAGGCCATTCGATTGAAAACTGCAAAGCTTTAAAGCACAAGGTGCAAGATCTTTTGGACGCCAAGGAGTTAAGCTTCACTCCTATAGGCCCTAATGTTCAGAACAATCCCATGCCTCCCCATCACGGGGATGCTGCCAATGTAATCGAGTTCGATGATGGCCATGACTTAGTGACTCAGGTTGAAGAGGTTCAGATGTCAATGGAAGTTTTGAGAGAGCATCTTTTACAGCAAGAAGTTCTACAAGAGCTTCATGACTTTTGTTTGAAATTCTCATCCAATCCATACGAGTGTAATGATTTGAAAAATTACATTCAGAGATTGATGGACAAAGGGGTTATTAGAGTTGAGAAAGTCATCCTCGAAGGTGATGTTTCTATTCTAGAGATTTCGTATTACCCGGCCAATGTTCATAGGAACACTTCAAGAGTTCTGTTTGTTATACAAGTTCCATTGCTCCCTACGTCAGATCAGAATCCAGTTGCTCCCCTGCCAATCCAAGCACTAACACCTCCAAATCTAGTTCTCGTTTCGATAACTGATAACAGGGCAGTGCCATGGGAATACAATGATGTTTACATCCGTGGAAAGAAATTAAAACATGCATACGAAGTATAAGCCAAATTGGGTTCCTTACACAAAAGACCTGAATCATTCAAGGACAACCATCCCCACAAGAGGGTATCGCTTCCAAAATCCCTAGCTTGTGACTTTCACCTTCACAATTCCCAGCAAAACCAATACACATTGTCATAGATTCCATGGTAGGTCATTCGTAGGCCTGGCTTTTGGTAGACCGCCCGTAGGTCTTACCTTAGGATTTTAGATCGATTGTAGATCTAGATTCCCTTGTAGGTCGACTGTAGACCTAGTTTTGGTAGACCGACCGTAGGTCTTACCTTAGGATTTTAGATCGACCATAGATCTAGATTTTCTTGTAGGTCGCCCATAGACCTAGTTTTGGTAGACTGACTGTAGGTCTTACCTTAGGATTTTAGATCGACCGTAGATCTATATTTCCTTGTAGGTCGCCCGTAGACCTTGTTTTCGGTAGACCGACCGTATGTCTTACCTTAGGATCTTAGATCGACCGTAGATCTAGATTCCCTTGTAGGTCGCCCGTAGACCTAATTTTTGGTAGACCGATCGTAGGTCTTACCTTAGGATCTTAGATCGACCTTAGATTTAGATTCCCTTGTAGGTCATTCGTAGACCTAGTTTTGGTAGACCGACCGTAGATCTTACCTTAGTATGTTAGATCGACCGTAGATCTAGATTCCCTTGTAGGTCGATCGTAGACCTAGTTTGGTAGACCGACCGTAGGTCTTACCTTAGGATCTTAGATCGATCGTAGATCTAGATTCTCTTGTAGGTCGCCCGTAGACCTAGTTTAGGTAGACCGACCGTAGGTCTTACCTTAGGATCTTAGATCGACCATAGATCTAGATTCTCTTATAGGTCGCCCGTAGACCTACTTTAGGTAGACCGACCGTAGGTCTTACCTTAGGATCTTAGATCGACCATAGATCTACATTCCCTTGTATGTCAACCGTAGACCTAGTTTGGTAGACCGACCGTAGGTCTTACCTTAGGATCTTAGATCGACCGTAGATCTAGATTCTCTTGTAGGTCACCCGTAGACCTAATTTAGGTAGACCGACCATAGGTCTTACCTTAGGATCTTAGATCGATTGTAGATATAGATTCTCTTGTACGTCGCCCATAGACTTAGTTTAGGTAGATCGATCGTAAGTCTTACCTTAGGATCTTAGATCGACCATAGATCTAGATTCTCTTGTAGGTCGCCCGTAGACCTAGTTTAGGTAGACCGACTGTAGATCTTACTTTAGGATCTTAGATCGACCGTAGATCTAGATTCTCTTATAGGTCGCCCGTAGACCTAGATTTTGGTAGACCGACCGTAGGTCTTACCTTAGGATTTTAGATCGACCGTAGATCTAGATTCCCTTGTAGGTCGACCGTAGATCTAGTTTTGGTAGACCGGACGTAGGTCTTACCTTAGGATCTTAGATTGACCGTAGATCTAGATTTCCTTATAGACCGCCCGTAGGTCTCCTCTAGCAGATTGTTTGTAGGTCTCGCTTTAGAACTTGAGATCGCCCATAGGCTAGGTTCTCCGACAAATTACTCTTATGTTTCACCTTAGGATCATAGGTCGCCCGTAGACCTTATCCGTTGTCTTTTCGTGCCAACCTTTGTGTTGTACTGACATCACACCATGTTGCAAGTCCAATCTTCGTCTCCTCACTGAAAAACTAAAAAATTTCTTTCCCCAGTAGATATCTCAAAAATAAATAAAAACACTTACACTATCTTTCAGGACAAATTTCTGGCATTGATATTTAATTATCTTCTACCTAGAACTTTCGAAAGGCACGCGTCAATCGTACTTTCAGGTTTAAGACGATTAAATAGGGGCAGCTGTAATACCCCAAATTTTTCCTACTCTTTTACTTTTATCTGGGTTATGCATTTTGAACTTCTCGTTTCATGTACATACCTCCCGTTAGTGTAAGTTCAGATGCGCCTAAGAGGGGGGGTGAATTAGGTTCTTTAAAACTTTTTCTGAATTGTATGAATATTTTTGCAAGTGTTTCTTTTCTTTCTTTTTCTGATAAGTGATGAAAGCAGTAAATGCGGAAAGTAAATAACACAATGATGTATCTTGGTTCCCCTTACAGTCCGAGAGTACTCCAGTCCTCTTTCAGCATGAAAGAGATTTCCTTATTGTTGGTAATTTGTACAAGACTATCTAATAAGCCAAGAACAATCCTCTTGGACCAAGAACAATCCTCTTGGATTTTCACTAAGACCACAAAGAGAACAATCCTCCCTAACTGTCTTTCTTGTTTTCAACAATCCTGAAAACAAGTACAATAGTTTGTTTGATTTTGTATAAGAGTTTGAATAATAAAGAAGCAATGTCAATCACTTGATTGATCTTTTCTTATCAATATGAAATTTAAGATGGAATACTCTTCTAAGTGCTCAAGAACAATTTTCAGAATGCATATGAAAATGATGAACAAAATCTTGAGTAGAAAGAGTATAATCAAAAATAAGAAAGTTGTTAGTGATTGTTGTTGTATAATTTTTTATGTATTTTTTTGATTTTTTAAAATTGTAAAGTGAAAATAATTTTTAGTGTAGTAATGCCTTTTCAATGAAACATAGCAATGTTTAGACCATTTTTACTAAAACAATGTATATGAAAATATACAAGGATTGCCATGAAAAGGTTTTACCAAAGGTTGCTGGAAAAATAAAAATTTTCAAAATTTAAGGCATAACAACCGATTGCACCAAAGCAGCAATCGATTGCAGCATAGCAACGTTTTAAAAAATTGAAAATTATAACTAGGACAACTGATTGTCATTGAGGAGCAATCGGTTGCTCTAAAGCCAATGTTCAAAAAATTTGAAAATAAAACACATGACAATCGATTGCTGCCAGACGACAACCGATTGCATGTCAAACAGAATCAAATGTTTGTCGTTTTATGACAATCGATTGCTTCAGTACAAAAATTGAAAAAACATTATTTTCAAAGATTTTAAACAATTTAAACTATCCTTCTTTAATCATACTTAGTATATACTCAAAATATTATTTTAATAAATTAAATGCCTGATTAAAAATAGTTTTGAGCACTAAGAGCATAAGATCAAAAATTTCATATACCTTAAGCCATAAGTCTTGAAATGTTGATCTTGATCAATGAATCTTTGCTTGAGATAAATCTTCTATCTTGATCCATTCATTTTTGCATGCTAGCTTGTCTTCATCAAAACATTTAGAAAGCTTGATTTCACATTCTCCCCCTTTTTGATGATGACAACCATTGCTTGAAGTTTGGAGTGCATCTTGGTTTTCTCTAATCAAAGTTGCTTAAAAACTCCCCCTAAATCAAAGACTCCCCCTTGATCTATTGCATGAGGATTTTGAAGATTGCTTGCTTGCTGCAATTTGGGTTAGAGAAACACAAAAGAAACTACAAAGTCTTCTCCCCCTTTGTCATTAGCAAAAAGGAATGGGAAAGAAGATCATAACATTGCACATAGAAACAACATAGCATAAATAAAGTTTGCATACATAGACATAACAGAAACAAAGTGCACAAAACAAAAAGGATCACAATACACGAAGTTTCCTAAACGAAACTTAATTAGATAATGTCATTTTTGTCCAAGATACCTAGCTCTCTTCGGATCTTGAAAAATGGTTCTCTTGCCAACGGTTTAGTGAAGATATCTGCTAGTTGATTATGCGTATCCACGAAGGTGACTTCGACATCTCCTTGAAGTACATGATCGCGAAGAAAGTGATGTCGAATGTCGATATGCTTTGTTCTAGAATGCATCACAGGATTTTTTGTAATGTTGATTGCACTTGTGCTGTCGCATCAGAGTGGAATGCATCCAAGGTCGAGTCCGTAGTCACGGAGTTGTTGCTTGAGCCATAGAATTTGCACACAGCAACTACCCGCTGCAATATATTCCGCCTCGGCCATACTAAGAGCCACACAAGCTTGTTTCTTGCATGCCCAAGAGACTAATGCATTTCCCAAAATGTGACAAGTGCCACTTTTGCTTTTTCTATCAGTTTTACATCCTTCATCTGATTTTTCATCAAACTTACCAAGGTTGTCTTTGTCGTTGTTAAGGACAAAACATTTGCAGCCAAAGACATGAAAGAATGAAATATTTGGTTTCCTTCCTCGAAAGATTCATACAGAGTTTTCTTCAAGATATGTCGAATATTAACTGTATTGCTCACAAAGCATGTCGTGCTTACCGCATCCACCCAAAAGTATTTTGGAAGGTTTTAATCAATAAGCATTGTCCTTGCAAGTTCAATAAGAGACCCATTCTTCCTTTCTACAACTCCATTATGTTGAGGAGTCCTTGGTGCTGATAAATTATGTGATATTCCATGTTCTTCACAGAAATCTTCAAAGGAGGAATTCTGGAATTCTCCACTGTGGTCGCTTCTTATGGAGGCAATAGATAGTGACTTATGATTTTGAATTTTCTTTGCATATTTCTTGAATGCATCATTTTTCTGCACTAAAAAGAGTGTCCAAGTATATCTAGAAAAGTCATCAACAATAACTAGAGCATATACATTACCTCTGAAGCTCCTCGTTCTAGAAGGGCCAAACAAGTCCATATGAAGCAGTTGTAGTGGCCTAGTAGTGGATACCACATTCTTGGATTTGAAAGTTGATTTTGTTTGCTTTCCCTTTTGCATGCATCACAAAGTCTATCTTTGATGAACTTTATCTTAGGCAGTCCAACAACAAGGTCATGCTTAATCAATTTGTTTAAATGCTCCATATTAATATGAGCGATTCTTTTGTGCCATAGCCATGAGTCGTTGTTGTTTTCCATGAGACATTTAACCTTCAAAGACAAATCGTTAAGGGAAATCATAAAAATATTATTTACTCTTTTACCTTTAAGTTTAGCCTCATGTGTGACTTCATCTTCTATTAGACATTCATCTTTAGTGAACTTGATCTTGAAGCCTTTGTCACATAGTTGGCTAATACTTAGAAGATTGTGCTTTAGTCCTTCGACATAAAGAACATCTTCAATTGATGTGAAAGGTGTACCACCAACTTTGCCTATGCCAAGAATCTTTCCTTTGTTGCTATCTCCATACGTCACATAACCCTTGGCCTTAAGCGTTAGATGTGAAAATTTGTCAATGTCTCTCGTGATATGCTTGGAACAACCACTATCGAGATACCATAGATTTGAAGTGGTCGTGAAGCTTACCTCATCATCTTCACTTTTAGAGTGGTGTGATGCCATTAATGCAAGATTGGCACTTTCTTCGCTATCGGAGTCGGATGACGAACTTAGTTCAACATCTTCCCATGCAACATATGCTTTCTTATATTTTGATTCCTTCTTGCCTTTGTAGCCACTTTTCTTTGAAAGTTTTGGACAGTCCGGTTTGATGTGACCTTGTTTACCACATTCATAACAAGTAACTTCTTGTGTTGATGAGGATCCTTCCTTCTTCTTGAAGTGTTTTATTTTCTTTGAGTGCGAGAAGGCTTTGTCATTTTTACCAAAGAATTTTCCAAGTCTTCTAACGAGAAGCATGAAGTTTTCATCTTCATCAGGATTATCTTTCTTTTTGTCTTCCTTGGAGTCAATCTTCAAGGCAATGTTCTTAGACTTCTTTTCTAGATTTTCACGCTTTTCCAATCTACCAAGTTTTGTCTCGTATTCTTGAATTTTTCCGAACAAGGTTGCGGATGTCATAGTAGCGAGACTCTTCTTTTCTGAGATTGTCCTTACCTTTGGTTGCCATTCTCTAGTCAAGGATCTGAGCACTTTTAGATTCAATTCATCATTAGTCAATGTTTTGCCAAGTGCCTTTAGATGATTTGTTAGATGCACAAATCTCTTTTGTAAATCAAGAATGGATTCTCTGGGTTGCATGCGGAACAATTCATATTCTTGACTTAACGTATTAAGTCTCGATCTCTTAACTTCAGTTGTTCCTTCATGTGTTTCAACCAGTGTATCCCAAATTTCTTTTGTCGGTGTACATGCTGAGACACGGAAGAATTCATCCATACTAAGTGCGCTTTGAATGAGGTTTATTGCCTTTTTGTCATACAAGACCTTTTTCTTATCATCATCATCCCATACAGTTTTAGGTTTTGATGAACCAACGCCGTTTACTACATTTACCGGAACAAAAGGACCATTTTGGACAGCATCCCATATTTCTTCTCCTTGTGCTTCAATATGAGACTTCATACGGATCTTCCAGAAATCAAAATATTCACCACAAAATAGAGGAGGCTTGTTGCTACTTTCACCGTCTCTGAACACAGAATGGTTGTTTGTGGAAGCCATTCTGGATCTAATAGGAACAGGTTACCTATAATCTGCTCTGATGCCAATTGTAAGTTCAGATGCGCCTAAGAGGGGGGGTGAATTAGGTTCTTTAAAACTTTTTCTGAATTGTACTAATATTTTTGCAAGTGTTTCTTTTCTTTCTTTTTTTGATAAGTGATGAAAGCAGTAAATGCGGAAAGTAAAGAACACAATGATGTATCCTGGTTCCCCTCACAGTCCGAGAGTACTCTAGTCCTCTTTCAACATGAAAGAGATTTCCTTATTGTTGGTAATTTGTACAAGACTACCTAATAAGCCAAGAACAATCCTCTTGGACCAAGAACAATCCTCTTGGATTTTAACTAAGACCACAAAGAGAACAATCCTCCCTAAGTGTCTTTCTTGTTATCAACAATCTTGAAAACAAGTACAATAGTTTGTTTGATTTTGTATAAGAGTTTGAATAATGAAGAAGCAATGTCAATCACTTGATTGATCTTTTCTTATCAATATGAAATTTAAGACGGAATACTCTTCTAAGTGCTCAAGAACAATTTTCAGAATGCATATGAAAATGATGAACAAAATCTTGAGTATAAAGAGTATAATCAAAAATAAGAAAGTTGTTAGTGATTGTTGTTGTATAATTTTTGATGTATTTTTTTGATTTTTTAAAATTCTAAAATGAAAATAATTTATAGTGTAGTAATGCCTTTTCAATGAAACATAGCAATGTTTAGACCATTTTTACTAAAACAATGTATATGAAAAGATACAAGGATTGCCATGAAAATGTGTTACCAAAGGTTGCTGGAAAAATAATTTTTTTCAAAATTTAAGGCATAACAACCGATTGCACCAGAGAAGCAATCGATTGCAGCATAGCAACGTTTTAAAAAATTGAAAATTATAACTCGGACAACCGATTGTCATTGAGGAGAAATCGGTTGCTCTAAAGCCAACGTTCAAAAAATTTGAAAATAAAACACATGACAATCGATTGCTGCCAGGCGACAATCGATTGCATGTCAAACAGAATCAAATGTTTCTTGGATGCAACCGATTTTCGTTTTATGACAATCGATTGTTTCAGTACAAAAATTGAAAAAACATTATTTTCAAAGATTTTAAACTATTTAAACTATCCTTCTTTAATCATACTTAGTATATACTCAAAATATTATTTTAATAAATTAAATGCATGATTAAAAATAGTTTTGAGCACTAAGAGCATAAGATTAAAAATTTCATATACCTTAAGCCATAAGTCTTGAAATGTTGATCTTGATCAATGAATATTTGCTTGTGATAAATCTTCTATCTTGATCCATTCATTTTTGCATGCTAGCTTGTCTTCATCAAAACATTTGGAAAGCTTGATTTCACAGTTAGGTCATTTGGTATGTCATGCATTGTTAATCAATAAATTTATGGAATGAGATCATGGATTTTGAGGAATTAGGATTGTTGTATGGCTTTAAGGCTCTCATCTTTGCACAAGCTTGTTTCGGTTGATTCTCCATCAATCATTTGTTTGAAGCTAGGGTTTTATTTCCTGGACTACTTTATCATCAAACTACAAGGGTATCCTTTCTTCCCAACATCAAGTTGCAATCTTTCTTCAAGGCTTAAGAATTAGGGTTTTCGTCTGTTAATATTCAACTGAGGATCGTTGGTTTTTCAAGTTAAGGCTATCTTCCATATTCTCATATTCATTCTACAGATTTCCTCAAGGCTTTGTTGATTGTTAAGACCACTGTTGAACCATGATACAAGGTGTTAATTTTGAAGGTCCATTATGCTCAGGGCGTCATCATTTCAAATACTTGTTGCTTAACGTACAAGATTAGTATGAATTAGAAGATGGAAATGAATTAAGGATTCATTGAAAGTGCAAGTTGATTTTGTGTAAGAATTATATTCAAGCATTGGTTTCATACATATTTCCAAATTCAGGTGATCAAGACCATTTCAATACGAGCAAGCTCACAAGTTCATTCATCATCCATTCAAGGATTCCGTTTATGGATTTTATTCAAGACTCAAATGAATTAGCAAAATCCGCAATTGAAAGTACATTCATTCAAGCTTCCTTCAACAAAATCCATTCGCCAAAGGTTCCTAATTTGTTCACATGGCATCAAGAAAGTTTTAAGGTCACGATTTGTCAAAGGTTGATTTAAAGTCAAGTGTCCAACAAGGAAGTTCAAATATTTCATTACAGTACATCAAAATACATTCCAATTCCAAAGAAATTCACACAAAAAGGCCTATACTTTCTACCAAAATCTATACAATACCTAATCATGTTGTTCCTAATTCTAAGTTGCATCATGGCTTTAAATTCATTTCCTTAACTCCATGATTCTGCCTTCAATGTCATGCCTTTGCCAAGCTTGCTCGAGCCTTCATTCAATTTGCAGCCCTGCATATTAATACAGAACCAAAGTAAATCCACAATCGAAACAACTAACATAATACCAACCTGCACCGATTCAAAGCTCAGAGGAGTAAAAAACTCTACTAACAGAATAGAAGCGCCAACCAACTCATAACTAAACTTCCAAAAACAGAAATTAACAGCTCATTTAATAACAGCCAAAATAACTATCTATCCTCTAACTGCAGTAACAAATTTCTAACTGTTGCCAGCAAGCTTAAAAGAAAAAATAGAAAAGAGATGGAGGGATCTTTCACGATTCAAAATAGAAATTCTTAACAGAATTCCAGCTCATCAATTTCTAACAACTTCCTAACAAAATGCAACAGAAAAGGAAAACAAAAATGTGCAGAAGAGTTTAAACCGTGAAAAGATAGCAGAAAAGCAGAACCTTCAAGCTCTCAATTAGAATCGATCTCCATCATCCAATCTTCTAACCAACTTCTGAAATCAGCAACTGAGATTCAATCTCCTTCTAACAAACTTTTCCACATTTTAACCGAATATATAAACAAAAGCTTACCTTCATCAGCATTTTTTTTCTTCACCGCGTAAAGGATTTCAGAAAACTCTCTCCTTCTGAAATATTCATCACACAACTTCATATTCATCTTCATACACCTTCAACCTTCTACTTCATTCTTCACAATTCCTTCAATCTTTGATCCTCTTCATTGCACATTCTTCGCAGCACATCCATCATCAATTCCATAACAACGTCGCAAGCAACAATCTGTATACAACAACAAACAAATTCAACACACAACCTCGTGAAATTGGAGAAAGAGAACGAGAAGAAGAGTAAGGATGAAATATGTGAAATCCTCTTATTTTCTCACTATCTGGATAGATCTGAAGAACCTCCGGAGTAAACTTCTGGTAGGTAAGTCATTTTTCTTCGACTTCTCTTCGCCATTGATGCATTTTCTTGCCACTTGAACATTTGGAACCATGGATTAGGCTTCGTTTTTCTTTCATTTATCGAATTTAAGATCCTATTGAACGCATATGTGTTGAGCGAAAAAGGAGAAGAGATAGTGAATGGAAGATCAACGACGAAGGAACATCGAGTTTGTTGATCAGTGGTGTTCGAGCGAAGGTAACATCGTAGAATCGTTTGAGTTGGAGATGAGGCGAAGCGTTTGTAGAAGAAGAAGGATTGAATCGAAGATAAGGATGAGGTGTTTGATTTGAGACAGAGGATTGAGAGTCGACGACGATGGTTCGGAGAGAAAGAATGGCACTGCTCATTTGAGAAGAGGAGAAGGATATTTTGGGAAGCTCAATCGTCCCTTTCTCTTTTGAACCCTAATTACACCAATTTTTATTTTTTCTTCGTTTTGTTTTTAAGTAATTTCTTCTTTTTTTTATAATATTTGTTGACGATGAATTTACTGAATATAAAAAGTTGGAAGAGTTGTGGAAGTGTGCTTGGACTTAATCAGAATTTGCTCGGCTCTTGGATCCAATTGTTGCTAACATATTTTCCTTGGCCCATTGGTCAGTTTTTTGACATAATGGAATGCTGAAGAACCAAAATTGGGTTATGGACTCTATTCTGGAATAGGCCTCTTGCCTAGAATTATTTCTGAAGCTTATTACACCTTCTACTGGTTCATGCACCCCTAGCCTGTGTATTCAATTCCCTTTGGTTACATTGAATTTGTGCAATTTAATTTCGACACTTTCTTACACGATTTTTGGACGAAATTTTGTGTGAATATTAGCATGTTGATTTCTGACTTGGTGATGTTTTTGCTTAATTTTTCCTATTAGTTTTAGGATTAATTTAATTAATGTTGAAAATGATTAGAATTAGGATTTTGCCACATTCTTGTCGATTCTGCATCCTTGATTCAATTTTCTTGGCCTAAGGAATGGTTTAATACTTTCAACAGATATTTATTCGCACCATGAGTCATTAGCGGAATATTTTTGCATTGTATAGTCTTGTATTTTTGTGCATGGCTATTACACGATGATTAGGATGCATGTGATTTATTTTCATAGGGACGCTTCGACGCTCATTTTTTATATCTGATTTTCTGATTACTTCTTTGTTGCTTGGTGAAGCTTATACGAAGTTTTCGGGTTTCTCGACTTTCGTCTGCTAAGTGACGAACTTGTGTTTGATTGGTATTATCACCTCCTACTTTTGTATTTATTCACACTTTACTACATTTATTTATCGCTTTTCTAGATATCATGAGAAGTAGGATTTTATTGCTTTCTAGATACCATGAGAAGTAGGAAATAAAGAGCGTGTACTCGAAGTTGCTATTTAAAGACCTATAGCAGGCATTCCGCACTCCATTTGCTATATGTGTTGTGCTTGTGTTTGTTTCTTTGGTTATTGATCGATGAGTCACTCAATTTAGGAATTGAGATCACGATTTCGCTCTCAGTGCATTCTCCCTGTAGGATTTTACCGCTTTCCTTTATTTCTTGTTGATCGATGAGTCACTCAATTTAGAAATTGAGATCACGACTTTGCTCTCATTGCATGTTCCCTATAGGATAGTTTTGTTAGATTTTCTTTGGCATGATAACTTATATAGGATCTCTCTGTGTGTGCTTCTTCAAGATTGCTTGCTTTATCCTTGTACATACCATGCTCCCTTAGGACTTGCTTGCTCCCTTCTGACGCAAGTTAGACCTTAGGTTGTAAACCATCCATGCTAACATTACGTAGATGTTTCCCTTTTGTTAATCCAAAGCTTAGGACCACCATTGTATGATACCATTAGGTTATAAATATGCTAGTCTCCCTTAGAATCTTTTCTTCCCCTTTTCGCATCCTTGCATTCAAAACTAAAACTTTCTTTAGCAAATCATAAAACATGCTAATCTCACTTAAACCCTTTTTCAAGGTAACAAAATACAAACCAATCAAAAGTGGCATCTTGCCTTGAGGGCGTAAATCAAAACTTTTTTCAAGTAACGACATGATTAATTTACTTTTGTGCCAACACATAAGTCTCCAAAGGTCGATCTGCGGCAGAAGGCGGAATTAACATTGTCCATAAAAAACACAAACAAACAAAAACATGTGAGCCGAACTACGGTAGCTCTGATTCCTCAAAAATGATATGTAGGCATTGGGGTAGGGCCCAAGCGAGTACAACTTTATTTTCCCTACATTTTTTCTCTTTTCTTTTGCATGCATTCTCCCTTTAGCAGTAATAAACAGTAAGCATAGTATAAACACACCCATAAGATAGACAACAAGATTGGATACTGTAGAGTACTACGGGATTGTCGGGTGCTAATACCTTCCCCTCGCATAACAGACTCCCTTACCCAATCTCTCGGTTGCAAGAACGTGACTTCTCCCTTTTCAGGTTTTCTCGATGTTTACCTTTCCCTTCATGTGGGATAAAAGACGTTCAATGGAGACTTCGTTGTTTGATGATTTTAAACCGATTGTTTCAGGTAGGACCCGAACCCTTGAAGATTTCCTCGAGATTTTCCCTTGACTATTCTTACGTGTTTAAAGTTCTCGAGGTCCAGGATGTCCTCGTGTCTTGGGCGCCTTTGCACCCTAAGCCTACCAGTCAGATATTCTCGAGGTTTTTAGGGACTCAATTCCTAATGTATGAATTTGCTTTCAAAGAGGCGGGGATTCACTCTCCCTTCAATGGTCTCTAAGAGGTCATCTTTATGTTGTTAGAGTTGGTGCCCTCCCAGATTCATCTGAATGCGCTCGCGTTTGCTCGAGCATTCGAGCTCGTGTGTAGGTATCTCGAGATAGGTGTCACTCTGCCCTTATTTTTTGCGAGTTTGCATCTCCAGAGGAAGTCTACCAACGATCTTCATAGTTGGGTGTCATTCAAACAATCGAAAAAGTTGTTTAGAACGTATCTGGATTCCGTTTGCTCCTTCAAAGACATGTATTACATCGTAAAACCCCTTTCAGGAGCCGTCGTGGACTCCATATATGATCACTTGGAATATTTTGAGGATGGTAGGAAGGTGACGAGGCTTTGAGCGAAGTTCCCTCTTGAGTGGCAGAAGAGCACTTTGACAAGACTGTCAACGCCTATGCTTTGAAGCCTGACAAGTTGGATGGTGAAGACCAACTTTTCTATGGGAAGCTTGTGGCGTATTTCGAGAGTTTCACTCCTTCCAAGTGTGTAACTAAAGATGGAAATATGATTTTGACGGCGGATGGACAGTCACGCCTAGCTCATCAGCTGATTAATACGAAAATGCTCCTCGAGTGTGATTCTGATGATGAATCTTTACAGCTTTTAGGTAGTGAGCGTACTTGTGATCGTCGTGCCTCTATGTTTCCCCATTATACTGACCATATTTCTTTATTTGCAAGTAAAATGGTGGATTTCAGTGAGTGCATGGTCAGGATAGTGGCCAACAGGGGTGCTAAGAAATCATCGAAGAGTCGTGTCGCTCAACTCCAGGAGAAAGCGAGGAGCGGGCAGCCTCAGGTTGACTCAACTTCTTCTCCTCAGGGAAGTTTCTCCCCTCTGAATCAACCTACCAAATGGCAGTGTGGGGATGAGACCAATCATGTAAACCTTATCGAAGGATCGATCGGTGAAACTTTCAAGTTGTCCCTTATTACCTTCAGTGGGGAATCTTTACTGGGGACAACTCTGTGGCTGTTCACGAGGCGGGATCAAAGGCCATTCTGGCTATGGACATGGTTTCCCGAGGGAAAGCATTCAGCAAAGATAATGCTGCCGTGATAAGAGTTCTGGAAACTTCCATGGCCCTTAATGATGCTGAGATATGCCCGTTAAAAGAGTTGAAAAGAGTGAGGCGCAAAATGTGACTCTGGAAGCTGAGGTAAACAAACTAGAGAACAATCTTCTCGACCACAAGGATTAGTATAGGATCGAAACTGGTCTTTACAAGGAGATAGGTAGCTTGAAAGAGCAGTTGTCAAGGATGACTTTGAAAAATGACAAGCTGAAAGCTCGAGTGACAAGGCTAGAAACTGTTGTGGCGACCTCTAAGGAGGATACCGACGATGATAAGCTCTTGACGACTTAGGCTGAGTTGATTGCTCACCTTTGGTTTCTCGAGCAGGATTTTCTAAATTCCATGGGACATGGTTTCAACTCCGCGGCTGAGAAAATCCAACTAGTCAACCCCGGGGTCCATCTTATCAATGTCGAGATAGGGCCTTACCACCAGATAATTGATGGTCAAATAGTAGCTCTATAGGGTCGTGTTGATGGAGAGGGGTCTCCGTATGACGATGAGGAGGACGATTAACCATATGTTCATTTGGATTGTGCATAACATGTTTGATCAGTCGAGGTATCCTCGTTAGGCTAAGGCTCCGCTCATCCCATGAGTGAGAGCCCGCCTAGTGATTTCAAGTTTGGAATGTCGTGTTCGTACCTTAACATGCTCCCGTGGCCAAACGTGCCCTATTGTCTGTCGAATGGGGTAGGTTGGCTGTTATCCCTAGACGTAGTAGTTCTTGGGGCTAACTAAGTATTGTTTAACTTTTCTATGTTCCATGGTTGAGCAAGTAATTCCCAGGTCAAATTTTTGAGGTAATAAGCCCTACCTTCTGTTTTTGGTCAGACGCGGTAAGGGCCTTCCTAGTTTGTGGTAAGCTCTCCTTCACGCGAGTTTTCTGATTTCTTCACGGGACTAGGTTGCCAACTTAGAACTCGCGTTTTATGACTTTGGCATCGTGTCACAGAGTTATCTTTTGTTTTAAAGTGGCTTCATAGAGATCTTCTTCTACTCGAATTTATTCAAGCAGATCGAGTTCCGCTCTCAAGGCATCATCGTTTAACTCCTCGTAAAGGGGGGATTCAGTTCGTCTAGACGACTCTCTGATTTCCACCAGGATCACTGCCTCGGTTTTATAGGCTAGTCAGAAAGGAGTTCCCCCTGTGGTCGAATGTGGTGTTATTCGGTAGGCCCAAAGAATGTTATGTAACTCCTCGACCCACCTCTTTTTGGCTTCGCCCAGTCAGCATTTTAATCCCTGCAAGATGTCTCTGTTTGTGGCCTCGGCTTACCTGTTCATTTGAGGGTGCTCGACGAATGTGAAGTTTACTTGGTTCCTAGATTGGCGACGAAGTCATGAAAGTTATTGTCGGTGAACTGTGTCCCGTTATAAGTGACGAGCGCTTGAGGTATGCCGAAGTGGGCCAACACATTTCTATTGTAGAAAAATTATATGGTATGTGCTGTGATTTTGGCGAGGGCTTCAGCCTCTATCCACTTCGTGAAATAGTCTATAGCGACGATCGGGTATATGTTCTGATGAGATCCTACAGTGAAAGGGCTGAGAATGTCCATCCCCCACCAAGTGAAGGGCCACAGGGAGGATAGAGATTTTAGCTCTTTCGGAGATTGCAGCGGTAAAATTTTGAGACTAATCTATTGATTGACTTTTCTCACAAAGTGAAATTCGCCACTGCACTTTATTTTATCCAAAGGAAATGGGAAAAGAGAGAATAAAACCCAAATGAGAAAGAGATCAAGGTAAAAGGGTTGGTTATGCAAAGGGAGGGTATTAGCATCCTAAACATCTAGGGTATTTGTCTATAAAGATATATTTACAAATAGATGGTAGAGATGAGTAAAGAAGTAGTTTTTACAATTTTTGCACCTAACACGGTTGCGAACATTTTGTGCCTATGTACCCCTTTCGTGCAATAGAGGATCAGGGCATTCATAGTTCTTCTTAAAAATTTTGAAAAATTTTATGTGTTTCTTAATTTTAAGAAAAAGGTTTTAAAGAGAAAAGCCAAAGCGGAAAAAGGTTTGAATTTGTTTTGTATTTTTTAAGTATTGGAGAAAAATCTTGATTAAGATTGATTGATGACTTTATTAAGAAAGGAATTTTGAAAAATGCATAACCCTAAGTCCAAAATTTTTATGAAAGTGGTTCAAGTTAGAAAACAAGAATCCTTTGAAAAAGGGAGAGGATTTTGAAAATTAAAGAAGAATGGGAGGAGATGAAGAGACTATCCTATGTACACAAATTAAAAGCTAGGTGTGATGCGGTGGGAGAACTGACTTGAAGGTTTTGCGTTTGATTGCAAATGTTGCGGTTAGCAAGAGTCGCCATCGACTTTTCTTTTATCCAAAAGGAAAGGTGAAAAAGCACAGGAAAGACCTTTGAGATTATTTCCTGAGTTTGGGGGGTAGATTATGAAAAGGGGAGGTATTAGCACCCTTTTCATCCATGGTTTTCCATGGGCTCATAGTTACTTGCTAGATCACTTGCTTTTATTTGAAATTATGTTTTGTGTGGTTTTTGAAAGTATTTTGTAAAGAGGCCATTGTTTAGGCAATCTTTGTAATGATTCTTGTTTGTAAGAATGTATACAAAGATGTTTGATCTTTTGAAAATGTTTTCAAATGTGTAAGATGTTTGAAAGTGTAGGTGATTGTTTTTAAAAATAGCAAGGATGTTTTGTTTTGAAATTGAGAAAATAATTAGGAGCATTCTACCTACTCAAAAGTCTTTCTTGTTCATTTTTCTTTTCCTTTGACATTGTTGCCTTGCCATTGATTTGGTAAGCAACCCTATCTTTGGATGTAAACGGGACGGGCGTGGGTCATCGTATAACCATGATTAGCAATGTGGCTAGGTATATTAGCATTCTTTTTAAGGACTAAGATCATTTGAAAGACAACTTAGATAGCGTCATCGAGGGACTATGATCTTGTATTTGCTTATTTTTGCTAAGATACCTTACATGCGTAATATGGTCATTTTGTATAAGGAAACCAAGTGGAATAACTCTAGGGGTGCTTGTGTGAAAGTGTATTGTTTTCATGCTTGTTTTTGTCTTGAATTAGGGTTTTCTAAGTATTGGTTTTAGTCTTTCCATACAAACCCTAATTACTAGCATGTCATAAAAAAGCGATAAATTGCGAAATTTAAAGTTACTACGCTATTACAACATTTGTGGGGAGGGGAAAATTGAATAGGGATTGCAAGAATTTAAAGCCTAATTAGTCTATTACAACCATATTAAATTGATGTCAATGTACAAGGAAATAAAAAAAAATGCAAAGTACAAAATGAATAAATGTACAAAAAATGCAAAAATATAAAGAAAATGTATCTTTGTTTGATTTTCATGAAAAAGGGATTTTGTCTTAACCTAATTAAATAAAGAAAATAATTAATTAATTTTAAATTTTATTAAGAAAATATTTTAAATAAAACCCTAGTTCTATTAATTAATCAAAAGAAAATAAGTTTAAGAAAAGTATTTTTTAGTATTTTTTATGTCTTGAAAATATTTATAGCATTATAAAATATATTTGGTCCTTTTTATATTAAAAATAATATATTTAAATTAGTATGAAAGAAAAATAACTAATAACCTAATTTTAATTATATTTACAAGATAATAAGTAAATAAATAAATAAAGTATAGTTAATAAAAATATTTTTTTGTGAGAAAAATAAAATAAGCTAAGTCAAAATATAAATCTATCATTTTTTTGCATTTTTATGATTTTTCAGTATTTAGAAAATATATTTAAGAAAATAAAAATGAAAATAAAAAAGAAAATAAATAATCTTGGGTCAGGGTGCCAATAGCCTGCAGGGAGGTTGGTTAGCAAAAATAAAAACAAGCCAGGCCCAACGCCTGTCAAAAAGCTAAAAATCAGAAAAGTGAAAATGTGAAAAATGAAAAGGGTACCACTGGGGCTTGAACCCAGGTCCCATAGGTTACAGGCGCGCGCTTCTACCATTGGAGTGGCTATAAATCCGTTAACATAAGCAAAATAATAAATATACAAGGCAAAACGCGCCCTGATGACTTCATCTTCAACCTCCAGCCAGGCCAACTATAACTTGCTCATTTCTCATCAAAAATGAAAACTGTAAACATGAAACTTGTAGCAAATTTTCTCACCATTCCAGAAATGTAAAGTATTAAAACTATAGATCATAGATAAGCATGAATTTTAATGACCCTAATCTGAACCCTAAAAATTTATGAAATTTCAGTTTCAAAATTCTCTAAGCTCAAGCATAATTAATGGAAACTATGGACATGGTTAGCTTTAAGGCAATGGTATCTACATGTTTTGTTAATAAATAAACTATTTATGATGCTTGTATGAAGAGTTCCAAGTTGATAAAACTTACCTCAAAACTGGAATACGTGTTTTGAGTTTGAGCTTGTTTCAAGTGATGGTGATGATCAAGTTAGCTTCCTTGAGGCCCTAGGAAGCTAATGCAATGGTTTGCTTGAGTTGAGAGTGACTGAAATGGCCTGGAGAAGTCAAGTTGCAGACTCTGTTTTTTGGTTATGGTAAATGGTGTTACAGTAATGAAACAGGGACATGGATAGGTTACAATTTATGTAAGGAAACTTTAGAAACTAAAAGGACGAGAAACGCACGAGGGAAATGTGAGTTTGATGTTCAAGGTCAGAAACTGTGCAACAATGGAGTTTTTGGGCAATTTCTGATTTGAAAGAGTTTTGGTGTATTTCAGGGTGCTAAAACTCGTGTCTTAGCTTACAAATAGTGACTCTATTTATAAGCAACAAGTTTGGAGACTTGTTGTTGATCAGAATTCAAAATCACAAGTTTATGCATAACATGTGATTTTTGAGAAATTCAAGTTTCAAAGCCTTGTCTACTTGGTTCATAGAGTGGTTATGATTTAAGAAAGCTTGCTTCTGACTTTGTGGATGGAGTGTGATCAGAGAGAACAAGTTAGAGGCTCAAGAATGGACTTTATGCAAAAAGCTTGCTTTATAAGAATGACAATGTTAACTTTGTGCCATAAATGGAAATGCAACTTGGATAATAGCTCAATTGCTTGGATCAAAGCCCTAACAGCTGTGTAAATATATAATTATGGAGTGACAAACAAGTTTGAGGCCTGCAAAGCAAAGATTATGCAGCCTAGCATGGATTTGGTTCAAGTGTTCATAAAAAATGACTTGTAATTCAAGTGATAAAATCCTAACTTCATCTCTTTGATTCTCCCTACTCAAGAATGATCTCAAGGAGTTCTTGGACATTTTTGAAATCTTGAAATATGATCTACAACCCATCTTTGAATTTATTTTGAATATTACCCTTGTAACTATATGAAAAAGTGTTATGAAGTTAGGTCAAAAGTCTGGCCAAATTAGGGCAAAATTTCACTAAGTGTTTAGTTTCATGACCACATGTTCATAAAATTATAACTTGAGATACAAGCACTTTTGGAAGGAGTTGCGTAAATGAAAGTTGTAGATTTCATGGAGATCTAAAACTTTCATGTTGGAAGTTTCTCTTGAATCATTTTGCATCATGGTGAAAATTTTGCTCAAAGTTATGACAAAAACATGAAATTTCCAACACTTAGAAAAATTTCTAAGTTTAGAAATTTTGACTTTTCAAAATGAAATCTTGACTTTTTGATTTCTTTATGAATAAGTTTCATATTTTGACATGTTTTGATGAATTATGATCTTTGTGTTGGCTCCTAAATTCGACACCTTTGTTTTGATTGATGTCAGCCATTAAAAGCTGAAAGATGCTTTCGACTGGCTAAGTCTGTCGAAGTGCCCGTCGAAAGATGGCAAAATACTTAGAAGATTTCTTCCAAGGAAGAAGGCTGATTGCCTTCGACGTCGAAGGAGTTTCTCGTCGAAGATGTCTCTTGACGAAAGTGTTCGATGGTCCAGAGTGGAGCAGTTTGAAATTCAAGCGTTTGGAGGGAAAACGGTTTCCAGCAGTTACCACGTGCAAACGTGCAAGGATCTGGAGCGTCGAGCATGGAGAACGTGCCAAGTGGATTGATCTCGAAGCAGTGTAACTGCCCGACGGTTACTTGGGATGTTTTAGTATAAATAGGAGTAGACATGTAGTTTCTCGCGTGTGTTCAAAATTCTATACAAAGTCACTCATTTAGATTCGAGTACCCAGCGTGTGAGAAAGAATTGTTGAGAAATGTATGTGTGAAACACCAATTTTATCAATTAAAGTCATTTACTTTCCCAGAATTTTACTTGCTTTTCTCTTTACATTTCCTGTCGAACCTTTACTTTAAAGCCTTGTTTATTTTACCAAGTCTTTCCTTTATGCAACTTACTTGAAACCTTTTATTTAAAGCCTTATCCAACTTAATCAAACTTCAAAATCAACCTATGTCCATAGGATCAATCTGATCGATCCTGCGAGTAACCAAATAAGTAACCATTTGGAGGATCAGCGGTTGTTTACCAAAACCCAAGGTAAACAAATTGGCACACCTGGTGGGACTGTGTGTTGATTGTTGAAAATAATCTCATCTTTTCGAGTTGTATGTTATTGAGAAGTGGTAGAATATACACTAACGATAACAATACTGCCAGAAGAAGGGAAGAGATGGCGAATCCGCCAAACAATAACGAAATCCCACAAACGAGTGTGGGAGCAACGGTTAGTATGACCGTAAGTGAAGCGACAAACGTTGGTTCGACACCAGCAGTGTCGGTCACAACCACGGGGCCAATACCTTCGTTAACAGGCCCCATAATACCTTTGGGAACTCCCCCACCAAGGGGAAATTTAGGAACAAGGCCTGTAGTTCCCCCAGGATTTATTCCATTCTATGGTATGCCAACTTCTGAAGTGGCAAGCCTGACGAATGTTGCGTCCACTTTTTCAGACCCTTTCGTGAGTGCCTCTTCGCCACTCCAAGGCTCTGGAGTAGGCATGGCGAATAGAAATAGGACTCAACTCTTAGGAGGAACGTCCCAAGTAGCCCATGGCCTTACAAATGCCTCGACAGCAGTCTTGAGGCAACAGATGGACGAAAGCAACCATGATATGGTGCAAATGTTGGCACAAACTTTGAGTACAGTGCTAAATCCTCTAATACAAAATACTACTCAATCGAATCAGCAAGTTACAGCGCAAATGACGCGTTTGGCTGACTTCTTTGGAGTACCCCCACCTATTCGACAGCCCCAAAGGGCGCAAATAAGGGGAAATCAGGGGATATTTGTAGAGGAAGAAACCACCATTAACCAGGCTCAACAGCCTGTCGAAGAAAACCTTAGGGCACGATTGGAACAACCCGTCGAAGAACCTAGGGTAATAACCCCAGAGGTAAGGTTAGTTAACAGAAACCAAAATGCTGACGAAGTGGTTCAGCATGTCCAATACCAAAACATGGGTTTGGAAAACAATCTGGCAACCATGATCGAAAGGATCATGACTCAGAATGGGATGAACATGGGCTTTCAAAGGCCCAACTTTACATCTCCATTGTCAGAATACGTGTTACAAACGGATTTACCCCCTAGATGCAAAGTCCCCAAATTTACTAAGTTCTCTGGGGACACGACAGAATCTACTGTCGAACATGTGGCGAGATATTTGATCGAAGCAGGAGACATTGCGAATAACGAAAACCTAAGGATCAAATACTTCCCAAGTTCTTTAACCAAGAACGCTTTTACTTGGTTTACAACTCTCCCCCCCAATTTGATCCATCATTGGACCCAGTTGGAAAGATTGTTCCATGAACAATTCTACATGGGGCAAACCAAGATAAGCCTGAAAGAACTGGCCAGTGTGAAGAGACGTTTCACTGAACCTATAGACGAATATCTGAATAGGTTTAGGTTGCTCAAGGCGAGATGTTTTACACAAGTGCCAGAACATGAGTTGGTCGAAATAGCCGCAGGCGGTTTAGATTATTCCATTAGGAAGAAGCTAGACACCCAATACCTAAGAGACATGGCCCAACTGGCCGATAGAGTCCGACAGGTCGAACGCCTCAAAGCTGAAAAAGCTAAGGCAACGAAAACTCACAAAAGAGAAAGAATAGTGTACGTTGAGATGGATGACGAAGATCTAGAATCCTTCGACGATACTTTAGCTGTCGAAGAAGGAGAAGTCGATTTAGCAGAACTAAAACAAGGGCCACCATACTCTTGTAAACAGTTAGTCCCCTCAAATGGGAAAAATCCCATTGGTCCAGACAGGACCAACGATAGGTTCCCAAAAAAGACTTATAGTTTTGACATCACAAAATGTGATGAAATATTCGGCTTGCTAGTTAAAGATGGCCAAATGATAGTACCCCCTGGGGTAAAAGTGCCTCCTCTTGATCAAAGAAAGAAGAGAGGTTTTTGCAAATATCATAATTTTTTGGGCCATAAAACTTCTCAATGTTTTCTTTTCAGGAATCTTGTGCAAGACGCTATCGAGGAAGGGAGATTAAAGTTTGCTGACAAATCCCCCATGGCTGTCGACTCCAATCCACTGAAGGCTGAAGCCCACTATGCAGAACCCTCTGAGGTGAACATGATAGAGGCAACCAGGATCCAGTCGAAGAAGCCAGGAATTACCATGGTCGAAGTCTCAAAGGACCATATCAACATGCCAATCTTTGGCAGTTTTTCTGGAAATTCATCCAGGAAGACAATTGAAGCTGTCCAGAAAGCGGTCGAGAACCCGAAGTCGAAGACTGCTGAAGCACAAAAAACTGGATCAAAAGCCAGTTCCCACTTGGCCAATGTTCAGGGCCAGACGGAGAATCTGGAAATACAAATGAAGCAGTTAACTCTTGCTAACAAGGATACAATGAATATCAACATGGTCGAGCTTTCTGATCCAAAAACATCAGAAGAGGCCATAAGGCAAGAGCAGGCTAATAAGACGGCTTTCCCTCGGGAAAACGAAAACTTGGCAGATTTTTTACAAAGATGCCAGAAGAAGAAATCAGAGGTGATGCTGTGTCCAAGATGCAGTTCAATCTTTGATAAAAAAGCTGCTGAGCACATACAAGGCGTGAGAGCAGCGAACAAGAGAAGGGAGAATGCTGACCTTCGACATGATCCCAGAAGGGGTTCTAACCAAGACAAGAGGCCATTAACTTTTAGGCCTCCAACAAATGTGCCAGTAGACACTTGGTACAAAACCTCTGGCCGGAAAAGGCCAAGTGAGGAGAAATGGCATTCCTTCGATGTGCCAAGAGTTTCTTCTTTGACTCAGAGGAAAGAGCCTCAAGTTGCTGCACCTAAGGTTGCACAAGTGTCCAGCAACTACAAGGGTAAAAACCCTATGTCTCGATCTCAGTGGAGGAGATATCAAAGGAGACGAAAAGCTGAAAGGGAGGCTGCCAACGAACCTAAGGCAGAAACTAGTTCGAATGTTCCTCAAAGGAAACAAAGGAAGCCTCTAGAGAGAGAGCCAGTTACCAACAGGCTAGTTTGGCCTAACCAAAGTGAAGTCGAAGACGAAGATGATGTTGAGTCTGACGATACTTTGGATATAATGGTGAATATTGTTTCAGTGCTGCCCAGGGAATTCAATCGACAGGTAGAAGTCGAAGTAAGTGACTGGGAAGTGGAACAAGAAATGGCCAAACATAGGCCAGTGTGCTATTTTGTCATGGACAATGGCGCTACTGAGGAACAAAATGGCTTCTTCGTGCCACCTACAGAGGCGATGAAGAATCACCTCAAGCCTTTGTTCATAAGGGCTAAGCTCGAAGAAACTACTGTGAATAAAATATTGGTCGACTGTGGGGCAACTATCAATATTATCCCTCACTCTATGCTAAGGAAAATTGGCAAAAGGGATGAGGAAATTAAACCTCACAATATGGTCTTGTCGAACTATGAGGGCGGCATTGGGACCACCATGGGAGTGATCCAGCTAGATATCAAAGTTGGGTCTATCCTTCGACCAACGATGTTCATGGTCATATCGGCCAAACCTAACTACAACCTTTTGTTAGGCCGTGAATGGATTCATGGTGTTGGCGCTGTGCCTTCATCGATGCATCAAAGACTGTTGCTATGGCGTCCAGATGGGATGGTCGAAAACATATAGGCAGATCAAAGCTACTACCTTGGCGAAGTGAATCACTTGGGTGTGGCAGATTTCGACAAAAACTTGGCTCACATAGGGCCATGTCCAACACCTGACTTCGACATGGCGCCAGCGCCAAACACCTTTTGTTCCCTATACCTGCATCCTGAGCATGGTTTCCAATGGGACAGAGAAGACTTGTCCCACATAGACTTCAGTGGGTTAACTGATATCCAACCAACTGGTTGGGGAAGTGAATTCAGTGATAATGACTGAGTCATAGTCTTTGAAGCGAATTTCGGCTTATGTAGCCGAAACCAAGATGATAACGGCTCTCGAAGCCGAAGTAAAGTACATGGCCACACAGGCCACTGATCAACAAATATCTGCTGTTGGCCCAGGAAAGGATTTCGATCCAAAACCTCCTGATATCATGCCAGAAGAAATGCAGGAACAGAGGCTCGACGCCATCTATGACGATGAGCCTTTGGGCTTCGAAAAGGATCCCTTGGCGAACAACATTAAAATGTTAGCACAAGACCCTTTAGAAGAAATCAACTTAGGCGAAGGATCAGAGAAGAGGCCAACTTACATCAGCGCCAAAATCGATCCAGAACTTAGGTTGGAAGTAATCCAATTGCTGAAAGAGTTTAAAGACTGTTTTGCATGGGATTATGACGAAATGCCTGGCCTCGACAGAGGATTGTGTTGTACCCCAAATTTTGACCTAAGATATCGTCTCCTACCTGCATATTTACATTACATTTGTTTTGATCCATCGATTTCAAAATTCATGACTTTTTCAGGCCAGGAGCTATCTATGCTGAACATTAAATCATTTAATCGATTCGTGCAAAAAAATGATGTTTATTAATTTGTTCATTATCTAAAATTTAAATAATTGAAATCCATTTTTTCGATTATTATTTAGTTTAAAGATGTATGGATAATAAAATAAACATCATAGAAGAGGCGCATTAATTGTGTGGACGGTACTTATTTAGTTACTCATTATTTTAAATTTAAGTAACTAGAATTTATTCTTAGTTATTACATAATTTAAAGGTTATGAATAATATAAATAAGCATTTGAGGAAATTCATTGGTCAATAACGACTATTTAATCGTTCGTCGTTCTAAGTTAAATAATTGAAATCCTATTTTAATTATTATAATTTAGTTGGGAATGATGGATTAAATAACCGAAGATATTAGTTGGTCAATGATAATTATTATTTATCTGTTTATTATTTTGAATGCAGGTAATTGAAATTTGGTTTCAATTATTATTCGTGTGGAGAAATAATAAACGATAAATAAATAAAGAAGAAGAATTTAATGGACAAATAGTTTTCTTTTATTCATTTTTTTTTTGTACAAGTTATTTTGTAAATATTGTATATATTACAGTAGATTACAATAATGAATTGCCAAAAATTAAAATGAAATAAAAAAAAAACTAATCTATCCTAATTCTAAAGCTTCCGACCCAATGCGTTTTGTCCGCTCATTTAATGTTACCTGCAATTAAAAGGAAGAAATTAGAATTCGAATAAATATTTAAAATGCAGAAAAAATAAATTTAGTGTTCATCATTAAATGTAATGGCCGGAATCAGTTATTATTTTTTTGCAAATCACGGGATTACTCCCGGTTCACAAAAAAAAGAAAAGAATTTCAAAGCATATGCACAAGTTGCTTTCCAAAACTGCATATTTAAACTAATTACATTTTGTTTAAAATCCTAAATGTAATTTCAAAAAGCATACAGCATAAGCAAACAAATATGCAGTAACCACATATGCAAGCATGCTCATTTAGCCTTAGCCTACACAGCAGGAAACAAACAACATTTGTATTAAAAGGAAATATGCAGTTTGACCATTTTTGCAAGCAACACAAATTCCCTTTTTCATCATTTTTCAGCCATTACATTTTCAGAACATGTACAGCTTATCACCCTTTTGTCAAAGCCTTACTGAGAGAAAAAAAGAGAGGGAGAAGTGTGGGATTTGCAGGCTTAGCATAGGCAGAAGAGGTTATACAAGACAAATAAAAATATAGCCAGTAGAATTAATAGCACAGAATAAGAATAGAAACAAAATTGGAGGGTCAGCATAGTGCAAAATGCTCAGGGAGATCCCAAGGCATTTGTTTTCAAATTCCTGGCCTGTAGCGAAAAAGAAGAGGGAAGAGTTGTTATATTACATAACAAAGCAAAAACCAAAACACAGGCAGAACATATCAAAACCTCCAAAGAAAAACCTTAGAGATTGAAAAACCTGCATAATCATACTGAGAAAACCATTTCCAATATATACAAAAAACACTACATAACCGATTGAGCCTCTAGAGCCAATATCATCATCCCCCTGCCATCAAAAAAAACATCAGAAAACTACACAGAAATCCCACATCCGTCACCATGTCCAACCATTGCCCAAACCTGTGCATTATCCATCCAACAACCTGAAAATTCCTAAGGCAACCGACTAAGCCTCAGTTCAACATCATTGGCTTTTCAAAGCATTTTTTTTCTCAAGCCCACATCATTCCTGCAAACCATTTTTCAGACCAACAAGAACAAGTGCAGTATCACACTCAAGCAGAAGAAGAAAGAAACAAAGTACAGTTTCAACAAGTTTCAAGAAGAACAAGTGTAGCATCGTATTCAAGTGAGAAGAAAAGCAAAACAAACACGGTAGCACGTTCAAGCAAGAAGAAGAGGAAAACCGCAAATACCGTTCACCACTGTGATCGCTTGCCGTCTCCCTGCTGTCCGGCCTCCGTCACCCCCTAGCCTCCTCCTCCGTCTCCACCTAGGTAACTCTCTTCTCTTCTTTCATTTCTTCGAATGCCCTCAATCAGCATGAACAATCAAATATAAGAATCAGTCAAGATCAAACATAATATAAATCATAGAATCAACATGCAAAAAACCGAATTAAGTGTAACAATCGATCGCGTCACTTACCGTCTCCGCCTAGCCGTCTCATTTCTCGTTCAGTGGAGGGAAGAAGGGCCGGAGTGGGTGGCCGTAGCAAGGAGACAGCAGAGATGCAGAGAAGAGATGCGAGGGAGAGGCGAAGAAGATGAAGATCGTGAAGAGAGGCGCCGTTTCTGTCCCATAAGCCTAACCCTAAATCCCAAATGTGTTAAACACATATTAACCCTAATGCTGCATTAGCTCTTGGGCCTCCCTTTTCCCCTTAAGCCCACGACTTGCCTTCTGCACCCTCTCTCACGTTTATGAACCGCGTTGGGCCTCCAGCTCCCTGGCCCATCCATTTTGGCTTGTTTACTCTTAACATATTTCCTTTTGGCTTTTTTCTAATCTTTTTTAAGAAGTGTTATTTATATTAATTAACTAATAATTACATTTTAAAAAAAAAAAAACAAAACATGTCTAACTAGGTTTTATTTAAATAAGTTGACCTCTTAGTTTAAAATTCTTGATTTAATTTAAAAAAAATTTTATTTTTATTTCATCAAGATAAATTGCTAGTTTTTAACCTAATTTGGAACCCCCCTTATTTTTTAAATAAGTATTTTATTTATATGCGTAAAAAATATGGGATTTAAGGTTATCAATATTTTAGTAATTAATTAATTTTTTCTTACGTCATTATCAATAGATAAAAATCTAAAACACATAAAATAATAAAAAACTAAAAGATATTTCATTAACTCATTTTTCTTGTCTTAATATTAATATCAAAAATATAAAAAACTTAATGACTTAAAACTAAAAAAAAACGTCACGTCCTCGTTAAATAATCCTTTTATTTTATCCTTATCGGAAATGCGTAAAATTTAAAATACTTTCTTCCCGTTAACATTAAATAGAAAAAAAATCATAAAAATGCATTGTTCGCATCTTTTATTCCATCATTTAGATTATTGCTATTTAATCATTATTCGCATATTTTTGTTCGTGTATTTATTTGTTTATTCAGTTTATGTTTAAATCCAAAGGAAAAACAGTAAATTTGTTGACTTCATGTCTCCAAGTCTAACTGCGCGAATTTTCGCATTTCATTAAAACTTAGGATAATTTTTCCTCAAATATTCACCTTCCATCAAAATTTCAACCTTTTCAAGACTTATACCTTTTAAGCAAAAACTTCGACATTAGGTCGTCGTATCTTCAAAAAACCCGTCCGTATCCCTTTTCGGCCAAAACGATTTATTTTCAATCAAGCGAACAATTTTAATAAAACAGATATTTCAAAAGGTTCCTATAGAGTACTATAGATACATTGGGTGCTAGTACCTTCCCACTGTATAACCAACCCCCGAACCATAGATCTCTTTTCAAAAACGCCTTGTATTCTTATTACTTTTAAAAGTATTATTTACATTGCATATTTAGGGTTTTATTTCGCTCTTTTCCCTTTTCCTTTGGAAATAATAAAGCGCGGTGGCGACTCTTGCTTTTGCGAGACGAATTAATCAATAATTCGATCTCCGATTTACCCCGCTACATTTTTTTATCGCTACAGAATTGGCGACTCTGCTGGGGAAAGATTGACCTCTTGCTGGTCCATCCCTAAGTGGGTTAAGCCTAACTTGGCTTATCTGTTTTACTATTATTTGATTTGCTTGATTACGTGTTTAAATTTGGGGTGTTTGGGTTTTTTTTGCAAAGGACGAATCCTATACCCGGATTAAGTAACACTTAAGGAATAGGACGGGCGGTATAGTCATGTTAACTTTGAGGGAGTAATCCCGAAGAAGGAGGCATGAGATCCCCCACTCAATGGAAGGCCCTCTTGAACTTAATATTTGTTTACCGAGTAATCGGGAAGACGTTATTATTTTCGACCTAGGAGCCCGAGAAGTTGAGGACCGTAGAACCCTAACCCATCTTGGCCTTTTTAGGTGTAGCGCGGAGACTATAACGGAGTAATTCGGAAATAGTTGTTACGCGATGCTACGCTCGGACGAGTTTCTCTTGAGAATATTGCTAATTATTGAGTAATCAAGACGTTGGTAATATCCGAAGGAGGAATGTAGACTCTGGGAACTCTTAGAACCATGTCTTACAGGTGTGTTTGAACCGTTAGTACATACCTTTGGGTGGGCTTTACCCCCGACTCCATGCTGAACGTTGAACCTTTAAACCCCATGTTTGCAAATTTATGTGTGACTGTTGCACTATCATTCATTCATGCATTCATCAACATCTTTTTAAAAAAACTCGTTTTTCAAGGAACTTTGGATTGATTTTTGCAAACGTCTTAGGGTATTATGGAATTTGGAAGAAGAAATACTCGAAGCTTTAGCTTCAAGGAGCCCGAAATTGAAGAACTGAAGAGTTTGATTCCGAAGATAGAGAGTCCGACAGATTTTCAGAAGAAATATGGGTCCATCGTACCGCTCATGAAGCGCAAGATGAAGAAAGGCATCCTCAACACTTTGGTTCAGTTCTATGATCCCCTGTACAGATGTTTCACCTTCCCGGATTATCAGTTGATGCCTACTTTAGAGGAGTACTCCTATATTCTTGGTTTGCCGATCGTCGACCGTGTTCCTTTTTCTGGGTTAGAAGAGGAGCCTAAGTCCCATGAGATAGCAACCGTCACTCACCTGAAGAAGTCAGAGATAGAGGAGAATATGACTACGAAAGGAGGAATCCGGGGTTTGCCGGCACAGTTTCTGTTGAAGAAAGCTCGTTACTTTGCTGATACAAAGGATACCGTTGCCTTCGAGGACGTGTTTGCTCTACTCGCGTATGGTCTTTTCTTATTCCCTAACGTTGATAAATTTGTGGATGTCAACGCTATCAGAGTTTTCCTGATTGGAAATCCGGTCCCTACGCTGCTAGGGGACACGTATTACTCTATCCATCTTCGAAACTCTTATCAAGGAGGGATGATCATCTGTTGTATGCCGTTGTTGTATCAGTGGTACGTCTCGCATTTACCTGGGTCCGATGCTTTCTGGGATCTTGAGAAGGAACCGCGGTGGGCGCCAAAGATTATGGCTCTCACTCATTTCAATATTGACTGGTACAACCGAGTTTACCGCGACGTGGAGATCATCGACAGCTGCGGTGCTTTTCCCAACGTACCTCTTCTTGGTACGAGGGGTGGAATCAACTACAACCCTGTTCTAGCGCGTCGTCAGTTCGGGTACCCGATGAGAGATAAGCCGAACAGTATCCATGTGAGTGGTTTCTTTCTTCAGGAAGGACAAGATCATCAGGCTGCTAAGAGGGAGATTGAGGGAGCTTGGCGCCATATTCACAAGAAAGGGAGAGATATGCTGGGACATAGAGGTGCCGTCTCTTTGGAACCTTACCTGCAGTGGGTCCGTGCTAGGGCTTATGCTCTCAAGATGCCGTATAAACTTGAGAAACCTTTATTCCCTGCCATCGCACCATCATCAGTTGTTATCCCTATCGCGGATGTAGGAGAATATCAGGGGAACCTGGCTAGGATGAAATCCGAAAGGGATGCTTGGAAGGAAAAGTACCATATGTCCGAATACGAGAATCGAGTCCTGACTCGACAGCTGAAAGAAAAGAAGGAGTTGTTGCTTATTCAAGACGGCCGGTTCGTTGACCACGATGAGAAGCTTCGCCAGAAGGATGCCTTGTTGAAGAAATACGCGAGTGAAAGGAAGAGAAAAAGGGAATGTTCAGTAAACGTGGCTCTCGTTCCTAATCCACAGGAAGGAATCGTCAATCAACTGATAGCGGAAAAGAAAGATATGAAAGACTTTTACGAAGAAAAGATCAAGAAGCTCCGGTTACAGCTGGTATTTGGTCCGTCATCTGAGGATTCCGAGTAAGCTTTAGCTTTAGTTTATTCTATTGATGTCATTTTGAAAACCATGTAAAAGGGCTTCATGTTCCGAAATTGTAATTTATCGTTTTATTAAGGGCTTCATGCTCCGAGTTGTAGTTTATTGTTTTCTTAAGGGCTTCATGCTCCGAAGTTGTAATTTATTGTCTTATTTTGGGCTTCATGCTCCAAGTTGTAATTTACTGCTTTCGTGTTTCAAAAATGTAATTTATCACTTTATTATGGGTTTCACGTTGCAAGTTGTAATTTATTGCTCTCATTAGTGGATTTGTTATCTCAAAATTGTAATTTACTTTTCCAAATTGTAAGTTGTAATTTATCGCTTTCGATTAACGGATTGAGTTTTTGTTGTTCTAAATTCCTTTATCATTGATGTATGCCAAGTTACTAAAGTTCCTTGAAAAACTTTCAAAATGAGTCATCATTTGTATTGCCATCATGCATCATTTCACATTCCACATCACATGTTTTCTAGAGTCTCATTTTTGTTCTTTTTCCACCGAAGGTTGTCAAGCTGTCTCACCGATACGACACTCGGGCCAATCGTCAAAAGAAAATGGAAGATTTGGAACAGGAAAATCACAAGCTTCGTGGGGAGGTTGCCACACTTCGTGCCGAGATGGAAAAGTTAACAGCGTTGGTGGAAAGTTTGGTGGCTGTTCAGAATCAGCCATCGACTACGGCTGCCGAGATTCAGACTTCAACTCCAGTGGTTTCCGAAATTGTTACAGTTCCTGCATCCACAACTCAAGTCAACTCTCCGCTTCAACATCAGATGCCGAAAGGTTTTCCGTGGGGAATGCCTTACAACTTTGTGCCAGAGGGGTATCAACCTACCGCACAACCTATATTTCAGCCTGCATTGTCTCTTCCTCAACCAGAGACGACTGCCCTGCCGCCAGCAATTCCATCTGTAACACCTTTTCCGCAACCAGTTATGACGACCGTTGCTCCTGTGGTCCATTCAGTACCATACTTGAATGAACCAGTTTATCCTGCCGAGCCCGCTGAAAGTTTGGGTCTTTTTGACAGAATGGAGGAATTTCAGGATCAGTTCCAGGAAATGCAGAAGGAGCTTAGAGCATTGAAAGGGAAGGATTTGTTTGGAAAGAGTACGCACGACCTTTGTTTAGTTCCGAATGTCAAGATCCCAGCGAAGTTCAAAGTGCCGGACTTTGAGAGGTATAAGGGCGATTCGTGTCCTAGAAGTCATTTGACAATGTACGTGAGGAAGATGTCCACGTACTCCGATGATCATGATTTGTTGATTCATTATTTTCAAGACAGCTTGACGGGTGCTGCTCTAAAATGGTACATGGGTTTAGACAGCATTCGGATCCGCAACTTTAACGATCTTAGTGAAGCCTTTGTCCATCAGTACAAGTACAACGTTGACATGGCGCCGGACAGGGATCAACTCCGGGCAATGTCGCAGAGAGACCGAGAATCTTTTAAGGAGTACGCCCAGAGGTGGCGTGAAATTGCTGCTCAAATCTATCCACCTCTTGAGGAGAAAGAGATGACTAGGATATTTTTGAAGACTTTGGGATCCTTTTACTATGAGAGGATGATAGCCAGCGCGCCCAGTGACTTTACCGAAATGGTGAGCATGGGTATGCGATTAGAGGAAGGAATTCGCGAGGGGCGTTTGGTTAAAGAAGGGAGTCCGTCCAGCAGTGTGAAGAAGTTCGGAGGTGTTTTCCCGAAGAGGAAAGAGCAAGATGTCAGTGCTTTGTTTCCAGGTAGGCCTAGGAGAGGCTACTCTCACGTCGCGGCAGTCACTCCGGCTGTCCGCCCAGCTTTGGTAGCCCCATCTCATCAGATTCCGCCAACTCAACCCCGACCGTTTCAGCAGCAGCCTCGACAACAGGCTTATCCGTTCAATAATCAGAATCGTTCGCCCAGGAAGCCGCAGTTTGATGCCATTCCTATGACGTATACCGAACTTTTCCCTGCTCTCATCAGAAAGAATCTCATCACAACAAAGCCACCTCCTGTCGCACCGAACAGTGCTTCTCCGTGGTACAAGGCGGATCAATTCTGTGAATATCATCAAGGGTCGCCGGGGCACAACCTTGAGAATTGCTTTGCTTTGAAGGCGGATGTGCAGAGATTAATTAAGCACGGCATCTTGTCTTTTAAGGATGTGAATCCAAACGTCAGAGATAATCCTTTGCCCCGACATGGGGCAGCTTCTGTGAACATGGTGGAGGGTTGTCCGGGGAAGTTCCGAGTTTTCCAAGTCGAGCACATCAGAGAATCATTGATCAGGTTACATCAGAGTTTGAGAAGACTTGCCTTTGTTAGGCACCAACATGATTATGACGTTTGTGAGTTTTGTTCAAGAGAAGAGGATTGTCCTATTGTGAAGGAGGACATTCAGAAGTTGCTAGATCAAAGAATTATTACTATTACCTATGACCGAAATCCTGAAGATGAAGTGAATGTGATCACCCCACAATTTAACTTGCCAGAATCAGTAGAGATTGCTTACAACAGCCAGACTGCGTCTGCTGATCCTTTGATTATTTATCCACCTGGCCCTGTGCCTTATAGCTCAGACCAAGCCGTGCCGTACAAGTATAACGCCACCATGATCGAGAATGGGGTAGAGATCCCCATACCAACTAGACCGTCTTTCGTTAATATTGCCGATGTAAGTAGAGTGACAAGAAGTGGGCGTGTTTTTGCCGCAGTACCGTCGAGAAGACCAGAAGTTCAAGTAAGGAGGCCCATGCCGGCGGAGATTCCTGTAAGAAATGAACCAAGGGTTGAGATAGGTCGATCCAGTGAATCTATCCCTCACCCTGAAGAAGATGAAATCTTAAAGCTTATCAAAAGAAGCGAGTATAAGATTGTGGACCAGCTTCTGCAAACACCTTCCAAGATTTCCTTGCTTGCCTTATTGAGAGATTCTGGGGCACATAGAGAAGCCTTGATGAAAGTGTTGGACCAGGCGTTCGTAGACCATGATGTGACAGTTGATCAGTTTGACGGGATTGTGGGGAATATAACCTCGTGTAACAACTTGGGCTTCAGTGATGAAGAACTCCCGGAGGAGGGGAGAAACCATAATATGGCTCTGCACATTTCAGTAAGTTGTGGAAACGATACCTTATCAAGCGTGTTGGTGGATACGGGCTCGTCGTTGAATGTGATGCCCAAGACCACGTTGTCTCGACTTACATATCCAGGTGCTCCTATGAGGCCTAGCGGAGTAATTGTTAAAGCATTTGATGGTTCCAGGAAGACAGTTATTGGTGAAGTGGATCTTCCCATAGTGATCGGTCCCCATACTTTTCAGATCACTTTCCAAGTGATGGACATCCGTGCTGCTTATAGTTGTTTATTGGGCCGTCCCTGGATCCATGATGCCGGGGCAGTCACCTCCACGCTCCATCAGAGATTAAAGTTTGTGAGACATGGGAAGCTAGTGATGATTGGGGGAGAGCAGGCCATGGTGGTAAGTCATTTATCATCATTTTCTTTTATTGATGCTGACGAGGACGTCGGGACCCAGTTTCAGGGCCTATCTGTTGCTAAGGATACCGTGAAGAAGCAAGGGGCATCCATCTCTTCTTTTGAGGATGCACGGCGAGTAGTGGAGAGTGGTTCGGCCGAAGGTTGGGGCCAGGTGTTAACGTTACCCGAGAACAAGTCTGGGGAAGGTTTGGGTTTTCATCCAATAGCTGCAAGGGTCAAGAAAGAAGTGGTTGTTCGTCCAATTCAAGAGGTCTTTCGGAGTGCAGGGTTTGTGCATCCTGAGGTTGATGCTGTCATAGATGATGATTCCGAGGAGGATTTGCCCGTGTTTGTGACGCCTGGATTGGCTTGCCAAAACTGGATAGCTGTTGATATTCCTGTGGTTATGCATATTTCCGAGTAATGTTTTGTTTATTTTCCTTTTGAAAAATCGCTCTGCCCAAGGCGAAACGTATTTTGTGTCGGGCTATGAAAAATAACTCCTTTTGCTCTGCCCAAGGCAAAAGAGAAATGTCTGGGCTTGCTGTTTCAAGTATTTCCTCTTTAATGAATAAAAATGTTATTTTGTCCACTGCTGTTTTATTTTTCACTTTTTCGGGAAATAATAATGAAAATTGATTAAGAACATTTAGTTTCATTTGCACAAATCGATTTCTAAAATAAAGCATAATCATGTGTGCAGATTACTTCATGACTTAACCATCGAAAACAATGATCCTATGCCCTCTCCCAACTTTGAATTCCCTGTGTTCAGAGCCGAAGAAGGGGGTGATGAAGAAGTTCCTGTTGAGATTTCCCGTTTGATTGAGCAGGATGAGAAGGTCATTCAACCATTTAAAGAACCTGTAGAGTTGGTCAATTTGGGTGATGAAGAGGTTAGAAAGGAAGTCAAGGTCGGAGCATTGCTTATCCCGGAAGTTAAGGAGAAGATGTTGGAGCTTCTCAGAGAGTATGTTGATGTGTTTGCATGGTCTTACCAAGATATGCCAGGGTTGGACAACGACATCGTAGAGCATCGTTTACCGTTGAGACCTGAGTGTCCACCGATCAAACAGAAGTTGAGAAGGACTCGTCCCGACATGGCCGACAAGATTAAAGAAGAAGTTCAGAAGCAGATCAACGCAGGTTTTCTTGTGACGTCGGTCTATCCTCAGTGGTTAGCCAACATCGTGCCCGTTGCTAAGAAGGATGGTAAGGTTCGGATGTGTGTAGACTACAGAGATCTGAATAGAGCTAGTCCAAAGGATGACTTCCCATTACCTCATATTGACGTATTGGTCGACAGTACTGCCAAGTTCAAAGTCTTTTCTTTCATGGATGGCTTCTCCGGTTACAATCAAATCAAGATGGCACCAGAAGATATGGAGAAGACAGCTTTCATTACACCGTGGGGAACTTTCTGTTATCGAGTTATGCCGTTTGGTTTGAGGAATGCTGGTGCAACGTACCAAAGGGCCATGACTGCTTTGTTCCATGACATGATGCATAAGGAGATCGAAGTGTATGTGGATGACATGATTGCCAAATCACAGACTGAAGAAGATCACTTGGAGCATTTGTTAAAGTTATTCCAGCGCTTGAGAAAGTACAAACTCCGTCTGAATCCCAACAAGTGCACTTTTGGTGTTCGTTCTGGAAGGCTTCTGGGCTTCATTGTCAGTCAAAAAGGCATTGAAGTAGATCCCGATAAAGTCAAAGCTATTCGGGAAATGCCCGCACCCAAGACGGAAAAACAAGTAAGAGGATTCCTTGGGAGACTGAACTACATTTCTAGGTTCATATCTCACATGACTGCTACTTGTGGGCCGATTTTCAAGCTTCTCCGCAAGAACCAAGGATGTGTGTGGACAGAGGATTGTCAGAAAGCTTTCGATAGTATCAAAGAATATTTGCTCGAACCTCCCATTTTGATTCCTCCGGTGGAAGGAAGACCATTGATTATGTACTTGACCATATTAGAAGATTCCATGGGATGTGTGCTTGGTCAGCAAGACGAGACCGGAAGAAAGGAACATGCTGTATATTATCTGAGTAAGAAATTCACAGACTGTGAGTCTCGATACTCATTGCTGGAGAAAACTTGTTGTGCTTTAGCTTGGGCTGCTCGCCGTCTGCGCCAGTATATGATTAATCACACTACTTGGTTGATCTCCAAAATGGACCCAATCAAGTATATCTTTGAGAAGCCCGCCTTATCTGGAAGGATAGCCCGTTGGCAGATGTTGTTATCTGAATATGATATTGAATATCACACTCAGAAAGCAATCAAAGGGAGTATTTTGGCCGATCATTTGGCTCACCAACCAATTGAAGACTATCAATCCATCAAGTTTGACTTCCCCGATGAAGATGTTATGTATTTGAAAGCTAAAGACTGTGAGGAGCCGTTACCTGAAGAAGGACCTGATCCTGAATCCCGGTGGGGTTTGATATTTGACGGAGCTGTGAATTCCTATGGAAATGGAATTGGGGCAATCATCGTTACTCCCCGAGGTACTCATATCCCGTTCACGGCAAGACTGAAGTTTGACTGTACGAACAACATGGCGGAATATGAGGCATGTATTATGGGTCTCGAAGAAGCGGTTGATCTAAGGATTAAGATTCTGGATATTTACGGAGATTCGGCACTGGTGATTAATCAAATCAAAGGAGAATGGGAAACTCGACATCCTGGTTTGATCCCTTACAGAGACCATGCTAGAAGGTTGTTAACCTTCTTCAACAAGGTGGAATTACATCACATCCCTAGAGATGAGAATCAAATGGCTGATGCTTTGGCTACCTTGTCTTCAATGTTTCAAGTGAATGATTGGAATGATGTGCCTACGATCCGGGTTATGCGGCTCGACAGACCTGCTCATGTGTTCTCAGTGGAAGAGGTCACCGACGACAAACCTTGGTTCTATGACATCAAACGTGTTCTTCAAACTCAAGAGTACCCGCCTGGGGCATCCAATAAGGATAAGAAGACGTTGAGAAGATTAGCAAGCAGTTTCTTTCTGAATGAAGAAGTGTTGTATAAGAGGAATTACGACATGGTCTTGCTCAGATGTGTAGACAGACGTGAAGCAGACACGCTGATGCAAGAGGTACATGAAGGATCCTTTGGCACTCATGCCAACGGACATGCAATGGCTAGAAAGATGTTGAGAGCTGGTTACTACTGGATGACCATGGAATCTGATTGCTGCAAGTATGTGAAGAAGTGTCATAAATGCCAGATTTATGCGGATAAGATGCACGTGCCGCCGACTCTCCTCAATGTCATATCTTCACCTTGGCCTTTCTCTATGTGGGGCATTGACATGATTGGAATGATTGAACCCAAGGCTTCAAATGGTCATCGTTTCATCTTGGTAGCGATCGATTATTTTACTAAGTGGGTGGAAGCCGCATCTTATGCTAATGTAACCAGACAGGTGGTAGTCCGATTTATCAAGAATCAGATCATTTGTCGGTATGGTATCCCGAGTAAGATCATCACTGATAATGGGTCGAATTTGAATAACAAGATGATGAAGGAGCTTTGTGAAGAGTTCAAGATCGAACATCATAATTCCTCTCCTTACAGGCCGAAGATGAATGGGGCTGTTGAAGCTGCTAACAAGAACATCAAGAAGATTGTCCAGAAGATGGTGTTAACTTATAAGGACTGGCATGAAATGCTTCCGTTTGCCTTACACGGGTATCGTACTTCAGTTCGAACTTCAACAGGCGTGACCCCTTTCTCCCTAGTTTATGGTATGGAAGCAGTACTCCCCGTGGAGGTTGAGATTCCGTCTCTGAGAGTGTTGATGGAAGCCAAGCTTTCTGAGGCCGAATGGTGTCAAAGTAGGTATGATCAGTTGAATTTAATCGAAGAAAAGAGATTGACAGCTTTGTGTCACGGTCAGTTGTATCAGCAGAGAATGAAGAAGGCTTTTGATAAGAAGGTTCGACCGCGCGAGTTCAGAGAAGGTGACCTTGTGCTCAAGAAGATATTATCTTTCCAACCTGATTCTAGGGGAAAATGGGCTCCTAACTATGAAGGACCGTATGTTGTTAAGAAAGTTTTCTCTGGAGGTGCCATGATTCTCGCCAATATGGATGGCGAAGACCTCCCGCGTCCCCTGAACGCCGATGCAGTCAAGAAGTATTTCGCTTAAGCAATTTTCTGGTCAAATCAGTTTCAGCCTCTGAACACATTCTGGAATTCAAAGTTGTTAGGGAGAATAGCGATCACTGTTTTTGTGTGACCTTTTATTTCATGTACTATTTCCCCAAAGCTTTGTAAACCGTTGGAGTCGCATTGTTAGCGAACGATCTCTCATTAATAAAGATTGAGTACTTGTCTTTTGTGGGCAAAATTTTAATTTTATGGAAAATACTTGAAACAAATTTACTTAAATGTCCTTATTTTTTTAAAAAAATGTGTTGTGAATAACGAAAGGAATATTAACAGTTCGTTCCAAGGATGGTAAAGCCTTGAAATGCAAAACAGTATGGTAGTTTATCCTTGCATCAGGAGTGTGTGTCGTTTCAAAATCGTCATGAGGTGTTAGTTGTGTTAAAATTGTGTTTTTTTCGGGGTACTAAGTTTAGTGACTCCCCAGCTGTTCCAGTTGAGCTTCGTTTTGGCTATCTCGATCTAGGCGATTTCTGAAATGTGGTGCATTTTGTCTCATACCTTGATCTATTAATGGTAGAAGTTTGGATTTGGTTGTTCTTCTCCTCAGAAGACTTGGACCTTATGGCGTGGTACCCTCCGGCGTTGTTGTGTGTTTCCAGTTCCGTTTACCGTCCGTCTTTTCAAGATTGGCCGAGCATCTATTTCGCTGTGACATCTCATTATCTCCAAGATATTTCATCTGTCTGTTTTGTCAGCATAACATTCACTTATTCATCTACACTTATATCAGCATGCATATCCACATTTGCCGTTGATTTTTGAGTTTTGTTTTATTTGTTCGAACAACGTACATATGTTTTTCCAGGTAGAAAGTTAGCTTAGGCAGAAAACGTGCCTCCTTTCTAATTCCCCAACTGAGCTAATCCTCGTGGATGATGTTTGATTCAGCTTACCTTGTCCATTTCTGGATAGGATAATTTCCCCAATCGAGTCACTTTCTCATTGGGTGGAGTCTTGTTCGACTGTTTTCTCTGGTTATCCCTGGATGAAATTGTTGCCTCTTGCATAGGCTATCCCTTTGATTTTTCCCAATGAAATCGCGACCTGGACAGTTGGTGCATTTATTTTGCACGTTAAGGTATATGATCTCCTCGGGAGGGATTGATTCAAGTTTCTCTTTGACGAGGATTATATTCTCTGCCAGTATCATCGCAGTCTCCCTCTGAATTATGTTGGAAAACGACAAGCGGTAGCTCTTCACGAGCAACTTGTACGTTACTATCTTCGACAAGCACCGAGCAGCAGTTCTTCATGAGCTACTAGTGCGTCCTTTTATCTTTTCGAAAGCACCGAGCAGCAGTTCTTCATGAGCTACTAGTGCGTCCTTTTATCTTTTCGAAAGCACCGAGCAGCAGTTCTTCATGAGCTACTAGTGCGTCCTTTTATCTTTTCGAAAGCACCGAGCAGCAGTTCTTCATGAGCTACTAGTGCGTCATTTTATCTTTTTGCAAGCACCGAGCAGCAGTTCTTCATGAGCTACTAGTGCGTCCTTTTATCTTTTCGAAAGCGCCGAGCAGCAGTTCTTCATGAGCTACTAGTGTGTCCTTTTATCTTTTCGAAAGCGCCGAGCAGCAGTTCTTCATGAGCTACTAGTGCGTCCTTTTATCTTTTTGAAAGTGCCGAGCGGTAGTTCTTCACGAGCTACTAGTGCGTCATTTTTTCTTTTTTCTGAAAGCAACAAGCAGCAAACTCTTCATGAGTTACCAGTACGTTATTACTTCTCTTTGGACGACAGCAAGTGGTAGCCTCTTTATTTGAGCAGCTTGTTTGTTATCGGTATTTTCGTCGGACGACAGCAAGCGGCAGCTTCTTTATTTGAGCAGCTTGTATGTTATTGGTATTTTCTTTGGACGACAGCAAGTGGTAGCCTCTTTATTTGAGCAGCTTGTATGTTATTGGTATTTTCTTTGGACGACAGCAAGTGGTAGCCTCTTTATTTGAGCAGCTTGTATGTTATTGGTATTCTCTTTGGACGACAGCAAGCGGCAGCTTCTTTATTTGAGCAGCTTGTGTGTTATTGGTATTTTCTGTGGACGACAACGACTGGCAATTTTCTTTATTTGAACAACCTTCGTATTACCTCAGCATTAATGAGTATACCTCTGAAATCTAACAGAAGAGTTTGTTGCTAACCGATACCTCCAAGTCGGTAATCAGTTATCCGCATTTTGATACTCTCTGTCTACCATCGACCTTGAGTTGCGAGCTCACTGTTTTGGGGTCAATAATCTGTTATGGCCTATGCAAGATGCTCTATTTGTTAGGATTAGAGTTTGTTTTCCCTCGATCTTATTCGCTGTCAAGAGTCTGTCTTTTGAAGTCGATAGTTCGTTTCCCCAGTAGCGTACACCTTATGTCTCTGTGTTTTGTTGGTGTTCGATTCCTCCAACATTGTCTTGTTTCATACAATATCTTTCTCTGTGAATTCAAGCACTACATTCATACCACCGCATGATGACGGCATCTTAGGACAAAATTTGCGTAACTATGTATTTAAGTACCTTCAATCACGTCAAAACGAAGATTTTAATCTTCATATCTCCGGATAGAAGAAACTTAAATAGGGGCAGCTGTTGTACCCCAAATTTTGACCTAAGATATCGTCTCCTACCTGCATATTTACATTACATTTGTTTTGATCCATCGATTTCAAAATTCATGACTTTTTCAGGCCAGGAGCTATCTATGCTGAACATTAAATCATTTAATCGATTCGTGCAAAAAAATGATGTTTATTAATTTGTTCATTATCTAAAATTTAAATAATTGAAATCCATTTTTTCGATTATTATTTAGTTTAAAGATGTATGGATAATAAAATAAACATCATAGAAGAGGCGCATTAATTGTGTGGACGGTACTTATTTAGTTACTCATTATTTTAAATTTAAGTAACTAGAATTTATTCTTAGTTATTACATAATTTAAAGGTTATGAATAATATAAATAAGCATTTGAGGAAATTCATTGGTCAATAACGACTATTTAATCGTTCGTCGTTCTAAGTTAAATAATTGAAATCCTATTTTAATTATTATAATTTAGTTGGGAATGATGGATTAAATAACCGAAGATATTAGTTGGTCAATGATAATTATTATTTATCTGTTTATTATTTTGAATGCAGGTAATTGAAATTTGGTTTCAATTATTATTCGTGTGGAGAAATAATAAACGATAAATAAATAAAGAAGAAGAATTTAATGGACAAATAGTTTTCTTTTATTCATTTTTTTTTTTGTACAAGTTATTTTGTAAATATTGTATATATTACAGTAGATTACAATAATGAATTGCCAAAAATTAAAATGAAATAAAAAAAAAACTAATCTATCCTAATTCTAAAGCTTCCGACCCAATGCGTTTTGTCCGCTCATTTAATGTTACCTGCAATTAAAAGGAAGAAATTAGAATTCGAATAAATATTTAAAATGCAGAAAAAATAAATTTAGTGTTCATCATTAAATGTAATGGCCGGAATCAGTTATTATTTTTTTGCAAATCACGGGATTACTCCCGGTTCACAAAAAAAAGAAAAGAATTTCAAAGCATATGCACAAGTTGTTTTCCAAAACTGCATATTTAAACTAATTACATTTTGTTTAAAATCCTAAATGTAATTTCAAAAAGCATACAGCATAAGCAAACAAATATGCAGTAACCACATATGCAAGCATGCTCATTTAGCCTTAGCCTACACAGCAGGAAACAAACAACATTTGTATTAAAAGGAAATATGCAGTTTGACCATTTTTGCAAGCAACACAAATTCCCTTTTTCATCATTTTTCAGCCATTACATTTTCAGAACATGTACAGCTTATCACCCTTTTGTCAAAGCCTTACTGAGAGAAAAAAAGAGAGGGAGAAGTGTGGGATTTGCAGGCTTAGCATAGGCAGAAGAGGTTATACAAGACAAATAAAAATATAGCCAGTAGAATTAATAGCACAGAATAAGAATAGAAACAAAATTGGAGGGTCAGCATAGTGCAGAATGCTCAGGGAGATCCCAAGGCATTTGTTTTCAAATTCCTGGCCTGTAGCGAAAAAGAAGAGGGAAGAGTTGTTATATTACATAACAAAGCAAAAACCAAAACACAGGCAGAACATATCAAAACCTCCAAAGAAAAACCTTAGAGATTGAAAAACCTGCATAATCATACTGAGAAAACCATTTCCAATATATACAAAAAACACTACATAACCGATTGAGCCTCTAGAGCCAATATCATCATCCCCCTGCCATCAAAAAAAACATCAGAAAACTACACAGAAATCCCACATCCGTCACCATGTCCAACCATTGCCCAAACCTGTGCATTATCCATCCAACAACCTGAAAATTCCTAAGGCAACCGACTAAGCCTCAGTTCAACATCATTGGCTTTTCAAAGCATTTTTTTTCTCAAGCCCACATCATTCCTGCAAACCATTTTTCAGACCAACAAGAACAAGTGCAGTATCACACTCAAGCAGAAGAAGAAAGAAACAAAGTACAGTTTCAACAAGTTTCAAGAAGAACAAGTGTAGCATCGTATTCAAGTGAGAAGAAAAGCAAAACAAACACGGTAGCACGTTCAAGCAAGAAGAAGAGGAAAACCGCAAATACCGTTCACCACTGTGATCGCTTGCCGTCTCCCTGCTGTCCGGCCTCCGTCACCCCCTAGCCTCCTCCTCCGTCTCCACCTAGGTAACTCTCTTCTCTTCTTTCATTTCTTCGAATGCCCTCAATCAGCATGAACAATCAAATATAAGAATCAGTCAAGATCAAACATAATATAAATCATAGAATCAACATGCAAAAAACCGAATTAAGTGTAACAATCGATCGCGTCACTTACCGTCTCCGCCTAGCCGTCTCATTTCTCGTTCAGTGGAGGGAAGAAGGGCCGGAGTGGGTGGCCGTAGCAAGGAGACAGCAGAGATGCAGAGAAGAGATGCGAGGGAGAGGCGAAGAAGATGAAGATCGTGAAGAGAGGCGCCGTTTCTGTCCCATAAGCCTAACCCTAAATCCCAAATGTGTTAAACACATATTAACCCTAATGCTGCATTAGCTCTTGGGCCTCCCTTTTCCCCTTAAGCCCACGACTTGCCTTCTGCACCCTCCCTCACGTTTATGAACCGCGTTGGGCCTCCAGCTCCCTGGCCCATCCATTTTGGCTTGTTTACTCTTAACATATTTCCTTTTGGCTTTTTTCTAATCTTTTTTAAGAAGTGTTATTTATATTAATTAACTAATAATTACATTTAAAAAAAAAAAAAACAAAACATGTCTAACTAGGTTTTATTTAAATAAGTTGACCTCTTAGTTTAAAATTCTTGATTTAATTTAAAAAAAAATTTATTTTTATTTCATCAAGATAAATTGCTAGTTTTTAACCTAATTTGGAACCCCCCTTATTTTTTAAATAAGTATTTTATTTATATGCGTAAAAAATATGGGATTTAAGGTTATCAATATTTTAGTAATTAATTAATTTTTTCTTACGTCATTATCGATAGATAAAAATCTAAAACACATAAAATAATAAAAAACTAAAAGATATTTCATTAACTCATTTTTCTTGTCTTAATATTAATATCAAAAATATAAAAAACTTAATGACTTAAAACTAAAAAAAAACGTCACGTCCTCGTTAAATAATCCTTTTATTTTATCCTTATCGGAAATGCGTAAAATTTAAAATACTTTCTTCCCGTTAACATTAAATAGAAAAAAAATCATAAAAATGCATTGTTCGCATCTTTTATTCCATCATTTAGATTATTGCTATTTAATCATTATTCGCATATTTTTGTTCGTGTATTTATTTGTTTATTCAGTTTATGTTTAAATCCAAAGGAAAAACAGTAAATTTGTTGACTTCATGTCTCCAAGTCTAACTGCGCGAATTTTCGCATTTCATTAAAACTTAGGATAATTTTTCCTCAAATATTCACCTTCCATCAAAATTTCAACCTTTTCAAGACTTATACCTTTTAAGCAAAAACTTCGACATTAGGTCGTCGTATCTTCAAAAAACCCGTCCGTATCCCTTTTCGGCCAAAACGATTTATTTTCAATCAAGCGAACAATTTTAATAAAACAGATATTTCAAAAGGTTCCTATAGAGTACTATAGATACATTGGGTGCTAGTACCTTCCCACTGTATAACCAACCCCCGAACCATAGATCTCTTTTCAAAAACGCCTTGTATTCTTATTACTTTTAAAAGTATTATTTACATTGCATATTTAGGGTTTTATTTCGCTCTTTTCCCTTTTCCTTTGGAAATAATAAAGCGCGGTGGCGACTCTTGCTTTTGCGAGACGAATTAATCAATAATTCGATCTCCGATTTACCCCGCTACATTTTTTTATCGCTACAGATTGGTAGAACTTCAGTTGCCAATCAAACCTGGAAAGAAGCCAATCAAGCAAAATCCAAGGCGCTTCGCTCCAGAAATACTGTCGAAGATCAAAACGGAGGTCGAAAGACTTCTGAAATGCAAATTCATCCGTGTTACAAGGTATGTCGAATGGATTGCAAATATTGTGCCAGTAATTAAGAAAAATGGCACATTAAGGGTGTGCATAGATTTCAGAGATTTGAATGCTGCCACCCCCAAAGATGAATATCCTATGCCTGTGGCGGAAATGCTAGTCGACTCTGCCGCTGGTTATGAATACCTGAGTATGCTCGATGGTTATTCAGGATATAATCAAATATTCATTGCTGAAGAGGATGTGTCGAAAACAGCTTTTCGATGCCCTGGGGCCTTAGGCACTTACGAATGGGTAGTGATGCCTTTTGGCCTGAAAAACGCTGGGGCAACGTACCAGCGAGCAATGAATACTATCTTCCATGATTTTATTAACACTTTTATGCAAGTTTATATTGATGATATTGTTATAAAATCTGTTTCCAGGAAGAATCACATTGACCACCTTCGACAATCATTCGAAAGAATGAGAGAACATGGTCTGAAGATGAACCCTTTGAAGTGTGCGTTCTGTGTGAAAGCTGGAGATTTCTTGGGCTTCGTTGTCCATAAAAAAGGAATCGAAATCAACCAGAACAAGACGAAGGCAATTCTGGAAGCGAAAGCGCCATCGAATAAGAAGGAATTGCAATCTCTCTTAGGCAAGATTAATTTCTTAAGGAGGTTTATATCTAACCTAAGTGGGAAAGCTCAGGCCTTTTCACCCTTACTTCGACTGAATAAAGAGGGGTTCGAATGGGGGCAAGAGCAACAAGAAGCCTTCGACAAAATCAAAGGGTACCTCACTAAGCCACCTATTTTGGTGCCTCCTTGTAGCAATAGGAGTATGAGATTGTACATAGCTGCATCTGACAAAACTCTGGGAAGTATGTTAGCCCAAGAGGATGAAAATGGAGTCGAAAGACCCATTTACTATCTCAGTCGAGTTTTGAATGATGCAGAAACTAGATATAGCGAAGTTGAAAAATTGTGTCTATGTCTGTATTTTTCTTGTACAAAACTCAAGCAATATATAAAACCAGTTGATGTTTATGTTTCGTCTCATTTTGATGTTTTCAAATATATGTTGTCGAAACCTATTTTGCATAGTCAAATTGGCAAATGGGCATTAGCATTAACTGAATACTCCTTGACCTTTATGCCTCTTAAGGCAGTAAAAGGACAAGTGGTTGCAGATTTCATAGTCGACCACTCAATTCAAGTTGAGGATATTAATTATGTGGAGATAGAACCTTGGAAATTCTACTTCGATGGTTCCAGCCATAAAGATGGAACAGGGGTAGGAGTCTTGATTATTTCTCCAGATAAAATTCCAACAACATTCAAGTACAAAATAGAAGGTTCGTGTTCGAACAATGAGGCTGAGTATGAAGCTCTAATTACTGGCCTTGAGATATTGTTGGAATTGGGGGCAACTCGAGTCGAAATAATGGGAGACTCAGAGTTAGTCATTAAGCAAGTCACAAAGGAATATAAATGCATAAGAGAAAATCTCATTATGTACTTTGTGATAGCAAATCGTTTATTGAAACAATTTGAAAGTGTCAATATTCGACACATACCCAGAGTCGAAAATCAAATAGCCAATGACTTAGCACAAATTGCGTCTGGGTATAAGATTTCAAAAACGAGATTACAAAGAGCAATCGAAGTTCGAGAGAAGATAAAAGCAACTTGTCTATCACCATCAGATTTGGAATCGACGAGACTAGGATATGCTGATCACAGTAACTTCGAGATTTCGTTCATTGATAATTTGTCAGAGCAAGATTGGAGGAAACCCATTGTGGACTATCTTCAAAATCCAGGAGCTTCGACAGAACGAAAAACAAAATACAGGGCGTTGAGTTTTGTACTCATGGGTAATGAATTATTCAAGAAGACGCCTGAAGGGGTGTTGCTGAAATGTTTAAGTGAGACTGAAGCATACATAGCCCTTTCGACGACGCATGCTGGGGCGTGTGGGGCTCACCAAGCAGGCCATAAGATGAAATGGTTGTTGTTTCGACAAGGACTATATTGGCCCACTATGCTGAAAGATTGTGTTGAGTTCGCCAAAGGTTGCCAAGAGTGTCAAGTTCATACAGGCATCCAACATGTACCAGCAAGCGAACTTCACTCGATAGTGAAGCCTTGGCCCTTTAGAGGATGGGCGTTGGATCTCATTGGAGAGATTCGACCAGCATCATCAAAGAGTCAGAAATACATATTGGTAGGCATTGATTATTTTACTAAATGGATCGAAGCTGTCCCTTTAGTCAATGTAGACCAAGAAAATGTCATTGAATTCATTCAAAAGAACATTATATTTAGGTATGGAATCCCTGAGACAATAACAACTGATCAAGGGTCAGTTTTCACTGGTCGAAAGATGCAGGAATTTGCTCAGGAAACAGGTTTCAAACTCCTAACATCCACGCCTTATTATGCACAGGCGAATGGTCAAGTCGAAGCAGCTAACAAAGTGGTGATTGGCTTGATAAAGAAACATGTTGGGAAGAAGCCAAAGAATTGGCATAAGACGTTAGACCAGATTTTATGGGCTTGTCGAACGTCCCCAAAAGAAGCCACTGGTACAACACCATATAGGCTAACTTTTGGCCATGATGCAGTGTTGCCAGCAGAAATTTGTCTTCAGTCTGCAAGGGTTCAGAGGCATTATGATATTCCTTCTGAAGTTTATTGGAACATGATGTTAGATGAACTGGTGGATTTAGACGAAGAGAGATTACACGCTCTCGACCTACTCAGGCTTCAGAAGAAAAGAGTAGAAGACTCTTATAATAGAAAGGTAAAACCTAAGGTATTTTTGCCTGAAGAACTAGTTTGGAAGGTAATTCTTCCCATGGATCGAAGGGATCGAAGCATGGGGAAATGGTCACCCAAATGGGAAGGACCCTTCAGAGTTATCCAAACTTTTTCTGGTGGAGCCTATGAAGTCGAAGAGTTAGGTGGAGATAAAAGGCTCTTCAGAGTAAATGGTAAATATTTGAAAAAAATACAAACCTATACTTCAAGAGATAAAAATAAAATAATAAAAGAACAAGTCTAAATTAACCATAAAAATGCCAAAATTGAAATTTTATTAATTTCAGCCAAGATGGCAATTGTTGTCGAATAACGATTACAGAATGTGGTTACAAAAGAGAATCAATCAAAAGGTGAGAGAATTCTTGAGTCGAAGATACTTGGCGTACTGCAGCTCCAACCTCTTCTTGCACCAGGAGTTTTCCTGCACTAGTTTGGCAATTTGAGCGTCGAGGCTTTGGGCCCTCTCAGCGAATTCCAGGCCTTGTTTGATCTCAGTCTGGCTCTCAGTGTCTGAGATGGTCGAAAGAATTTCCTCCTTGAGTATAGTGTTGGCGTTTATCTTCGCCTCTATCTCTGCGATTTGTGCCCGGAAGGAAACATTCTCTCGATCAATGGCATCAACTCTTTCCTGTGCAGACGCTTTTTGTTTCGACAACTCAGCAATTCGAGAAGTCGAATCTGAGACAGCAGTCCACGCAGAGGAGCTTCTGCCATACAACACTTCAAGCTGACTGTTAAACCCTCTTTGGCGCCTGTAATCTGCTGAAACTTGATCAATCATAGAATGTAATTCCATGATCAAGTCTGAGATTTCTGGGGCTACAGCTTCAAAGTCGACAGCATTCAAGACCTCTTTTAAGCACGATGGAGCAGTGGGGTCCCCCTCTAAAGTCTTCATCAAGTCCCTCTTGAAGAACTGGGCCTTAACCTTCGCCAAAGCATCATCAAGAGGAGAAGTTTCAGTAGACTTCCCCGACAGGGTAGGAATTTCCTGACTAGTGTCAGACGAACTTTTACTCTCGATGATTGCATTGAGGTAGCTGACAGGGTCAGTTTGTTTCAAGAGTTCCAAGTCCTCTTTTGACCTGTGCTTCGAGGAGGTAACCCTTGCCACAGTATTATCTTGGGCTTGAGGCTGTTGAATGCTAAGTGTCTCGATTGGTTGCTCTTCGACTCGGACTGAGGCGGTACCAGCGTCGACTTGTGGTTCTTCGTTAGCATCACCCTGGGGTCCTTCGCCAGCGTCATTTTGTGGCTCTTCGCTAGCGTCACCCTGGTGTCCTTCGCCAGTACCACCTTGGTTCTCTTCGTCGGCATCATTTTGATTTTCTTCGACATCATTGCCTTGGTCCCTTTCTTCTTGATTCTCTTCTGACAAATCCACCACCTGAACCGTTTCTGGCTGTTGTTCCTCCACTGGCTGTTGTTCCTCCACCAGAGGTTCCTCTGTTGTTTTCTCCACTGTTTCAGCATTGGCCTCATTCTCAGTATGGGCTTCGTCATTGCCCAAGTCTTTTTCCTGAGGCCTGCTAAGTTCAGCAGATTCCAGCGTTTCTGAGGTCCTTGGTTGAGAACTTTCAGTGGTGTCCTGAAAAGGGAAAGAAGACAAATCGTCAGATGTCGAAAGAGGCACAATCGAATACGGGTATTTATGCCTAAGTTATAAAAAAGGTCTAAGGGATTACCTGTGGATTAACTTCAGCCCCAGGGCTGGAATTGTCACTTTCGACAGGCTTGTTAAGAAGAACGTTCAGTTCCTCCTCAGTTGGCTCCTCGATGATCACTGGAGGTGGCCTAGGCTTTCTCACAGCGACCTTTATTCTGACGGTTCAACCTTCAGGAGCAGGAGCAGGAACAGAAGCATCCTTCGTCAACTTTCGCCTTTTTAAGGGGGCAGGAGGGGAATCACTTTCCTCATCACTCCCAGATTCGACCACCAGTCCTGGCCGTTTCTTGGGCGAAGGTGCCTAGAAAACCAATAGGAATTCGATTGGATAATTACATCGAAAATCAAAATCGAAAGCCAGAAGAAAAATGAAGAAAATCTGGTTACCGATATAGGAGGCCTCTTCGAAGAGCCTTCCCCCTGTTGGTTGCCTGTGGTCTTCGCCGGCGCTGTAGTCTTCGCCGGCGGTGGAGGTTTTGTTGTAGGGACTCCTCCTTGTTGGCCTTCTGTAGCCTTCTTAGCTACAGGCTTTCGAACAACTGAAAGCAAAGGAAAAGTTAACAGGCTAGCAGTCGAAGAGAAAGACAAAAAGTAATGTGAGAGCATGAACTTACATTTCTTTACTTTGTCCAACACAAGGACAAAAGACTTCTGCAACTCAGCCATGAAGTCCTTCTCGTCGAAGAAGTACTCAGCATAATAGCTTCTCCACCACTCCTCGAAGGATGGTGAGCAAAGAAAATTAAGCTGGTAGTCAAACAGCGAGAGGATTGTTCGACCAGCGTATCTTCCGATATGCTTGATGGCAGCTTCTTCTGTATATTCGTTGCAGAAGTACAACATTGACTTCTCTCTTTGAAAAATCGGAGAAGGTAGGGTTTGGATAATACCAAACTGGCGAGATACCAGATTTGGTTGATAGGCAATCAGACTCAAATGAGTCTTTGAGCTCTTGAATCAAAGAGGCATGATCCTTGGTGTAAGGAACGCCTCCCAAAGTATTGTATGCTCATCGACATTGGGACCACTCGACTCCTTTGGATGTGGCCTTCTGAACCATGCTGGGCCTACTTGTCGTCGAGCAAATGGAGCCATAGTTGAAACAAATTCCTTCCTTCGAGCGAACATCAGAACGAAGTTAGTGAATGTTTGTTGAAACTCTAGTCCATCGTCCGTAGGTGTCAGCAGAGCCAGCCTGATTCTTTCGATGCGTCTATTTGCTATCGCTGGAGCTTGTTCATTTATCTGAACCTTCTTGGGCAAGAAAGATTCGAAAGTGGCATTGAGCCACAGTTGAAGTAGCCAAAAAGGCCCAGCGAGTAGCAAACTGGCCCTGTCCTCGATATGTTTCAGAAGAGTTGCCCCATTGCTGATCGAGTCATAAAGACTAGCCAGAATCAGTTCTGCCAAACATATGTTTTGGCGGTGATGCAGTTGGGTAGCAAGAGTGACCATCTTTTTGGTCACTTGTAGAGACTTCGAGCAAAACACAAAGCGAGTTAGCCATAAGGCTAGAAACGCTATGTGTTCGACATCCGACACCGCATCTGTCGACCTGTCGTGATAATGGTTGATGAAAGTGGTGTATGTTGGCTTGGTCTCAGAGAAGCCAATTTGGTCCTCCGACATCTCCTCCGGATCGAAGTAATCCCCGGTTGGTCGAAGGCCAGTAATAGCGGCCACGTCGAAGAGTGTGGGGGTTAGCATCCCACATGGAAGATGAAAAGTAAAATGGGAGTAGTCCCAGAACAACAGTGAAGCTATCAGCATCTCTGGGGAGTAGTTCAAACTCGTCTTCGACAGCATCACTAAGTCGAAGATTCCCATATCCTTCCAGATCGAGGTTTGATGTTTCTCCAACTTTGTTAGCCAAGCAACATAATCGGAGGTCAGATTAGGGCAAGACCTGAAGACCCTAACCCCTCTGTTGAAGAAGCGGAGGTCAATTTTTTCACGAGTAGGGTCTTCGTTGTCTTCTGCATCTTTCTTGGCGCATGCTACTGGCTTGAGTTTCTCGACGATTGGGAAATAGCTCTTGATCTTCAGAGCTTCAGAGATGCTTGGATTCATGGGGCCAGACATTGCAAAGATCTGGTTGGAGTATCCAACCGGGATCATCAAGTGGCGCGAGTAAGCATCGCGAACGGCGATGTCAGAAGGTTCAGGAACCCTTCGTTTGCCTGTAGAGTTTACTACTGGGGCAGTGACGAAAACTTTGGGTTTAACATGTTCAGTTGGTGCGTTAGCACTGGGAGCAGTAGAAGCAGAGGCCATTGTTGAGTTTGAAGATGAAGTGAAAGAGGAAGAGTTTTCTGCGAAGATAACAAGCTTGTATGGAAACAAGGAAGTTTGAAGGCTAGTTGGCGTAAAAAGTCCCACAATGAGATATTCACTGCTATTTATAGTAGTGGGAAAAATCCCCAATAACGAGGACATTAAATGCCATTTAATGCTGCAAGAGTTAGTGGGACGCGTGGCAGCCCCTTGTTGTTTTGGCCGTTTCTGCAGAAGTGGAGAGACGCAGCGTGCGTCCTCGTTTTTGAGAATTGTCATAATGACAAATTCTGAAATGACGTTTGGTACTGCACGCCGTACTGAAAGTGACGTCCTAGGATCAAATCAATGATGGTTTTCTTGGGATTGCCAATAGTTGGTAAAAAGCAACAAAAAATGCACAAGTTAACTTGTGACTAAGCGTGGAAAGACAGGTGTCGAATGGCGTTTCAAAGAATGCCTTTTTCTTTCAGAGTCGAAATAAGGCATTCTTGGGGGGCAATTTGTTGGCTCCTAAATTCGACACCTTTGTTTTGATTGATGTCAGCCATTAAAAGCTGAAAGATGCTTTCGACTGGCTAAGTCTGTCGAAGTGCCCGTCGAAAGATGGCAAAATACTTAGAAGATTTCTTCCAAGGAAGAAGGCTGATTGCCTTCGACGTCGAAGGAGTTTCTCGTCGAAGATGTCTCTTGACGAAAGTGTTCGATGGTCCAGAGTGGAGCAGTTTGAAATTCAAGCGTTTGGAGGGAAAACGGTTTCCAGCAGTTACCACGTGCAAACGTGCAAGGATCTGGAGCGTCGAGCATGGAGAACGTGCCAAGTGGATTGATCTCGAAGCAATGTAACTGCCCGACGGTTACTTGGGATGTTTTAGTATAAATAGGAGTAGACATGTAGTTTCTCGCGTGTGTTCACAATTCTATACAAAGTCACTCATTTAGATTCGAGTACCCAGCGTGTGAGAAAGAATTGTTGAGAAATGTATGTGTGAAACACCAATTTTATCAATTAAAGTCATTTACTTTCCCAGAATTTTACTTGCTTTTCTCTTTACATTTCCTGTCGAACCTTTACTTTAAAGCCTTGTTTATTTTACCAAGTCTTTCCTTTATGCAACTTACTTGAAACCTTTTATTTAAAGCCTTATCCAACTTAATCAAACTTCAAAATCAACCTATGTCCATAGGATCAATCTGATCGATCCTGCGAGTAACCAAATAAGTAACCATTTGGAGGATCAGCGGTTGTTTACCAAAACCCAAGGTAAACACTTTGGCACTTGAATTTGACAAAAAAAGTCAAAGTTTAACTTTTTAGTATACACTTGACTTTTGATCAGTTGACTGGAAAATTCATCTGTCAACCCAATGGACTTGCAATGTTTTGAACCATGTCATTAGGTAAAATGATGCAATTGGACTCTTGAGATTATGCCTTAAACCAATTGACCATTTTCTAGGTCAAAAATCAGAAATTGCCCTTTCCCAGTCAAAACCCTAATTTTGACCATTTTGCCCTTTTGGAGATTTGATCAAATTTCTTGAGGAGTTGTGGTCCAAACTTGATCAAATGATACATATGAGTCTAAAATGTTGATGTGGATAAAAAATTATGAAGTTTGACTGTAAATTGGCCATGATTGACTTTTTCCCCAATACAACTGATTTTTAGGTCAACTGCTCAATTGACTGATCAAAAATGTGATCCAAGGCTTGAAACTTGACATGAGTAATCTTGGGGGTCCATAATGATCCATGAAAGTCATATGGGGCATTGGAAGTTCAAAAATCCTTATGCCAACTCAAACCCTAATTTTGGTCATCAGTGCTTAAGGAGGTGTCTTGAGCTGATCAAACCCTAGTGCAGTCTTGAGTCTAAGGAGATCTTGTGAGAAAATTATTGATAAGTGAGAGGTAAAATTTTGGGGTACAACAGCTGCCCCTGTTCAATCTTCTTAAGCCTGAAGAGTTAGATTGGCGAGTTTTACCATTTGTGACTCGAAGGTAGAAGATGATTGGACACTAGAGTGCCCAGAAATTTCCACTTGGTGATGTGATGGTAGAGGGAATGGGCTTAAAGGTGACATTTGGAGAAGTGATAGAAAGATGTTGGAGATAGGCTTGTAGATTCCATCCAAAAGTGATTTTTGAATCTGAATGAGTATCAGAATAGCGTCCGTGTCTGGAGCGTATCTAAACTGTATCTGAAAGTTGAGATTTTGAATGAGCATCAGAATGGCATCTGTGTCAGGTGCGTATCTGTACTGTATCCGAGAGTTGATATTTTGAATGAGCATCAGAATGGCATCTGTGTCGGGAGCGTCTCTGTACTGTATCTGAGAGTTGAGATTTTGAATGAGCATCAGAATGGCATCCGTGTCGGGACGTATCTGTACTGTATCTAAGAAAGAATCTGAATGAGTATCAGAATTGCATATGTGTTTTGGAGCGTATCTGAATTGTAACAAAACTTGATTTTGAATGAGTATCAGGACGGCATCCGTGTTTTGGAGCGTATCTGAACTGTAAGAAAACTTGAGTCTGAATGAATATCAGGATGGCGTCCGTGTTTTAGAGTGTATCTGAACTGTAACAAAACTTGAGTTTGAATGAATATCAGGATGGCATTCGTGTTTTGGAGCATATATGAACTATATATGGGAATTGAATATGAATGAGTATCAGAATAGCATTCGGGTCTTGGAGTGTATCTGAACTGTATCTGAAAATTTTGAACAATGTCAATGGTAACTGTTAACCTTATCCTGAAAAGGGTAAAATGTTAGCAAAAATGCAAAGTCATGTTGTATGAAATGCATGGTATAATGCATTTGTGTTATCAATTTTTATGATATATGGATGCAATGTGTGTGTATGTGAGTTAATCTGTTGCGATGTTTGTTGGATTTGGGGAAAATAAATCCCTGACTACTGCTGAGGATATGGAGTGTAAGTCTTCATGTTGTGAAGTCTAAGTGTTAATGAATTTCTGCTTGGAGAAATAAACTCTGTTGTAAGGGAAATGCCGTGTACTGCTTATAAGACCTTGTTGGGAAATCCTGAGAATTTTGGACGACTTCTACTGGGGATTGATAACTAGAAGTTTTATTTCGCTGGGGATTAAACTGCACACTGCAGGTTATTTCACGGAGATAGCTTAGAGATATTTCCCTATCTCTTAAAGCCATTAGTGACTGTCTTTTCTATTTTGTTTATTTGTAAACAATAATTATGTTCAAATGCATATGTTCAAAAATGAATCATTTGGACGTTTTTGTAAACAAAACAGAAAAGTAAAGAAAAACAGATAGTTTTGCATTTTCAAAGGGGTGTCTTTGTATTGACTTTGAGTAATTATTTTTGTACTATGAGACGAACATTCTAGTAAGAGAATGTCGTCGTAAAAAATGAAATTTTTGATACAAAGAAAAGATAGTTATGTGCAATAATCCCATGGGGTTCCCATTCTGCTATAGCCTTCGTATCTCTGAGCATCTTCTCTATTTGTTGCCTCGTCCAAAGATGATTGAATTGATTAGAACCTATGAGTTTGTTAGTTGAAGCCAAAGGTTGTCCTTAAGGTGATCCAACGGGACATAGTCATACGCTTTAAATCCCTAACTTTTGCCTAGACCGCTCTTTCGGGTTTTCAGTCCACCGGGATACCCTTTTTTGCCCAAGCCGCCCTTTCGGGTTTTCAGCTTGCCGGGTGTACAGATTTTTTTTGTTTCATCCCTAATTTTTGCCCGAACCTTTTTGGTTCACCGAGATGCCCTTTTTTTTGCCTAGGTGTATCAACCTAGCGGGTCTCTTATGCGTAGTATCTTTTGACTATGTCTGTGTTTGCAGGGTGCAGCAGGTCGTCACCATCCATGGTGGTCATAATCATTGATCCACCAGAGAATATGTTTTTGATCATAAATGGTCCTTTGTATGCAGGAGTCTATTTTCCCCTGGTATCACCTTGCGGCAGTATTATGCGTTTGATCACCAAATCCCCGACTTAATACACTTGGCATCTGACCTTTTTGTTGAAAGCATTGATCATCCGTTTTTGATACATTTGACCATGGCAGACAGCAGTAAGCCTTTTCTCATCAATCAAGTTTAGTTGATCAAGTCGAGTATGGATACAATCTTCTTCATTCAGCCCTGCATCCTTCATAATTCTTAGAGAGGGGATTTGGACCTCAATAAGCAAGACAACTTCCATGCCGTAAACCAGAGAGTAGGGTGTTGCTCCGGTTGATGTGCGAGTTGTGGTACGATATCCGTGGAGAGTGAATGGTAGCATCTCATGCCAGTCTTTGTATGTGACTGTCATTTTCTGTATGATTTTCTAATGTTCTTATTCACGGCTTCGACAACACCATTCATCTTCGGATGGCAAGGGGAAGAATTGTGATGCTGGATCTTGAACTGCTCACACAGGGAAGTGATCATAGTATTATTCAGGTTCATACCATTGTCTGTAATGATCCTCTCCGGGATACCATACCGACAGATGAGATTATGTTTGAGGAACCGGGCGACAACATTCTTGGTGACGGAAGCGAAAGAAGCTGCCTCCACCCACTTTGTAAAATAGTTAATGGCCACTAAGATGAAGCAGTGTTTGTTGGAGGCTGTTGGCTTGATTTCCCCAATCATATCAATCCCCCATATAGCAAAGGGACAAGGAGTCATCAAGACATTCAGAGGAATCGGGGGTATGTGTACCTTGTCAGCATAAATCTGACACTTGTGGCAGGTTCAAGAGTGTTGATAGAAATCTGCTTCCATGGTAGACCAGTAATAGCCCGCCCGTAGGATTTTCTTTGCCATCGTATGCCCACTGGAATGGGTGCCAAAAGTTCCTTCATGTAATTCATCCATGATCCTTTCAGCTTCAACCTTGTCTACGCACCGAAGTAACACAGAGTCATGGTTGCGTTTGTAAAGAATGTCATTACTAAGAAAGAATTTAGCATATAATCTCCTTAAGAACTTCTTGTCGTTTACTGAAGCTCCTTCTGGATATTCCTGAGTTTCGAGATACCTCTTGACTTCGTGAAACCAAGGCTGGTCCACTATTTCTTCAGTTTTAATCTTGTGACAGTGTGTTGGTTCATCCCTTCGTTCAATGGTGATATGGGGAGCCTCGTTATCCCATTTAAGTTTAAACATAGATGACATTGTGGCTAGTGTGTCTGCTAGCTGATTTTCTTCTTGCGGGAAGTACTCAAAGGTAATCTTCTCAAAGTGTGGGAGTAATGTCAAAACATGTTCTTTGTAAGGGATAAGGTTAAGGTGTTTGGTGTCCAATTCCCATTTGATCTGGATGATAACCAAAGTTGAATCTTCGAATACATTTAAAGATTTGATCCCCAAGTCTATGGCAGATTCGAGACCAAATATGCACGCTTCGTATTCCTCCATGTTATTTTTACAGTTGAAGCAGAGTCTTGCTGTAAAGGGAGTGTGACATCCTTCTGGAGATATGAGTATAACACCAATAGCATTGCCGAGTGCGTTAGATGCCCCACCAAAAACCAGGGTCCATCGAGATCCTTGTTCAGGTCCGTCATATGGCCTGAGTTCTTCACAGTTGTTTACCATCATGATGTCTTCATCTGGGAATTCGAACTTCATGGACTGGTAGTCTTCTACAGCTTGGTGAGCAAGGTGATCAGCTAGTACACTGCCCTTTATTGCTTTCTGAGTAGTATACTATATGTCATATTCTGTCAGGATCATCTGCCATCTCACTATTCTCCCAGAGAGTGCAGGATTCTCGAAGATGTATTTTATTGGATCCATTTTAGATATCAACAAGGTAGTATGAGTCATCATATACTGTCTTAGCCAGCGAGTAGCCCATGCCAGAGCGCAGCAAGTTTTCTCGAGCAGTGAGTATCCTGTTTCACAATCGGTAAACTTTTTGCTCAGATAATAAATGGCGTGCTCTTTTCGGCCAGACTCGTCATGCTGCCCAGCACACACCCCATTGAATTTTCGAAAATGGTCAGATACATGATCAATGGTCTTCCCTCGACTGATGGAATCAAAACAGAAGGCTCTTACAGGTATTCTTTGATTTTTTCAAAAGCGATTTGGCACTCATCATTCTATTTGACTACCTGATCTTTCTTCAGTAGTTTGAAGATTGGTTCACAGGTAGCTGTCAGGTGAGAAATGAATCTGGAAATGTAGTTCAAGTGTCCCAAGAATCCCCTGACTTCCTTCTCAGTACGAGGAGTAGGCATCTCTTGTATATCTTTCACCTTGGCAGGATTTACTTCAATGCCCTTATTGCTGATGACAAAGCCTAGGAGCTTTCCAGACCTTACTCCAAACGTGCATTTATTCAGGTTCAACCTCAGCTTGTACTTTTTTAGTCTCTCAAACAGTTTCTATAGATGATCAAGATGCTCTTATTCCGTTTGAGATATGGCTATCATGTCGGTCACTTAGACCTCTATTTCATGATGTATCATGTCGTGAAATAGAGCGACCATGGCACGCTGATAGGTTTCCCCAACATTCTTCAGTCTGAAAGGCATAACCTTGTAACAGAATGTCCCCTATTGTGTGACAAAGGTTGTCTTCTCCATGTCCTCAGGCTCCATCTTGATTTGGTTGTAGCCTGAGAAACCGTCCATGAAGGAAAAGACTTTGTGTTGTGTCGTATTGTCAACTAGAATATCAATGTGGGGGAGTGGGAAATCATCCTTAGGGATTTCCCTATTTAAATCTCTGTAGTCCCTGCACATTCGTACCTTGCCGTCCATTTTGGGAACGGGAACCACATTGGCAACCCATTGCGGGTAAGAGGTGACGGCCAAGAATCCAGCGTTGAATTGCTTCATGACTTCTGCTTTAATCTTCTGCGACATATCTGGTCGCATTCGACAGACCTTGTGTTTTACTGGTGGGCAGTCCTCTTTTGTAGGTAGACGATGTATCACAATATCTGCATCAAGTCCTAGCATATCCTCATACGACCAGGCAAAGATCTCAACATACTCGTGTAACAACTGGATCAGACGCTATTTGACACTGGGTTACAGGTTGGCACCCACCTTGACTTCTCTTTTGTCTTCCTTGGTACCTAGGTTCATTGTGTCCACTGGTTCCTCGTGGGGCTGAATGGTTCTCTCTTCTTGTAGTAGTAACCTGGCAAGTTCTCCTGGTACTTCACAATCTTCCTCACCTTTGTCTTCGGCTTGGTAGATTAGATTTTTGGAGTTACAGAAGGCCATAGCAAAACCGTTACCCATGGGATCCCGAATGGATGTGGACATGCATTGTGAGTGTGAGTGTGTGTAAGAGTATAGCTATCTTTGAAAGAAATGAAAATATAAAAATAAAAACAATGAGCACAAAGTTTGTATGCAAAAACATCCATGATTCATTGATGTCATATGGAAATGAGATAATAACCCTTACAAATTGACCATTGTGCCTCGGGTAAGACACAAGGTTTTAAGAGTCTGAGTTGTTTTAATATTACAGATCCAGCAAAATGTAAAGACAAATTACTGTGGGATAAAAGTCATCGGGATAAAATCTCTAGCCTCCCAGTTGCTGAGCCCTCCACTAATAGTTGGGAAAATCCAATCCTCCAGGTTGTAGTTGTCTTCATCATCTTCCACCGCATTGACTTTACGGTTGCTGATCTTCAAGGGTGGTCCCCAGCACGAGCGCGACATATAGCCTTCTGGGCACCTGTAGTGAAACCCAGGCCAAACTTGTCATATTTGTATGGGATATCTGGGAGTTGTCCCCAGATAGTGCGCCCACCTTCTTCTATCACTGCCTTGGCATCCTTCAAAGATGACATCCTGAGTGGAGGCCTTGTGACCTTGGGAACTTGAGACACGACCTTGGTTACTGCCACATCTTGCGGGACTTCTTCAAAGTGCTGGAATGGAGTTTCAATAAATTCACCATCTATATCCACATATCTGAAGGAATTGAGATGGCTGATCATATACTCTTCTTCTCCATGAACGGTGATGATTTTCCCATCAATCGGATATTTCAGCATTTGGTGCAACATAGAAGTAACAACGCCAACATTGTGAATCCACGGTCGTCCTAGCAAGCATGAATATGAAGGGCGAATATCCATTACGTAAAAAGTAGAATCAAATGTTTAGGTTCCGACCTTTATGGGGATATTCACTTCCCCATGCACCATCCTTTTTGATCCTTCAAAGGCCCGCACTACTATGTTGCTTGGTTTCAATGTCAATCCCTCACAGTCAAGCCTATCAAGAGCCTTTTTAGGCAATACATTCAGAGACGAGCCAGTGTCCACCAAGACATGAGACAAGGTTATGCCCCTGCATTCCACTGAGACATGCAATGCCTCATTATGCTTCCTCCCTCTTGGCGTTAAATCAGCATCTGAAAAACCTAAGCCATTATTTGCAGTCAAACTAGCTACGCAGTCTTGGAATTGATCGACAGGTGTTTCTTGGGGTATATGGGAAGTTTTCAGGAATTTTACCAAGGCCTTTGCATGCACCTCAGAACATAGTAATAAATCCAACATGGAAATTTTGGATGGAGTTGTCCCCAGTTGCTCAACTACATTGTAGTCGCTTCTTTTTATGATATTTAGAATTTCCTCCATCTTTTTCCCGGAGGTTTCAGGGATAGCCAATGATTGTGCCTTCATCCGGACAGGCTCAATCAGAATACTTTTACCTCGAGTCTCAGCTGACTCAGCAGCAGGAATATCAGTAGGAGTGATAACAGGGGTTGTATCAGCTTTGTCAGTTGGAGTATTAGTGGAGATGATTGTAGGAGTGGGAATAGCCTTCGGAGGAGCAACAACAACAGGAATGATTACGGGTCCAGAAACTGCTTTTGGGGGAGCAATTTCTGGAGAGAATATCCTTCCGCTTTGGGTAATCTTGCTAGTCCCTGCAATATTACTGATATCGGAGTCATCCTTCTCAGAACTTGAATCTTCAGCAGCTGGCCAATCTTGCTTGATACCGTTGTAGTAAACATCCCCTCCATAATTCCATGGTACGGTTTTGTCTGACGAATACGGGATTGGTCCAGGTATTGTAATTATTAAAGGAGCTACTTTTGGAACTGATGTAATTCTAACGGGTCTTTTGGTGGAGACCTTGGAAGAATTGGCGGAAATGGTAACGATGGAAACATCATTGTAAGGAACAGGTGGAACATAAGTCTTTTCGAACAAAATCTCCTTGTTGTCTATTAGGCACTGGACGCCTGCTTTCAACAAAGGACAACTGGTTGGTGAGGACAAACAGAAATGATAGCTTTCATCACATCCTGGGAATACACCGGCAATCAACAAGTTCTTTTTTATAGTCGGGAGTGGGGTCATAAGCTCATCAACTGAAGTAACAAACATATCTTCCTCAATGGCGTTAGTATTATGGCCGTGTTTGGGCATAGGGGCAGAAATGACATTGGGTTTTTCAGGAACATCAAACTCAATCTCTTTGGCATCAAGGAGATCTTGTACTTTGTTCTTTAGATCCCAATACTTGTTAGTGTCATAGCCGGGACTCTCAGAATGGTATGCACAGCGGGCATTAGGATGATAGTGAGGAGAGGTTGTGTTAGGGTTCTTTGGAGCTTCTTTCAAAGTCACTAGATTGAATCTTAACAGATGTGGCAATACTTGAGATAAGGTCATGTTAATTCTGGTGAATTGTCTTACTGGTCTTTCCATCCTTGGTTGGTTGTTTCTTTGCTGATCAGGCGTTGGTTTAGGAATCATAACAGCCCCCACCATTGGACGACGTTCATCCCTATCTTGATTTCTCTGAGGATATACAACAACCACTTCTTTCTTTCCGATGAATGGTTTCCTTACCGCGGCAGAGGATGCATCTTTTTGAATCTTTCCATTCTTTATCCAGGCTTCTACCCTTTCTGTGTTCAATATCAATTCAGTAAAACCTGCTGATGAACTCCCAATTAAGTGATTGAATAAGGGTCCGGACAAGGTGCCCAAGAACATATCAACTAACTCTCTTTCAGATAAAGGAGGCTAGACTCTCCCTGCCAAGTCTCCCCATTTTTGTGCATAGTCCTTGAAGCCTTCACTTGAAACCATGGCCATACTCTGGAGTTGAGTACGGGTAGGCGCAAGATCAACATTGTATTGGTATTGTTTGTAAGAGGCATAAGAAAGATCTTCCCAGTTATGAACATTAGCTCTTTCTAACTAATAAAACCAATCAAGTTGAGTTCCAGACAGACTGTCTTGGAAGAAGTGTACCCATAAATCCTTGTCAGCGGTATGGGGATGGATTTTCCTCACATAGGACCGGAGATGCATTTTAGGGCATGAGACTCCGTCATATTTGGCGAACACAGGTGCTATGAATTTTGGAGGAATGACAATTCCTGATACCAGTCCCAACTCCTCAAAGTCCAATCCAGGCACTTTTTGGATTTCCATTGCACTCAACTGTTCTTCTAGATGCTTATACTTGTCGTTGGCTGGAGGGTATTGTTCTTCAAAATAGTCTTCTTCTTCCTCTTCCTCTTCTGAATCACACTGAACAACTGTTTCTTTGCCTTTTCCGTCTTGATTGCCTTTCTCATCGGATGTTGTTGCAAAGTCTAAGGCCCTTCTTGTCTACCCTTGGAATCTTCTTCCCATGTTCAAAATTATGGTTATTTTCTTCGTCTTCTTTTTCTTTTCCTCAACCAGCAAGGTCTTCAACTCTTCTTGTCCTTTGGCAAGAGTTAGGAACAACTGTTGAAACTGTGCATTCTGAGCTTGGAGGTCCTTCACCGTTTGTTCGAGATCCATCTTACTGAAATAAATAGTAGAGAGATTAGGAGACTTGTTGCAAGAAACCTTCTTATGCTATGATGAATGGTAAATGCATATGCAATGATTTCAAGGATATTAAAGATTCAAATTTGTTTTAGACAAAAAAGAAACACACGTTATATTAATAAATTAAAGCTTGAGTACATCAATGCCTTCTTAGGTAAAATATTACAAGAACTCTAAGATAAAAAGGTAGTACGCATCCTCTTTAGTGCAAAGAAGGCATTCAGAGTCTGCTCCTCATGAAGTAGTCTAGTGAGTTCCAAAACCTTCTTCTCGCTTGCATAGAATTGGGCTTCGAAAGTATCTCGCTCCCCCTTGAGTTGTATCCAATCCCTTGGTAGGTCTTCAAGAGAGGTGGGAATGTCAGTATGCAGGATAGTATATGGAACATCTCCTTCCATGAAAGGCTCGATAATTACCGGGAGAATGGAGGGATATGGCATCATAAGACTGTGAGCACGAGTTCGTACCCATTTGAGGTAAGGTTCAAGAGGGATGGAATTTTTATGCCCCAAAGTCTTGCTATCTACCTTGTTCAACATTCTCCAAGCTCGGATAAATCTCTGGTGAAGACCTTGATCGTCATTGTCGTAGTCGAATACCAAACCTTGAATCAGCATCTCATGTGGGTCTTCCCTTCGGGCGTAACCAAAATATCTTAAAGCTAAACAGGGATTGAAGGTGTTACCTCCCCTAATGCCAAGTAAAGGGACATTAGGAAATTCTCCACAACGGTCGACAATAGTAACATTCTCTATGGATCGGGAACACCAATGGATGTCTAAATGTTTGAGCGTCATCAACCTTTGTGACCACCTTGAACCTTGTTCATTCTTCAATACAGATTGGGGAAGATGCGAATAAACCATTTTTCCAAGAGAGGAGTACAGCACATAAGAACACCACTTTTCCTCATTGTGTGAGTGTGAAAAGAGTGTAGGATATCCCCTAGCAATATAGGCATCGGGTTGCAGGATATGAAGATTTTGACGGCGTTCACGTCTATGAGTTGGTCAGGATTTAGAAACAAAACCAACCCATAGATGAGAAGAGCCACAATTTCCTCAAAAGCTTGCAGGTCCAAAGAATTCCAACAGTTTTGGGCTTTCTCAAACAAGAACTTTGCTAGGAAACCTTTGACACCACTCCTTGTTTCTCAATGAGTTGTGACATCAGATGAGTGCAAGTGTAGAACTTGAGCAATCTCTTCCGGCCTTGGGTCTCTTTCCGTACCATTGAAAGGTAGTTGGTTGAGAATGGGAATCCTCAATAGTCAGGATAATTCGTCCAAAGTAGGCACAAGTTGATAATCGGGAAATGTGAAGTAATGGTGTAAAGGATCAAAGAACTGAAAGAGCACCTTCATCATGTCCTCATCTGTGCTGGAGGTGACCAAGTTGAGTAGGCGACCATATCTCTCGGTGAATGGAGAGTTTTCAGGAATCCTTGAGGCTAGCTCCTTAAGTTGTGGAGGGATCCTTACAAGGTTGACTTGAATAGTTTTCCTGCGAAGAGAATCCATATCCTACAAAACAAGAACAAAGATGAATCCCAAAATCCTTGAAATGGTTAGTGAATGTGTATGATTTTATGATGTTCATGATTTTATGTACAAGTATGTATATACAAACAAAGCAAACAAGTCCTTAGGTTTAGGCTTGAATGGAGTCTCATAGGTAAGTACCCTCTTGAAGTTTAGTTGGATCAAACCTGTCCTAGTAATAGTAACCGGGTTCTAAGGAGCTCAATATCAATGGTTTGTTTCCTTGGTCATTGTTTTAGCACAAGCCTCTTTAATGGCGACCTAAATATTCCAAGAAACCAAACCTCAATGAGTGTAGTATCGAGTATCCCCCAACTTTGGATTGCACCAAAGTCGGTCATCTCACTACATCCTAAAGGCCAAGTTGGTAAAGTAAAGATTCTAGAAGTTCATTAGTGCTTTATGACATCACTCATCGGCCCCGTATTCTCCTTGATTAACTCAAAATCTCCTGGTACCCACAAATATGTCGCACTAACATAGCTATTGCTTAGACTATGTCGGTGTACCCCGTACAGTTTCCACAATGTATTTCTACTTACCTATAAAGTATCCCAAATCCGGGTAGAGGATTCAAACCCAAACAAAGAACCATAATGTAAAGCATACAAATCAAATAATGAAATAAAATAAATGTGATCTAGCCCTAAGGTAACCCCACTTTTAGAATAATCCCCAGCAGAGTCGCCAGTTTTGTGATACGGTTGGAGAACTGACTTGAAGGTTTTGCATTTGATCGCAAATATTGCGGTTAGCAAGAGTCGCCATCGACTTTTCTTTTATCCAAAAGGAAAGGTGAAAAAGCACAAGAAAGACCTTTGAGATTATTTCTTGAGTTCGGGGGGTAGATTATGAAAAGGGAAGGTATTAGCACCCTTTTCATCCATGGTTTTCCATGGGCTCTTAGTTACTTGCTAGATCACTTTCTTTTGTTTGAAATTGTGCTTTGTGTGGTTTTTGAAAGTATTTTGTAAAGATGCCATTGTTTAGGCAATCTTTGTAATGATTCTTGTTTGTAAGAATGTATACAAAGATGTTTGATCTTTTGAAAATGTTTTCAAATTTGTAAGATGTTTGAAAGTGTAGGTGATTGTTTTTGAAAATAGCAAGGATGTTTTTTTTAATGGAGCAAGTAATTAGGAGCATTCTACCTACTCAAAAGTCTTTCTTGTTCATTTTTCTTTTCCTTTGACATTGTTGTCTTACCATTGATTTGGTAAGCAACCCTATCTTTGGATGTAAACGGGATGGGTGTGGGTCATCATATAACCATTATTATCAATGTGGCAAGGTATCTTAGCATTTTTTTTAGGGACTAAGATCATTTGAAATGCAACTTAGATAGCGCCATCGAGGGACTATGATCTTGTATTTGCTTATTTTTTCTAAGATACCTTACATGCGTAATATGGCCATTTTGTATAAGGAAACCAAGTGGAATAACTCTAGGGATTCTTGTGTGCAAGTGTATTGTTTTCATTCTTGTTTTTGTCTTGAATTAGGATTTTCTAAGTATTGGTTTTAGTCTTTCCATACAAACCCTAATTACTAGCATGTTATAAAAAAGGGATAAATTGCGAAATTTAAAGTTACTACGCTATTACAACATTTGTGGGGAGGGGGTATACAAATTGAATAGGGATTGCAAGAATTTAAAGCCTAATTAGTCTATTACAACCATATTGAATTGATGTCAATGTACAAGGAAATAAATAAATGCAAAGTACAAAATGAATAAATGTACAAAAAATGCAAAAATGTAAAGAAAATGTATCTTTGTTTGATTTTCATGAAAAAGGGATTTTGTCTTAACCTAATTAAAAAAAGAAAATAATTAATTAAATTTGAATTTTATTAAGAAAAGATTTTAAATAAAACCCTAGTTCTATTAATTAATCAAAAGAAAATAAGTTTAAGAAAAGTATTTTTTAGTATTTTTTATGTCTTGAAAATATTTATAGCATTATTAAATATTTTTGGTCCTTTTTATATTAAAAATAATATATTTAAATTAGTATGAAATAAAATAACTAATAACCTAATTTTAATTATATTTACAAGATAATAAGTAAAAAAATAAATAAAGTATAGTTAATAAAAATAATTTTTTGTGAGAAAAATAAAATAAGCTAAGTCAAAATATAAATCTATCATTTTTTTGCATTTTTATGATTTTTCAGTATTTAGAAAATATATTTAAGAAAATAAAAATGAAAATAAAAAAGAAAATAAATAATCTTGGGCCAGGGGTGCTAATAGCCTGCAGGGAGGTTGGTTAGCAAAAATAAAAACAAGCCAGGGACCAAAGAGGCCCAGCGCCTGTCAAAAAGCCAAAAATCAGAAAAGTGAAAATGTGAAAAATGAAAAGGGTACCACTAGAGCTCGAACTCAGGTCCCATAGGTTACAGGCGCGCGTTTCTACCACTGGGGTGGCTATACATCCGTTAACATAAGCAAAACAATAAATATACAAGGCAAAACGCGCCCTGATGACTTTATCTTCAACCTCTAGCCAGACCAACTGTAACTTGCTCATTTCTCATCAAAAATGAAAACTGTAAACATGAAACTTGTAGCAAATTTTCTCACGATTCCAGAAATATAAAGTATTAAAACTATAGATCAAAGATAAGCATGAATTTTAATGACCCTAATCTGAACCCTAAAAATTTCAGAAATTTCAGTTTCAAAATTCTCTAAGCTCAAGAAAAATTAATGGAAACTATGGACATGGTTAGCTTCAGGGCAATGATATCTACATGTTTTGTTCACAAATAAACTATTGATGATGCCTGTATGAAGAGTTCCAAGTTGAGAAAATGTACCTCAAAATTTGAAATCGTGTTTTGAGTTTGAGCTTGTTTCAAGTGATGGTGATGAACAAGTTAGCTTCCTTGATGGTGGATGGACAGTCACGCCTAGCTCCTCAGCTGATTAATACGAAAATGCTCCTCGAGTGTGATTATGATGATGAATCTTTACAGCTTTTAGGTAGCGAGCGTACTTGTGATCGCCGTACCTCTATGTTTCCCCATTATACTGACCATATTTCTTTATTTGTAAGTCAAATGGAGGTTTTTAGTGAGCGCATGGTCAGGATAGTGGCCAACAGGGGTGCTAAGAAATTATCGAAGAGTCGTGCCGCTCAACTCCAAGAGAAAGCGAGGAGTGGGCAGCCTTAGGTCGACTCAACTTCTTCTCCTCAGGGAAGTTTGTCCCCTCTGAATCAACCTACCAATTTTTAGCGTGGGGATGAAACCAAGCATGTAAACCTTATTGAAGGATCTATCGGTGAAACTTTCAAGTTATCCCTTCTTACCTTCAGTGGGGAATCTTTACTGGGGACAACTCTGTGGTTGTTCACGAGGCGAGATCAAAGGCCATTCTGGCTATGGACATGGTTGCCCGAGGGAAAGCATTCAACAAAGATGATGCTACCGTGATAAGAGTTCTGGAAACTACCATGGCTCTTAATGATTTTGAGATATACCCGTTAAAAGAGTTGAAAAAAGAGAAGGCGCAAAACTTGACTCTGGAAGTTGAGGTGAACAAACTAGAGAACAATCTTCTCGACCACAAGGATATGTATAGATCCAAAATGGTCTTTACAAGGATATAGATAGCTTGAAAGAGCAGATGTCGAGGATGACTTTGGAAAATGACAAGCTGAAAGCTCGAGTGACAAGGCTAGAAACTGTTGTGGCACCTCTGAGGAGGAGACCGACGATGATAAGCTCTTGACAACTTGGGCTGAGTTGATTGCTCGCTTTCGGTTTCTCGAGCAGGATTGTCTAAATGCCATGGGACATGGTTTCAACTCCGCAGCTGAGAAAATCCAACTAGTCAACCTCGGGGTCCATCTTATCACTGCCGAGATAGGGCCTTACCACCAGATAATTGATGGTCAAATAGTAGCTCTAGAGGGTCCTGTCGATGGAGAGGGGTCTTCGTATGACGATGAGGAGGACGATTAACCATGTGTTCATTTGGATTGTGCACAACATGTTTGATCGGCCTATGTGCCAATGTTTTGATGTTTGGGCATGTGTGCCCATATTTTGATGTTAGGGTCTGCGTGCTCGTATTTTGACGTTTGGTCCTGGGTGCCAGTATTTTTTGTATCATTTAGACAAGGGGATTTTCCTAGTTATCTATAACACTTTGACACCATCAACCATCTGGTCGACACTTTAAATGTTCTTTTGTATGTTTCATCTTGTATGTTAACTATTTTGCTATTATATTCACACGCGTGTGGGGTTATTTTCTCGACGTGAGTTGTGTTTGACAGTGTAGAGAGACTTGTCGAGGAGGCAAAGTTGGTTCCTCTTGCTAACACGACAAAGACCGCGGTCGGGGTCTTTATCTCGCAGCGTGAACTTTCCCATCGCGAGCTAGGTGTTCTACCTTATGGGTACTGCGAAGGCGGATCTCGGTCGAGGTATCCTCGTTAGGCTAAGGCTCCACTCGTCCCATGAGTGAGAGCCCTCCTAGTGATTTCAAGTTTGGAATGTCGTGTTCGTACCTTAACATGCTCCCGTGGCCAAACGTGCCATGTTGTCTGTCGAATGGGGTAGGTGGCCGTTATCCCTAGACGTAGTAGTTCTTGGGGATAACTATAATATTGCTTGAGCTTTTCTATGTTCCATGGTCGAGCAAGTAATTCCCCGGTCAAATTTTTGAGGTAATAAGCCATGCCTTTCGTTTTTGGTCGGACGAGGTAAGGGCCTTCCTAGTTTGCGGCAAGATCTCCTTTGCACGAGTTTTTCTGATTTCTTCACAGGACTAGGTTGCCAACTTAGAAATCGCGTTTTATGACTTTGGCATCGTGTCGTAGAGTTATCTTTTGTTTTAAAGTGGCTTCACAGAGAGCTTCTTCTGCTCGGATTTCTTCAACCAGATTGAGTTCCACTCTCAAGGCCTCATCATTTAACTCCTCTTCGAGGGGGGATTCAGTTCGTCTAGACGACTCTATGATTTCCCCCAGGATCACTGCCTCAGTTTTGTAGGCTAGTCAGAAAAGAGTTTCCCCTGTGGTCGAATATGGTGTTATTCGGTAGGCCCATAGAACACTATGTAACTCCTCGACCCACCTCTTTTTGGCTTCGCCCAAACACCGTTTTAATCCCTGCAAGATTACTCTGTTTGTGGCATTGGCTTGCCTGTTCATTTGAGGGTGCTCGAAGAATGTGAAGTGTTACTTGGTTCCTAGATTGGCGACGAAGTCCTGAAAGTTATTGTCGGTGAACTGTGTCCCGTTATAAGTGACGAGCGCTTGAGGTATGCCGAACTGGGCCAACATATTTCTATTATAGAAATGTAGTATGGTATGTGATGTGATTTTGGCGAGGGCTTCAGCCTCTATCCACTTCGTGAAATAGTCGATTGCGACGATCGGGTATATGTTCTGATAAGATTCTATGGTGAAAGGGCTGAGAATGTCCATCCCCCACCAAGCGAAGTGCCACGGTGAGGATAGAGATTTTAGCTCGTTCGGCGATTGTAGCGGTAAAATTTTGAGACTAATCTATTCATTAAATTATCTCACAAAGTGAAAGTCGCCATTGCACTTTATTTTATCCAAAAGAAATGGGAAAAGAGAGAATAAAACCCAAATGAGAAAGAGATCAAGGTAAAAGGGTTGGTTATGTAAAGGGAGGGTATTAGCATCTTAAACATCTAGGGTATCTGGCTATAAAGATATATTTACAAATAGATGGTGGAGATGAGTAAATAAGTGGTTTTTACAATTTTTGCACCTAACGCGGTTGCGAACCTTTTATGCCTACCTATCCCCTTTGTACAATAGAGGATCAGGGCACTCATAGTTCTTCTTAAAAAATTTGAAAATTTTTATGTGTTGGTTAATTTTAAGAAAAAGGTTTTAAAGAGAAACACCAAAGCGGAAAAAGGTTTGAATTTGTTTTGTATTTTTTAATTATTGGAGAAAGAAATCTTGATTAAGATTGATTGATGACTTTATTAAGAAAGGAATTTTGAAAAACGCATGGACCTAAGTCTAAGTTTTTTATGAAAGTGGTTCAAGTTAGAAAACAAGAATCCTTTGAAAAAGGGAGAGGATTTTGAAAATTAAAGAAGAATGGGAGGAGATAAAGAGACTATCCTATGTACACAAATTAAAATCTAGGTTTGATACGGTGGGAGAACTGACTTGAAGGTTTTGCATTTGATCGCAAATGTTGCGGTTAGCAAGAATCGCCGCCGAATTTTCTTTTATCCAAAAGGAAAGGTAAAAAAGCACAGGAAAGACCTTTGAGATTATTTCTTGAGTTCGGGGGGTATATTATGAAAATGAAAGGTATTAGCACCCTTTTCATCCATGGTTTTCCATGGGATCTTAGTTACTTGCTAGATCACTTGCTTTTGTTTGAAATTGTGCTTTGTGTGGTTTTTGAAAGTATTTTGTAAAGAGGCCATTGTTTAGGCAATCTTTGTAATGATTCTTGTTTGTAAGAATGTATACAAAGATGTTTGATCTTTTGAAAATGTTTTCAAATTTGTAAGATGTTTGAAAGTGTAGGTGGTTGTTTTTGAAAATAGCAAGGATGTTTTGTTTTGAAATGGAGCAAGTAATTAGGAGCATTCTACCTACTCAAAAGTCTTTCTTGTTCATTTTTCTTTTCCTTTGACATTGTTGTCTTACCATTGATTTGGTACGCAACCCTATCTTTGGATGTAAACGGGACTGGCGTGGGTCATCGTATAACCATGATTAGCAATGTGGCTAGGTATCTTAGCATTCTTTTTAGGGACTAATATCATTTGAAAGGCAACTTAGATAGCATCATCGAGGGACTATGATCTTGTATTTGCTTAATTTTTCTAAGATACCTTACATGCGTAATATGGCCATTTTGTATAAGGCAACCAAGAGGAATAGCTCTAGGGGTGCTTGTGTGCAAGTTTATTTTTTTCATGCTTGTTTTTGTCTTGAATTAGGGTTTTCTAAGTATTGGTTTTAGTCTTTCCATACAAACCCTAATTACTAGCATGTTATAAAAAAGCGATAAATTGCGAAATTTAAAGTTACTACGCTATTACAACATTTGTGGGGAGGGAGGTGTACAAATTGAATAGGGATTGCAAGAATTTAAAGCCTAATTAGTCTATTACAACCATATTGAATTGATATCAATGTACAAGTAAATAAAAAAATGCAAAGTACAAAATGAATAATTGTACAAAAAATGAAAAAATATAAAGAAATGTATCTTTGTTTGATTTTCATGAAAAAGGGATTTTGTCTTAACCTAATTAAATAAAGAAAATAATTAATTAAATTTAAATTTTATTAAGAAAAGATTTTAAATAAAACCCTAGTTCTATTAATTAATCAAAAGAAAATAAGTTTAAGAAAAGTATTTTTTAGTATTTTTTATGTCTTGAAAATATTTATAGCATTATAAAATATATTTGGTCCTTTTTATATTAAAAATAATATATTTAAATTAGTATGAAAGAAAATAACTAATAACCTAATTTTTATTATATTTACAAGATAATAAGTAAATAAATAAATAAAGTATAGTTAATAAAAAAAACATTTGTGAGAAAAATAAAATAAGCTAAGTCAAAATATAAATCTATCATTTTTTTGCATTTTTATGATTTTTCAGTATTTAGAAAATATATTTAAGAAAATAAAAATGAAAATAAAATAGAAAATAAATAATCTTGGGTCAAGGGTGCCAATAGCCTGCAGGGAGGTTGGTTAGCAAAAATAAAAACAAGCAAAGCCCAAAGAGGCCCAGCCCCTGTCAAAAAGCCAAAAATCAGAAAAGTGAAAATGTGAAAAATGAAAAAGGTACCACTGGGGCTCGAACCTAGGTCCCATAGGTTACAAGCGTGCGCTTCTACCACTGGGGTGGCTATACATCCGTTAACATAAGCAAAACAATAAATATACAAGGCAAAATGCGCCTTGATGACTTCATCTTAAACCTCCAGCCAGACCAACTGTAACTTGCTCATTTCTCATCAAAAATGAAAACTGTAAACATGAAACTTGTAGCAAATTTTCTCACGATCCCAGAAATGTGAAGTATTAAAACTATAGATCAAAGATAAGCATGAATTTTAATGACCCTAATCTGAACCCTAAAAATTTCAGAAATTTCAGTTTCAAAATTCTCTAAGCTCAAGCAAAATTAATGGAAACTATGGACATGGTTAGCTTCAGGGCAATGATATCTACATGTTTTGTTCACAAATAAACTATTGATGATGCCTGTATGAAGAGTTCCAAGTTTAGAAAACTTACCTCAAAACTGGAAATCGTGTTTTGAGTTTGAGCTTGTTTCAAGTGATGGTGATGATCAGGTTAGCTTCCTTGAGGCCCTAGGAAGCTAATGCAATGGTTTTTCTTGAGTTGAGAGTGGTAGAAATGGCCTGGAGAAGTCAAGTTGCAGACTCTGTTTTTTGGTTATGGAGGTTATGTTAAATGGTGTTACAGTAATGAAACAGGGACATGGATAGGTTACACTTGATGTAAGGAAGCTTTAGAAACTAAAAGGCCAAGAAACGCATGAGGGAAATGTGAGTTTGATTTTCAAGGTCAGAAACTGTGTAACAATGGAGTTTTTGGGAAATTTCTGATTTGAGAGAGTTTTGGTGTATTTCAGGGTGTTAAAACTCGTGTCTTAGCTCACAAATAGTGACTCTATTTATAAGCAACAAGTTTGGAGACTTGTTGTTGATCAGAATTCAAAATCACAAGTTTATGCATAACATGTGATTTTTGAGAAATTCAAGTTTCAAAGCCTTGTGTACTTGGTTCATATAGTGGTTATGCTTTAAGAAAGCTTTCTTCTGACTTTGTGGATGGAGTTTGGTCAGAGAGAACAAGTTAGAGGCTCAATAATGGACTTTATGCAAAAAGCTTGCTTTACAAGAATGGCAATGTTAACTTTGTGCCATAAATGGAAATGCAACTTGGATAATAGCTCAATTGTTTGGATCAAAGCCCTAACAGTTGTGTGAACATTTAATTATGGAGTGACAAACAATTTTGAGGCCTGCAAAGCAAAGATTATGCAGCCTAGCATGGATTTGGTTCAAGTGTTCATCAAAAATGACTTGTAATTCAAGTGATAAAACCCTGACTTCATCTTTTCGATTCTCCCTACTCAAGAATGATCTCAAGGAGTTATTTGACATTTTGAAAAGCTTACAATGTGCTCCACAACCAATATTTGAATTTATTTCGAATATTCCTCTTGTAACTATATGAAAAAGTGTCATGAAGTTAGGTCAAAATCCTGGCCAAATTAGGGCAAAATTTCCTTGAGTGTTTAGTTTCATGACCACATGTTCATAAAATTATAACTTGAGATACAAGCACTTTTGGAAGGAGTTGTGTAAAGAAAAGTTGTATATTTAATGGAGATATACAACTTTCATGTTGGAAGTTTCTCTTGAATCATCTTGCATCATGGTGAAAATTTTGCTCAAAGTTATGAAAAAAACATGAAATTTCCAACACTTAGAAAAATTTCTAAATTTAGAAATTTTGACTTTTCAAAGTGAAATCTTGAATTTTTGATTTCTTGATGAATAAGTTTCATATTTTGACATTTTTTGATGAATTATGATCTTTGGCACTTGAATTTGACCAAAAAGTCAAAGTTTGACTTTTTAGTATACAATTGACTTTTGATCAGTTGACTGGAAAATTCATCTGTTAATCCAATGTACTTGCAATGTTTTGAACCATGACATTAGGTCAAAATGATGCAATTGGACTCTTGAGATTATTCCTTAAACCAATTGACTATTTTCTAGGTCAAAAATCATAAATTGCCCTTTCCCAGTCAAAACCCTAATTTTGACCATTTTGCCCTTTTGGAGATTTGATCAAATTTCTTGAGGAGTTATGGTCCTAACTTGATCAAATGATACATATAAGTCTAAAATGTTGATGTGGATCAAAAATTATGAAGTTTGACTGTAAATTGGCCATGATTGACTTTTTCCCCAATACAACTGATTTTTAGGTCAACTGCTCAATTGACTGATCAAAAATGTGATCCAAGGCTTGAAACTTGACATGAGTAATCTTGGGGGTCCATAATGATCCATGAAAGTCATATGGGGAATCGGAAGTTCAAAAATCCTTGTGCCAACTCAAACCCTAATTTTGGTCATCAGTGCTTAAGGAGGTGCCTTGAGCTGATCAAACCCTAGTGCAGTCTTGAGTCTAAGGAGATCTTGTGAGCAAATTCTTGATAAGTGAGAGGGAAATTTTTGGGGTACAACACTAGGGGTAAGTAAAGATATAACCAACAAGAAGCCAACACTTGACATAAAAATTAAATGTAGAATTCCCATTCTTTGGATTTAAAGCCACAAGCATAGAATAGACCAAGAGCATACCAATCACCCGTGTGAAAATAAATCACAAGCAAAGAAGTATCAAAGAAACCCAAGGTATTAAAACCCTAAAGCCAGGTCTTCAATATTGATTCATGTGCCATATATATTACTTAAGGCCAATATAACAACATCTGCACATAGAAGATTTCCCAATACAAGCAAAATAACAATGAAGTGACACAAGGTTAAAAAGTATCAAGGTCTCAAAGTATCAAAGCTTCTAATCCTAAGTCCAACAAGTACACAACTCCAATATGCCAAGGTTATTATTCAATATTCCATAAAGAGAGGTTTAATTCTTTTAATATTCATGTTTTTTATTAAGTGTCTTTAAAGAAAACAAAAGATCAAGTGAGCAAAGATAAAATGACATAAAAATAAATGCTCAAGTGAGCAAAAGGCAAATAGTATGAGATACAAATGCTAAAGATAAAGTGCATAAAAGTAAAGGCATAAAATAAAATGTGTAAAATAAAGGCATAAAGTAAAGTTAATTATTAGTGTGTTAGAAGTTAGAAGTTAATTAATGGTTAATGGCCACAAAGATAATCAATGATGATTGAATGATAGTCTTGGACCAAAATTAATGAGAACTTATTAGAGGATTGATAAAATCAAAGCCTCCTAACAACAAGTCTCAAAGGATATTGGACTCAAGCTAACCAATCAACCATACTTGGGCTTACAAACATAAAGTTTGAACCATGAATGACCATTTTCCAAATCACGACAAATTTAACGTTATGTTAAGCAATCGTAAGTGGACTTATGTAGAAGTCACACCTATTTTGAGACCGGTCAATAGTAATATATGTACCATACATGTTAGAGATATGATAAAAACCATACTCCTAAAACATGTAGCACAAGTTAAAACTAGATATCAAGACCTAAGTCATGATAAAAAAAAGAATAAGAAGGAGATGAAGTAGAGATGAATTCCATAATAAATGACCAATGATGATTGAATGTTGAACATAGGTCAAAGTTAATGAAGACTTGTTAGAGAATTGATAGGATCAAATCCCTAACAACAAGTTTCAAAGATCTTGAATCATAGTTCAATAATCAATCATACATGGGATTTCAAACTTAAATTTTGGGCCACTAATGATAACTTAAAGGAAAGAAGAAAGGGATAAGATGAAGAGAGGGAAGGGGAATATCACAAAGGCACCAAAATCATGTCTAACTTCATCAAAATCAATCAACTATCTTGGTGGATTTGGTCTTTTGACCTATCAACACACAAGTTCTGTTGATGTTGATGAAATTTATGACCCATAATATGTCCACACATCACCAAGTCAGAACTAATTATAATAAAAAATAAAATCAAGCAATATAATTCATAAAAGCAAACTTTAAATGGTTATTTAATTGGAATTTATTGACGAAATACATAAAGTGTACTAAATACCAAATAAAAATCCTAAAAAATCTCCATAAGTCAAACAACAGTCAACAAGTATTGACAAATTTTTTTTGAATTTTTTAAAGACATAATCTAATTTTTTAAATTACAAAAATTAAGCTAAAAGATCTAAAATCAATGAAAAATAAAAAACTAAAATGTAAAATTCCAATAAAATCACCATAGGTATAAAACCATTATTGGATCTTATTTTATTTTATTTTTTGGAATTATTAAAGAGCTAAAACTATTTTTAAACAATTAAAAATAAATGAAACAAAGAGAAAATTATAAAAAATATCAAATCACAAAATAAATTTGTGAAAAAATATGGATCAGAGAGAGAAAATTCAAACAAAATTTTAGAAATTATTTTGGTATTTTTTTAATAAAAAATAAAAGAGATATTGATTTTTAAAATTAAAATGAATTTAAAAAACAAATTTGTAAAATAAAACAAATCAAAAAACTTGAGGCGTCAGATCTGAGCTCATTAATTGAGTTGGCAGATCTGAAGGCCATAAAGCGCGTGCCCACCATGAGCTTTAGTCAACTAGCACGCATTTGATTTAAAAAAGTCCAACGAACAAAATTAAAACAATTGGTATGCCTTTTTATTGGTTGAAGATGACACGTTGATCATCTCCAACCTCCAGACGCCTGCAAATAGGGAAAAACAAGGATTTCCAATTCGTAAATTTAAGCTTTCATAGTGGTGCCATTAGATGTGTCTATTCAAGAAGATTTCAACCATATGCTTGCGAAAAATATATTTAAGTCATAACTCAGTCGTTTTGGAAAGTACCAGAGAGAAAATGCTAATAGAAATTTGAAAACTTGAGTATTAAATCACCATGAAAATTCAAAACAGAATAAGCATACACTTCAGAGAATAAGGGACTACATCCTAAGCATTTATTTGAGATGATTTGGTTGAGAAATCTACCTGAACGAAGTTCAACTTGTAAGCTCTAAAATGAACTTCTGTAGCTTGATTATATGCTCGAATTGCTTGGTTTTTGTAGTGAAAAGTTTGTATGAGGATCAAGAATGAAGAATCTGTGGCATGTTTGGAGAAATAAGTCTTGGAAATAAGAAAATGAAATTTAAGCTCAAGAGTCCGTATGGGACCTTGGCAGGGCTTGTCTGACTATCAAAATCTTGGGGAATAAGAGGAATATGATCCTCTATTTAGAGGGGAATGAATGATGAGCTCATATGTATGAAATGATTAGAAATAGATGGAATTCATGTGAAGATGCAAATCTAAAAAGTGTGACTTGCAATCCTTCAAAACTCACTCAATTCCTGTGTTTTAATGCTTAAACAAGACTTAGAAACTTTGTTAACCATATTTAAGTAGAAAACATGCATCAAGTTTGTGATTAGAGTGCACAATAACAAATTTGCAATCTGACTGCAAGTGAGAACTTAGTTTCAAAGTGCCATTTTTAAATCCATGGCGCAACATGTCTGGAGGCTTTATGGCATGATTCTTGATGAATTAGAAAGACTTCATCACGAAGTTTACAATGTGCCTAGAAATAATTCATTTGTAAAATTAAGTTAAGAGTTGTGTCCATTTGAAATCGTGAAAAACAAACTGATTTTGACACTTAGAAAAATTTCTAAGCGTAGAGCTTCAAGATGACCTACAATCTTTTTCAAAGTTACATGGTCTTCCACTCAAAATTAGCTCTTGATCCTTGATTATGAAATAAAGTAGACTCCTTAAAGAGAAATTTGGAATTGAGATCACTCAAAAATGATAAACAATGAGAGATTTATTGTCCTTGGAAGTTGATGAGAATTTCTTGAGAAATCCCTAAATGACCTATAATGTTTCATTGAATTCCATAAGCTTCCACAAATTTTTGGATCTTGATCTTTGAATCAAAGTTGTAGTAAACATACTCAATTTTATTTTGAAAAAATAATGAGCTCAATGAGATAAAAATTGACCAAGTTATGATCTCTTGAAGTCAAGTCATAAATTTCCATGGTTTTCTAAAGAACTTGTAATCTTTTCAAGATTTTGATGATCTTCCTTGCATAATTGGACCTTGTCATGTGAAGAGAAGTTGTTGTAAATAATGAAAGAGTCCATAGCAAAAATAATCACTTCAAAATATTTAAAATTGAGAGAATTATGAACTTGTGACCATAGAATCAAGGACTTGTCTAAATTAGGTCAAACCACTAGGATTAACTTTGAATCTCTTGGTCTTACCTTACAAATTAAGGCATGATAAATCACATTAGACCTTGAAATGATGTTATATTGAGGCACACTTGATGACATGGTTCATTACTTAATGAAACTTGTTGAAGAAGGCATGGAAATAAACACATGAACCTATGAAGTTTCTTGATGAATACCAATATCCACTTCAAGACAACTTGACCATATGAAATTAAGAGAGCTTTTAACCCATAGAACTTAGATGCCATGATAATAACCTTGAAGTTCAAGATTTTATAATCCAATGAATAACCAATTGAGTAAGGATCAATCTTCAAAACCGTAGTTTAAAAGGTAGGAGAGATGCACTTGGTTATATACCTAAATGTAAAAAGGGAAAACAAACATATTTTTGGACATTGGTTAAGGGTTAATGAACATGAAAACATCTATGCAAGACATACAATTCAAATTTCTAGGTGATCCCTCAAGGGGAAACTCAAATATAGGAGAGTGGAAGAGATGACCAACCAAATGAGTGATCTTGGTGCATTGTGATGATATGATATGGTAGAGGATATTAGGGGGGAAATTTGGGGTATAATAGTGGTGCCAAGTTCATGTATGCATGGCATTGGCACTTGTAGCATTTTTTAACATGCTCATTCGCATCATGTTTCATGGTGGCCAGTAATACCCCGCTCGTAGGGCCTTTCATGCTAAGGATATTCCACCCAAGTGTTGGGTGTTGATTCCTTCGTGAATCTCCCGTAAGACGTGTAGGGCACTAGTCTCTGACGCATTTCAAGAGTAGGATGGAGAATCCTCTTTTCTAGAGTTTTTCATCGAGCAAGACGTAAGAGCACGCTCTTCATTTAGTCACACTGGCTTTCTTTTGGTCAGAAGGCAACACACTCGTTGTAAGGTAGTGGTACACCAGCGTCATCCAGCAATCCTAATCTCTGATGGTGTTCACGTCGAGCATCGTGGAAGGTTTTTTCGATGCTCGGGCGAGGGAGGATTTCTTGGATGACTGATTTGTTCCTTCCTTTCTTTCTCGTGCTCGCCAATTTTGACAAGATATATGCTCGGGTGTTATGCTCGTGAAGAATATGCTTGACTTCTGCTGAGAGGAACTTGTTTATCCTTTCTTTTACGATAGCAAAGTACTTAATGAGTTGGTTGTTCTTCTCTTGGTATTCTCCTCTTTGTTATACCTTAATTTTTCCCCTAAGATTCCACATCATCTCATATCATCAATGCATCAAGATCACACATTAGGGTTGGTTCTCCCTTTCTACTTAATCCTATATTTAGGTTTTCTCTTGAGGGATCACCAAGCACCTTCAATTGTGTATATTGTACATGTTTTCTTATAATAACATCAAAATATGCATATATGTCTCTTTGAATGTTCATATTGTAGGTGATGACACAATTGCATTCATTTCCCCATCTAACCTAGGATTTGAGGGGTGGTCCTTAGTCAAATGGTTCTTCAATGGATTGTAAGATTTCAAGCTTCAAGGATATGTATATGATATCAAAGATTTATGGTTCAAAGGATTCCCTCACTTTATTTAGGTCAAACTTTCCTTAAAGTTGGTGGTGGAATTCATCAAGAAGATTCATAGGTTCATGTGTTTATTTCCATTCCTTCTTCAACAAGTTTCATTGAGACTTTAGCTCCATATTTGAGTATGATTCAAGAAAACATCATCTCAAGGCCTATTTTGATTCATCATGCTTTATTTTTCTAAGAAATTTCAAAATCTTCAAGGTTAGTTCAACAAGTTTGACCTAATTGAGCAGATACTTGATTCAGTGATCATAAGTGCATAACTCTCTCCATTTTCAACATTTTGAGTTGGTTATTTTTTCTATGGATTCTTATCATCTTCTACAACAACCTCTCTTCACATGACAATATCCAATTGTGCAAGAAAAATCATCAAAAGTTGAAAGGGGTTTCAAGTCATTTTGACACTCTCTGAGCTAGGGTTTGGTGACTTATAAGGACCATATCTTGCTCATTTTTTGAGATTTTTGATTGACTTCAAAGCCGTGATTCTCTTTAAAATGTCCTTAACAAGTTCTCTTCATGAGTCTAAGGCTAATTTTGAATGGAAGATCGCTAATGGTTGAGAAAGATTACAAGTCTCTTTTAAAAGCCTTTGAATCTTAGGGTTTGACTTCAAATGATCATAACTTGGTCTATTTTATCTCCTTGAGCCCATTATTTTTCCATAATAACATTTGGGATGTCTACTACAACTTTGTTTCAATGTGAAAGACTTGAAAATTCTTGGAAAGAGGTTGAAGAATTGAAACGATTATAGGTCTTTTGTGAATTTTCCCAAATTTGTTCATCATCTTACAAAGACCATAACTCTTTCAATTTTTATGATTTTTTAGTGATATAAATTCCACAATTAAATTCAATGGGTCTACTTCATGTAATCTTCATATATCAAGATCAAATTTTGAGTGGAAGTTCATGCAATTTTGAAGAACATTATAGGTTATTTTGAGGTCCCATACTTAGAAATTTTTCTAAGTACAAAAATCAGTTTGTTTTTCACGATTTCAAGAGGACATCACTTCCAGCTCAATTATCCAAGTGGAGTATTTTGGAAAATTGTAAATTTTGTGACCCCATCTTTCAAATGCTTCAAGAATCATCCCATAAAGGTCTCTGAGTAGTGAGCTATGCATTATTGAAGTTGGCTCCATGGAATTTGTTTTTACCTCGAGTCAGAATTTTTACCATGAGTAAAATTGGATTACAAGTCGAATTACTCAAGTTTTACTTGCTAAACATGTTTAACTAATTGCCCAGATGCGTTTTGATAAGAATTGCACTTGGTATGAGGTTGTTTTGATGCATTTCAAGTCACACATTTGGCATGATCACGGTTGGCTTGGTTTGCATGATTTTCTCACAATTCCTCTCATTTATCATCATCATTCACTTACCTATAGAGGATGATATTTCATTCATTTCCCAAGCTTTAGAGATCCAAAAAACCTCTGTTGAACTTCCTTCATACCTCTCAATTCTGTAACTTCAAATTTGGTTTTAGAGCATTTTTTAATCCAATTTCTTTGATCATTCTTCATCCTTGAACTCCACTGAAGTTAACAAATAAGAACCAAGCCTTGATGATATTTTAAACCCTAATTTCATCTGACACATCCCCTCCCTCTTCATCTTATCCCTTTCTTGTTTTTTCTTCTGCTACATGGTTTTGGAGAATGACCTATATATCATTTCTCTAACATGTTAGTACATAGGTTGCTATTGTCCGATCTTAAAATAGGTGTGACTTCTACATAAGTCCACTTACGATTGCTTAACATAGTGCTAAGTTTCTGCCGATTCGAAAAATAATCATTTGTGGCCCAGACCTATTTTTGCAAGCCCAAGTATGTTTAATTAGAAATCTTTGATCCAATAACTTTGAAGTTCATTGTTAGGTGGCTTTGATTTTATCAATCCTCCAATGAACTTCATGAACTTTGGTCTGAGTATAATTTGAACATCGTTGATCATATGTGGTTTCCTTGAGTACTTGAAATGAATGATATACTTGACAAAAAGCAAATGAGACTTGTTGTTGAGAAGCTTTGATTTTATCGATCTTCTAATAAGATCTCAAATACAAGCTTCAAGATGGTCATTCAACTAACCTTCTAACTTCTAATTCACTAACAATTAACTTTACTTTATGCCTTTACTTCATGCCTTTACTTTATGCCTTTATTTTGTCCTTTATTTTTATGTACCATTTATTTTAGCTTTACATTCCATGCTATTTTTCTTTTGCTCACTTGAGCATTTATCTTTATGCCATTTTATCTTTGTTCACGTTATCTTTATTTTATTTTTGAAAACACTTAATAACCAATTTAAACATTAAAAACCTTAAGGTTACTCAGACTATTTGGTTACTATCCTTGGTATTATGGAGTTGTGGACCTCTTAGACTTAGGATTAGAAGCCTTGACACTATGAGACCTTGTGACTCTGTTATTATTTTGTCTGAAGTTCTTGGGGTTTACCCCAAGACATTGGGCTGATTTTCTTTGTGTGCAGGTTATTCTGGTTATATGCTTTGTCTGTGATTGAGAATTCCTCTATATACAGTCGTTACTCTGCCCAATATTTGTGAAGACTTAATTCATCTGAAGCTTGGTATTTCTTAGAGGTTTAGTATTTTTTTGCTTTCTTGGTTTCAATCCAAAGGATGGGAATTCTACATTGACTTCATATGTCAAGTGTTGGCTTCTTATTGTTAGATTATTCTTTTCCTTGGCTTTTACATTATGTTTTAGGATAGTCCCTTCATCTCCTACTATCTTCTTTAATTTCAAAAATGTTCTCCCTTATTTTTTTTAAATCTTCTTGTTTTCTAACTTGAACCACTTACATAATAAACTTGGACTTAGGTCCATCCGTTTTCAAACATCTTTCTTAAATAAAACATTAATCAATTTAACCATACTTTGACATCTTTCTCAAGACTAAAAGTTAATTAACCTCATTCAAACTATTTTTCCACATTGGGCTTTTTACTTTAAAATTTTTCTCAAAAGATTAGACTCTTGTTGATTCTTGTAGTGATGCGAGCTACTATACTTCTATGATATGTAGTCAAGTGATATATTTTACACTTGGGTGTTGAGTGAGACTTTATTGATTTTAAAATCCAAGCTATATCATCCACTTTGAGATGATGCAAATTCTCATTTCTCATGATTGTGGGTGGTAAGTATGTTTTCCACTCGGATATGACGATGATGTCTCTTCTCTTAAAATTAACTAACACACTTGTATTTTAAAATTTTTAAGGTGAACTACAAGTACCCTGATCCCATGTTGCATAGAAGGTGGTACGTAGACACTAAAAGTTATCAACTGCAACGGGTGAAAAATTGTAAAAAATACTTCTTTCTTCATCTCCACCATTTATTTTTATATACACCTTTTATAGCCAAAATACCCAAATTTTTAAAGAGATTCCTGCATAGTACCATAGATGTTTAGGGTGTTAATACATTCCCTTTGAATAATCAACCCACATACCTAGATTCTTTCCCCCTCTTTTTTTGGGTTTATTCGCTATTTTCTCATTTCTATTGGAATCAATAAAGCGTAGTGACAATTTTTATTTGATATGTGCGAGTTAAGTCAATCCAAGGGCTTAGTCTTAACATTTCTACCACTACACTCGTACTTGAGAGGCGAAGAGATGAGAATCAGTGAATATTTCTATTTTATGTGTGCCCAAGTCTTCGGCCAGACATAGCCCTCCGAGGAAGGCTTTGTACTTGGCTTGGTTATTTGAAGTTGGGAAGGATAGAGTGAGGGATACCTCGATCAGAATTCCATCCTTGTTTTCAAGGATGATTCTCGCTCCACTTCCTGTTGATCTGGAGGCACCGTCCATGAAGATTGTCCACTTGTAAGATCCGCCGACCAGGGAAGTAATCATGGTTATTTCTGCCACGAAGTCGACCAGGACCTGATCTTTAAGGTTCTTTTTGCTCTTGTACTAGATGTCGAATTTTGATAGTTTCTCCAACCATTTCAGTATTGTACTGGCTATGTCTAGACGACCGAGTAACTTCTTTACGGGTTGATCAGTTGTACGATGATCGTGTAGGCTAGAAAAAAGTGTCTTAGTCTCCTTGCTGCATTGATAAGGTCCAAGGTGACCTTCTCGATTTGTTGGTATCTTATTTTTGGGCATTGCAGTGCCTTGCTCGTGAAGTATATTGGCCTTTATTCGTCAGGTGTTTCGCGGATGAGCGACGCGCTGACGGCCTCGGCAGAGACAGCCAAGTAAAGGTACAAGGTTTCCCTGTCTTTAGGTCAATAGAGGACTGGTGGTTGTGAGAGGGCCTATTTGAGATGAATGAGAGATTTCTCACACTCTTATGTCCACTCAAGTTCCCCCTCTTTGTGCAGTCATTTTTAAAATGGCAACGCGTGCTAGGCTGATTTGATCACAAAGCAAGATAGAGAGGTGAGTATCCCATTCAGGGATTAGATTGATTCTTTCGAGTTCATTGTTGGGAACTCGAAGAAATATCTGCACTTGTCGGGGGTTGCCTCGATTCCTCGCTCGGTTAGGTAGAAAGCAAGGAATTTTCTAGCACGTACGTCGAAAGTGCATTTCTCTGAATTGAACCTCGTCCTGCATTTCTCTGCTTTGTCGAAGACCTTTTTGAGGTGAATAATACGGTCGACCTCTTCTCGAGACTTCACGATCATATCGTCCATGTAGACTTCTAGCATGTCTCTGATTTCTCCTTGGAAAAATTTGTTCATCATTTATTGATAAGTAGTGTCGGTGTTCTTCAGTACGAAGAGCATTTCATTAAAGTAACAGTTGACCGACTAGGTCATGAACACGGTGCATTTTTTGTCATGTTTTCCATGTGGATTTGGTTGTACCCCTGGTACACGTTCATGAATGGTAAAAGTTTATAACATGCAGAATTATTTACCAGTCTATCAATGTTTGGCATTAGATATACATCTTTGGGGAAAACCCTATTGAGATCGGTATAATCAACACACATGCGCTACTTTCAATTATACTTTTAAACCAATACAATATTTGACAGAAAGGTTGTGTACTAGGCCTTAGAAATTAAATTTTCCTCTAGGAGGTCTTTTACAGCTTTTTTAGCAGCCTCTGATTTTTCAAGAGACTACCTACGCCTACGTTGAACTACTGCCCTAGCAGCTGGATCTATGGTCAGCTGAAGATAGAAGACCTCAAGGTCGAGTCCAGGTGTGATCGGTGGAAATAGAACTGACTGTTTTTTAAGCTGGTTCGCGAAATGTCGCGGTAAGCAAGAGTCGCCACCGTCTTTTATTTTCTCCAACATGGAAAGGATAAAAGCACAGCAAAATTCCTTATGAGAATGTTTCTCGGTTCGGGAGGTAGATTTATAGAAAGGGAAGGTGTTAGCACCCTTTCTATCCATGGTTATCCATGGGCTCTTAGGTACTTTCTCTTATGTTTTCAAAAGATGTTTGCTTTTCAAATGTGAGTGGGTTTGAAAAAGTTTCTTTGAAAGATTTCTGAATAACTCTTGTATCTGTCCTCAAGAGTGTTTGAAAAATTTGTTTTGAAAGCTTTTGAAAGTGTAAGGTGTGAAAAGTATTTTGTTTGTTTTTGAAAAGAGCAAGTACCCATGAGATCTACCTACTCTAAGGAATTAGGCTGTGTAAGAGTCCTTTAGATAGTGCTATCCCACCATTGAGAGGTAGGTAGCACCATCGTTGGAGGTGTTCGGGTCGATTCGATTATCGGGACAGTATGGTCACCAAAGCAATGGTAGGACACCTTAGAAGTAACCCTGATGTCCTAGATCCTTTTTTATCCGAGGCAACCATTTCGAGGCAACTAGATCTTTAGACAAAAGGGCGACCTCTAAGACACCCTATACTTGATGACCACGTTTCGAAGGCAACGAGTGAGGCGTACCCTAGAAGTGGTGTGTGTATTGTGTGTTGTTTTCATGTTATGTTTGTCTTGGTAATTAGTGAGCTACGAGTTGTTTTTATTTACATACATTCTTGCAGGCATATTAGCAGTTAGGGGTGCAGAAAGTAAAATTGCAGAAAATATAAAGTTCTACGCTATTACAAGGCGCGGGTCTATACATCGCCAAAAATACAAAGACCCGTTTTTGGTAAATAAGTACGGAAAGTAAAAAACAGTAAAACTCCTAATTACTATTACATCCAGAGGCAGTTACAGAAATAATCAAAATAAAGAATTAAAACTAAAATGCGCGCGAAAGAAAGAATCGGGAATGTCTTAAGGGTGTTGACCCTTTTTAGAAAAGAAATTGATTTTTTTGTCTTTTTTTTTATTAAATGAAATTAAAACTAACTAATGACTAATTAATTAATTAATTAAAAGAAAATATAATTTGTGTTTTTTTATGAAATAAAATAAAAAGAAATAAAATTAAAAGTTAATTTTACCTAATTCTAAATCTATTTTAATTATTAAGAAAAGAAGTTAAAATTGCCTATTTAAACTATTTATTTGTCAATATTTTATTTACAAAAAATAATATGAGAATGATAATAATAATAAGGTTAATTCTATTTTTTTTTTTTTATGAAAATATGTTAATTATGTTAATGGTTAATTAGAGAGAAAAATAAAATAAGACAAATAGATATAAAAAAAGAAAATAATGCAAACCCATGGGGGGGTTTTGGGCCAAATAGGAGGGTGTGATGTTGAATCTTGGCCCATTGAAGCTTCAGCTCGTTTGACTTTCTTGGATAGCCTACGCCCATGTTGAATCCAGAGTATGGTGTGCTAGCCTTCTGGACCTTTGGATCTGCACTAATGACACATGGCACGTTGGATGTGTGAGGCTTATGGTGTCCAGCGCTTGGAATGCTGCACAGGAAAGTGTTGGAAAAAATAATATTGGAATATGGGGGGACCTGGGAATCGAACCCAGGTCCCAGTGAATACAGACCACGTAGCCAACCACTGAGCCAAACCTGCGCGTTTGTAAGCATAATAGAAACAAAACAATATATGAAATAAGTGCGTTATATGCTGGAAAAGCGTGCGCCAATTTGAATGGCCCACTCCCTGGTTGCCACGCCATCATCATCTTCGTTCTGAAACAAAAATTACAGGCAAATAGCGAGGGTTTTAAACCCCCACTAATTTCAACAATGAAAAATAGCGATTAGAAAATGGGACAACATAAAAAGGGCGCGATAGGTCCATCTTGTTCGTCTCATTGTGTTGAGTTTGGCCATGTACATTTGGAGTCCTGATTTTACAGCATGACAAAACCCCCAATTCTAAACCTTGAAAACCCTAAAGTGTTTTAATGGCAAATCATGATTTAACGCGTTATAATGAAATTAGATTATTCCATTAGCTTCAGAAGGTCCCTAACAATACAAACCAATCAAAAAATGGATTAAATGCTCATGAAATATGCTATACAGATTTGAGAAATAAGGCAAACCGAGTGAGTTGTATGGCACGAATTCTTGAGGTTTTTGGCGTGTTTATGCTTGCAAAAGGATCCTGGCAATGTAAGGGGCGTGTTTGGATCAGAAAGGAAGCTTGAATTGGGCTGCAAGGTGGTTTTCAGTTTGTCACCTTTCCTTGGAATTTTTGAAATTTGCTTATGCTGTATGAGTGTTTCTAGGTCGTGTATTGCATATGGAATGCTTGCATATATGTTTTGTAATGTGTATCAATCCAAATAATGGTCATTGAAGCCTTGCAATAATGTTCTTGATTTCCTCCATAACCAACATTGAACCATTTGCCATATTTGTGAAAATTTGAATTTTCTTGCTTGGAATAGGCCTTGCACGAATTTGGTAAGTACTTCATGGTGCATCAAAGCAATTCAACACAAAATATATCCCTCCATTAACTTTCTTGATTTTTATTTGAATTTTAAAGATTTAAAATGAATTAAATCAAATAAAATTAATTAAAAATGGGAAAATTAATTTTTAATCTTGAAATAAATTGTGGGACACGTGGGAGGCATGGCCAAGCTGAAACAAGTGGAAAAAGTGGGCCCCTTTTGTCAAAAATGAAGTTTCAAGGATAATTGACTTTGGCCATTTCACAAAAATTTCCCAACTTCTCCAATGCACATCTTGCTCAATTATGAAGCTATGAACATGTTCTTGGACATTTTGGAAAGGTCTTGAAGTCCTCTAACCAATGTATTTGGTCCCATGTCATTTTGATTTACCAATCTCAAGTTATGGTCTTTGACTTAAAGTGCCTTTTTGTTGACTTTTGAAAATGACCTATAATGTTGAAATTGATAACTTTTTATGAGAGCATTTCTTGGACTTGGAATGTGAAGATGAGTTGTAGGAAATGTCTTCCCCTTCAAGATGAGCATTGGATGGGATTTTTCTGATGAACCATGAAAAAGTTATGTCTTGGTCAAGTTACAGTTGACTTTTCAACTGTCCAAAAATAGAAACTTTTGACACCTTGATGATTTTTGAGCCATTCTTGTGAAATCATGGTCAAGACTTGACCAAATGATGATTGTGGCTTCAAAATAAGATTTTGACCAAAATCTTTGACTTTTGACTGCCAAATGACCATTTTGCCCCTACAGTTAACTGTGAAGCAATTAGGGTTTTTGACTGTACAACTTGATCTTGTGAGCCTTGAAACTTGACATGTAGGTGCTTGACAATGTATATGAGCATATGGGACTTGATTGAGCCCTTGGAAACCTCAACTTCCTTGCAAGAACCAAAACCCTAATTTGACTGGCTTAGGAGGATGGTTGACCGTGTAGCCCTTGAGTAAACTTTGAACCATTTGAGGTGATGCTTGGCAAAACTTTAAAGATTATGGGAGGGCAAATTTTGGGGTACAACAGTTGCCCCTGTTCAATCTTCTTAGACCTGAGGATGTAGATTGGCTTGTGTGCCTTTCGTGATCCGAGGGTGGAAGATGATTGAACACTAGAGTGCCCAGAAATTTGCACTCACATAGTTGAGTATCAACAGTGTGATGTAGAGAATGGGCTTACAGATGCCATTTGGAGAGATGATGGGTAGGAGGATGGGCTTATAGATGCCATCTAGAGATTTGACAGAACCTTGTCGGGAATGGGCTTATAGATGCCATTTGGAACTGTTGGTAAGTGGATGGGCTTATAGATGCCATCGGGAGTGTCGGTCGCATAAGAGATTCCATAGCGAGAACTTGCGTACCTGGGAAAGAAAGATAGTTACCTGGCCTGTTACAGGGGTTGATCTTCAAACTCTTTATGTAGATGTGCCCTGGCTGGATGCAGGTATCGAATCTTCAAACTCTTCAGACGTGCCCTGGCAGGATACAGGAATCGAGTCCGGAAAATAGTCGTCAACAGATACACCCTGGCAGGATACAGGAATTGGATCTTCAAACTCTTCAGACGTGCCCTGGCAGGATACAGGAATTGGATCTTCAAACTCTTCAGACGTGCCCTGGCAGGATACAGGAATCGAGTCCGGAAAATAGTCGTCAACAGATACACCCTGGCAGGATACAGGAATCGGATCTTCAAACTCTTCAGACGTGCCCTGGCAGGATACAGGAATCGAGTCCAGAAAATGGTCGTCAACAGATATGCCCTGGCTGGATACAGGTATTGAATCTTCAAACTCTTCAGACGTGCCCTGGCTAGATACAGGAATCGAATCCGGAAATAGTCGTCAACAGATATGCCCTGGCTGGATACAGGTATCGAATCTTCAAACTCTTCAGACGTGCCCTGGAAAGATACAGGAATCGAGTCCGGAAAATAGTCGTCAACAGATACGCACTGGCTGGATACAGGAATCGGATCTTCAAACTCTTCAGACGTGCCCTGGCAAGATACAGGAATCGAGTCCGGAAAATAGTCGTCAACAGATACACCCTGGCAGGATACAGGAATCGGATCTTCAAACTCTTCAGACGTGCCCTGGCAGGATACAGGAATCGAGTCTGGAAAATAGTCGTCAACAGATACACCCTGGCAGGATACAGGAATCGGATCTTCAAACTCTTCAGACGTGCCCTGGCAAGATACAGGAATCGAGTCCGGAAAATAGTCGTCAACAGACATGCCCTGGCTAGATACAGGAATCGAATCTTCAAACTCTTCAGACGTGCCCTGGAAAGATACAGGAATCGACTCCGAAAAATAGTCGTCAACAGATACGCCCTGGCTGGATACAGGAATCGGATCTTCAAACTCTTCAAACGTGCCCTGGCAGGATACAGGAATCGAGTACGGAAATAGTCGTCAACAGATACGCCCTGGCTGGATACAAGAATCGGATCTTCAAACTCTTCAGACGTGCCCTGGCAGGATACAGGAATCGAGTCCGGAAAATAGTCGACAACAGATACAACCTGGCAGGATACAAGAATCGGATCTTCTAACTCTTCAGACGTTCCCTGGCAGGATACAGGAATCGAGTCCAGAAAATAGTCGTCAACAGATACACCCTGGAAGGATACAGGAATCTGATCTTCAAACTCTTCAGACGTGCCCTGGCGGGATACAGGAATCGAGTCCGAAAAATAGTCGTCAACAGATACACCCTGGCAGGATACAGGAATCGGATCTTCCAACTCTTTAGACGTGCCCTGGCAGGATACAGGAATCGAGTCCGGAAATAGTCGTCAACAGATACGCCCTGGCTGGATAGAGGAATCGGATCTTCAAACTCTTCAAACGTGCCCTGGCAGGATACAGTAATCGAGTCCAGAAATAGTCGTCAACAAATACGCCCTGGCTGGATACAGGAATCGGATCTTCAAAATCTTCAGACGTGCCCTGGCAGGATACAGGAATCGAGTCCGGAAAATAGTCGTCAACAGATACGCCCTGGCTGGATACAAGAATCGGATCTTCAAACTCTTCAGACGTGCCCTGGCAGGATACAGGAATCAAGTCCTAAAAAATAGTCGTCAACAGATACGCCCTGGCTGGATACAGGAATCGGATCTTCAAACTCTTCAGACGTGCCCTGGCAGGATACAGGAATCGAGTCCGGAAAAATAGTTGTCAACAGATACACCCTGGCAGGATACAGGAATCGGATCTTCAAACTCTTCAGACGTGCCCTGGCAGGATATAGGAATCGAGTCCGGAAAAAATAGTCGTCAACAGATACACCCTGGCAGGATACAGGAATCGGATCCTCAAACTCTTCAGACGTGCCCTGGCAGGATACAGGAATCGAGTCTGGAAATAGTCGTCAACAGATACGCCCTGGCTGGATACAGGAATCGGATCTTCAAACTCTTCAGACGTGCCCTGGCAGGATACAAGAATCGAGTCCGGAAATAGTCGTCAACAGATACGCCCTGGCTGGATACAGGAATCAAATCTTCAAACTCTTCAGACGTGCCTTGGCAGGATACAGGAATCGAGTCCAGAAATAGTTGTCAACAGATACGCCCTGGCTGGATACAGGAATTGGATCTGGAAATAGTCGTCAACAGATGTGCCCTGACTGGATACAGGAGTCGAATCTTTAAACTCTTCAGACGTGCCCTGGCTGGATACAGGAGTCGAATCTGGAAATAGTCGTCAACAGATGTGCCCTGGCTGGATACAGAAGTCGAATCTTCAAACTCTTCAGACGTGCCCTGGCTGGATACAGGAGTCGAATCTGGAAATAGTGACGGTTGATAGTAATCATCGTTGGATTGACCTTTTTCCTGAAAAGGTAAAACATCAGTTGTTTGCAATGTCATGATGTATGAAAAGCATGATGTCATGATGTCCTCAAGAATAAATGAGATTATGTGATATGATGCGTATGTGCATGCATTGTGTATGTAAGCAGGATGTATGAAAATGTGATATGTTTATGAATGTATTTTCGTCTAGGAAAATAAATCCTTGACGAATGCCGGGAAGTTGAATCCTGGGCTGATGTTTGAAGGACACAGTTCTTCATTTCCGCTGGGGATGATGGTTGCAAGAATAAACCGTAGGAGAAGATGACTCCGTTGGGGAATAAACTTGGTGGAGAGGTTACTCTGCGGGGAATACTCTGTGGGAAGAGATACTTTGCTGAGGTTTGATGGTAACTCCGCTGGGGATACCGTTGATGAGCTTTATTAAGGAATTTGATAAAATCCGCTGGGGAATAGGAAGAGCTTCGCTGAGGACGATCTTTCCGTGGTTTTTGGCTGAGGATAACCCAGTTATAAGCTCTGGTGGAGAATAACCTTTGAATAAAAAAGTCCGGGGAGACGCGTTCGTACTCTGCAGGTGATAAGCTTCCAGAATCTACTGGGGTTAAGCTTCCTACTGGGGAGATTGATTGAACTCTCCTGGGGAGATCTTTTGTGATTGAACTGGGGAAGTGGCTCCACTGGGGTCCGGTATACCGCCGGGGAACAATCTTAGATCAAGACTTCCGGGGATGCTTGTTTAGGAACATCTGTATACTCCGCTGGGGAATATTGAGATTTTCTAGGGATACCCAACTTCCTTAAGGCTGACAGTGGACTAACTCTGCTTGGGAAGAGTGTCGCTGACTTGCTGGAGATACAGTGCCTTGTTAGGGCTGACGGGAGACCAACTCTGCTCGGGGGAGAGTATTGTTGAACCTTGTCTTACTCCTGGGGAGTGGAGGCCTCTTGGTTATGTTCTTCAGCCGAACCTACCTTGGTACCTTGGTTGACGGAGCAACTAGATTGCTTGGACAACTCATTATTGCCCCTGTTTCTGATGTGGGAGAAGAAGATACCTTGTGGAGGTGCTTGATAACTGCCGATTGACAAATCTTCTTCTGGTAGGCAAGTGAAGAGATGACGGGACATAGTTGTACGCTTTTGATCCCTAACTTTTTCCTGGACCGCCCTTTCGGGTTTTCAGTCCATCGGGATACCCATTTTTGCCCAAGCCGCCTTTTCAGGTTTTCGACTTGCCGGGTGTACAGATTTTTTTCTTTTCATCTCTTACTTTTGCCCGAACCCTTTTGGTTCGCCGGGAAGCCCTTATTTTTTCCTAGGCCAGTCAACCTAGCGGGTCTTTGATTATGCGCGGTATTTTTTCGACTATGTCCGCGCTCTCAGGATGCAGGGAGTTGTCACTGTCAGTAGTGCAGTGTTACCATGCCACCAGAAGATCTTCGTTTGATCGTCCAATGCCCCAAGTGATCCAGATGGAGATTTGCCCAAGCTGGTTGGCCTTTTGAGAGATTCTCCGAGTCTTGACCTAACTGCCCCAGATGTTGGACAATGATCATACCATGCCCCTTGATTGGAGGTGCTTTTGTTCATTAGACATTCGTCGTGCGAACTTCTATGCTGTTCAAACAAATAGTCATATGCAATCAATGTTATATTAAAAATGCAAAGCTTATGTCTGTCTTGAAGTTTTTTTGAAAATGCATTTTTTCCCCAGTAAAACAAGCAAATTATGTAACATGTGATGTCAACTCAAGATTTCACAGCGATCCTTAAGGAGTCAGGATACCTTTGTAACAGTATGCTTTCGAATTAACCCATGCTTCAGCTAGGACTTTTGAGGGTTGTAACGTGGCCTGGTTCACAGTTTAAGAAACAAAGGATAAAGGCTCAAATTTTATTTGTACCCACCCGTTCTTCGTGATGTTCTTCAAACCTAAACTCAGCTAATCGTGCGTTAGACCTTGTTTGAGTCTTTGCTCTGATATTCCAGTGATGGTTCAGATATTGATAATTTATTTTGAATAGGAAGTCATTTCTTTTTTTGTTGAGGGTTTGTAGGGCCTCTCTTTTTGTTTTTATTATCCCTGTTTTTTGCCTGAACTGTTTCTTTTGTGATTACAGTCAGTGGGATGCCCCAGTTTTTGTAAGTCTCCTTCATAGGTTTTGACTTATTGGGTTTTTATTTCTGAGGGATAATGACTGCCTGTCTTTATGTTTATTCGGAGCCATCACTGTCTTTTGTTTTGTAAGGACTCCTTTGGTGCCATTCGTTGTGCACTTGGATCAGCTGAGAGAACTACCCTGCCCCAGGTTATGATTAAGGGTTTTAATTTTCGAAAAGAAAACTCCTACTTCTTTGGCTCAAAGGGGTTGACGAGGGATTATCATCCTTATAACTCCAGTGTTTAGGAATTGAAACAATGCTTGTACCTCATCAGTGGGGTTTGTTCAAAAGGATATTGTAGATTGTGGTATCATTTTCGTCATCCTCCCTCAAGAGGCTTAGAATTATTAATTGAGAGTTGACATCACAAAAATATGAAAACAGTTTACATATAGCGAATGCGAATATATTGATTCAAAACAGACATATACGATGCATTGATAATGTAATAAAGTTTGCTATGACAATAATTGTTTGAAAACTCAAAGAAAAATACAACTCGAAACTTCCAATGAACAAAAGGTCTTCTCGTCTAGGGATAGTAGAAGAACTCGACCAGACCATCTGGGGTGAATTCCACTGCTCCTCCATCAATCAGGTTCTAGATCTTGTTCTTCAGAGACCAGCAGTCGTTTGTGGCATGCCCCGGGCTGTCAGAATGATAAGCGCAGCGGGCGTTGGCGTTGTACCTTGCAGGTGTCTTGTTGGGATTCTTAGGAGGGTCCCTGAGTGTGATCAGATTCAATCTCAACAGGCGTTGTAAGGCTTGAAACATCGACATGTTGAGCTGGGTGAATTGCCTCTTAGGCTTGTCTAGCTTGCTCTGATCAGCCCGTTGTTCTTGGCGAGATCGTTGTTGGACCTGTGAAGTAGTAGCAGCTTGGAGAGGTCTATTCTTCACCATACCAGACCCTTGTCCTCTCGGAAGCTGATCAGTGACCTGGTTCCTGACTTGGACTGGTTGCTTCATGTTGTATCTGTCTTAATGAAGCTGGTTGACCATGGCTTTCAACTCTTCTTGCTCCCGAGCCAAACATTGGATAAGGGCCATCTGCCCCAGCATCTGAGTCCTCATTGCATCTACCTCAGCTTGCAGACGTTTCAGCTGTTCGTCCTTATCATCTTCGGGACTTTTCTTGGCCAAGTTCCCCATGAGGAGTGTCCTCAACTCTTCCTGCCCCTTGGATAGGCTTAAAAAGATCTCCCTGAACTGAGTCTCTTGAGAATGAAGACCCTGGTTATCTTGTTGGGAAGCCATTGCTGAAATAAACAACAGAGAAGTTAAGTGTCCTGTAACAAGGGTACCTGTTATGCAATGATGTGTATGTATGCATGCAATGTTTTCAAGGATCTCGCGGGGTAGACAAGAAAATTGTTTAGAATTTGAATCTGGTATCTTGATGGAAGGAACTTCATATTGTTGCGAGTCCTTCTTCAAGAGTCAAGGCTCACCATATCCAGTGGGTCATAGCCCCTGACTCAAGTTATCAACCTTGGCTAGGGGAAAATAAATCCCCTTTGCCCCTTGCTAGACATTTGATTCATCATGACCTACATCACAAACCCTTGAGATCCTTGAAATGGATTAGTCCTTATGCAGGATGTATGCAATGGTATGATGTTATGCTATGCATGGAGTGATGTAAGTAGGCCCTGTAATGAGTCCCAATTAAGGACTGTAAACAAAACCTGCCAGAAACTCAAGTGTCAGATAACAAGCATGCAAGTAGTCAAGTTTGAAGGCACACAAGTCACACAAAGAGCCCTTAGAGTTTAGGCCAGCATGAAGTTTGGGGTACTACCCTCTTGAAGTTGGTGGGCTCAAAAACCTGTCCTATCAAAAGTAACCGGGTTCTAAGGATCTCAATATCATTGGGTTGTTTTCTATGTTCATTGTTTTGATTTAGCCACTGAACTGGCGATCAAAATATTCCAAGAAAACAACCCTCAATGAGTGTAGTATCGAGTATCTACCGACTTTGGACTGCACCAAAGTCGGTCATCTCACTACCCCTAAAGAGGCCGGGATGGTCAAGTAAGGTTCCTAAGGTCAGTTGATGCTTCACGACACCATGCGACGGCCCCATACTCTCCTTGACTTGACTCAAGGGTTACCGGTACTCACCAAAGTGCCACATCAACGTAGCAAACTGCTTCAACCGTGTCGGTATACCCCGCACAGTTCCCTCACAGTTTGTTGCTACTTTCTAAGAAGGTATCCCCCAGATCCGGGTTAGGATCTATGAAACTCCCAAGACAGGCCCACAATATTAAATCAAGCAAAGCAAGCAATTAAAAACATGATGATGAACTATTCCTAAGGTACACCCCACTTTTATATAATCCCCAGCAGAGTCGCCAGTTCTGTGATCGATGGAAATATAACTGACTGTTTTTTAAGCTGGTTCGCGAAATGTCGCGGTAAGCAAGAGTCGCCACCGTCTTTTATTTTCTCCAACATGGAAAGGACAAAAGCACAGCAAAATTCCTTATGAGAATGTTTCTCGGTTCGGGAGGTAGATTTATAGAAAGGGAAGGTGTTAGCACCCTTTCTATCCATGGTTATCCATGGGCTCTTAGGTACTTGCTCTTATGTTTTCAAAAGATGTTTGCTTTTCAAATGTGAGTGGGTTTGAAAAAGTTTCTTTGAAAGATTTCTGAATAACTCTTGTATATGTCCTCAAGAGTGTTTGAAAAATTTGTTTTGAAAGCTTTTAAAAGTGTAAGGTGTGAAAAGTATTTTGTTTGTTTTTGAAAAGAGCAAGTACCCATGAGATCTACCTACTCTAAGGAATTAGGCTGTGTAAGAGTCCTTTAGATAGTGCTATCCCACCATTGAGAGGTAGGTAGCACCATCGTTGAAGGTGTTCGGGTCGATTCGATTATCGGGACAGTGTGGTCACCAAAGCAATGGTAGGACACCTTATAAGTAACCCTGATGTCCTAGATCCTTTTTTATCTGAGGCAACCGTTTCGAGGCAACTGGATCTTTAGACAAAAAGGCGACCTCTAAGACACCCTATACTTGATGACCACGTTTCGAAGGCAACGAGTGAGGCGTACCCTAGAAATGGTGTGTGTATTGTGTGTTGTTTTCATGTTATGTTTGTCTTGGTAATTAGTGAGCTACGAGTTGTTTTTATTTACATACATTCTTGCAGGCATATTAGCAGTTAGGGGTGCAGAAAGTAAAATTGTAGAAAATATAAAGTTCTACGCTATTACAAGGCGCGGGTCTATACATCGCCAAAAATACAAAGACCCGTTTTTGGTAAATAAGTACGGAAAGTAAAAAACAGTAAAAATCCTAATTACTATTACATCCAGAGGCAGTTACAGAAATAGTCAAAATAAAGAATTAAAACTAAAATGCGCGCGAAAGAAAGAATCGGGAATGTCTTAAGGGTGTTGACCCTTTTTAGAAAAGAAATTGATTTTTTTGTCTTTTTTTTTATTAAATGAAATTAAAACTAACTAATGACTAATTAATTAATTAATTAAAAGAAAATATAATTTGTGTTTTTTATGTTTTTTTATGAAATAAAATAAAAAGAAATAAAATTAAAAGTTAATTTTACCTAATTCTAAATCTATTTTAATTATTAAGAAAAGAAGTTAAAATTGCCTATTTAAACTATTTATTTGTCAATATTTTATTTACAAAAAATAATATGAGAATGATAATAATAATAATAATAAGGTTAATTCTATTTTTTTGATTTTTTTTATGAAAATATGTTAATTATGTTAATGGTTAATTAGAGAGAAAAATAAAATAAGACAAATAGATATAAAAAAAGAAAATAATGCAAACCCATGGGGGGGTTTTGGGCCAAATAGGAGGGTGTGATGTTGAATCTTGGCCCATTGAAGCTTCAGCTCGTTTGAATTTCTTGGATAGCCTACGCCCACGTTGACTCCAGAGTATGGTGTGCTAGCCTTCTGGACCTTTGGATCTGCACTGATGACACATGACACGTTGGATGTGTGAGGCTTATAGTGTCCAGCGCTTGGAATGCTGCACAGGAAAGTGTTGGAAAAAATAATATTGGAATATGGGGGGACCTGGGAATCGAACCCAGGTCCCAGTAAATACAGACCACGTAGCCAACCACTGAGCCAAACCCGCGCGTTTGTAAGTATAATGGAAACAAAACAATATATGAAATAAGTGCGTTATATGATGGAAAAGCGCGCGCCAATTTGAATGGCCCACTCCCTGGTTGCCACGCCATCATCATCTTCGTTCTGAAACAAAAATTACAGGCAAATAGCGGGGGTTTTAAACCCCCACTAATTTCAACAATGAAAAATAGCGATTAGAAAATGGGACAACATAAAAAGGGCGCGATAGGTCCATCTTGTTCATCTCATTGTGCTGAGTTTGGCCATGTACATTTGGAGTCCTGATTTTACAGCATGACAAAACCCCCAATTCTAAACCTTGAAAACCCTAAAGAGTTTTAATGGCAAATCATGATTTAACGCGTTATAATGCAATTAGATTATTCCATTAGCTTCAGAAGGTCCCTAACAATACAAACCAATCAAAAAAATGGATTAAAAGCTCATGAAATATGATATACAGATTTGAGAAATAAGGCAAACCGAGTGAGTTGTATGGCACGAATTCTTGAGGTTTTTGGTGTGTTTATGCTTGCAAAAGGATCCTGGCAATGTAAGGGGCGTGTTTGGATCAGAAAGGAAGCTTGAATTGGGCTGCAAGGTGGTTTTCAGTTTGTCACCTTTCCTTGGAATTTTTGAAATTTGCTTATGTTGTATGAGTGTTTCTAGGTCGTGTATTGCATATGGAATGCTTGCATATATGTTTTGTAATGTGTATCAATCCAAATAATGGTCATTGAAGCCTTGCAATAATGTTCTTGATTTCCTCCATAACCAACATTGAACCACTTGCCATATTTGTGAAAATTTGAATTTTCTTGCTTGGAATAGGCCTTGCACGAATTTGGTAAGTACTTCATGGTGCATCAAAGCAATTCAACACAAAATATATCCCTCCATTAACTTTCTTGATTTTTATTTGAATTTTAAAGATTTAAAATGAATTAAATCAAATAAAATTAATTAAAAATGGGAAAATTAATTTTTAATCTTGAAATAAATTGTGGGACACGTGGGAGGCATGGCCAAGCTTAAACAAGTGGAAAAAGTGGGCCCCTTTTGTCAAAAATGAAGTTTCAAGGATAATTGACTTTGGCCATTTCACAAACATTTCCCAACTTCTCCAATGCATATCTTGCTCAATTTTGAAGCTATGAACATGTTCTTGGACATTTTGGAAAGGTCTGGAAGTCCTCTAACCAATGTATTTGGTCCCATGTCATTTTGATTTACCAATCTCAATTTATGGTCTTTGACTTAAAGTGCCTTTTTGTTGACTTTTGAAAATGACCTATAATGTTGAAACTGATAACTTTTTGTGAGAGCATTTCTTGGACTTGGAATATGAAGATGAGTTGTAGGAAATGTCTTCCCCTTCAAGATGAGCATTGGATGGGATTTTTCTGATGAACCATGAAAAGGTTATGCCTTGGTCAAGTTACAGTTGACTTTTCAGCTGTCCAAAAATAGAAACTTTTGACACCTTGATGATTTTTGAGCCATTCTTGTGAAATCATGGTCAAGACTTGACCAAATGATGATTGTGGCTTCAAAATAAGATGTTGACCAAAAAATTTGACTTTTGACTGCCAAATGACCATTTTGCCCCTACAGTTGACTGTGAAGCAATTAGGGTTTTGGACTGTGCAACTTGATCTTGTGAGCCTTGAAACTTGACATGTAGGTGCTTGACAATGTATATGAGCATATGGGACTTGATTGAGCCCTTGGAAACCTCAACTTCCTTGCAAGAACCAAAACCCTAATTTGACTGGCTTAGGAGGATGGTTGACTGTGTAGCCCTTGAGTAAACTTTGAACCATTTGAGGTGATGCTTGGCAAAACTTTGAAGATTATGGGAGGGCAAATTTTGGGGTACAACACCAGGCATATCAGTAGCGCTCCATGCGAACAAGTCAACATTCTCCCTCAAGCATGCTTTGAGCTGCTTCCTCACTAAGTCGGGAAGCCTTGTTCCAATCTTCACACCTTTGTTCGAATCATTTTTTAGGAGGACGACTTCAAAATCTCCATTTGGGATGGGCCGCATGGGGTGAAGAGGTTCCCTGTTGTCTGTGAGTCGGTTAGCTCCTTCCTCCCTCTTCTCCTCTCTCATCTCGTCTTTGGTGAATCGGGTGTTGAGGTCCACTGAACTAATGTGGGGTGGCGGCTTCTGCTTGGCAGGTGCTACTGTCTAGGCTGGCTTATCATCGATAGTCGGGCTTACTTGTTGGCAGTATTGGGCATTGTATCGATCGAATTATGTCCTTTAGCAACTGCATTGAAACATCTTCTAGAAGCTTCGATGTCTCTAAGGATAGTGACGACACTATCTCTCTTGGTGTAGTATTTCATCTTCAAATGGACCGTGGAGGGCACGACGGTCAGCTCAGACAGAGTTGTTCTTCTCAAGATATAGTTGTAGAGAGACGAGCAGCCGATGACCAAGAAGTGGGTTGTGACTTGTCTGGTCGATGCTTCTTCCCAAAAAGTGACCATCAACTCGACGTAACCCCAAGTTTTGGTGTCCACGTCGTTAAAACCCTGTAGGTCAGAGCCCACGTACAATGTCAAGTGGGTGTGGTCGAACTGGAGAGTAGTGAATAGTTCCTCATACATGATGTCGACAAAGCTACCCTCGTCGACCAGGACGCAACAGATGTCAAAGTTCACCATTCTTGCTCTCACCGGCTTAGAGAGGCTAGCGTTCGATGCTGAGCCGGGAAGCTCTTCAATATGAAAGGTAATGGTTTCATACTTTCTCTAGAACCTTTCGAGAGTAGTGTTATTGGTTGAGCTCGCGTCGATTTTCTCCTCAAATTTTCTTTTGACCGATTTGACAGTAGTCTAATTGAATCCCCTGGTGGAACTGACCATAGCGGTGGGGAATCCCTCCTAGGTGTCACGTGTGGAGATGGGCATGTCCTCCTCCTCATCGGAGATGAAGAAATCCTTCGGTCGAGACACGGACATGGCTACCAACAGGGGTGCATCGCCCGAGGGTTGGGTATCATCCTCGACCACCTTCTTTTCACGGGTGTCTTGTCGGAGAGACTCGCTTTTGTTGGTGTATTCTCTCAAGTGGCCTTCTTGGATGATAATCCCAATGGTATCCTTGAGGTAGATATAGTCCTCTATGATGTGATCGTGACTCTTGTGGAAACGACAATACTTATATTTATCCACATTTGGCTTCGGGGGAGTCGGTTTGGGAAGTCAAACTCCATCTTGCTTGAAATCAGAGTTAATAAACTCTTCGAGGATTCGGTCGCGGGGAGCGGTCAATAGAGTGTATTCTGTAAAGCGGTCTATGGGGCCCTTATGCTCGCAGGATTCACAAGGCCAATCGTCTCTTCTTTTATCCCCGCCTCTACGGGGAGCCACATTGTCATCATGCTTTGGGATTCTGGAGTTCTCTCGACTCCTCGAGTCCCGGGCATTGTCAGATGCCTATTTCTCCCCGTACGTGATATAGGACTGAGCCTTTTAGAGGATATCCTCCCACAACTTGGGAGCCTCAATCTTGATTGCTTTTCTAAAGTCGTTGTTAGGGCGCAACCCTTTCTCGAGCAAGTACCTTTTCATTCGGCTGGTCGTGGGGACTTGGATGGCTTTGCAGGATGCCTCAGTTTTGGGGTGTCACCGAGAGTGTTGTACCCCAAAATTTTCCCTCTCATTCTATCAACTTTTCTCATCACAAGGCTCTTTGGACTCAAGATCAAGCTAGGGTTTGCTCTGCTCAAGACATCTCCTTGCACTGATGACCTAAATTAGGGTTAGAGTTTGCATAAGGATTTTTGGACCTCCAATGCTCAAATTGACTTTAATACTTCATATTGGACACATAAGTTTGTCCATACCAAGTTTCAAGTCTTGAATCAAATTTTTGCCCAGTCAATTGGACAGTTGACTTAGAAATCAATTGTATTGGAGAAAAAGTCAATTGTGGCCAATTTACAGTCAAACCTCATGAATTTTGACCCACATCAATATTATGAACTCATATGAATCATTTGATTAAGTTTGGACCACAACTCCACAAGAAATTTGATCAGATCACCAAAAGGGAAAAATGGTCATTTTTAGGGTTTTGACTGTTCAAAGGCAATTTCTGACTTTTTGACCTAGCCAATCGCAAATTGGGTTCAACCATGGATTCAAGGACTCAATGGCATCATCTTGACCTATTCAACAAGTTCAAAAGACCTCAATTGCATTGGATTGACAAATGAATTTTTCAGTCAACTGATCAAAATTTGATTGTACACTGAAAAGTCAAACTTTGACTTTTTGGTCAAAATCAAGAGCCAAGGGTCATTTTTCGTCAAGATATGTCAAAACATGAAACGTGTTCATCAAGGAACCCAAAAATTGCAAATTAGGGTTTAAAGTTGAAAATTTTCATAACTTAGAATTTTTCTAAGTTATGAAATTTTCTTAATTTTTCCTAACTTTGCCCAACATTTTCACCATGATGCATTTGGATTCAAAAAAAACTTCCAACATGAAAGTTGTATTCCTACACAAAGTCTACAACTTTGATTCACAAAGTTTTCTCAAAAGAAGCTTGGATCTCAAGTTATGATTTTTGGAACAAGGGTCCCTAAAACTTTTAACTTAGTGAAATTTTGCCCTAGTTTAGGCAGGATTTTGACCTATCTTCTTGGCCATTTTTCACATAGTTCCACTTGGAATCTCAAGTTTCATTTCAAAGATGGATTATAGAGAATGTTTCAAGCTTTCCAAATTGTCAAAGAACTCCTTAAACACATTTGTGGTTAGGGAGAATCGAAGGCTTGAAGTTGGCAAAAACTCATTTTTCATCCATGGCATATTCATGTTCACACAAGTTGCATTTTCAAGTCAGCATGCCTTACACTAGTTTACAGGCCTCTAAACCACTTCACACTCCATAATTAAATGCAAATCCATCAGTCTAAGCTTTTGTTTTGGTGATTTGGACATTGTACACAAAATTAAGCCCTAAGTAGAAAAAGGCAAATTTCCATTTTTGCTTAAATCATGCTTTATGTCAAAACTGATTTCTTGAGCATTGATCCAAATCTTTTGCAGCTAATCAAATCCACAAGTTGGAGAGACCAAGGGCAATATATGCAAGCATAAGGATAGCCTGTACAGGCCTGTTCCAATCACTTCCACATTTTTACTTCAAAAAACAAGAAACTTGTCCAAAACCTTAGAACTTGAACATCAGCCAAGAAAAGCTTATGCAAACAGTTTGAACATCTTTCTCACACCCCTTTGAGCCAGAAACACGATTGCTTGAGCCTCAAAACACCCCATAGCCAGAAATCACATTCCTTTGGAAAAACAGGGCAGAACCTGCAACTTGAGTTCCATAGCTCATTTGGCTCGTGCGTTTTGCCCCAAGTTGCTTCAAACACCTTCCATTCAACTCATCCAAGCTATCTCAAACCTCAAACACCAATTGTAACTCCATTTACAGAGTTTGCCATTTTCATTTTGATCTTGTGCATGTTGAGTTCTATAGGCTGATTCAAGGACATTCAAGGCAAGCAGGCTATTGGAGAAGGTCAAGTGAAGTCCAAGCAAGCTCTCAAACATCTCAAGCCTTGTTGAAAAGCACTACATTGCCCTACACTAAGTCAGATGAAACAGGTTTTTGTCCACTTCATATCTCTCTATTTAGGAACATTTAGCTTTAGGTTTGTGAATAAAAAATGTAGTATTCATTTCCATGAAGTTGTACATATGCTCAGTTTTCATTTATATTAAGCATGATAAGAGAATTTCATCCATGAACATACTGAAAAAACTCAGATTTTAGGGCCAGAGAAATTCTCTCTAGTCTTTGAGAGTTAAGACAAGTTGTTTATATGGTTGGAATCGTCTTGGAATTCTCTATAAGTTTGATGTTATGTGTTTTTGCAATAGAGCTCGTATACAGGATCTGGTAGTTTGTACAGGGCATGCGCACGTTTTTTTCAAAAGCCAGAGGTTGAAGATGAAGTTTTGGGATGGGCTTGGCCTGGCTGCTTTTGACACCCCCCTTTTCCTTTTTGCACCCAGGGCCCAATTTCTTGTACTTTTATATTTTTGAATTTTTATTTTCATTTCTGACTTTATTTATTTATTCCCAAATATAAAAAATGCTCAAAAATATTTTCATAATTTTGTCACATTTATTTTGCATTTTATTTTTATAGAAAACAATTTAAATACTTTTATCTTATTTATTAAAACTTAGAAATAATATATAAATCATACTTTTATTTTTGTGTTTTTTATTTTTATTCACATTAAAAATATTTTTCTAAATATACTTTATTTTTTACATATTTTATTTTATATTGTACATATTTAATATAATTAATATATATATATATATATATATATATATATATATATATATATATATATATATATATATATATATATATATATATATATATATATATATATATATATATATATATATATATATATATATATATATATATATATATATATATATATATATATATATATATATATATATATATATATATATATATATATATATATATATATATATATATATATATATATATATATATATATATATATATATATATATATATATATATAACTTTTATTTTATTAGATATTTTAGAATAAAAATATAAAATATTACACTTTTATTTTTATTATTAAATATACTTAATAAATACCTTTTTTACTTTTTTACATATAATATTTTATTTTTATTGTATATAAATAAAATAATTAACATATTTATTTTCTTAAAGAAAATTAAGGTTTTACCCTTTAACCAAATAAAATAAATCTTTTATTTATTTCTTTATTTTTTACATTAAATATTGTTACATGCATAAATAAACAAAAACCTTTTTTGCATAATTCATATTATTTGATATATTTATTTATTTTGTTTATTTAAATATTGTCCATTTATTATTTATGCATTTGAATTCAATTTGGATGTAATAGTAAATTAGGGTTTATATTTCTTGTCAAATACACCCCCATTCAAAGATTGTACCCCCATCCCCATAATCATGTTGTAATAGCTTAGACTTTTAAATTCTCGCACTTTACGCTTTCAATTATGTCATGATTAGAGAATTAGGGTTTGTATGCAAAAATCAAAATCAACAAGTAGCTTGACCTAATCAAAGACAAAAATGCATGAAAATCAAGCACAATACACACTTGCACCCCTAGGGTTACAATCCACTTGTTGCCTAAAAAATGGGTCATGTTATGCATGTTGGGTACTTTGGCAAAACGAAAACAAAACAAAAGATCATAGTCCCTCGATGACGCTATCTTGGTTGCCTAAACAAAATGATCAAGTCCCTCAAAAATTTTCCAAAAATACTTAACACGATTGCTATCATGGTCTATACGATGACCCGCGCCTGTCCCGTTTAACATCCTAACACAAGGTTATTCACCAAATGCAATGGTGAAATAACACTGTCAAAAGGGTTAAAAACATATAGGAAATATCTTTGAATAAAATAGGGTAGACAAATCTTAGTTACTTGATCAAATCTTGCAAAACATCCTTGTTATTTTCAAAACACACCTCACAAACACAATCTCAAAACATTTCCCAAATCAAACTTTCAAACATTGAAATCTTTTCAAAAGACAAAAACACCTTTGTATACATTCAAACAAGAATCATTACAAAGGTTGCCACAACGATGGCCTCTTTTAAAAACATCTTTCAAAACCACACACAAAGCACCATTTCAAACAATTGAAAAGCAAAAGCAAGTGATCTAAACAAGTAACTAAGAGCCCATGGATGAAAAGGGTGCTTGCGCCTTCCCTTTTCATAATCTACTCCCCGAACCCAAGAAAACATCTCAGAGGTATTTCCTGTGCTTTTTGACCTTTCCTTCGGATAAAATAAAAAGTCGGTGGTGACTCTTGCTAAACCGAAACATTTGTGAACACAAACGCAAAACCTCAAGTCAGTTATCCCACCGTATCACAGAGAGGCTGTGAAGTTTATGCTAAACTGAGTTTTCAGGACCTTCTACGAAGTGGTCGACTCTAGGGTGAGGATTTTGTACTATGCCATGGTAATTTTCCTCAAAGTCGTGGGAAATAATTTGCATTTAATGGCACCCCCAACGTTGTGGTTGTGGAGCATCGCCTCAAATCTCTTGAGGTGATTGTCGGGGTTTGTGGCGCCATCGTAGGTTGCCAAGGGCGAAGGCTATTCCATCCCTTTTGGAATGAGGGCCTCTATGATCGCCCGGGATAATGGATCGCTGGGGTCATCTTAATCGCTTATGTCTCGGGAGCAAGATGGGGAGGACTCAAACCAGGGGCCTCTATGGCGCGGAGAATATCTTTCCTGAATCCTCATCTTTTCTAGATGATCCTTACAATTATTCCTCTTAGGGTTGAGGATCGTCACTCATTGCACGATGGTGTGCGGTCGCACTTCTTGGTGATTTTAGGAGGGGGTCTCTCCAGTTGAGAGTCTCGCCCGGTTCAACGAGGAGAGAGGCTATGGGACTCATCCTGTTAATGTCTCCATAGGGGAGAGAAAAAATAGACATATCATTGTCGCAGGGACAGGCTGCAAGATTCGGGTCCCTTAAGTCTTCATATGAGGGAGCAGGATCGCTGGCCCTTCTCCAGCCTTCTAATGCGTTCATTCTGTTGGGAAATCAGGTAGTTAGTCTATGGCTGCTAACAATGCCACAATGGTGGGATCAGCATTGGCGGACACAAGGATTTCGTGATATTATCTAGGTCGGTCGACCTGCTGAAGTGTTATGAGGGAGTGTTCCCTGAACGAAGTGGATGTAGTTCATTTGTCCTTAGGGTCACACCCTGGTCGTGACTGTCTGTTTGGTTGTTGTTTTCTCCACCGTCGACAAAGGCAGTTTTGTTGATGTTATCGTCATTGTTATGTTGACTGGCCATGATGACCAGAAATTTGAAAGAGTTTACTTTAGTCTTAAGTTAGAAGAAGACGGGGAAGCAAGTAATTTCCACAAATGGCACCACTGATCATAACTAATCAGAATGGATCGTCAATGCCCTGCAACACTTAAACTTTGGCAGGTTGTTGAAGTTAATGGGGGGTACCTGCAAGACACTTTGATGCCAAAGTGAGGTTCCGAGCGAAAGTGCAAGTAGAGTTAAGAATGGAATAGTATAATGTAATTGACCCTCTAGTGAGAGGGTATTTATAGCCCTCAGCACTGGGCCAAAGTATCCATTTGGGCTAGGTGCCCAGGCCCAATTCGGAGACTTGATAACATGAAATAATATCGTATATTTGGCTCGACTTACATGCATTTTAGTACCATTTTCGTTTACTTATGTTTTTTTATGCCAGTATTTCTATTTCATTTCAGATACATGCTAATACATAGCTTCCATGCGAAAAAGAACAAGAAATGGCTAAGAAACTAAGAAGAATGGGAGAAAAGAGTAAAATAGCAGGGAAAAAAATAAGTTTTGGATCTGTGGCCCTCGCCACACATTTCAAAAGTGTGGCCCTTGCCACAAGTCAATTTTTGCAGCCACATCTTTAATGTTTGTGGCCTTCTCCATGTCAGTGACTCACAAAGCCCAGTCCGATGATAATTCTTCACGAGCGGAGTCTTGCGAACGTTTCTCCACAAAGCCAATTTCTAGATTTTTTTCCATGCACGTCACAGACACTGAGGTCACGAACAAAATATAAAAGTAGGACAGTTCTACAAGAAGAGCCTCCACCATTTTTCATTTTGAAGCCAGAGTATTATTCATATATTTTAAGCAGAGAAGTTTACCATGTAAAAGTGGTAGTTTCTCACATCAAGGAACTATCACACCATTAGTTTTAGGTGTTGTTGTTTTTATTATTGTTATTTTATTTTTGTACCTGATTATGAAGTGTGTCGTAGTTCTTGTTATTGTATGTGAAGATAATTTCAGAAGTTTATTCCAATTTTGTTTATTCCAGTTTCTTTTACAGATTTCTCTTTATCGCATTTCTTATTTATAATGTTTCTTTTGTTTAATTTAATTAGCATGATGTTCTTAATTGCAATCGTTATGTTTAGTTTGTTTACACTTATTTCAATGTCTGGCTAAACTTCCTTGAGTCCGGTATGTGAGGATTGTAGTCTCCGACGAGACTCGGTAACGAAGTTGGCTTAAATATTTATTTGAAACTAGGATAAGGTTCGATCCAACATTGCGAGAGCGTGGGAGTTGAAACGGATGGAAGAAACTGGGCATTAATCCTAAACACTACGAGAGCGTGGGGGACGAACCGAATAGTAGAAAATGGGCATTAATCCTAAACACGGCTGAAACAACCGGCTGAAATCATCAAAGATAAAATTCAATGAAGTCGCCATCGAATGTCTTTTATCCATAGGATGGGAAAGGTAAACATTGAGAAAACTTGAAGGGGTGAAATCACGGTCTTGCATCCATAGAGGATCCACTTATGCTTATTCTAATCTAAGGGAGTAAATTCTATGTCTAAGGCTTAAGAGCTAAAATATGCTAAAGGATAAATGCATGCAAATAAAAGGGAAAATAATGTAGCGAAAATAAAAGTTGTGCTCGTTCGGGCCCTACCCCAATGCCTACGTATCCCTTTTAAGGAATAAGAGAAGTCGTAGTTCGAATTCAAAAGTTTCTTACTGGTTTGTATTTTTTAATGAAAATTATTAATTTCGCTTTCTACCGCAACTCGGCCTTTGGAGACTTACGCGTCAGCACATAAGTGAATTAACTTGTTCTTTTGAAAAGAGTTTGAAAGAAAAGCTCGAAGGCAAAAAGAGTTTGTATTGGTTGGTGTTTTTGTTGTGGATGACAGCTAGTTGATCTCAATATAGAGATATTAAATATTTCTCCACTTATTCATTAAATAAGTCTTTGAGATTTGAACCACACCAAGGCTTAGAATGAAAAAGCAATAAGATCAAGAAGAGACCTACTAATCATCTCCCATGCTCAACAAACGTATGATTCTCATCAGTAATTTTTAAGTGTTTTAAAGTTTGCCGGAAAAAGAAGTGTTGTTTTAATGAAAACGTAAAGGAGAAAGAAAAGTCTAAGGGGAGATTAGCAACATAATCCTAGAGTTGTCATACAATATTGACCCTATAGTTGAGGATGGAAGGGGGGAGTATCTACCTAATATTAGCATACATGGATATGAGCCTAAGGTCTATTCAACTCAAACTTTAGGAAATATTAATTTGAAGATCATATGGGGAGTATACAAGAGGTGGGTCTAACAGAGAAGAGAAAAGAGATGACCTAGCTTCAAGATCAATCAACAATTTTAAACAAAACAAGGGATGGAAATCTTAAACACACCAAGAGAGGTGGATAAGAAATACTCAAGGTTGAATGGGAGAGAAAGGTATTAGAGGTATGAGAAAATGAAGAAAAATAGAATCAATCCTTAAACTATGCACAAGTATAAGGTAAAACCCTAATACACTCCCTAATCAAAATTAGTTTAAAAATGGAAGAAAAATTATAAAGATTGAGCCAATTAAAACCTAACTTAATAAAGGCTTTGTAAAAGTAGAAACATGATTAATACTCCTTGGCTTAATTTGAGGGGTTATAAATGATTAGAAATTTCCAAGATTATTTAATAAGAGGGTCAAGCTAGAGAGTCTTAGTATAATATTTGTGAAAAAAAAATCTAAAATCAAAAGTTAAAATTTAACAAAAATGATTTTTGTTATTTTAACTCATCCAAGGAAATTAAACATATTTTCTTTGATTTTTATAAGTAAAATAAATTAGGTTTTAAAATGCTTCTTAAGACCAAAGCATAAAGAATGGTTAAAAAACCAAAATTAATTTCTAAAATTAGAAAGGAAAGGAAATTGGATTGTAAATTCAATTAAAAAATCATTGAAAATTATATTAATTGCCTAAAAATCAGTAAGATATTTTTATAGAATTTTATTGTTGAAGAAAGATATTAATAGAAAATTATTTGCACAATATGACAAAAAAAAGTAAAGAAAATGATAGTATTAAAGATTGATTATATTTTCTTATCAAGAATTTTTATAAAATCAAACAAAAATTATTTTCATGAAGTGCTCTCAAAATGTAACCTAATATATTTTTTTGGGGATTTTTCAGATTAGTACAAATTGATAAATAAAATTCTAAAGTTTAAATGGTGAGGAAAACCCTAATTTTATTAATTGCATTATTTAATTTTCTAAAAAATGATAAAAGGAAATAAAAATCATAATATGAAAATATATTAATATATATTTTTGATAATTTTTGAGTAAGAGAAAATATTAAAACAAAAATAAGAGAAACAATTAAAAATGTATTAAAAATTAAATAAAAAAAACAAAATCAATTACACCTGTTAAAATCAAAATGCATTGTAAAAGATATTTAAAGCATGTTCAATTAGCACGCACCATGTAGTCGTCCCTGCCACTGAACCCTGCCCTAACACACTTCTCCAATTTAACATGCCAGATTCAGCTTGCGATTTCTCCTTCGTTTCTCGATGAAAACTCACGATTCAATGAAAAAAACGCGCGTGAAAACCACTGATTGCAATGATTTTATGAACATGTAAAACAAGATTCATTATGCTATTTTCATATCTACAGATCTTTCTCATTTCTCCACCAAATTCAAAGATCCAAACATCAAAGTTCATCAAAAAATTGCAAGGAATAAGATTGTACTATTAGTTTCTTCAATTATTGCAAGATTAAAACAAAAATTGATCATGAAATCACTGTATCAGGCAGTTTGAACATGAGTTACAGAGCACGATTCAAGCTTCAAAAAGGATGCAAACACTCATCAGATCTAAGATCTGGCCAGCTACGCTATCATACATGATCTACATCTTGAAATGCAAGTACAATGTAAATTGAAGTTCAAGAACAACTTACCTTGAACGAGTGCATTACCTTGAACAACTTACAAGGTAGAATTCCAAATCTGAATCTCTCTCATGCTAGATTCAACCTTGCATTAAATTTTGTTTACATTGAATTTAGCTGGCCAGATCCTACATCTGAGTATAATCATGTGTTTATTTGTTGCTTGATTTTCATTTCATGAGTCTGCTGAAAATTCAATTTGTTTTGCTGCCTTCATACTCAATTCTTGTACATACCTTGCATTGATTGTTGAGTTCACGAGCATTTTGTTGCTCTACACATTAAGGTGATGAATTTTGGTGTTTGAATCAAAGGAAATGGTTGAGAATCGAATGAGAAATTAAAGTCAGAAATCGGTTTATTAAAATGCTCAAATCAAAACCGTGTTCATGCATCAATATTTGCACGCATTTTTATCTATCATCAATGCATCATTTCATGAGATTTTTGATACCATCGTGTTCAGCACATTTTGATCTTGAACTTTGATGTTTGCATTTTTTATTTTCATTAAGAAACGCGTGAGTTATCATGATCTGAAAGTTTGGTTTCAAAACTGCAAAAATAGAAAGGGTTTGCTGTTTGGTAGGGATGACTATGTGGCTGTTTTCTATTGAACATGTTCTTGCTTCACTTTACAACACTTTCTTTTGAAAACAGGTGTAATACACCTTAATTTTATTTTAATTTTCTTTATTTCTCTAATTTTGTTTAATTACTTTTCTTAATTCAAAAATTACCACAAAAATATTTTACACTCAATTTTCCATATACTTTCATATTTTGATTTTTATTTCATATTTTTTATCATTTTTCTTGATTAAATAAATTCATGTAGTTAATTAGGGTTTTAATATTCTTCTAAGTTTTGAAATTTTATTTTCCTATTTCTACTAAATCAAATAAACCATAAAAAAAATATTTTCTAACATCTCTCTGAGTCTATTTCTTAAAAATAATTTTTGTATAATTTTATAAAATTCTTGAGTCACAAATTAAATTATTTCTTGGACATATCATCTTTTCTTTGTCTTTTTTGATGAATTGTGTACATAATTTTAATTTAATTCTTTCTTTTGAGATAAAATTCAAGAAAAATATACTTACTGATCCTCAGAGTTTTCTTGGTATTTAGGTAATATTACACCAAATTTATTTGAACTTTATATCAAATTTATTAATTTTGAACTTAATTTCCTTTTTTTAAGGTTTGGTTTGATCATTCACACTAATTGATTAAAATTTCTAACTTTCCATGCCTATAAAATCAGAGATGAAGTTGTTTAGAGTACTTGAACAAGTTGAGGTAATAAAGATCATTTTTATGGAATTTTAAAATGTGATTTCATGTTTTTTCACAAATTGATTTCCAAAACATCTCTAGTTTAAGTATTTTGCTAGCTAGTTTTCAAAGTTTGCAATTTTAAATCAAATTTCCACCTCAATCCAAGAACTCTAAATTCTATTTATGAATTTTATATAACTTTAGGAAGTTAGGGTTTTAATTTCATAATTTTACAAGTTAATTTCCTATTTTAAATCTAATTTTTGACTTACATTTGTACTTAGGGTTTTAATTTTGATCAAGACTTATAATTGAGAACTTTTGTACATAATTCTTGTTTAACTTTTGATTTGGCATTTGATACTGAGTTGAAGCTTATTTTAGGACAAATTCTTCAACATCATTGGATCTTAGGTGTTGATAGGTTGAAAAATCAAATCCATCAAGACGGATGAATTATGTTGATGATATTTGAAACTAAATTTTATCTAATGCATCCCCTCCCTCTTCATCTTGTCCTGTTCTTACTTGTGCTAAATGTTATTGGATAATAATTTACATATCATTTCTCAAAACATATGATACATAGATTTCTATTTATCATCCTCAAAATAGGTGCGACTTCTATATAAGTCCACTTACGATTGCTTAACATAGCGCTAAATTTTGTCCAGATTCAAGAAATGATCATTCGTGGCCCAAACCCATGTTTGTAAGCCCAAGTATGTTAATTTGAATCATTTGATCCAATAACCTTGAGATTCATTGTTAGGAGGCTTTGGTCTTATCAATTCTCTAATGAATCTCCATAAGCTTTGGTCAAAGTGAATCACTTAAACATCATTGATCATTTATTGTTGCCTTGAGATTTTGAAATGAATGATATACTTGACAAAAAGCAAATGAAACTTGTTGTTGAGAGGCTTTGATTTTATCAATCTTCTAATGAGTTTCAAATGCAAGTTTCAAGATGGCCATTCAACTAACCTTGAACTTCTAACAATTGAATTTACTTTATGCCTTTACTTTATACTCTTCACTTTAAGCACATTTATCTTAGCATTTCCATTTCATGTTATTTTCATCTTTGCTCACTTGAGTATTTATCTTTATGTCTTTTTTTTGCTCAATTGAGCTTTTCATTTTCTTTTTGAATATACTTAATAATAAACTTGAACCATACAAAACTTTAATGTTACTTGGACTAATTGGTTACTATCCTTGGCATTATGGAGATTGTGGACTTCTTGGACTTAGGATTAGAGACCTTAACCTACATTGGGACCTTGTGACCTCAACTGTTATTTTTTCTGGAGTTCTTGGGGTTTACCCCAAGACATTGGGTTGTTTGTTTGCTTTGTGTGCAGGTTATTATAATTACATGTTTTGTCTATGATCGGGAATTCATCTGTATACAACTGTTACTCTGCCCAATTTTTGTGAAGACTTAACACAATTGAAGCTTGGTTTTCTTAAGAGGTTTATCATCTTCTTTTTTTGGTTTCAAAATCCAAAGGATGGGAATTCTAGATTGACTTATTGTGTCAAGTGTTGGCTTCTTATTGGTTATACAGTTCTTTTCCCTAGCTTTTACCTTATTCATTAGGATAGTCGCTTCATCTCCTCCCATCTTCTTTAATTTCAAAAATCTTCTCCCTCCTTTTGAAAACTCTTCTTGTTTTTAACTTGAACCGCTTTTACAATAAACTTGGACTTAGTTCCATGCATTTTCAAAAATATTTTCTTAGTCAAACTTTAAACAATTTAACAATACTTTGACATTTTTGTGAGAAGACTAAAAGTCAATCAATCTCATTCAAACCATTTTGCCATTTTGGCTTTCTACTTTAAAATTTTCTAAAAAGATTAGACTCTTATCAATCCTCGTAGTGATGCGAACTACTATACTTCTATGATATATAGTGAAGTGAGATATTTTCCACTTGGGTGTTGAGTGAGGCTTTGTTGATTTTGAAATCCAATCTATATCCTCCACTTTGAGATGACGCGAATTCTCCTTTCTCATAATTGTGGTTAGTAAGTATGTCCTTCCACTCGGATACGACGATGATGCCTTGTCTCTTAATATTAACCAACACACTTGCATTTTAAATATTTTAAAGGTGAACTACGAGTATCTTGATCCCCTATTTCACGGAAGATGGTACATAGGCACTAAAGGTTCACAACCGCGGCGGGTGCAAAAATCATAAAAAAATACTTCTTTTCTCATCTCTATAATCTATTTTTGTATACAACACCTATAGCCAAAATACACAAATTTTCAAAGAGGTTCCTGCGGAGTACCATAGATGTTTAGGGTGCTAATACCTTTCCTTTTCATAACCAACCCCCGAACTTAGATTCTCTCCCCCTATTATTGGGTTATTCGCTCTTTTCCCATTCCTTTTGAAACAATAAAGCGCAGTGGCGATTTTTATTTGATCTGTGCGAGTTAAGTCAATCCAATGGCTTAGTATCAACACTTCTACCGCTACAGGAAAATGGCGACTTCACTGGGGACATATCGACCTATTGCTGGTCCATCCCTAAGTGGGTTAAGCCTATCTTTGTTTATTTATGTATGTGCTATTATCTGTTGTATATTATATGTTGTATATATGTTTCTCTGGACTTTTCTAGTTTTCAGGGTGCTTGGTGATTACTCATGAGTCCTATACCCGGACTTGGGCAAACTTAAGATAGGACGGGAGGTATAGTCATGTTAACTTTGAGGGAGTAATCCTAAAAAAGGAGACATGAGATCCCCCACACAGTGGAGGCCCCTTTGACTGTAGTATCGTTTACCAAGTAATCGGAAAGACGTGCTACTTTCGACCTGGGAGCCTGCTGAAACTGAGAACCGTAGAAACTTTAACCCATCTTGGCCTTTTAGTTGTAGTGCCGAAGCTATGACGGAGTAATCCGGAAATAGTTGTCTTGCGATACTACACCCCCGGACGAGTTTTTCTTGAGAATATTGCTAATTACTGAGTCAATTGGGACGTTGGTAATATCTGAAGGAAGGATGTAGACTCTGGGAACCTCTTAGAACCTTGTTCGACAGGTGATAATCTTTTAGACCATAACTTGTGGGTAGTACCTTTGACCTCGTGCTCGTGAAGTTAAACCTATGAACCTCATGTTTGTGACCTTGTGTGTGATTGGTGCATCATGCATTCATGCACCCATGAGCATCCTTTAAAACATTTTGTTTCAAGGGACTTAAAAGTTGACTCTTTGTGAATATCTCAGGTACTCTTTGACTAAGGATTCTAGAAAAAGAAAGACTAAGAAGTATAGTTTCAAAGATCCCAAGATAGATGAGTTGATGAGTCTGATTACCGAGATCGAGAGTTCTACAGATTTTCGGAGGAAGTATGGGTCCATCATTTCTCTTATGAAGCTCAAGATAAAGGAGGGTATTCTCTCGACTTTGGTCTAGTTCTATGATCCAATGTATTGATGCTTTACTTTCCCTGATTAACAGTTGATGCCTACATTGGAAGAGTATTCTTATCTACTGGATTTACCTATTTCCGATAGTGTTCCTTTTATCGATTTGGAGGGGGAGCCAAAATATCATGAGATTGTTGCTTTGATCCATTTGGGGAAGTATGAGGTTGAAGCCCACATGACTACCAAAGTGGGGATTAGAGGATTACTCACACAGATCTTATTGGAGAAAGCTTTCTACTTTTCTAGGATGAAGAGTATGGTTTCTTTTGAGGCCATCTTTGCTCTACTTGCTTATGGGTTGTTCTTATTTCCAAATGTCGACAAGTTTGTGGATATCAATGCCATCAGGATCTTTATGATTGGGAACCCAGTCCCTACCTTATTAGGCGATGCTTATTATTCTATTCATCTTCGGGATTCTTACCATGGAGGGATGATCATTTGATGCACGCCTTTGTTGTATTAGTGGTTTATTTATCACTTACCTAGGTCAGATGCTTTCTGGGATGTCAGAAAGGAACCTTGTTAGGATCCAAAGATTATGGCCCTCACTCAATCAGATATTATTTGGTATCATCAGACTTACTATGATGTGGAAATTGTCGATAGTTGTGGTAGTTTCCCCAATGTACCTCTTCTTGGTACAAAGGGAGGAATCAACTACAACCTTGTTCTTGCACGACGACAGCTTGGATATCTGATGAGGGACAAACCAAATAGTATTCATCTGAGTGGTTTCTTCCTTAAAGAGGTAGAGGTTCATAAGGAAGCTAAAGAGGAGATTGCAAAAGCTTGGCGTCATAATCATAGGAAGAGTAGGAAGGACTTGGGACCTAGAAGGGATGTTTCTTTGGAGCCTTATCTTCAGTGGGTACAAGCAAGAGCCATCCAATTGAAGATGGCGTATTCCCGTGAAGAACCTATGCCTGATATCTTTGTGAAGACCACTCCTTCCGTATTAGATGATGTGGAAGAGCTTTTGCTTGCCCTAGTCAGGATGCAGCAGGAAAAGGAGGCTTGGAGGAATAAGTGTCAGACTTTAGAGGTTTCCTACCGAGTATACCTAAAGGAAAGAGATGATCTGATCGAGATTCTTGAGAGTCATGTTGTAGAGATGATAGAGAATAAAGAGGATTTATTTTCCTCTAGAGCTCAGTCAAGACCTAGTTACTCACTTTCTGACTCTAGTGACTGTAAAGTGGTCGCCGATAGGTATGCAGAAGAGAACAAGCAGTTAAAGGCTTGGATTGCAAGACTCATGGGAAAGCGACAGTGTGTGGAGTGATCTTCATAAGCTTTGCTTTCTTAGGATCTTAGATTTTTATCTTATCTTGTACTTGGGATTATTGAAACTTGTACTAAAAAGTTGTAATCCATTTTGAAGTTATTATAATGAGATTTTAAGTATTTCAAATGTGTTAGTACTCTAATATTTGAAAATTGTCTATAAACCTTTGAGTTCCTTGAAATATTAATAAATAAAATAAATCATGTGCATTGTGTATTATGCCCCCTCTTGTACATATTTCTTGCATTCTTGTTCATACCCAGGTGTCTTACTGGGTTTCTCTACTTCATTCAGCAAGTTGTCTCACCAGTACAATACTCGGGCTAATTCCAAAAGGAAGATCGAGAATCTAAAATAAGATAATCGCGAGTTACGTGAAGAAGTTACTGCTCTGAAGGACGATATAGCCAATATCACTGCTTTGATGGAATCGTTGGTGGCTGTTCATAATCATCCATCATTTTCTCAACCTCAATAGACAACAGTTACTTCCGAAGCTCCAACAGTTCTTGTTTCTGTTACTCCAATTACTGCTGTTCAGAATCGTATGCCTCAGGGTTATCTGTGGGGAATGTCATAGAACTTCATGCCAGAAGGTTATAATCATGATACTCAAGTTGCTCCATTTGCTCAGACTGCTGCTATTTCTGCACCTCCTGTGGTGCATGTTACTCCTATGGCTAGAAAAGAGATCCATTATTATGCACCTCCCTCGGTGAATGCTCTGCCATTTGTGAGTGATGAAGTTTATCGTCTTGATCCTCCTCCGAGTGAAAGTATGGGTTTCTATGACCGTTTGGACGATTTTCAAGACCAGTTCAATGAGATGCAGAAGGAAATGAAGACCCTTCGTGGAAAAGAATTGTTTGGACAGAGATGGCACAAGATAGATTCCAAGGTGATGCCACCTATGGAAGAACAAGAAATGACCAAGGTCTTACTGAAAAACCCTTGGATCATTTTATTGTGAAAAAATGGTGGTGAGTGCACCATGTGAGTTTACCGAAATGGTGAGCATGGTTGGTCATTTGGAAGAAGCTGTAAGAGAGGTTCGTTTGACAAGAGGTGAAAATTCTAGCAGTACGAAGAAACCATCATACGGGTTTGCTAAAAAGAAAGAGGGAGATACAAATTCTATTATTCAAGAGAGAAGGGTTAATCCTCCTAGAAGAAATCATCAGCACCACCAACAGGTTGCTTCGGTAACTCCAATTGTCAATATAGCCCCGACCTAAATTTCTTATCAGAGACCATCCCCTCAGGGATATCAAGGGCATAATCAGAGGAGAGAGCCTTTTGAATCTATCCCCATGAGTTATGCAGAGTTATTCCCAGCATAGATTCAGAAAAAGTTGGTTCATAGCAGGCCACCCCCTATTATACCATCACCTTTGCCTTGGTATTATAAGGCAGACCAAACGTGTGCTTTTCATCAGGGAGCACCAGGACACAATATTGAGAATTGTTATCCTTTGAAATCTGAGGTACAAAAGATGGTGAGATCTGGCCTATTATCCTTTAAAGATGTTGGCCCTAACATAAAAGGTAATCCTTTGCCAAAACATGGAGGAGTAAATGTTGTCAACATGGTTGCTGGTTGGCCAAGGGACTTCCGGATTTTTGATACCAACCTGGTTAGAAGAGATTTGGTAAAGATGTATGCTGACCTCTGTGAGTTTAGTTACTATACGCATGACCATGATGGTTGTAGTATTTGTAGTGCATATATACAAGGGTGTGATAAGATAAAGGTTGATCTTCAGGAAATGATGAATGAAGGCCTCATTCATATAATCAGGCTTAGGGCAGAATACGAGGAAGATGTGAATATGGTCTAAGGATATCCTGGTTAATTCCGGATTTTCAACATGAATCATATGAATGATGATTTGGTGCAGTTGTGTGCTACCTTTTGTCACATGGATGGTCAAGTAGAACACCATTATGGATCTTGCCGGATTTGTTGCAGAGATTCTTGTGGTTGTTCCATTATGAGAAGGGGTATTCAATTATTATTGGATAATGGTACTATCAAAGTTTCAGGCCATAGAGATGATTACATTAGGATTAATGTGATTGAAGATTGTTTGGTTGAGACTGTGTCATATGATGAGTATGCTTCTGCAGATGAGTTCTTTTCCTCGAATGAAGATATGTTCTCCAACAATGATTAGGTGATGCCCAAGTATTATGAAGAAGGGGTGAATGTTATTGTTCCTTCTTTCAGTTTTCCTGCCCCTATAGAGATTGAGTACTATAACAAGTCAGTTGTTGCTCCAGTGGTGATTTTCTTGTCGGGTCCTATTCCTTACGAATCAGACAAAGTTATACCATACAAATACAATGCTACAATCTTGGAGGATGGTGTGGAAGTTCCCATCCAACCTTTGTCTGATGTCAAGAATATTTTTGAAGATAGTAGAGTGACCTGGAGTGGTCGTGTTTTCGCGCCTATCATTCAAGGGAAGTTAATGCTGACAAAAAGGTTGTTAAAAGTGTTGAAACTAAGAAAGCAGTGGGGGAATCCAGTTGTGCTACTCTGGAGAAAGATGTGGATGATATATTGAAGATTATCAAGATGAGCGACTACATGATCTTAGACCAGTTGTTGCAGACACAATCAAAGATATCTATTATAGCCTTGTTGATGAACTCTTCTACTAACAGGGAGTGAATGATGAGTGTTTTGGATCAATCCTTCATGGAAAATGATATGTCATTGGACCAATTCAGCAGTGTGGTAGGGAATATTACATCCTGTAATAACCTAATTTTTTGTGATGACGAATTTCTTGGTGAAGGAAGGAATCATAATTTGGCTCTCCATATCTCTATGAACTGTAAGAATGATTCACTGTCAAATGTGTTGATTGATAATGGGTCCGCCTTAAATGTCATATCGAGGAGCACGCTGATGAAGATGAAGTATCAAGAAGCTCCTATGCGCCCAAGTGGCATAATTGTAAAATCTTTCGATGGATCAAGGAAGTCTGTTATTGGGGAAGTGGATCTGCTTATTCATGTAGGCACGCACTTGTTTCAGATTACTTTCCAAGTCATGGATATTGTGCTCGCTTACAGCTGTCTACTGGGATGATCATGGACACATGAGGCAGGGGTTGTCACTTCAACTTTGCACCAAAAGCTGAAGTTCATGAGTGAAAGAAAAGTGGTTATCATAAATGGAGAGCAAGCATTGTTAATATCTCATTCATCCTCTTTCAGTGTTGTGGAAGTAGATGAAGCTGCTATTGGAACCCAGTTCCAAGCTTTATTCGTTGATAATGTAAGGGAGAATGATAAGTTTATGGCTTCATTCAAAGATGCTCAGCAGGTTGTGCGTAATGGCCCTAGTAAAGTATGGGGGCAGATTGTTGATCCTTCGGTGAACAAGAATAGGGATGGTTTGGGATTTGCTGCGAAGAATGATAAAGGTGAGAACATGAAGTCGAAGTCTGCTTTGGGCAAGTATCAAGATATCTTCCACAGTGGAGGTTATATTCATCCAACTGTTTCAAGGATCAATGTTATTGTTGAAGATGAAGAAGAGCAGGAAATGCCAAGTTATGTGACACATGGAGTCAGAGTCCAGAACTGGGTCACTATTGACGTTGCCTCTTGCATTCATATCTCAAAGTAATTTGTTTTTGTTAATCTTTTCAAAAAGTTTTCACTCTTCCCAAGCTGAAAGTTGATATTCTATGGGCTTATCTGTTTGCTTTGATCATTAAAATCATTAATAAAAGTTGTCTTTGATTCTCAAATTGTGTCTTTATTTTTTGCTTTTTTCTTGGAAAAAATGGTAATAAAAAAACCCTTTTGGAATAAATAATAATTATAAATAAATCTGCATAATCACTTGATATATGTGTCAGTTTCTAAAATCAATCATAAATCATATGTGCAGATTAATTAAAAAACATGTTGAATACAATGACCCTGCACCCTCTCCCAACTTTGAATATCCGATGTATGGGACCGAAGAAGAATATGATGAGATTCCAGAAGAGGTTTCACGGTTTCTTGAGCGCGAGGAAAGTGTCATTCAGTCATATAAAGTGTGAGCAACCCCTTCATATAATTAGTTTTGAATGATAGAAAATATATGTGATATAATCAATGAATGTTTAAAATGATTTAAGAATGTGTTTTACACATAAAACATTGTTATGAGTCGACACAAACAGCTTTGCATCGATGCATACTTAAGCAAAGAATCATAAAAATGATTTTGATTCAGTATGTGTCGACACATCCATGCTATGCATCGACTCATAACATGTTGATGCCCCTGGAATACAACCTTCAACCTTTATTCATCGATACATAACTTCATGCATTGACACATGATATGTTGATGTCCCTGGAAAACATTTTTGAACTTTTATGCATCGATACATAACATCATGCATCAACTCATAACATGTTTTGTCTTCAAAAATCAAAAGTTCAATTCAGTATGTGTCGACACATACGTGTTACGCATCGACTCATGTAAAATGGTTGGCTCTGTAATATGCTGTAATATCTACTTGCATCGACTCATAACAACATGTATCGACTCATTCTGTGTTACATAACTAACATGAGTCGACTCATGCTAACATGCATCGACTCATAATATGAATTTCTATTTATAACTGTTTTCTGTTACATATTTAAGTAAGTTTTTTTCAGCAGCAAAAAGTATGACACATAATACAATTGTGAGCCTCAATTCTGAGTAGCAATAAGCTTGGAATATACTTCATTATCTTCTTAATCATCTTAATTCAACAACAACAACGAAAATCAAACATCTTTGTTCAATTGGATCAAGAGATCAAGAGATAATGTTCAGTTGTGCATTCAAGGGATCTCAATTGGGTTGAAGTTCTGAAGGGGGCTTCGAGGAAAAACCAAGGGGTTTGTCCTTCAAGAATGGACATGTTCTTGAGGGTTTGTTAGTCACGGTCGCACAAGTCGGATTCAGCCATAGCGAGGGGTTTGGAAATCAGAGGTATTTTTGCAAACAGGTCGTGGAAGCGGAGGATCAGTTGTGGATCTTGCAGGAAATCTTGATAAGGCTCATATCAAGTGGAGGTTCTTACAAGAAGAAGAAGATCTTAGGGATTTATTTCTATCTGTGTAGTGTAACCTTGTATTCAAACATTCAGCAAAATTGTTATAAGAGTTCTCAATTTCAATTTTGGAATTGAGAGGGAGACGTACCCACACGCGAGGACAACAGTGGGGACCTTCCTTACCAAACTTCCTGCGTATTCTTATTTCTTTCTCTCTATCTCTTTACATTTTCCTCAATTTTGTGATTCAATTGGCTTGTTGATTTTTCTGTTTAATGATAAAATAGTGGTTCAAATACTTTCATCAAATCACCATTATTATTCATCAAACAAGCATACGCCAACTGTTTGACAAAATTGCTTACAAGTTTTAATTCATTGGAAACATTGTTCTAGTGATAAGTGCATTAAAAACGTTAAGTAATCTGTGTTTAAGATTCATATATTTCATACTAATAAAATCCAGCAAGTTTATCGCATGTCTGGTTTTCTAGTAGTTGGTTCAAAATAGACGAAAGTTGATTCTGGATCTTACTTTTCTGCTGCTTTTAAGAAACTTTGATAAAATATTTTAAATCCTTGAAGAATAAGGAGGTGAACTATTCACCCCTCCCCCCTCTCGATCACTTTCCATGCCGTCTAACAAATGGTATCAGAGCACCGGTTAGCTGGTGCTTCGTGTCTACTAGTAACGTTATGGCCTTTGAACCAACGGGGGCGTATAATAGAGCTCCTGTTTTTAATGGTGAAAACTATGGCTACTGGAAAAATTGCATGCGAGTACACATAAATTCTATTGACAGGAATGTATGGACTACCATTCAGAATGGTCCTTCTCAAATTACCATGAGGAATGATGCAGGTGCAATAGTACCTAAACCTGAGGATCAATGGAATGAAATAGATGAAAAGAAGTGGTCGTGCGATTTGAGAGGCAGAAATATGATAATATCAGCACTTGGTGTTGATGAGTATTATAGGGTGTCTTATTGCACGTCTGCTAAAGAAATGTGGGATGCTTTAGAAATTTCCCATGAGGGCACTACTGAAGTTAAAAAGTCCCGCATTAACACACTCAATCAAGAGTTTGAGCTCTTTCGCATGAAACAAGGAGAATCTGTCTCCGACATGCAAAAGATATTTGTTCATCTTGTGAGTCATTTAAATGCACTTGGAAACCTGTTTCCAATGAAATTGCTACTAATAAAGTTATGAGATGTCTTAGCAGGGAATGGCAACCTAAAGTAACAGCTATCAAGGAAGCCAATGACCTCACTACGCTTACCATTAAAACTCTATTTGGCAAGCTGGAAGAACATCAACAAGAATTGGAAAGTCTTGAAAAATATAAAAACAAGAGTAAGAAGGAGAAGAATAAAGACAGGGAGGGTGATAAGAAGTCAATAGCTCTAATGGCTTCTAGCTCCAAGTCCTCAAACAAAGAGCAAGATGATAATGACTCAACTAGTGATGAAAATTATGATGATGAAGAAATGGGACTTTTTATTCGGAGATACAATAGGTTTATTCGAAAGAATGGAATCAAGCACTCTGATAAGAATGTCATAAGCTTTCGAAAATAGTCCAAAGAGCCAAGGAAAGAAGATAATAAAAAGCAAATAAGTAAAGGACCTTGCTACAATTGTGGTAAAGTTGGACACTACAAACCGGACTGTCCAAAGATGAAAAAAGACAAAGGAAAAGCTCCACCAAAGAATTTCAATAAACAAAGAAGAGCTTACATTGCGTGGGAAAGCGATAGTGATTCACCAAATGATGACAATTCAAGTGATAGTGATGAGACTGTGAATTTATGTCTCATGGCACACACCAAAAATCAGTCCTACCACAAGAAAAACAACCACGACAAGCAAGTAAGACAAGCACATCCTAACAACTTTTATTCTATGTCTTTTTCTGAACTAAAAATATCTTTTGAAAAATTGAAAAACAAAGTTGAAGATGCTTTTAAGAGATTATCCTCCGATAAACAAATATTTTCATTCTTGGAGAGTAAAGTCTATAAAGCTGAAAAAGACATAAAATGTTTAAAAGCTAGTATTGCAGAAAGTTCAAAGGATAAGGATGTTAGAGGATGTATTCCTATAATGGAATGTGAAGTTTGTCATATTTGGAAACAAGAGGTTAGAACTCTTAATGCCAAATTGGAAAAAGCTTTACAGCCCAACGTTACTTTTGCCATCGATCCTAGATTTTTTAAGAAAACATTGAATCCACCATCTGCAAAATATTCTTTTGTTGAAAAGATTCCAAAGGATTCAATGAGCTGAAGTAATAAAATACATCATCATCATAGTTTGTGTCATTATTGTTGTCGTTTTGGTCATACCATTGAAAAATGTAAGTTTAGGATATTTCTTATTCCTAAAGGAATTTACCAATGGAGGCCTAAAGGCAACCATGTTACCACTAACCCACATGGACCCAATAAAAATTAGGTACCTACCTCTCTCTTTTGATATTGCTGGAAAAGTGTCTTACATTCGTGGATAGAAGATGGTTTCTAGACAGCGGGTGTTCAAGGCACATGACAGGTGACATATCGCTTTTCATTGACTTCAAAGAAAAGAAGAATGGATTTGTTACTTATGGAGACAATAACAAAGGAGAAATACTCGGTAAAGGTGGTGTAGGTAATCCCTCTACCACTACTATTTCTGATGTCCGTTTAGTATATGGGCTTAAACATAATTTGTTAAGTATTAGCCAATTGTGTGACAATGGTTATAAAGTTACTTTCACAAACACTTGCTGCATAATTGAAAGTACTGAACAAAATATTGTGTTTAAGGGTATTAGAGTAAACAATGTCTATATGCTTGACTTTTTGATGTATCATTAACAAGCACTAAGTGTCTAGTCACCTTGAATGATGATTCTTGGCTTTGGCATAGACGTCTAGCGCATGTTAACTTTGATTTACTTAATAAGGTTGTTTCTAAGGATCTAGTAGTGGGTCTTCCAAAGATAAAATTTACAAAGGATCACCTATGTAACGCGTGCCAAATGGGAAAGCAAACGAGGGTCTCTTTCAAATATAAAAATATGATTTCCACTTCACGGCCCCTTGAGCTTCTCCATATGGACCTCTTTGGACCTTCTAGAACAAAAAGTCTAGGTGGAAATTATTATGGTTTTGTAATCGTTGACGACTACTCTAGATTTACTTGGACTATATTCCTTCATAGCAAAGATGAAACTTTTTCTGCTTTTAAGAATTTTGCAAAACTATCTCAAAGCAGAATGGAATTAAAAATAATTATAATTCAAAGTGATCATGAAGGTGAATTTAAAAACCATCTCTTTGATAAGTATTGTGACAAGCATGGTATTGAGCATAATTTTTCAGCACCTCGAACTCCACAGCAAAATGGAGTTGTGGAGCGTAAAAATCGTGTTTTAGAGGAGTTGGCAAGAACGATGTTCAATGAGGGTGGATTACTAAAATACTTTTGGGCTGATGCAATTAGGACAACTTGTTATGCTTTAAACAGAATATTAATCCGTCCTATTTTGGATAAAACACCTTATGAACTTTTAAAAGGAAGAAAGCCAAACTTGTCACATCTTCACGTATTCGGTTGTAAATGTTTTGTTTTGAATAATGGTAAAGAAAATCTTGGGAAATTCGATGCAAAAGTAGATGAAGGTATCTTTCTCGGATACTCACAATCAAGTAAAGCATATAGAGTATATAATAAGCGTTTACTTACTGTTGAGGATTCAGTCCATGTTTCTTTTAATGAACCTTATCCGAAAAATGTCGAAAAAGGTATTTCTCTTGATGGTGCGAGTGTATCTACAGAAGACATACTCAAGGAAACTGTTGAGGAAATTGATCAGTCCAAAACAATTGACGATGAGGAGGAAAAAGATACAAGCCATACAAAAGATGAGGAAGAAGAGTCAACGGAAGTAAATGATCTTCCACCAGCTTGGAAATCCTCAAAAGACCATCCCATTGACAACATATTGGGAGATATTTCAAAAGGAGTGATGACTCGCTCTAAGATAAGTAATTTTTGTTATCACTTCGCTTTTGTTTCACAAGTAGAACCTAAAAATGCCAAAGAGGCCTTGATTGATAGATTTTGGCTAATGGCCATGCAGGAAGATCTCAATTAATTTAAAATAAATGACATTTGGGAACTTGTCCCTCGTCCGCGAGACCATCATATCATAGGCACTAAGTGGGTTTTTAGAAATAAACTTGATGAAAACAGAGTGATAATCCACAATAAAGCCCGCTTAGTGGCACAAGGGTATAACCAAGAGGAGGTCATTGATTATGAGGAGACTTATGCTCCATTTTCTCTCCTTGAGGCTATACGTCTCATGCTCGCTTATGCGTGTGCAAAAAAATTTAAGCTTTATCAAATGGACGTAAAGAGTGCTTTTCTAAACAGAGTCATAAATGAAGAGGTATATGTTTCACAACCTCCTGGTTTTGAGAATAATGAATATCCAGATTATGTTTTCAAATTAAAACGAGCGTTATACGGTCTTAAGCAAACCCCTCGGGTTCGGTATGAAAGACTTAGTAAATTTCTACTTGATCATGGATATTCAAGAGGTAAAGTGGATACCACTCTTTTCATTAAACATAAAGGAAAGCACATTCTTTTAGTTCAAATATATGTAGATGATATTATTTTTCATTCAACTAACCTATATTTGGTCAAAGAATTTTCTAAGGTTATGCAGGGTGAATTTGAGATGAGTCTCATGGGGGAGCTAAACTACTTCCTCGATCTTCAAATAAAGCAGCTCAATGAAGGCACAATTGTATGTCAAACAAAATATTGCAAAGAGTTGCTTAAACAATTTAGAATGAACAACTCAAAATCAATTGACACCCCTATGCCTACCAACGGGAATTTAGATAAGGATGAACATGGTAAGAGTGTTGATGTCAAGAAGTATAGTCGTATGATTGGATCCCTTTTGTATCTTACGGCATCTAGTCCAGACATCATGTTTAGTGTTTGCATGTGTGCACGATATCAATCGGATCCTAAGGAATCCCACTTGAAAGTTGTCAAGTGTATACTTAGGTATCTCAATAGTACATCTAAGTATAGGCTATGGTATTCCAAGGGAAGCGATTGTAGTTTAGTAGGTTACTCTGATTTTGATTTTGCTGGCTGCAAGTCAGATAGGAAAAGAACTGGTGGAACATGTCATTTGTTTTCAAACTCTCTAGTGAGTTGGCATAGCAAAAAGTAGGTTTATGTTGCTTTATCAACCGTTGAGGCTGAATACGTTGTAGCTGGTAGTTTTTGTGCTCAGATTTTATGGATGAAGCAACAATTACAAGACTATGATATTCAATTAAAATGTATTCCAATAAAATGTGACAACATAAGTGCTATAAATCTTACTAAGAATCCTGTCATACACTCACACACTAAACACATAGAGATTAAGCATCACTTTCTTCGCGATTGTGATACGGTGGGAGAACTGACTTGAGGTTTGCGTTTGTTTTCGTAAATGTTTCGGTTGAGCAAGAGTCGCCACCGACTTTTTATTTTATCCTAAGGAAAGGTTAAAAAGCACAGCAAAAACCTTTGAGATGTTTTCTTGGGTTCGGGGAGTAGATTATAGAAAGGGAAGGTATTAGCACCCTTTCTATCCATGGTTATCCATGGGCTCTTAGTTACTTGCCTAGATCAAACTTGCCTTGATTTTCAATTGTTTAAAATGGTGCTTTGTGTGTGGGTTTGAAAAATGTTTTGAAAAGAGGCCAATGTGGTGGTAACCTTTGTAATGATCCATGTTGGGATGTATACAAAGATGTATGTCTTTTGAAAAGTTTTCAATGTTTTTTTTAAAGTTGTTTTGAAAGTGTGTTGTGATGTGTGTTTTGAAAAATAGGCAAGTGTTTTTGTTTTGCAAGTTGGCAAGTAACCAAGAGCTATCTACCCTAAATTTCTCAAAGATCGTTGTTATGTTTTAACCCTTTTAACAATTTTGTTCCACCATTGTATTTGGTGGACAATCTTGTGTTAGGATGTGAATGGGACGGGCGCGGGTCATCGTTTAGACCATGATTGCAATGGTGCCAAGTATCTTTGGGCAATTTTTCCTTTAAGGGACTTGATCATTTTTTAGGCAACTTTCGAAAGCGTCATCGAGGGACTATGATCATTTGAATTTGTTTTGTTTTGCCAAAGACACCTAACATGCAACATGGCCCATTATTGAAGGCAACAAGTGGAATACCCTAGGGGTGCAAGTGTGATTAGTGTTGTCCATTTTCATGCTTGTTTATCTTGAATTTAGGTCAAACTATTTGTTGTTTTTGATTTGCATACAAAGCCCTAAGTCTATCATGGTATAATTGGAAAGCTTTAAAGTGCGAAATTTAAAGGTCCTAAGTTATTACAACACAAATATGGGATGGGGGGTACAAATGTTCAAATGGGGATATTTTAGCAAGAAATTAAACCTAAACTATTACATCCAAATTGAATTTTTTACAAAGTATTTAATTGCACAATAATTAAATAAAATATAATAAATATGCAAGATGCAAAAAATGATTTTTTTATATGTATGCAAAAGTATTTTTTATGTGTCAAATAAACAAAAATAAAATGAATTAATTTTTTTGGTATTTTTCAAGTTTAGGGTAAAACCCTAATTTTGCTAAATAAAGGTATTAATTATTTAATGTATGCAATATTTATTAATTATGTACAAAAAATAAATAAAAAGAAAGTATATTGTAAAAAAAAGATTTTTGAGGTCAAAATATTAATAAAAAATAAAATGTATTATTTCTTTGTATTTTCCCTAAATATTCTAATAAATGTAATAGTATTTATAATATTTACTAAATATATTAAATATGTACAAAAATAAAATATTTAATATTTACAAAAAAAAAGTATATTTTTTATAAAATGTTTTTAAAAGGTAAAATAAAATAAAAATCAGAAACTAAAAATGTATTGGTACTATTTTAGTATTTTTAAATGAAAGTATTATGTGTTTATTTACATATAAACTAAATGAAACAAAATAAATATCAAATAAAATGCAAAAAATGGGAGAAAAATATTTTTAATATTTTTTCATCCTTAAATAAAAATATAGAAACAAAATCAAAAGGAAAAAAAATTAAAAATGACAAATATATCTCAAAATGGGCCAGGGGTGCATGTGTAAAACAGTGGTGCAAAAAGGAAAAACAACACAGGCCCAGCCCAAAGAGGTTGTCTTCAACGTCCAGAAACAAAAATGTCAAAAACGCGCGCCTTTCCCACCTGGTTCAAACATCCTGATTCCTGGACTTTTAGCACAAACTTATAACATGAGAAATGTCAAGTATCAAGCCACGATTCCATACATACCAAGAACTTGATCTAACTCTCAGAAATGAGAGAGAATTTCTCCATCCCTAATTCTTAACCTAAGTTTTTTCTAATGTTCAGGTTCCAAATTCTCTCAACACATGCAATATAAATGGAAAGTAAATATATGTGTAGCTTCAGGGCCATGAGTAGAGCATTTTTCATTCATAAACCTAAAGCTAACTCTTCCTAGATTGAGAGATAGAAGTCCATGAAATTACCTGTTTAGCTTGGATCGTGTCTGACAATGGAGGCACTTTCAAGGCAATGTGAGGACTTGTACAGCTTGCTTGAAGTTCAGGGATGCTTCTCCCACCTTTAGCTTGCTTTGAAACCAAATGAATCAAGCTATGGAAGTCAACCTGCAAAACAGAAAAAGTGAAAATGGTGAAGTTGGTTAGAGGTGTTACAGGTCGTGTCCAATGCTTAGGATAGTTTGTATATGTGGTATGGAATGTGTATGAACTGGTTTTGGCCAAGGCGCACGAATGGATTGAGTTATGGAAGTCCAACTGCAGAGGTGACTCTATTTTTTGCAGTAGGAGGGTGTTTTGATGAATGATGAGGTTTGGAAGGTGGTTAGCTCGTGCCTTAGCTTAGGTTTGATGTTTGGAATCTGTTTAACAAGTTTACTTTGGCTTGTCTTGGCAGAAATGTGAGATTGTGTTGGTTATGCAAGGTTTCTTCTAACTTAAGAAAAAATTGTCAAGTGTTGTTATACGCTCCTCTAGGCCCCTAAAATGTGCTGCAAAGCTTTGTCTTGACTAGTGGGATATTTCCAATAGCTTGTGCCTAGAAGATATGCATTGTACCTCTTGATTTACAAACTTGACATAAAGTTGCTCTTTACAAAAATGGATAATTTGCTTTTTCTAATTAAGGACTAATCCTTCATGTAATGACCAAACTCATAGAATAACATCTTGGCACAATGGATTAGCATTTAATTTTTGAGTGTAAATGAGATTAGAGGCCTGTAATGTAGCTTGCATATGCTGAGTTTGAAAATGCACAAGTTATGAACATGGAAATGGCTCATGAACAAAGTGACTTTTGCCCATATTTCCAAATTCGATTCTCCCTAACCACAAGGGTATTTGATGAGTTCTTGGACATTTTGGAAAGCTTGGAATGTGTACTACAATCCATCTTTGTAATGCAAGCTGAAATTCCAAGTGGAAGCATGTGAAAAGTGGCCATGAAGTTAGGCAAAAATCCTGCCTAGAATAGGTCAAAAATTTTCTAAGTTAAGAATGTTTTGTACCCTTGTTCCAAAAATCATAACTTGAGCTAAAAGCTTCTTTTGAGGAAACTTTGTGAATCAAAGTTGTAGATTTTGCAATGGACTACAACTTTAATGTTTTGAGTTTTCCTTGAATCCAAATGTATCTTGATGAAAAAATGGGACAAAGTTAGGAAAAAATTAGGGATTTTCATAACTTAGAAAAATTCTAAGTTATGAAAATTCCTCATTTTAAACCCTAATTTGCAATTTTGGGTTTCTTGATGAACAAGTTTCATAATTTGACATGTTTTGATGAAAAATGAATCTTGACACTTGATTTTGACCAAAAAGTCAAAGTTTGACTTTTTAGTATACAGTCAAATTTGGCTCAATTGATTGGAAAATTCATCTGTCAATCTTGTGCATTTGGGATCTTTTGAACTTGTTGAACATGTCAAGACAATGCCATGGGGTCCTTGAGTTCATATGTGAGCTTGGTTTGCCATTGGCTAGGTCAAACAGTCAAAAATTGCCTTTGTGCAGTCAAAACCCTAAAAATGACCATTTTGCCCTTTTGGTGATCTAATCAAATTTCTTGTGGAATTGTGATCCAAACTTGATCAAATGGTTCATATGAGTTCATAATATTGATGTGGGTCAAAAATCATGAGGTTTGACTGTCAATTGACCACAGTTGACTTTTCCCCCAATACAGTTGATTTCTAGGTCAACTGTCCAATTGACTGGGCAAAGATTGGAATCAAGGCTTGAAACTTGGTATGGATAAACTTGGGAGTCCAATATGAAACATGAAAGTCATCTTAGGCATTTTAGGTCAAAACATCTTTGTGCAAACACAAACCCTAATTTGGGTCAACAGTGCAAGGAGATGTCTTGAGCAGAGGAAACCCTAACTGGATCTTGAGCTCCAAGGGTCTTGTGGTGAGAAATGTTGAGGAAATGGGAGGGCAAATTTTGGGGTACAACAGTTGCCCCTGTTCAATCTTCTTGAACCTGAAGAGTTAGATTGGCAAGCTTGCCTTTCGCGACTCGAAGGTAAAAGGAGATTGGACACTAGAGTGCCCTGAAATTTGCACTCGCATGGTAGAGTATCAGCAATGTGATGTCGGGAATGGGCTTATAGATGCCATTTGGAGGAGATGGTGGATAGGAGGATGGGCTTATAGATGCCATCTGGAGGTGTGACAGAACCTTGTCGGGAATGGGCTTATAGATGCCATTGGAAGTGTTGATCGCGTAAGAGATTCCTTAGCGAGAACTTGCGTATTTTAAGAAAGGAAGATGTTTCATGCCTTGTTACAGGTGTTGATCTTCAGTCTCTTCATGCGGATATGCCCTGGCTGGATACAGGTATCGAATCTACAAATGGTTGCTCACAGATGTGCCCTGGCTAGATACAGGAATCGAATCTGGAACTGTTGTCTACAGATGTGCCCTGGCTAGATACAGGAATCGAATTTGGAACTGTTGTCTACAGATGTGCCCTGGCTAGATACAGGAATCGAATCTGGAACTGTTGTCTACAGATGTGCCCTGGCTGGATACAGGTATCGAATCTGGAATTGTAAAAGGTTGGTAGAGATAGCTTTCCTGGCTGGATACAGGTGTAGACCTCTGACCTGAGAATGAAAGATAATTTCCTGGCCTGTTACAGGGGTTGATCTTCAAACTCTTCATGCAGATATGCCCTGGCTAGATGCAGGTATCGAATCTACAATCAGTCACTTACAGATATGCCCTGGCTAGATACAGGTATCGAATCTAGAATTGCGATAGTTGATAGTAATCATCTTTGGATTGACCTTTTTCCTGAAAAGGTAAAACGTCAGTTGTATGCAAAGTCATGATGTATGAGATGCATGATATCATGGTGCTCAAAATGGGATAGTGTTGTATGCACTTTATCATGTATGTAAGCAGGATGTGTGAAATGTGGAATGTCTATGAATGTATTTTCGTCTAGGAAAATAAATCCTTGACGACTGGCCGGGGAATCAAATCCTGGGCTGATGTTGAAGAGTCGAGTTCTTCGTTTCCGCTGGGGATGATGGTTGCAAAAATGAACCGGTAGAAGAAGATGACTCTGTTGGGGAATAAACTTGGAGAGATTACTCTGAGGGGAGTTACTCTGTGGGGAGAGATACTTCGCTGAGGTTTTGATGAGAGCTCCGCTGGGGATTTCAATGATAAACTCCGCTGGGGATTCCGTTGATAAGTTATGTTGGAGAACTTGATGAACCCCGCTGGGGATAGGAAGAACTTCGCCGAGGACGAATTTTCCGTGGTAATTAGCTGAGGATAACCCAGTTATAAGCCCTGGTGGGGGAAATAACCTTTGAATGAAGTCGGAGAGATGCGTTCGTACTCAGCAGGGGATAAGCTTCCAGAATCTACTGGGGATAAGCCTCAAGACCTGCTGGGGAATTGCTGAGGAATGTCTATACTCTACTGGGGAATGTTGAGATCTTCTTGGGATGCTCAACTTTCTTAAGGCTGACAGTAGACTAACTCTGCTTGGGGAGAGTATTGCTGACTTGCTAGGGGAAAAATGTGCCTTTTCAGGGCTGATGGGAAACCAACTCTACTTGAGGAGAGTATTGTTGAATCTGATCTTACCCTGTGGGGAGTTGAGGTGACTTGGTTACGTTCTTCAGCCGAACCTACCTTGGTACCTTGGTGGACAGAGCAACTAGACTGCTTGGACAATTCTACATTGCCCCCTATTTCTGATGTCACCTGTAATTAATCCTTTGTTTCTCACGCAACTATTCATGATTAGCAATTAATGTCAAATGCATATATCAAAAATAAACATTGGACGTTCTTCGCAAAACAAAACAGAAAAAGGAAAAAACAATGGATAATTTGTCTGAAAAATTGAACTTGTATTGATTTTGAAATTTGCCTGTAAATAGGCGTTTTTGTACAGGAGGCTGACGTCCTAGTAAGAGAACGCCGCCGAACAACATAGAGTTTATACAATTTTGAAAAGGAAACAAAACAGCTATGTGAAAAATAATCCCACTGGGTTTCAACTCTGTTATCGCCTTTATGTCTTCAAGCGTCTCATCACTTTGTTGTTTAGTTGAAGATGAAGCTGATTGATCGATGCCGAAGTCTGGTGGTTGATGCCGAATTCTGGATGTAAGGTGATCCATTGAGACATAGTATTACGCTTTATCCCTAACTTTTTCCTGGACCGCCCTTTCGGGTTTTCAGTCCACCGAGATACCCATTTTTGCCCAAGCCGCCCTTTCAGGTTTTCGACTTGCTGGGTGTACAGATTTTTTTCATTTCATCCCTTATTTTTGCCCGAACCCTTTTGGTTCGCCGGGAAGCCCTTATTTTTGCATAGGCGTGTCAACCTAGCGGGTCTTTTATTTATGCGTAGTATCTTTTTACTATGTCTGCATTGGCGGGGTGAGGAAGGTTGTCACCATCCATGGTGGTTAGAATCATAGCTCCTCCTGAGAAGATATGTTTAACCATAAATGGCCCTTCGTACGTAGGGGTCCATTTTCCCCTGGGATCACTTTGAGGAAGAATGATGCGCTTGATCACCAGGTCTCCGACTTGATACTCTTGTCGTCTGACCTTCTTGTTAAATGCCCTGATCATCCGTTTTTGGTACGTCTGCCCATGACAAATAGCAGTGAGTCTCTTTTCGTCAATTAGGTTTAATTGATCAAGTCGTGTCTAGATCCAGTCATCTTCGCTCAAGTCTGCATCCTTCATTATCCGGAGAGAGGGTATCTGGACTTCAATAGACAAGACTGCCTCCATGCCATAGACCAAGGAAAAGGGAGTGGCCCCTATTGACGTCCGTGCTGAGGTGCGGTACCCATGAAGAGAAAATGATAACATCTCATGCCAATCCTTATAGGTCACTGTCATCTTCTGCACAATCTTCTTGATATTCTTATTTGCTGCTTCGACAGCCCCATTCATCTTCGGCCGGTAAGGTGAAGAGTTGTGGTGCTGTATCTTGAATTGCTCGCAGAGCTCAGTGATCATCTTGTTGTTAAGATTGGTATCGTTATCCGTAATGATCCTCTCAGGGACGCCGTACCGACAGATCAGGTTATGCCGAATAAACCGTGCCACGACGTTTTTGGTTACTGTAGCATAGGAAGCTGCTTCGACCCATTTCGTGAAATAATCAATTGCTACTAGGATGAAGCGATGCCCATTGGATGTTGTAGGTCGGATCTCGCCGATCATATCAATGCCCCACATTGCAAAAGGCCAAGGTGCCGTCAGGACATTTAGAGGAACCGGAGGAATATGCACCTTATCAGCATAGATCTAGCATTTATGACAAGTTCGTGAGTGCTGATAACAGTCGGCTTCCATTGTGGACAAGAAATATCCTGCCCGAAGTATTTTCTTTGCCATGGTGTGTCCATTGGAATGTGTTCCGAAAGTACCTTCATGTAGCTCTGTCATGATCCTTTCTGCTTCAATCTTATCCACACAACGCAGTAGGGTTGAATCATGGTTCCGTTTGTAGAGAATGTTGTTGCTGAGGAAGAACTTTGCTGCAAACCTTCTCAGGAATTTCTTGTCATTAACAGACGCACCTTCGGGGTATTCTTGAGCTTCCAATTACCTCTTCACTTCATGATACCAAGGTTTTTCCGTTACCTCTTCGGTCTCGAGATCGCAGCAATGTGCAGGTTCATCCAATTTCCAGATAATGATCCGGGGCGCCTCGTTATCCCATTTGAATTTGAACATAGAAGACATCGTATCTAGTGCGTCCGCTAACTGATTCTCCTCTCTTGGGAAGTGTTCAAAAGTTATCTCTTCGAAGTGAGGAAGCAATGTCAGCACATATTCCTTGTAGGGAATAAGATTTGGGTGTTTCGTATCCCACTCGCCTTTGACCTGATTGATCACGAGAGAGGAATCTCCAAAGACACTCAGAAACTTGATCCTTAAGTCAATTGCAGCTTGAAGACCCATGATGCATGCCTCATACTCCGCCATGTTGTTGGTGCAGTTGAAACATAAACGGGCGGTGAGTGGTGTATGAGTGCCTTTAGGGGATATGATCACAGCACCGATACCATTACCCAAAGCGTTCGAGGCTCCGTCAAAGTGCATAGACCATCGGGATCCTTCCTCAGGTCCTTCATCTGGTCCAGGTACTTCACAATCAGTCACTACCATGATATCCTCGTCTGGAAATTCAAAGTTCATCGACTGGTAGTCATCCACTACCTGATGTGCCAAATGGTCTGCCAATACACTTCCCTTGATTTCTTTTTGAGTCGTGTACTGGATGTCATATTCTGTCAAGATCATTTGCCATCTTGCTATTCTTCCAGACAGAGCAGGCTTTTTGAATATGTACTTGATTGGATCCATTTTTGAAATCAACAGAGTAGTGTGAGTCAACATATACTGTCTCAGCCGGCGAGCATCCCATACCAGAGCGCAGCAAGTTTTCTCGAGCAGTGAGTACCGAGTCTCACATTCGGTAAACTTTTTGCTCAGGTAATAAATAGCGTGCTCTTTTCGGCCAGACTCGTCATGCTGCCCCAGCACATACCCCATTGAGTTGTCAAGTACTGTCAAGTATAAGATTAGAGGTCTCCCTTCAACCGGTGGCATAAGAATGGGTGGTTCTTGGAGATACTCTTTGATCTTTTCGAAAGCGGCCTGACATTCATCATTCCAACGTACTACTTGATCTTTCTTCAATAGCTTGAAGATTGGTTCACAGGTAGCAGTTAGATGCGAGATGAATCGGGCAATGTAGTTCAACCGTCCTAGAAAGCCTCTGACTTCTTTCTCTGTCTTGGGAGCTGGCATCTCTTGTATGGCTTTCACTTTTGCAGGGTCCACTTGAATACCTTTGTCGCTTACAATGAAACCTAGTAGTTTTCCGGATCTCACCCCAAAGGTGCACTTGTTTGGGTTCAACCTTAGCTTGTACATCTTCAGACGGTCAAACAGCTTCCGTAGATGGTCAAGGTGTTCCTCCTCAGTTTGAGACCTTGCAATCATATCGTCGACATATACTTCTATTTCATGATGGATCATGTCATGAAATAAAGCAACCATGGCACGTTGGTAGGTTGCCCCGGCATTTTTCAACCCAAAAGGCATGACCTTGTAGCAAAAGGTCCCCCACTGAGTAACAAAGGTGGTCTTCTCCATGTCTTCAGGAGCCATCTTGATCTGATTATAACCGGAGAAACCATCCATGAAGGAGAATACTTTATGCTGAGCAGTATTGTCAACCAGGATGTCGATATGAGGCAGAGGGAAATCATCCTTAGGGCTCGCCCTGTTCAAATCCCTGTAATCAACACACATTCAGACCTTACCATCTTTCTTTGGCACCGGAACCACGTTGGCAATCCACTGAGGGTAAGAAGTCACTGCTAGAAACCCGACATCAAATTGTTTCATAACCTCAGCTTTGATTTTCTCGGACATCTCTGGACGCATACGGCGGACCTTTTGTTTAACCGGAGGGCAGTCTTCCTTGGTAGGCAGGTGATGAACCACAATGTTGGTATCCAACCCAGGCATGTCTTCGTAAGACCAAGCAAAGATTTCCATGTAGTCATGTAGCATCTGAATCAACCGTTGCTTTACACTGAACTCTAGATTGGCACCAATCTTGACTTCCTTTCTGTCTGTCTCAGTACCCAGATTTACCATTTCCACTGGCTCTTCATGTGGCTGAATGGCCCTCTCTTCCTGGAGTAGCAATCTTGCAAGTTCACCAGGCACTTCGCAATCATCTTCACCTTCGTCTTCGGCTAAGTTGATCGGATTTTCGAAGTCATAACTGGCAGTAGCAGAGTCGTTACTAGTGAGATCCAGAATGGATTGGAACCTGTATAAGTGAGTGTGTGTAAATATAGTTGTTTTGAAATATATAATAAAGAAAGAAAAGGAGCGTAAGATTTTGAAATGAAACAAACGTCCAATGTTTTGATTAATGATATATGAAAATGACATACAAAAGCCCTCACAAATGGAGCCACGGTGCCCCGGGTAGGACACCGAGCCATAAAAGTTTCAACATATTGTTTGTTACAAATTGAAAACAAAAGAGTTCATTACTGAGCGACAAAAGTAATAAGTGTGAAATCTTTGGCAGTCTAGTTGCTTGGTCCACTGTCGGTTGTTGGGTAGATCCAGCTGTCGAATTCAGATTCCTCCACTTCGTATTCAATAGCATTCACTCCCGGGTTGGTGATGAACACAGGAGGTCTTCCAATTCTTGCTTTGCGAACAGCCCTCTGAGCCTCTGCAATGAAACCCAAACCAAACTTGTCGGTCTTCGGAGTGAAGTCAGGAAGTCGGCCCCAATTTGCACACTCACCCTTCTCAATCGCAGCCTGAGCATCCTTTAAGGAAGCCATCTTCAAAGGAGGGTCTTCAATCACAGTTTCAGCTGACGCCAGTGTCTGAGGCACTTCTTCAAAGTGTTGAAAGGGGGTTTCAATGAACTACCCATCCATTTCTATGTACCGGAACGAGTTTAGGTGGCTGACCATAAATTCTTCCTCCCCTTGAACTGTGACAATCTTCCCTCTGACTGGATACTTAAGCTTCTGATGTAGTGTGGAGGTCACAGCTCCAGCCTTGTGGATCCATGGACGACCCAGCAAACAAGAGTAGGATGGACGGATGTCCATCACACAGAAAGTTGAATCAAAAACCTGAGAACCGACCCTGATTGGAATGTCAACTTCACCATGTACCATCCTCTTCGAACCGTCAAAGGCTCGGACAACAATATTACTGGGCTTGAGCTCCAGACCCTCACAATCCAATCTGTCTAGGGCCTTCTTGGGCAATACGTTTAATGAAGAACCGGTGTCTACCAACACATGGGCAAGAGTAGTGCCCCTGCATTTAATGGAGACATGCAGGGCATCATTATGGTTCTTTCCTTTTGCAGTCAGATCGGCGTCAGAGAAGCCCAAACCATTATCGGCAGTAAAGTTGGCCATACAATCAGTAAATTGATCAGCAGATGTTTCTTGTGGCACATGGGCCGTCTTCAGGAAGGATATCAGGGCCTTGGCATGGGCCTCTGAACACAGCAATAGTGATAGCATAGAAATCTTTGATGGGGTGTGCCCCAACTGCTCAACTACATTGAAATCACTTTTCTTGATAATCTTGAGGATCTTCTCCATCTCTTGCTGGGAGGCTTCAACAGTGGTTGTCTTTGGCGCCTCCGTTAGGGCAGGCAAATCAGTAGCAATCCCTTTGCCCCGAGCGTCAGATGACTCGGCAGCAGCGGTAGAAACATGAACTTGATTAGGAAGGGAAACATGCACACTTGCGGGTGTGATGATAAGAGGTTTCTGAATAGCTGGTGGCGAAATATCTGGTGAAAACAGCCTACCACTGCGAGTAATTTTGGCAGGCCCGGTGATGTTACTGACACCGGTACTTGTATCAAACTCTTGCTTCACTCCAAGCATATAAACATCTGCCGCATAATGCCACGGGACAGCTTTGTCGGATGTATAAGGGAGAGGCCCCGGAACTGTGATGATGATAGGAGCAATCTTTTGAGTGGACATGATTTTGACAGGCTTCTTTGAAGGAGCCTTAGGAGGTTTGTTGAAAATAGTGACAATAGAAACTTCTTCAGCAGGAACAGCAATCTTCTCGAACAAGATTTCTTTGCTATCCATCAGGCTTTGGATACCTAATTTCAGCAAAGGACAACCAAAAGGCGAAACAGCACATAGAAGGCAATCTTCACCACATCTCGGAAATAAACCGGCAAGCAACAGATTCCTTTTAACAGTCGACAACGGAGTAACAATCTCTTCCACGGAGGCTACATATCGGTCTTCTTCCACAGCATTCACCCCATGTTGGGGCATGGGAGCAGTCACAACATTGGGCCTTTCGGGCACCTCAAACTGTATTTCCTTAGCATCAATAAGGTCTTGAACCTTATTCCTCAGAGCCCAGCAATCGTCCGTAGTATGCCCCGGGCTATCAGAGTGATAAGCGCAACGGGCGTTGGGGTTGTACTTTGGAGAAGCTGTGTTTACTACCTTCGGAGCTTCTTTGACAGTTACCAAATTAGTTGATAGTAGTTGCGGCAAAATCTGAGACAGGGTCATACTGAGTCGAGTGTATTGTCTTTTGGGTCTCTCACCCCTTTGTTGATTGTACTGCTGAGGAGCAGCAACAAGCTTTGAAATTACTAATGCATTGACAGCTTGGCGGCGTTCCGGTTTAATCTGTCTTCTGGGACCATAAACAGCACTGGCTTCCTTCTTTGAGGGCTTCTTCTCAGTACTCGCAGCGGCACTTTTCTGTATCTTCCCCGACTTAATACCAGCTTCTATTCTCTCACCAGTCAAGATCAAATCTGTAAACCCAGCAGAGGAATTCCCAATCAGATGATTGAAGAATGGTCCGGACAGGGTCCCTAGGAACATGTCAACAAGTTCACGGTCATTCAAAGGTGGTTGCACCCTGCCAGCCAAGTCTCTCCACTTTTGCGCATACTCCTTGAATCCTTCGCCCGTCCCTAGTGACATACCCTGGAGTTGGGTACGCGTGGGAGCAAGGCCAGAATTGTACTGATACTGTTTATAAAACGTTGTAGCCAAGTCTTCCCAAATTCGGATACTGGCTCCATCCAGCTGATAGAACCATTCGAGTTGAGCCCCTGAAAGGCTATCCTGAAAGAAATGGATCCAAAGGTTCTTGTTTACAGTGTAAGGTTGGATCTTCCTTACATATGATCTGAGATGCATCTTCGGGCAGGACAGCCCGTCATATCTTGCAAAAACTGGAACTTTGAACTTCGGGGGGATCACAACTCCAGCAACTAATCCCAAATCTTCGAAATCTAAGCCAGGAACTCTCTGCAGCTCCATATCTGCCAACCTGTCTTCCAAGCCTTTGTACTTATCATCGGCGGGTGGGTATTGTTGATCAGAGTAGTCTTCGTCCTCTTCAGCCTCCTCTTCTTCTACCTCGGATTCGAAAGGTACCGCAGCCGCATTCCCTTTACTAGTTCCCTCTTCGGATGTAGGGGGAAATTCAAGCACTCTTCTGGCTTCACCCTCAAACCTTATTCCTAGGGTAGCCACCCCGGTTCTCTTCTTCTTCTTTATCACTTGCTCTTTGTTCCCCAGCAGGGCTTTCAGATCTTCCTGACCCTTAGCCAAGGTCATCAGGAGTTGTTGAAACTGTGAGTTCTGAGACTGCAAGTCCTTGACCGTCTGTTCGAGATCCATCTTACTGAAATAAACAGCAGAAAGATAAGGAAACCTGGTGTGGAGACCTGCTTATGCGTATGATGAATGATATGCTTATGTATGCAGTGCATTCAAGGATTTAGCAAATTCACAATTGTTGCAAACAAAAAAGAACGCACGTCATATTAATAAGAAGAAATTTGTCAGTACATAAATGCCCCATGGGCCAAATATTACAAAAACTTCTGAAGGTAAAAAGACGTTGCACATCCTCTTTGGTGCGATGTAGGTGTTGAGGGTCTCTTCCTCGTGGAGTCGGCGGGTAAGCTCTAAAACCTTCTTCTCACTGGCGTGGAAGCTAGCTTCAAAAGTGTTCCGTTCCTCCTTGAGTTGGATCCAGATCTTCTGCATCTCCTCCCACGATGTAGGCATGTCAGGATATAGGATGGTGTAGGGAACCTATCCTTCCTTAACGGTCTCTTTAATCACAGGGAGAACATGAGGATAAGGCATCATTAGACTCTGGGCTCAGGTTCGTACCCACTTGAGATAAGGCTCAAGAGGGATGGAATTCTTGTGTCCCAGTGTCTTGCTGTCAACCTTGTTAGGCATCCTCCAAGCTCTGATGAATCTTTGGCGAAGTCCTTGCGCATCGTTGTCCGTCAAAAACTAGGTCAGGAATCAACATGTCATGAGGGCCATCTCTTCGTGCATATCCAAATTGTCTCAAAGCTAGACAAGGGTTGTAGGTAATGCCTCCCCTAATGCCAAGTAATGGAACATTAGGGAACTCTCCACAACGATCTACGATGATGACATTTTCTCTGGACCGAGAACACCAATGTACATCAGAGTGAGTGAGGGTCATCAACCGTTGTGACCACCTTAGGCCTTGGTCATTTTTCAAGACAGATTGTGGAAGGTGTGAAATAAACCACCTTGCAAGGAGAGGAGTACAGCACATGAGAACACCCCTCTTTCTCATTGTTCGTGTGTAAAATGAGTGAAGAATGTCCCCAACCAATGTTGGTATTGGATTTCTGGATAAGAAGATCTTGACGGCGTTGACATCTACAAGCTGGTCAGGATTTGGGAACAAGACCAACCCATAGATGAGGAGGGCCACAATTTCTTCAAAGGCTTGTAGATCCAATGAATTCCAGCACTCTTGTGCCTTCTCAAACAAGAATCTTGCTAAGAAGCCTTTGACACCGCTTCTAGTCTCCCAATGCCCCTTGATGTCAGATGGCTATAGGTGTAGTGCTTGAGCAACATCTTCAGGCTTTGGTTCCTTTTCCGTACCGTTGTAGGGTAGTTGATTAAGGATAGGAATTCTCAGGAGTTGATAAAATTCCTCCAAAGTGGGCACCAACTGGTAGTCGGGGAAAGTGAAACAGTGGTGAAGAGGGTCAAAGAACTGGAACAGCACCTTCATCATGTCCTCCTCAATGTTGGTGTTGACTAGGCTGAGCAGTCTACCATGTCTTTCACTGAAGGGAGAGCTTTCCGGAATTCTTGATGTGAGCTCCTTGAGTTGAGGAGGGATTCTCACAAGATTGACTTGGATAGTTTTTCTACGAAGAATTTCCATGACCTACAAAACAAGAACAAAGATGAAGATCTAAACCCTTGAAATGGTTAGTGTATGCATATGATGCTTTATGATGTTTATGATGTATGCACAAAACATATGTACAAGCAATTCACACAAAACCCTAGTTTCAGGCTTGCATGAGGGTTCATAGGTAAGTACCCTCTTGAGTGTAGTTGGCTTAAAAACCTGTCCTATAAATAGTAACCGGTTTCTAAGGAGCTCAATATCACTGGATTGTTTTCATTGTTCATTGTTTTGGTTTAGCCACTTAACTAGCGACCAAAATATTCCAAGAAAACAACCCTCAATGAGTGTAGTATCGAGTATCTACCAACTTCGGACTGCACCAAAGCCGGTCATCTCACTACCCCTAATGAAAGGCCAAGATGGTCAAGTAAGGTTCTAGGTCATTAGTGCTTAGTGACATCACTCAGCGGCCCCGTACTCTCCTTGATTGAACTCAAGGGTTACTAGTACTCACAAATATGTCGCACTAATATAGCTATTGCTTCAACCGTGTCGGTATACCCCGCACAGTTTCCACAATGTATTGCTATCTATGAATGTTTCCCCAAATCCGGGTGTAGGATTGCAAACCCAAACAAGAGAGCCAAGGTATAAAGCAAACAAAGCAAACAATTAGTCATGCAAGAGGGTGATCTAAGCCCTAAGGTTACTCCACTTTTAAGAATCCCCAGCAGAGTCGCCAGTTCTGTGATATGGTAGGAGAACTGACTTGAGGTTTGCGTTTGTTTTCGCAAATGTTTCGGTTGAGCAAGAGTCGCCACCGAATTTTTATTTTATCCTAAGGAAAGGTTAAAAAGCACAGCAAAAACCTTTGAGATGTTTTCTTGGGTTCGGGGAGTAGATTATAGAAAGGGAGGGTATTAGCACCCTTTCTATCCATGGTTATCCATGGGCTCTTAGTTACTTGCCTAGATCAAACTTGCCTTGATTTTCAATTGTTTGAAATGGTGCTTTGTGTGTGGGTTTGAAAAATGTTTTGAAAAGAGGCCAATGTGGTGGCAACCTTTGTAATGATCCATGTTGGGATGTATACAAAGGTGTATGTCTTTTGAAAAGTTTTCAATGTTTTTTTGAAAGTTGTTTTGAAAGTGTGTTGTGATGTGTGTTTTGAAAAATAGGCAAGTGTTTTTGTTTTGCAAGTTGGCAAGTAACCAAGAGCTATCTACCCTAAATTTCTCAAAGATCATTGCTATTTTTTAACCCTTTTAATAATTTTGTTCCACCATTGTATTTGGTGGACAATCTTGTGTTAGGATGTGAACGGGACGGGCGCGGGTCATCGTTTAGACCATGATTGCAATGGTGCCAAGTATCTTTGGGCAATTTTTCCTTTAAGGGACTTGATCATTTTTAGGCAACTTTCGAAAGCGTCATCGAGGGACTATGATCATTTGAATTTGTTTTGTTTTGCCAAAGACACCTAACATGCAACATGGCCCATTATTGAAGGCAACAAGTGGAATACCCTAGGGGTGCAAGTGTGATTAGTGTTATCCATTTTCATGCTTGTTTATCTTGAATTTAGGTCAAACTATTTGTTGTTTTTGATTTGCATACAAAGCCCTAAGTCTATCATGGTATAATTGGAAAGCTTTAAAGTGTGAAATTTAAAGGTCCTAAGTTATTACAACACAAATATGGGATGGGGGGTACAAATGTTCAAATGGGGATATTTTAGCAAGAAATTAAACCTAAACTATTACATCCAAATTAAATTTTTTACAAAGTATTTAATTGCACAATAATTAAATAAAATATAATAAATATGCAAGATGCAAAAAATGATTTTTTTTATATGTATGCAAAAGTATTTTTTATGTGTCAAATAAACAAAAATAAAATGAATTAATTTTTTTGGTATTTTTCAAGTTTAGGGTAAAACCCTAATTTTGCTAAATAAAGGTATTAATTATTTAATGTATGCAATATTTATTAATTATGTACAAAAAATAAATAAAAAGAAAGTATATTGTAAAAAAAAGATTTTTGAGGTCAAAATATTAATAAAAAATAAAATGTATTATTTCTTTGTATTTTCCCTAAATATTCTAATAAATATAATAGTATTTATAATATTTACTAAATATATTAAATATGTACAAAAATAAAATATTTAATATTTACAAAAAAAGTATATTTTTTTATAAAATGTTTTTAAAAGGTAAAATAAAATAAAAATCAGAAACTAAAAATGTATTGGTACTATTTTAGTATTTTTAAATGAAAGTATTATGTGTTTATTTACATATAAACTAAATGAAACAAAATAAATATCAAATAAAATGCAAAAAATGGGAGAAAAATATTTTTAATATTTTTTCATGCTTAAATAAAAATATAGAAACAAAATCAAAAGGAAAAAAATTAAAAATGACAAATATATCTAAAAATGGGCCAGGGGGTGCATGTGTAAAACAGTGGTGCAAAAAGGAAAAACAACACAGGCCCAGCCCAAAGAGGTTGTCTTCAACCTCCAGCAACAAAAATGTCAAAAATGCGCGCCTTTCCCACCTAGTTCAAACATCCTGATTCCTGGACTTTTAGCACAAACTTATAACATGAGAAATGTCAAGCATCAAGCCACGATTCCATACATACTAAGAACTTAATCTAACTCTCAGAAATGAGAGAGAATTTCTCCATCCCTAATTCTTAACCTAAGTTTTTTCTAATGTTCAGGTTCCAAATTCTCTCAGCACATGCAATATAAATGGAAAGTAAATATATGTGTAGCTTCAGGGCCATGAGTAGAGCATTTTTCATTCATAAACCTAAAGCTAACTCTTCCTAGATTGAGAGATAGAAGTCCATGAACTTACCTGTTTAGCTTGGATCGTGTCTGACAATGGAGGCACTTTCAAGGCAATGTGAGGACTTGTACAACTTGCTTGAAGTTCAGGGATGCTTCTCCCACCTTTAGCTTGCTTTGAAAACAAATGAATCAAGCTATGGAAGTCAACCTGCAAAACAGAAAAAGTAAAAATGGTGAAGTTGTTTAGAGGTGTTACAGGTCGTGTCCAATGCTTGGGATAGTTTGTATAGGTGGTATGGAATGTGTATGAACTGGTTTTGGCCAAGGCGCACGAATGGATTGAGTTATGGAAGTCCAACTGCAGAGGTGACTCTGTTTTTTGCAGTAGGAGGGTGTTTTGATGAATGATGAAGTTTGGAAGGTGGTTAGCTCGTGCCTTAGCTTAGGTTTGATGTTTGGAATCTGTTTAACAAGTTTACTTTGGCTTGTCTTGGCAGAAATGTGAGATTGTGTTGGTTATGCAAGGTTTCTTCTAACGTAAGCAAAAATTGTCAAGTGCTGTTACAGGCTCCTCTAGGCCCCTCAAATGTGCTGCAAAGCTTTGTCTTGATCAGTGGGATATGTCCAATAGGTTGTGCCTAGAAGATATGCATTGTACCTCTTGATTTACAAACTTGACATAAAGTTGCTCTTTACAAAAATGGATAATTTGCTTTTTCTAATTAAGGACTAATCCTTCATGTAATGACCAAACTCATAGAATAACATCTTGGCACAATGGATTAGCATTTAATTTTTTAGTTTAAATGAGATTAGAAGCCTGTAATGTAGCTTGCATATGCTGAGTTTGAAAATGCACAAGTTATGAACATGGAAATGGCTCATGAACAAAGTGACTTTTGCCCATATTGCCAAATTCGATTCTCCCTAACCACAAGGGTGTTTGATGAGTTCTTGGACATTTTGTAAAGCTTGGAATGTGTACTACAATCCATCTTTGTAATGCAAGTTGAAATTCCAAGTGGAAGCATGTGAAAAGTGGCCATGAAGTTAGGCAAAAATCCTGCCTAGAATAGGTCAAAATTTTTCTAAGTTAAGAATGTTTTGCACCCTTGTTCCAAAAATCATAACTTGAGCTACAAGCTTCTTTTGAGGAAACTTTGTGAATCAAAGTTGTAGATTTTGCAATGGACTACAACTTTCATGTTTTGAGTTTTCCTTGAATCCAAATGTATCTTGATGAAATAATGGGACAAAGTTAGGAAAAAATTAGGGATTTTCATAACTTAGAAAAATTCTAAGTTATGAAAATTCCTCATTTTAAACCCTAATTTGCAATTTTGGGTTTCTTGATGAACAAGTTTCATAATTTGACATGTTTTGATGAAAAATGAATCTTGACACTTGATTTTTACCAAAAAGTCAAAGTTTGACTTTTCAGTATACAGTCAAATTTGGCTTAGTTGACTGGAAAATTCATTTGTCAATCTTGTGCATTTGGGATCTTTTGAACTTGTTGAACATGTCAAGACAATGCCATGAGGTCCTTGAGTCCATATGTGATATTGGTTCGCCATTGGCTAGGTCAAACAGTCAAAAATTGCCTTTGTGCAGTCAAAACCCTAAAAATGACCATTTTGCCCTTTTGGTGATCTGATCAAATTTCTTGTGGAATTGTGATCCAAACTTGATCAAATGGTTCATATGAGTTCATAATATTGATGTGGGTCAAAAATAATGAGGTTTGATTGTCAATTGACCACAGTTGACTTTTCCCTAATACAGCTGATTTCTAGGTCAACTGTCCAATTGACTGGGCAAAGATTGGAATCAAGGCTTGAAACTTGGTATGGATACACTTGGGAGTCCAATATGAAACATGAAATTCATCTTAGGCATTTTAGGTCAAAACATCTTTGTGCAAACACAAACCCTAATTTGGGTCAACAGTGCAAGGAGAAGTCTTGAGCAGAGGAAACCCTAACTGGATCTTGAGCTCCAAGGGTCTTGTGGTGAGAAAATGTTGAGGAAATGGGAGGGAAAATTTTGGGGTACAACAGCGATCATGTTGAAAAGGAGGATGTTATGTTTGAGCATGTTGATACTAAAAATCAACTTGCTGACATTTTTACAAAACCACTAGCAACGGAACCTTTCTTCAACATTCGTCGTGAGCTAGAGATTTTAGATCTCTCTTACTTGATGTCTTAAGCATACATGTACTTAAATTATATTTATATCTCACCATGTTGTTGAGATGTGTTTTTAGCTTTCATACGTGTGTCTTAACATCTCATCAACTGAAGTAATATCTTTCCTATCTACTTTCTTTGTAAGAATTCTACGATTACTTATAAATTGACCTTAATTGTTCCATTAATACTATATATATATATATATATATATATATATATATATATATATATATATATATATATATATATATATATATATATATATATTTTTTTTTTTTTTCTTTTACATAAATTGTTTGAACTTGACATATGAAAATTGCATTACATCATTATGTATGCATAATCATCTTTAGATAATTCTTTTTTCATAATCATAAAATTGAAAATGGGTCTCATATCCAACTGTTCACAGAAACTTGTAGAAAACTGCACTTCTGTTAAAATATACTGTTATGAGTCAGCTCATACAGTTATGAGTCGACTCATACTGAAGAAAAATGTAAAAATAGAAATCAAAATTGTTTTCCAGTCGACGCATTAAGGTTTGTGTCGACACATGTTACTTCTGGTTGACACATAAGATTCTTGGGTCGATGCGAAACATTAAAAACAGTTCTTCAATACAGGATGTGTCGACACATACGTATTTCGTGTCAACACATAAGGATAATTAATGCCTTTAATTTGAGTTGGGTCAACCCGTCTACCCAATTTTATGTTTTAAACTCTTTCCAATTATTTCATTCATTACATACATCGGCTAACCCAGTCATCATTTGTCATTCTCATCATTCACTTCATCTTCCAATACCCTCTCATGTCATACTTCTCATAACATTTGTCCTTATGTCTTTTGTTCTGAAGTTTGTATTAATGTTCTATTTAAACAATTTTTGCTATAGCTTATGTAAACTGAATATTCTCCGCGTTAAATGCTTTCGCCATAATTATTTTTTGTTTACTCAGTTATTACCATGCTTATGCCAAGACTCATTCTGTGTGAATGACATTGGTTCTTTTTGTTACAAGATTGCTGAGATTGCATCTCAATTCATGTGTGCTGAAATTGCTGAAAATCTATCTTATTCTCTTTTTGATGATGTCAAAGGGGGAGAAGAAGATGGTGTTAGTGTTAGAAAATAATTCTTAATATGCACAAACTCAGGGGGAGCAGCTCATTCATCCATATCGTATCATCATACATCATCAAATATTTTCCATCATCAAAAAGGGGGAGTTTGTGAGCAACCCCTTCATATATATGGTTTTGAATGATAGCAAATATATGTGAAATAATAAATGAATGTTTAAAATGTTTAAAATGAGTTAAGAATGTGTTTTGCGCATAAAACACTGTTATGAGTCGACACAAACAGCTTTGCATCGACGCATACTTAAGCAAAGAATCATAAAAACGATTCTGCTTCAGTATGAGTCGACACATCCATGATATGCATCGACTCATAACATGTTAATGCCCCTGGAATATAACCTTCCACCTTTATGCATTGATACATAACTTCCTGCATCGACACATTATATGTTGATGTCCTTAGAAAACATTTTTAAACTTTTATGCATTGATACATAACATCATGCATCGACTCATAACACGTTTTGTCTTCAAAAATCAAAATTTCAATTTAGTATGTGTCGACACATACGTGTTATGCATCGACTCATGTAAAATGGTTGGCTCTGTAATATGATGTAATATTTGCTTGCATCGAATCATAACAACATGTATCGACTCATTTTGTGTTACATAACTAACATGAGTCGACTCATGCTAACATGCATCAACTCATAATACGAATTTATGTCTCTAACCATTTTCTGTTACATATATAAGTATGTTTTTTTCAGCAGCAAAAAGTATGACACATATTACAATTGTGAGCATCAATTCTGAGCAGCAAGAAGTCTGAAAGATACTCCATCTTCATCATCTTCTCAATCATCTTAATTTAACAACAACATCAAAAATCAAACATCTTTGTTCAATTGGATCAAGAGATCAAGAGATAATGTTTAGTTGTGAATTCAAGGGATCTCAGTTGTGTTGAAGATTTTGAAGGGGGCTTCGAGGAAAAACCAAGGGGTTTGTCCTTCAAGAACGGACGTGTTCTTGAGGGTTTGTTAGTCACAGTCGCACAAGTCGGATTCAGCCATAGCGACAGGTTTAGAAATCAGAGGGATGTTTACAAACAGGTCGTGGAAGCGGAGGATCGGTTGTGGATCTTGCAGGGAATCTTGATAAGGCTCATATCAAGTGGAGGTTCTTACAAGAAGAAGAAGATCTTAGGGATTTCTTTATGTCTATGTAGTGTAACCTTGTATTCAAACATTCAGCAAAATTGTTATAAGAGTTCTCAATTTAAATTTTGGAATTAAGAGGGAGACGTACCCACATGCGAGGACGACAGTGGGGAACTTCCTTACCAAAATGTCTGCGTATTGTTCTTTCTTTCTCTCTATCTCTTTACATTTTCCGCAATTTTGTGATTCAATTGGCTTGTTGAGTTTTGTGTTTAATGATAAAATAATGGTTCAAATACTTTCATCAAATCACCATTATTAATCATCAAACAAGCATACGCCAACCGTTTGACAAAATCGCTTACAAGTTTTAATTCATTGGAAATATTGTTCTAGTGATAAGTGAATTAAAAATGTTAAGTAATCTGTGTTTAGGATTCATCTGTTTCATACTAATAATCCTGTAAGTTTATCGCATGTCCGGTTTTCTAGTAGTTGGTTCAAAATAGACGGAATTTGATTCTGAACCTTACTTTTTCGCTGCTTTTAACAAACTTTGATAAAAGATTTTAAATCCTTGAAGAATAAGGAGGTGATCGATTCACCCCCCCCCCCCCCCCCCCATCCCCTCCCCTCGATCACTTGCCACACCGTCTAACATAAAGAGCCATTGGAGACAATCAATTTGGGTTCAGTAGAAAATCCAAAGGAAGTCAAGATTGGAGCATTGTTGCATCCCGACGTGAAGAGCAGGTTGATTGAATTGTTGAAAAAGTATGTAGACATCTTTGCTTGGTCATACCAAGATATGCCTAGTTTGGATACTGATATTGTGGAACATCATTTGTCTCTAAAGTCAGAGTGCCCGCCAGTCAAGCAGAAGTTGCGAAGAACTCACCCTGATATGGAAGTGAAAATTAAAGAAGAAGTTTTAAAACAGATTAATGTCGGTTTTCTTGTGACATCAGTGTACCCTCAGTGGATTGCCAATATTGTCCCAGAACTAAAGACGGAAAAGTTTGCATGTGCTTAGATTATAAAGATTTAAACAGAACTAGTCCAAAAGATGATTTTCCATTGCCACATATTAACATGTTGGTTGATAGTACAGAAAAATTCAAAGTATTCTCGTTAATGGATGGATTTTATGGATATAATCAAATAAGAATGGATCCTGAGGACATGGAAAAAACAACGTTTATCACACCCTGGGGAATATTCTGTTACAGAGTGATGCCCTTCGGGTTGAAGAACGTTGGTGCAACGTACCAGAGGGCTATGACAACCTTATTTCATGATCTGATGCATAAATAAATTGATGTATATATTGATGATATGATTACCAAGTCCCAGAATGAAGAAGGGCATATAGAATATTTGTTGAAGTTGTTTCAGTGCTTGAGGAAGTATCATCTCCGCTTGAATCTAAACAAATGCACCTTTGGTGTCTGATCAGGAAAATTGTTAGGTTTCATTGTCAACCAAAGAGGGATTGAAGTTGACCCTGATAAAGTCAAAGAAATTCAATAAATGTCAGCGCCAAGAACTGAAAATCAAGTTAGAGGTTTCCTTGGATGTCTGAATTACATTTCCATATTTATTTCCCATGTGACCGCGACGTGTGAATCGATCTTTAAGTTGTTAAAAAAAAGATCAAGGTGGAGTGTGGACATATGATTTCCAGGGGGCATTTGAAAGTATTAAAGAGTATCTTCTCGAACCTCCTATCTTTCTCTTTCTTGTTGAAGGAAGGTCATTGATCATGTATCTGACAGTGTTAGACAATTCTATGAGCTGTATTTTGGGACAACAAGATGAAACAGGGAAGAAGGAATATGCCATTTATTATCTCAGTAAGAATTTTACTGACTGTGAGTCATGGTATTCTATGCTAGAAAATGTAAGTACGAAGTGCGCCTAAGAGGGGGGTGAATTAGGTACTTTAAAAAATTCTAGTTTTAGTGATGATGGTTCTAATTTTTTTGGTTAAAGGTGAGTTTCGGAAAGCTTAAAATGCAGAAAAATAAAGAGACACGGGCGATATATCCTGGTTCCCCTCATAGTCCGTGAGTACTCCAGTCCCATTTCAATATGAAAGAAATTTCCTTATTGTGGTAAACTTAAACAAGAACTACCAAACAACCAAGAACAATCCTCTTGGATTTTCACTATGTAAACTATGAGATAAATCCTCTCAAAGTGACTACACTTGTATCCAACAAACCTAGAAATACAAGATTTCAAAAACACTTAAACTTATTTCCAACAATCCTGGAAAAATAAGTAAGTAACTATCAATATTTGAGTTTGAGTGAGTTGAGTAGTATTGATCACTTAGAGTGATTTAACAATGTATGATCTTATCTTCTAATAATATTATTGTAAAATGACTCAAGATATAATTTCTCAAAGTTTTCTGTTTGATAAAATGTGAAAATGTGCAGAAAACTTATGCATGAAAGTGAAGGAATGCTTGAGTTTGTATTTTGAAATTTCAGAAAATATTTATGGAAGAGGTATTGAAACAGATTTGAAAATGAATATTTATATGTTCAAAACACCCTTTTGAAACATCATGAAGTTCTGAAAATGAATCATGAACAAATGCCAAGTTTGATTGAAAGGTTTCAATGAAAAGGTATGATGAACACGCATGTGAAAGGCTGTTGTTTTTCAAAATCGTGCAGCATGCAATTGATTGCACCCTTTGTGTAAATCGATTGCACAAGGTTTCAACAGCTATTTTTTCAAAAGATTTAAGTGTGTAATCGATTGCACAAGCAATGTCAATCGATTGCATGTAAACTCAGTAGCAAAAAATAAGTGACTGCAATCGATTGCACAAGCAATGTAAATCGATTGCATGAGAAACAAAAGCAAACGTTTTGAAAATTTTAAGTATGCAATCGATTTCACAAGCAATGTAAATCGATTGCACAGAGAAACAGAAGAAAAAGATTTGAAAAATTGGAGCATGCAATCGATTGCACTAAAATGCAAATCGATTGCACTCAAGTGAAAAAATGAAATTTTAACTTTGAAAAGCTTGAGTAATGATTTTTAAAACATTTCTTTTTCATCAATGAGCATCTATATCTTAAGATCAAAGTAAGTAATATTATTATACCTTGAAAGTTGTTGAGAGCTTTGAGCTGAAGATTTTGTCCTTAGATGCTTTGAGCTTGATCATAAATCTTTGTCTTCTTTGTCAATCATGGTTTGTCTTCATCAAAACAAAAGCTTATTTGAGAAGCTTCATTTTACATTCTCCCCCTTTTTGATGATGACAAACAATCTTTCTTTATGCGATGTACTTTCTGGAAGAGCTTCTCCCCCTAAGATGCAAAACTCCCCCTATGTAGGAGAGGGTTAGAATCCTTTGTATTTCTTCATCTTGGTTGGAGAGTACCTTAAAAAAATAAGACAAGTAAAATACAGGCATAAAGTACCACATCTTTCTCCCCCTTTGACATTATCAAAAAGAAGGGAAAGATGCAAAAAACAAAACAATAATAGAGCAGTATATCGAGAAAACTTAATTTTAAACAAGTAACACAAAATGTTTAAGGATTACACAGAAAATTGAACAAACAAAACTTTGAATAACAGGACAATGACATAAGAAAAAAATTTAGCCAGAACTTCAAGGGTGATGCATGTTCGGGTGGTTATAGGACCAAGAGCCTTGATTCGGGAATTGTTGTTGAAGTGGGGGTTATTTGTAGTTTTGAGGAGGTGCAGCTGGATTATATGATCATATGGTGGAATATGAAGATGAGAGTAAAGGTATGAAAATTGTTGATTCACATCCGTGCGGAAGTCATTAATACGGGTTGTAGTGGAATCATTGATCGCACTCCATTGATTTTTTATGTTGGTGTTCATGGAAGCAAATTTTTGAGACATGTAATCCTTAAGCTCTTGATTGCTTGGACCAGAGGGAGCATGAGGACGAGGAGGCACAGCTTCATCGCCTTCGACTTCTTGGTCATTTCCTTCATCGCCAACAACATCTTCACCAATGTAAGTGATGGTTTTTGTTTCTGGATTGTAATGCACGCTCATCCTAGAGTCAATATTCTTGATGGAAATCTTGTTTAGATTTGGATCCATATTCACCTTTTCAAACCCAGCAAAATCCACACCAAATTCCTCCATAATTAAAGTAACAAAATAAGCATATGGAAGAAATTTAGATTTTTCATCAACTCTCAGCATATGCACCATTATAAGCCTTGCCCAGTTTACACTTATTCCTTTCTTTCTTGCATAAATTAGCTGCATTTCCAAGTCAGTAACAGTGCAGTGGTTTCCAGCTCTTGGAAACATAATATAGACCAAAAATTAATGCTATAGGCAATCGTCTATATAGAGGTTACCTGCACTCCAGGAGTCTCTGGATGGAATTACTCCGCCAAGACCACGAATCCGGTTGGCGCGAAATTCAGCTTCACTTAACCGCACAATGTTGTAAAAGAAATCCTTTTTCCAGTAGTCATCCCATATCTCGTTTTCAGGATCATACAGGGAGTTTCCAGTGTAAGGAATATGAAGGATCTCACTAACAACCTGAGGAGTTAGAGAGATACGAGTACCCAGCACATATGTGACTATTTTGCCCTTTTAGGGTGTTAGATTGCTGAAAAACATTCTTACCAAATCCGGGTAATATGGACCGAACGAAGAAATCAAGGGTTCTAGACCATAAGCAGCTAGATCATTATGAAAGGAAAAGCATTCTTGAGGAAAGGAGCTTAGCATACCATATTTGGGGTTGGATACTATTTTCCTTTGAAAGTCTTTGGTAAATCTGGCTTCTTTCTCTTCGGTGAGAGATGAAAGCAATGGATTGGATGTTCAATCAACCTTTTTCTTCCCTTTTTCTGAAGCTGGAACATTTCTCTTTTGTCTTGAAGTCGTGGGTATGGAGTTTTAGGGTTTTCGGGATTTTAGGTTTTGTGAGAGAGAAAGGTGTTTGTGAGCTGAGATTTGGAAATGATTTGGGTAGTTAGGAAATGAGTGGATGTACTAAAGTGTATTTGTCTTGGGAATATGAGAGAGAGGAATTCTGACCAACACAATTTTTCTGTCATAAAAGCAAGTTGTAGTAGGTGCAATCGATTTGCATTTCAGGTGCAATCGATTTGCATATAAAACATAATTAAAATAAAACAGAAACGTACAGAGTGCAATCGATTTGCATTGAAGGTGCTATCGATTTGCACTTGAAACAAAATGGATATAATTGAAAATACTCAGTGAGCAATCGATTTACACTCATCGTGCAATCGATTTGCATCAACAAAAATTGTCCAAAAACAATTTTTTCTTAAAAAATATAAATATCACATAACATATATTCACATATAGCATGTATAAAACATATATAAGATTATAACAAGGATAGAATGCACCTTATAAGTCGTGTTCATCAAGTATGTCAAGCTCTCGTCGAATTTTGTAGAACAATTCTCTTGCCAAAGGTTTGGTGAAGATATCGGCAAGCTGATTATGAGTATCTACAAAGGTTACCTCGACATCTCCTTGAAGAACATGATCACGGAGGAAATGATGTCGAATTTCTATGTGTTTAGTTCTTGAATGCATGAAGGGATTCTTTGTAATGTTAATTGCACTTGTGTTGTCTCACCTTAGAGGAATTCACCCTAGATCGAGTCCGTAGTCACGAAGTTGTTGTTTTAGCCACAAAATTTGAGCGCAACTACTACCCGCTGCAATATATTCAGCTTCGGCTGTGCTAAGAGAAACGCATGCTTGTTTCTTATGGGCCCATGATACTAATTCATTACCAAGAATGTGACAAGTACCACTTGTGCTTTTTCTATCCGTTTTGCAACCTGCATAATCCGCGTCAGAATAACCAATTAAGTTGCAAACACTACCTTTAGGATACCACAATCTGACATTCATTGTCCCTTTGAGATACTTCATGATCATCTTTACCACCGTGAGATGAGATTCCTTTGGGTTAGCTTGAAAGTGAACACAGAGACAAACACTAAACATTATGTCAGGACGGCTTGCCGTCAAATACAATAAGGAGCCAATCATACCTCGATACTTAGTGATGTCGATGGAAACACCTAATTCATCTTGATCAACATATGAACCAGAACCCATTGGTGTAGACATTGCCTTACATTTATCCATGTCAAACCTTTTCAAGAGTTCCTTGCAATATTTGGATTGGTTGACGAAGATGCCATCTTTTAGTTGTTTGATTTGAAGTCCAAGGAAATACTTCATTTTACCCATCATGGACATTTCAAATTCTCCTTGCATCATTGATGAGAATTCTTCACACATTTCTTGATTTGAAGAACCAAAAATGATGTCATCAACATAGACTTGTGCTAGCAAAGTGTCGTCTTTGATTTTCTTGATAAATAGAGTCTTGTCAACTTTGCCCTTTTTGAAACCTTTTTCGCATAAGAAGTTGCTTAAACGATCATACCATGCCCTTGGTGCTTGTTTCAATCCATAGAGATCTTTTATTAATTTAAATACATGAGATGGATTTTTGAAATCTTCGAACCCTGGGGGTTGCTTAACGTAGACTTCTTCAGTGATATATCCATTCAAGAATCCGCTCTTGACATCCATTTGAAAAAGCTAAAAATTTAATGAACAAGCATAGGCAAGTAAGAGACGAATAGCTTCTAACCTTGCAACTGGAGCGAAAGTTTCTTCAAAGTATATTCCTTCTTCCTGATTGTAGCCTTGTGCTACCAATCTTGCTTTGTTGCAAACAATTATTCCATTCTCATCAAGTTTGTTTTTGAACAGCCATCTTGTTCCAATAATGTGTTTGTTGCTTGGCCTAGGGACAAGTTCCCAAACTTGATTCCTTTCAAATTGATTCAATTCTTCTTGCATAGCAATAATCCATTGGTCATCGCCTAAGGCTTCATCAACTTTAGAAGGTTCAATTTAAGAGACAAATGCCATGTTTAGGCAAGCATCCTTGAGATTTAATCTTATTGACACACCTTGACTGATATCACAAATTACTTTATCAATAGGATGATCTCGATGAGTTCTCCATTCTTTTGGTAGATCATTGAGAGTTGATTCTTGTTGAGGTGATTCTTCATGTTGAATGGGTTGATCTTTGGAAGAATTTTCTTGAGGACCTTCTAGTATTTCATCATCATTATCACAAACAATATTATCCTCCTTGGATGGGTTAGTTTCATCGAAGGAAACATGTATAGATTCTTCAATTGTCAAAGTTCTTTTGTTGTATATTCTATATGCTTTACTAGAAAGAGAGTAACCAAGGAAAATACTTTCATCGTATTTTTCATTAAACTTACCAAGGTTATCTTTGTCATTGTTTAAGACAAAGCATTTGGATCCGAAGATGTGAAAGAAGGCAATGTTTGGTTTCCTCCCTTTGAAGAGTTCATATGGAGTTTTCTTTAAGATTGGTCTAATGTTAACTCTATTGCTAACAAAACATGTTGTGCTCACCGCATCCGCCTAAAAGTATTTTGGAAGATTTGAGTCGCTAAGCATTGTTCTAGCAAGTTCCACAAGAGACCTATTCTTTCTTTCTACCACTCTATTTTGTTGAGGAGTCCTTGGTGCCGAAAAGTTGTTAGATATTCCATGTTCTCCACAAAATTCTTCAAATAGAGCATTTTGGAATTCTCCGCCATGGTCACTTCTTATTGAGGTGATTGTTAGAGACTTCTCATTCTGAATTTGTTTAGCATACTTCTTGAACTCCTTGAATGCATCACTCTTCTGCACTAAAAAGAATGTCCAAGTATATCTAGAGAAATCGTCAATAATAACCAAAGCATATACATTACCTCCGAAACTCCTTGTTCTCAATGGATCAAATAAGTCCATATGTAACAATTGTAGTGGCCTCGTAGTGGACACCACATTCTTAGATTTGAAAGTTTATCTAGTTTGTTTCCCCTTTTGACAAGCATCGCATAGTTTATCTTTGACGAAATTTATCTTAGACAATCCAATGACAAGATCATGCTTGATTAATTTATTCAAGTGTTCCATGTGAATATGAGCAATTCTTTTGTGCCACAGCCATGAATCATCGTTGTTCGCCATGAGACATTTAACCTTCAAAGATGGATCATCAAGGGAAAACATGAATATATTATTGATTCTTTTACCTTTAAGTATAACCTCATGAGTGACTTCGTCTTCTATCAAGCATTCATCCTTGGTGAACTTGATTTTGAAGCCTTTGTCACAAAGTTGTCTAATACTAAGAAGATTGTGCTTTAGTCCTTCAACATAAAGAACATCTTCAATGGATGTGAAAGGTGGAGCACCAACTTTGCCTTTGCCTAGGATTCTTCCCTTATTATTGTCTCCATAAGTGACAAAATCCTTGGCCTTTAGCGCTAGATTTTAAAATTGGTTTATGTCTCCTATCATATGCCTAGAACAACCACTATCAATATACCAAAGATTGCATGTGGTTTTCAAGCATACCTGCAAAAAAATTAGGTTTTGTTAGGTACCCAAGTTGCTTTGGGTCCTTCATAATTAGTGCCTTTCTTTACCCATACATAATGCCCACTTGCCACACTGAAGTTTCTAACATAGCAAGCATTAGGTGTATGGACTTTAATGCCACAATAAAAACAAGTAGGTTCAAAGTTACTTCTATATCTAGAAGGATAGGATTTCTTCTTAGGAAATGTTTTCTTTTTAGGATAGTGACGAACTATTTTAGGTTTGCTCACTTTCTCTTTGGATGATTGATCACTAGCCTTAACAAAGATAGTTTCGTTAGAACTTGGTTTTGAAAACTTTGAATATCCAAGTCCACTTTTATCATTGGAGTATCTTTGTTGGCTAAGAACACCTTCCAATCCAATTTGTCCTTTTTCATATCTTTCAATGACTCTTTTTAATTGGACAATTTAGAAAGAGAGTGAATCACAATTTTTGCATACAAAATTTTGTTTTTGTTCATCACTTGATTTTTGTTTTTCTTCTTTGAAATCTTTTTCCATAGAATCATATTTTTCTTTTAAGGATGAAATTTGTTTCTTTTGTGATGAAATAGTTTTATACAAAATTTTGCATGCATTCAATAGTTCATCTATAGCACCTTGTGCATCACTATCAAAAAGAGAAAATCCATTACTAACCTCATTGTCTTCATCATCGGAATGGTGTGAGGCCATCAATGCTAGATTTGCACTTTCATCACTATCAGAATCGGATGAGGAACTTATTTCATTGTCCTCCCATGCGACATAAGCCTTTTTGTACTTGAATCCCTTCTTGCTTTTGAAACCACCTTTCTTGGAGAGTTTTGGACAATCTGGCTTGATATGACCTTGCTTACCACATTCATAACATGTGATTTCTTGTGTTGATGTGGAAGCTTCCTTTTTCTTAAATTGTTTCTTTCCTTTTGAATGATAAAAGGGTTTGTCATTTCTACCAAAGAACTTACCAAGCCTTTTAACAAGAAGCATGAAGTTTTCATCTTCTTCCAGATTGTCTTCCTTTTCAACTTCCTTGGAATCTATCTTCAAAGCAATATTCTTGGATTTTTTTCTCTTGATTTTCATGCTTTTCAAGTCTTCCGAGTTCCGTTTCATATTCTTGAATTTTCCAAACAATGTTGTGGATTTCATGTTAGAGAGACTTTTCTTTTCTGAAATTGCTGTTACCTTTGGTTGCCATTCCCTAGTTAAGGACCTAAGTACTTTCAGATTTAGTTCATCATTCGTCAAAGTTTTACCAAGAGCACTTAGATGATTTGTCAAGTGCACAAATCTCTTTTGTAAGTCAAGAATGGTTTCTCCGGGCTGTATTCGAAATAATTCGTATTCTTGACTTAGGGTATTTAGTCTTGATCTTTTTACTTCAACCGATCCTTTATGAGTTTGTACCAAGGTATCCCATATTTCTTTTGATGTCTTACATGCCGAGACATGGGAGAATCCATCCATGCTAAGTGCACCTTGAAGAAGGTTTATTGCCTTTTTATCGTAGAGAACTTTCTTCTTATCATCATCGTCCCATGCAGTTTTAGGCTTTGATGATCCAACACCATTGATTACCGTTATAGGGATAAATGGACCATTTTCAACGGCATCCCATATTTCTTCTCCTTGTGCTTCTAGATGTGCCTTCATGCGTATTTTCCAGAAGTCAAAATATTCACCACAAAATAGAAGAGGCTTGCTGTTACTACCACCATCTCTGAAAACGGGATTTTGATTTGAGGAAGCCATTTTGGATCTTTTAGGAGCAGGTTACCTATAACCTGCTCTGATACCAATTGTAAGTACGAAGTGCGTCTAAGAGGGGGGATGAATTAGGTACTTTAAAAAATTCTGGTTTTAGTGATGATGGTTCTAATTTTTATGGTTAAAGGTGAGTTTCGGAAAGCTTAAAATGCAGAAAAATAAAGAGACATGGGCGATATATCCTGGTTCCCCTTATAGTCCGAGAGTACTCCAGTCCCCTTTCAACATGAAAGAGATTTCCTTATTGTGGCAAACTTAAACAAGAACTACCAAACAACCAAGAACAATCCTCTTGGACCAAGAACAATCCTCTTGGATTTTCACTATGTCAACTATGAGAACAATCCTCTCAAAGTGACTACACTTGTATCCAACAAGCCTGGAAATACAAGATTTCAAAAACACTTAAACTTATTTCCAACAATCCTGGAAAAATAAGTAAGTAACTATCAATATTTGAGTTTGAGTGAGTTGAGTAGTATTGATCACTTAGAGTGATTTAACAATGTATGATCTTATATTCTAATAATATTATTGTACAATGACTCAGATATAATTGCTCAATGTTTTCTGTTTGATAAAATGTGAAAATGTGCAGAAAACTTATGCATGAAAGGGAAGGAATGCTTGAGTTTGTATTTTGAAATTTCAGAAAATATTTATGGAAGAGGTGTTGAAACAGATTTTGAAAATGAATATTTATATGTTCAAAACACCCTTTTGAAACATCATGAAGTTCTGAAAATGAATCATGAACAAATGCCAAGTTTGATTGAAAGGTTTCAATGAAAAGGTATGATGAACACGCATGTGAAAGGCTGTTGTTTTTCAAAATCGTGCAACATGCAATCGATTGCACCCTTTGTGTAAATCGATTGCACAAGGTTTCAACAGCTATTTTTTCAAAAGATTTAAGTGTGTAATCGATTGCACAAGCAATGTTAATCGATTGCATGTAAAGTAGTAGCAAAAAATAAGTGAGTGCAATCGATTGCACACGCAATGTAAATCGATTGCATGAGAAACAGAAGCAAACGTTTTTAAAATTTTAAGTATGCAATCGATTTCACAAGCAATGTAAATTGATTGCACAGAGAAACAGAAGCAAAAGATTTGAAAAATTGGAGCATGTAATTGGTTGCACTAAAATGCAAATTGATTGCACTCAAGTGAAAAAATGAAATTTTAACTTTGAAAAGCTTGACTAATGATTTTTAAAACATTTCTTTTTCATCAATGAGCATCTATATCTTAAGATCAAAGTAAGTAATATTATTATACCTTGAAAGTTGTTGAGAGCTTTGAACTGGAGATTTTGTCCTTAGATGCTTTGAGCTTGATCATAAATCTTTGTCTTCTTTGTCAATCATGGTTTGTCTTCATCAAAACAAAAGCTCATTTGAGAAGCTTGATTTTATAGAAAAAACATGTTATGCTCTGGCCTGGGCGGCAAAGCGGTTGCGGCAATATATGTTGAATCATACTACTTGGTTGATTTCCAAAATGGATCCAATTAAGTATATTTTTTAAAAAGCCTGCTCTTACTGGGAGAATTTCCCGTCGGCAGATGTTGTTGTCTGAATATGATATTGAATATCGTACTCAGAACGCTATATAAAAGCAGTGTGTTGGCAGATTATCTTGCTCACCAACCGATTGATGATTGTTAGTCGATTAAATATGATTTCCATAATGAAGATGTGATATTCCAAAAAATAAAAGATTGTTATGAACCGTTGCCTGAGGAAGGTCCTAATCCTGAATCTCGTTGGGGCATGGTATTTGATGGAGTTGTGAATGCTTATGGGAAAGGAATTGGTGATGTGATTATTACTCCTCATGGATCACATATTCCTTTTACTGCAAGGCTGACATTTGATTGTACCAATAATATGGCAGAGTATGAAGCTTGTATCACGGGTCTCAAGGAGGCCATTAATCTCATAATCAAAATTCTAGATGTGTACGATGATTCAGCTTTGGTAGTAAATCAGATTAAAGGAGAATGGGATACTCGTCACCCTGGCTTGATTCTCTACAAAGACTATGCTAGAAGATTATTACCCTTCTTTAATAAAGTTGAATTCCATCACATTCCCAGAGATGAAAATCACATGGAGGATGCTTTGGCCACTCTGGCTTCTATGTATCAAGTAAATACTTGGAATGATGTGCCTCGTATAACAGTGCGACATTTGGATAGACCGGCTCATGTGTTTGTAGAAGAGGAAACGTCAGATGAGAAACCTTGGTATTATGATATCAAACATTTTCTCCAGACTCAGGAATACTCGGCTGGTGCGTCAAATAAAGATAGAAAGACATTGAGGAGGTTAGCATGCGGCTTTTTCCTCAATGAAGATGTGTTATACAAAATAAATTATGATATGGTCTTGCTCAGATGCGTGGATAGACACAAAGCGTACATGTTGATGCATGAAGTCCATGAAGGTTCCTTTGGTACTCATGCCAATGGACATTCGATGGTAAAGCAGATGCTTAGGGCAGGTTACTATTGGCCGATAATGGAATCTGACTGTTACAAATTTGCAAAGAAGTGTCATAAATGCCAGATTTATGCTAACAAAATTCATGTGCCTCTGACACTTCTCTATGTAGGGTATTGACATGATTGGAATGATTGAACCCAAGGCGTCAAATGTACATCGTTTTATCTTGGTGGCAAATAACTACTTAACCAAATGGATGGAAGCAACTTCATATTCTAATGTTACTAAGCAGCTGGTAGTGCGCTTTATTAAGAACAACTTCATATGTAGGTATGGTGTGGCAAGCAGGATTATTACTGATAACGGCTCAAATCTGAATAACAAGATGATGACAGAACTTTGTGAAGAATTCAAGATTGTCCATCATAATTCATCTCCTTACAGGCCAAAGATGAATGGGGTTCTTGAAGCTGCTAATAAGAATATTAAGAAGATCATCCAGAAGATAGTTGTTACTTATAAAGATTGGTATAAAATTCTCCCTTTTGCTTTGCATGGTTATCAAACATTTGTCCGCACTCCAATAGGGGCAACCCCATTCTCCCTTGTGTATGGCATGGAAGTAGTGCTCCCCATTGAGGTTGAGGTTCCCTCTTTACGTGTGATAATGGAAACCAAGTTTTCCGAGGCTGGATGGGTCCATAATAGGTTTGACCAGTTGAATTTGATTGAAGAGAAAAGAATGACGGCTTTGTGTCATGGTCAGTTATACCAAAAGAGAATGAAGAAAGCTTTTGATAAGAAGGTCAAGCCTCGTGAATTCAGAGAAGGTGACCTCGTGCTCAGGAAGATCATGTCTTTTAATGCTGATTCTAGGGGCAAGTGGACTCCCTATTTTGAAGGCCTATATGTTGTCAAGATAGCCTTCTATGGCGGTGCATTGATTCTTGAAACAATGGATGGTGAGGAGTTCCCACGTCCTTTGAATACTGATGCAGTTAAGAAATACTTCGCCTAAATAGATGAAAGAACATCTCGCTAAGACGAAAACCCGAAAGGGCGGCTTAGGAAAAAAAGAGCGTCTCGGTAGGCCGAAAACCTGAAAGGGCGGTCTAGGAAAAAATTAGAGACATAAACATAATAAATTATCCTGGTAGGTTGAAAACCCGCAAGGGAAATCCAGGCAAAAGGTAGGGATTTCCTGGCAAGCAACTACGTCAGACAAGACTTGGTCATTGAAGCAACAATCTTTCTGGATCCTCACCATTCTTCAACCGAAGTCTCTGCTCAGGAATTCAAAGTTGTTAGGGAGAATAGTGGTCATTGTATTTCAATGTATCTTTTCCAATATATTACCATTTTCCAAACTTTGTAATTATCTACGGAGTCTCGTCATTTGCAGACTACCATTCTATTAATAAAGGTTGAGCTTTTATCCAATTCTTTGTGATTCTTATTTTATTTAGCTTACAAAGATTTCATTTATTATTGATAGTAATTTTCAAAGCAAAAAGATTAAATAACAAAAATTATTCTTTTGAAAAGAATTTACAAATTACTTCTTGCTTTAGATTTTGTGACTCAAGGAGAACAAAAATAGTGACTCCAAGGATGGACGAACTCTGAAGTTTTGGAAGTATATGTTCCCCGGGAAGGCTCTCCCAGGTTATTTTTGCTGGTATGTGTATGATCTTTTTTAGTTCCTCAGATAGTTAGAAATGATGCCAATTGATGTATACAGCGGTGCTGGGTTTGTGATCCTATTTTCCCCAGTCAAGTCTTGGTTCATTTTTCGGGTCTGCATGGTATGAAGTCTCTACCCCAGACTCCCCGGTAAAGTCTTCGCTCACATGACGAAAGTCCATTCTTCCTTTGTATGCTGAGATGGAATCATTTGCAAAATATCACCCTTTGCAGTGCTAGCATTTTTGTCGTTGTTTGTTTCCCAGGCAACCAGACTAGGGCAATATCTTCTTTAAAGAGTGTTAAAAAAGTTGTCAAATTTTTGGGTTTTCTCCTGCCAAGTGCTGGGTTTGATTTAAAATCCCCATAAGTTTGATTTCTTGCTGTAATGTTTGACTTCTTAAATCCCCAGGTAAGGCTGACATAACGTGTCTCTCTGAAAATTGTTATCCCCGTGAGGTTTCATAATTTCTCCCCCAGAGAAGTGGGTGCAATCATCACTCTCAGTATTGAATAATGTATTTTGGGTTCCCCTCGACGATGTGGTGTTTCCTTCCCCAACGAAGTCAATACGAGATCCTCAATTGATGTCTCGACAATGTGGTTTTCATCTACCCTATTAAAATCAGTATTGCAATCCCTAGTAGAAGTAAAGACGTTGAAGCATTTGTTTTCCCCATTAAAGTCTGTGTGATGTTCCCTGGTGAAGCTTGGAGGAGAATGTTATATCCATGTATCTGTACTGATTTATTGTTATGATTTGATTATTTTTGGATTATGTTCCTTCCCAGTGGAGTTAAGCCGTGAAATGGGAATTTGTTTCCTCAGTTGTTTCTTACTCTCTTATGAAATTTTCATCCTGGATGTGATTTAGCCAAGTGTTGACTTTACCTAAGTTGGTTTTGTATGGTTATTCTCGATGTTGTGTGTTTGTTTTGTCAGCATATATGTGATAACATTCATACATTCCCACATACATCATGCATAGTTGGATTTAGCAAATCATTACTCATTTGCATTCACTATATTTTGTTGGCATATTACCTTGTTTTGTAGAGTTGTGATCATCCTCTCTCCAATAGAGTGTCGACCTTAAGCAGAAAGTGTATATCCTTTCAATTTCTCCATTGAGTTATCCCTCGTGGAATAATTTTTCTTTAGCCTTCCTATTCAACTCATTATCTGAATGAAATGAGATCCACTTTTGAGTTTATTTCTCATGAGGTGTTATTTTGGTTGACTGTTTCATTCCGGTTTATTTCTAGTTTGAATTTGTGGTCTCTGGCAACATTATTATTTTGATTTCTGCAAGCTTTGAGCTCTGGTTTAAGAATGTGCATTTATTTTGGCACGAGAAGACTTTAGCTCCCCAACAGGAATATATTGGCATTTCCCCAGGAAGCCATATTTCTTTCCCCGGGAAGCCATATTTCTTTCCGCAGAAAGCGATATTTCTTTCCCCAGGAAGTTATTATCACAATTGCTTCTCATAACAGCAAGTAGCGGTCTCTTTATTTGAGCAAATTGTACTTCCCCAGTAAATCACTTAGTTCCCGCATAAGATTCATTATATTACTCCAATGAATGGTAGCCTCGTCATTATGAGAGGTAGTTTATTGTTGAGATTTGTTACTCCAATGAATGGTAGCCTCGTCATTATGGGAGATAGTTTGTTGTTGAGATTTGTTACTCCAATGAATGGTAGCCTCGTCATTATGGGAGGTAGTTTGTTGTTAAGATTTGTTACTCCAATGAAGATAGCCTCGTCATTATGAGAGGTATTTCGTTGTTGAGATTTGTTACTCCAATGAATGGTAGCCTCGTCATTATGTGAGGTAGTTCGTTGTTGAGATTTGCTAATCCAATGAATGGTAGCCTCTTCATTATGGGAGGTAGTTCATTGTTGATATTTGTTACTCCAATGAATGGTAGCCTCGTCATTATGGGAGGTAGTTTGTTGTTGAGATTTGTTACTCCAATGAATGGTAGCCTCATCATTATGGGAGGTAGTTTGTTGTTGAGATTTGTTACTCCAATGAATGGTAGCTTCGTCATTATGGGAGGTAGTTTGTTGTTGAGTTTTGTTACTCCAATGAATCTTAGCCTCGTCATTATGGGAGGTAGTTCATTGTTGAGATTTGTTACTCCAATGAATGGTAGCCTCATCATTATGGGAAGTAGTTCGTTATTGAGATTTATTACCCCAATGAATGATAGCCTCGTCATTATGGGAGGTAGTTCATTGTTGAGATTTATTACTCCAATGAATGGTAGCCTCGTCATTATGGGAGGTAGTTCGTTGTTGAGATTTTTACTCCAATGAATGGTATCCTCGTCATTATGGGAGGTAGTTCATTCTTGAGATTTGTTACTCCAATAAATGGTAGCCTCGTCATTATGGGAGGTAGTTCGTTGTTGAGATTTGTTACTCCAATGAATGGTAGCCTCGTCATTATGGGAGGTAGTTCATTGCTGAGATTTGTTACTCCAATGAATGGTAGCCTCGTCATTATGGGAGGTAGTTCATTGTTGAGATCTTTTTTCCGATGGAGGGTAGTCTCGTCATTATGGGAGATAGTTTGTCGTTGAGATTAACTTTGCTCTGAAGAAGCCTATTTGTTTCCAGTCATAAGTACTAATGCCAATCATTTATTACCTATCCTAATATTGGTATTTACCGGTATTATCCTACCACTTCCTTCCTCGGTGGGTCAATGTTACTTTTTTCCTATCTCCTCAGTGAGTGGATAGTTCGCAGTCATCTGATGATCACTTTTATCCTTTACTTTCTATCCTCAATCTTTGAGTAGATGACGCCTTATCTCCTCTTTGGGCTTTACCTCAATAGAGTCTAGTCTTTTGTTCACCAGTGATTTATTTTCCTGGTCGGGTTTTTCTTGTGATCCTTGTTTTTATTTCCTACATCCCCGGTGGTGTCTTGTGTCATTTTTGGATTTGTTCATTTGCATTTATAATCATAAGCATTGCATGGCATCTTAGGGCCAAAAAACAGGGCTTGTTTTATATTTAAGTATCTTCAATCGCGTTGACACGAAGATTTTAACCTTCACATCTCCGGATAAAAGACACTTAAATAAGGGCGGTTGTTGTACCCCAATTTTTGCCTCTAAGATTCCTCTATCATCTCATACCATCACAATACAACAAGAACACACATTATGGTTTTGTGTACTACTCCTACTCCATCGTATCTTTAGGTGCGTCTATGAGGGATAATCAAGCACCTTGAATTGTGTATCTTGTACATATATCCTTTTGACTAACATCAAAATATGTGTATATGTGTCTTTGAATGTCATCTTGTAGGTAATGGCACAATTGCATGTATCTTACCATCTCCTAGCATAGAGGACCAAAACTACGGTTTCGAATTTAATCAGGAAATCTCTGACTTTTCAGGAAGTACTTGATTCCATGTTTCTCTACATGTTCATGAGCATCTATGATTGGAAATTTGATCATTAATTTGGGTTTCAAATGGCGAATTTTTTTTATTAATAACCATGTATTAAAAAAATATTTCGCAAATAACCGGGTTTCGGAAAAAATTACGCAAATAACCATGTTTCAGATGGCTCCACAAAGGAGGAGCCATCTCAATTGGCGCATGCACCTAGGGTTTTGCCCTAGGCGCCATCTCACTTGGCGCCTCCCTTGTCTTTTAGCCAAGTCAGATGGCGCATGCTCCTTAAAAATGAGAGGAGGCGCCATCTCACTTGGCGCCTAGGGCAAAACTAGGTCAAAATGTTGTTTTATAAATAATTCGTCCGTTTCTTTGAAATTTCTCACACTTTCTCGCACTGTATTTTTATTTTGTACTCCGTTATTTGCGTAATGACGTCGCCTATGATTTTTAGCAGAGATGGTTACGTTATATTCTCCGCCATGAAACCTGCGATGAAAATGAAATTCTGGCACATTCACTCCATGGAGCGTCTGAAGCGGGAGTTGATGCGGTGGCTAGATGGAGACATCGCGGAGGGGGGGAAAATTCGAAGGATCCAGCGAAAACGAACAACAACCTCGCATGCGACAGGAAGACCTAATGTGTGGTTGGAGGAAGTCAAAACAGACAGTGATGTAATGCTGATGATGCATGGGTCAGATGAAATTGTGTTAACAGTTGTAATTTCCTAGATTGAATATCGTTAATCATTGTTGTACGCGAAAACCCTAATGTAATTTCCTATATTGAATTTCTTAAATTGTGTTAACAGTTTTATTAACGGAAAACCCTAATGTTTACAACACAAATATTGAAAAGATTTATTGTATTACAATATTTATGTGGTCGAGCCAGACGCCCGATTCGGACAGTTTTTGCGATTGTGTCCGACCTGACGGCATAAACCACACTTTCTTTCCAACCTGTCAAGATCGTCCATTTCTGTTGTGATGCGCCTGCTTTTGGGACGACCCTTCTTGTTCCTTCGCATTTGGTCATTGTGCCAAACTATATCGCCGTTGTATTCAGGCCAATAGTCCGGTTTTGCCACCAAAGGAAAGTTGTTGTTGTAAACAGTGAGCAACGTTTCAGATTTATAAACGTTTGAGAGCAGTTGAAGCGCGTCTTGATGGGTATGAGCACAAGCGGCAATGACATGAGAGAAAGGCATACGAAATGCTTGAAACCTGCCACAATCGCACCATTGAGAAGGTAAAATGACCCTGTATTCTTGTCTTGCCAGGCCTTCATTGTGGTCGATTGTCTCTTTCACAATGAAGTTGTGGATGTGTCGGTCAAACCGTGTAACCATGTGAGTGTTGGCTTTAGCACTTTCAGCCTTAATGTATTTCATACAGCTTTCACTCCATAGTTGTCCTGATTGCAAGACCGCATACCACATTTCACCTCTTTTGGCAAATAACGCAGCCATCCTAAAATACGTGGATTTTACCAAGGTAGTGATTGGGAGGTTTCGTATGCCCTTGAATACCCCATTCATTGATTCAATAAGATTTGTTGTCATATGCCCCCATCTTTGGCCATTGTCGTATGACCTAGTCCACTTTTCGACCGGTATATTGTCGATCCACGTACCAGCTTCTGGATTAGACAAACGGATCTCATTGCGGTAATATTTGAATGTGGGTTGCGTCAATGCGTATCCCGCATTCATCACCGCTTTCCTCAATGTTTTGTCCTTGACCTCCCTCGAGAAATTCTGGACGATATGCCTGACGCAATAGACATGCGTAGAAGGAGGGTCATGCCAACCATTTGCTGGATTATTATAGGCACTTTCAATGGAGGCATGTCTGTCCGAGATCAAACAGAGATCTTGTTGAGGAGCCACGTGTGTACGAAGATTTTTCAGGAAAAAGCTCCAAGCACCACCGGTCTCCCCCTCGACAAGGGCAAACGCAACGGGGAAAATGTTATTGTTGCCATCTTGTGCAACTGCCATCAATAGCGTGCCTTTGTACTTCCCATACAACCAAGTCCCATCAATTTGTAGAATTGGTTTGCATGATGCAAACCCTGCGATGCATGGTTGAAATGCCCAAAACACGCGACTGAATATTCCGTTGCCATGCAGTAGACTACCATCTTGGGCGTACGCTGGCAATGTTTCCAGAACATAAACACTACCTGGAGAATATGTCTTGAGTGCATTTAGGTAGCGGGGAAGTTCTCGGTATGACTCCTCCCAGTTTCCGTACACCCTTTCAATCGCCTTAGTCTTTGCTAACCACGCCTTACGGTAAGACGGAGTGTAGTTAAAAACCGTGGTGATGTGGGAGATGATTGTTTTCACCTTCAAAGAAGGGTCGTTGCTGACCAGGGGTAGGATTTCTTGACAGATTAGATCATGGTTGAGTTTTCGGTGGTCTTGTGATTGAGTGGAACTTACACAAGTATGGGTAGTCATGGAACCTATGACCCAGCAGTCACCCCTTAATCTGTATGATGCGGTCAGCTTGAACATACAGTCAGGGTGGACACACTTGATCTTGTACCTTTCCGGGTTTACACGATCCACCTTAAAATCAACCGAGTTGAGCATGTGAAATTTTTTGATGGCCCTGATGCATTCCTCTCTGTTACGAAACTTGTCCTTCTCTTTTAAATTTTCATCCGACTGCATATACGATTGGATAAACAAGTCAGTAGAAGGTTCATCTCCGCCCATGTTGAAGTTTGTCATGTGCGTAGGTGGTGTGTAGATTTTGTCAGTAGGAATACTTGGGATGCCATCATCGTCAGAATCGTCGTTCACCATTTCATCAAACTCTAACTCGTTATCTTCTTCTTCATCATCAACTGCATCTACCTCATCTTGTTCATTCTCCAAAGGATCAACCTCCTGTGTCACCGGAGGCTCTACCTCATGTGTCACCGGAGGCTCTTGAAGCAAAACGTACAACTCAATAGAGTCGTTTCCAGAATAGACATGGCTGGAAATCATGTTCTGGAGATCCTTGTCATCTTGAACTTCAACCTTATAAAAAATTACTTGGTTGTTTCCAAAAAAAACTGGACTCTGATAAAATATCTGGGATACCGGGCCTCGTTCAAGTTTGGCCTCCAATCTTTTCTTGAAGTACGAGAAATTTGCATTCCCGTTTAAGAGAAATCGAACGTTGTCGGTGTTTCTAAACAAAAACCCAACTGTGGGACACATGTATGTCTCACCGTTGAAATGTGCTTTGACAACAAATTGTGGTGAAGAGGCCATTGTGTAGAATTGTTTTAAGGTTTGAAGGTTGGAATGTTTGAGGTTTATTGATTGTATGAAGGTATGAATGCTGGAATGTTTGAAGGTTTGATGACTGATTCGAAGGTTGGAAGATTTTACAGATTATGTGAATCAATGTTATGTTCAACGTAAGGCAAAAAATTTCAATTAAGTAAGGGATGCAACCCCCCAAGGCTGCCAATAATATTACATGCAATAATGAAACCCCATAGACTGCCACCTATCCTGGCCCTATTCTGCACACATAAATGTTTTGTGTAAGACTCCACCCATCAACTCCAATGGCCTTGCATGCAACAAAGAAAGGAATCCCAAAGGCTGTCACGTAGCCTGAGCCTATGTTGTAAGAAGTGACACCTCTTATTCGCCAAATGGGGTGGCGACACCATTCATTTTTGTACTCTTTCGCCAAGTGAGATGGCGCCTCCCTTACTGTCCAATCATGATACATGCATGGGCTTATGCTGCCACCTAGCCTGCCACCAATCCTGGCCCTATTCTGCACATATAAATGTTTTGTGTAAGACTCCACCCATCAACTCCAATGGCCTTGCATGCAACAAAGAAAGGAATCCCAAAGGCTGTCACGTAGCCTGAGCCTATGCTGTAAGAAGTGACACCTCTTATTCGCCAAATGGGGTGGCGACACCATTCATTTTTGTACTCTTTCGCCAAGTGAGATGGCGCCTCCCTTACTGTCCAATCGTGATACATGCATGGGCTTATGCTGCCACCTAGCCTGCCACCTATCCTGGCCCTAATCTGCACACATAAATGTTTTGTGTAAGACTCCACCCATCAAATCCAATGGCCTTGCATGCAACAAAGAAAGGAATCCCAAAGGCTATCACGTAGCCTGAGCCTATGCTGTAAGAAGTGACACCTCTTATTCGCCAAATGGGGTGGCGACACCATTCATTTTTGTACTCTTTCGCCAAGTGAGATGACGCCTCCCTTACTGTCCAATCGTGATACATGCATGGGCTTATGCTGCCACCTAGCCTGCCACCTATCCTGGCCCTAATCTGCACACATAAATTTTTTGTGTAAGACTCCACCCATCAACTCCAATGGCCTTGCATGCAACAAAGAAAGGAATCCCAAAGGCTGTCACGTAGCCTGAGCCTATGCTGTAAGAAGTGACACCTCTTATTCGCCAAATGGGGTGGCGACACCATTCATTTTTGTACTCTTTCGCCAAGTGAGATGGCGCCTCCCTTACTGTCCAATCGTGATACATGCATGGGCTTATGCTGCCACCTAGCCTGCCACCTATCTTGGCCCTATTCTGCACACATAAATGTTTTGTGTAAGACTCCACCCATCAACTCCAATGGCCTTGCATGCAACAAAGAAAGGAATCTCAAAGGCTGTCACGTAGCCTGAGCCTATGCTGTAAGAAGTGACACCTCTTATTCGCCAAATGGGGTGGCGACACCATTCATTTTTATACTCTTTCGCCAAGTGAGATGGCGCCTCCCTTACTGTCCAATCGTGATACATGCATGGGCTTATGCTGCCACCTATCCTGGCCCTATTCTGCACACATAAATGTTTTGTGTAAGACTCCACCCATCAACTCCAATGGCCTTGCATGCAACAAAGAAAGGAATCCCAAAGGTTGTCACGTAGCCTGAGCCTATGCTGTAAGAAGTGACACCTCTTATTCGCCAAATGGGGTGGCGACACCATTCATTTTTGTACTCTTTCGCCAAGTGAGATGGCGCCTCCCTTACTGTCCAATCGTGATACATGCATGGGCTTATGCTGCCACCTAGCCTGCCACCTATCCTGGCCCTAATCTGCACACATAAATGTTTTGTGTAAGACTCCACCCATCAACTCCAATGGCCTTGCATGCAACAAAGAAAGGAATCCCAAAGGTTGTCACGTAGCCTGAGCCTATGCTGTAAGAAGTGGCACCTCTTACTCGCCAAATGGGGTGGCGACACCATTCATTTTTGTACTCTTTCGCCAAGTGAGATGGCGCCTCCCTTACTGTCCAATCGTGATATATGCATGGGCTTATGCTGCCACCTAGCCTGCAAGAGTGACACCTTACATTTTTTGTAAATGCATGCATGCATATGTGTAACACCCTAAGCATGCAAATGTGACACTTCGCAGGCATGCAAGCACAAGCAACCACTACATCAAACTTATTTGCCTATAAATACATACCTTATGAAACATCTCTCACACCCACACAACTCTCACTCTCTGCTACGAAATATTTCTTAAGTATATCATACTCTCTATTTCTTCCTAAGTCTTTCATACTCTCAAGCATTCTGAACAATGGCTCTTCTAACAATGGGTGATACTCACAGAGGCACAAGGGAAAACATTGCTGCATTTGTAAGTCTCTTCTTTGGTTATACATTTTTCATACTTCAAATAACGTGTTGTTCATCTTAATTAATCTTACACTTGTTTAATTATGATCTCAGGATACAAAAAGATTCAGAATCCGTTCGCACAACTACCTGGCTCCCGACCCATTTATCGTCCCTTATCTGGAATATGCAGGTTTTGGACATGTGATAAAGATCTCCAACTGCACCATTGACTCAAAATTCATTCTTGCAATGTTGGAGAGGTGGAGACCGGAGACCCATACATTTCACCTACCAATAGGTGAATGTACCATCACTCTCGAGGATGTGTACATGCTACTGGGCCTCCCTATCGACGGTAAGGCGGTGAACGGGTCGGTTCAACAACCCAACTAACAGTGTGAAGAACTGTTGGGTAGGGATATGGTAGAAGGTGGTGGAGCAAGAGGGCAGGGAATACTACTCACTGACCTGAAACGGCATTATGCAAGTATGGAATTAAATGAAAATTCCTCAGAGAATGACCGAGTAGTAAAAGCCAGAACGTATCTTATGATACTTTTTGGTACATTTTTATTTCCCGAAAGTACGGGAAGTAGTGTAAATTTCATGTACTTACATTTACTAACAAATTTTGAAAAAACTAGAAAATATAGTTGGGGTTCTGCAGTATTAGCCCACCTGTACAGTTCCTTGTGCAAAAACACAGTCAAGGAAAAATGTACATTTTATGGGTGCGCATTTTTACTACAAGCCTGGGGTTGGTGGAGGATGGAGTCCTTAAACCCCATCAACAACAACACTTTTGGTTTCCCGTACGCAACAAAGTAAGTCATTAAGTTATAGCATTTATAACTATTCTGCTCTTTCCAAAATATATGCTAAAAATAACATGTTTCTCATTTCCTTTAGGTACTGCGTGAGGGGTATGGATTACGGCAAGAATCCAAGATTCAATGTCGCACTCTACCGGAATCTGTTGGATCACTTAGGCCCAGATGACGTACGTCGTAGCCTTTAACTTTTGTTCATTTTAATTATTTATACATTACTTTTGCGCTAACCTGATTTAAATTTTATCGTAGTTCGTCTGGAGACCATATTTGGGTTTGGGCCATGCTCCAAACCCAGAGGATGCAGCAACTTGGACTGCAAAGACTGCACTCATTCGGTTCAACATTGTGGAGATGCACCACAGCGACCGTGTGAAGATGCAGTTCGGAATGCATCAAGAGATACCAAGTGATCCAACAGATTTGTCCCCCTGGCATCTAAAAAGGGTCGACGCCCAGTGGGGTCTTACCAACTGGAGAGACTTTGCTCCGGAATGGTGTAAAATGTGGCAAAGGTGTCACCGCTACATCTTGCAATCCCCGGTTTTCCTTACTCAAGGTAACATGCGACACACTGATCAATATATGTCGTGGTACAGGTCGGTTAGTAACCCAGAAATGCACGTGTCTCATCCGAGGTACTTGGTTGACCCACGCACACAATGGGCACAACCCTCGATTCCCCATCAACAAACCCAAAATCCATCAACCTCAAACCAACCCCAAGAAGAAACAGACCAACAAACACACAACCACACTCCCCACCACAACACAACTACAATCAAATGTCGTACTACCAACCACAATCACCACCAAACTACCAATACCCGGATATGCCTCAAACCCAACCACAATACCAACCCCAATACCAGCACACCCACATACCCCAGACACAATTTCAGTCTTCCACATATCCCAATATGGCGCCCTCAACATCCAGCCTTAGCCCTGATATGGGAATGTCAGAAGATTATGACCAAGCCGACCAAACCTACCATCAACCACCATATCACCAAACAACCCAACATCCATAATACCAAACACCCCAAGATCCATTTCCTTTCTACCCCCCATACTCAGACGACCAATGCTACCGACCAACCATGGAACCCCACCCACCGCCAACACGACCAAACTTTGAGGGTATGGGTAACCGACTGTACCAGAGCGGATCTTCGAGATATGGAGATCTTATTGAATTTATGGATTCGGATCGCATTGACTTCGCTGGGCCGTCGACCTTGCCGCAGCAGGAAACGCGACGGCACCCAGCAAGAGAAAGGCGAGGACAGGGATGCGGAACCGGGGGTCATTACCGGGTTCCGGGGGATCACTGATGTATCTTTTTTTTTCCCAGTATTTTTTGTATCCATTTTTTTTACTGTTCTTTTAATGTAAAAAAGTTGAATGTAATTATTTTTTTTTTAATAAAAAATCCATTTTGTTGATCTCTGTCTAATAGGCAACGCACAGGAAAGAAAATAAAAAAAAAATGTTTGCCCTAATTTTGTACATAGGCGCCATCTCACTTGGCTTAGGGCATGCCCTAAGCAGTTAGGCACCAAGTGAGATGGCGCCTCCCTTAAAAAAGGAGGTGCATGCGCCAATTGAGATGGCTCCTCCTTTGTGGAGCCATCTCAAACATGGTTATTTGCGTAATTTTTTCCGAAACCCGGTTATTTACGAAATATTTTTTTAATACATGGTTATTAATAAAAAAAATTCTCATATGGCTCAATTGACAAAAGGGGGTAAATTGGTCATCTTTCCAGAAGTCAACCAAAGTCAACTGTTGACCAAGGGCCCTTTTGGTTAACTATCAATTCAATGTCCCTATTTTCATATTTTGTGGTCAATGGTGGCATAAAATCAAGAGTAAGTGTGAATTGGAGATAAGTTGTCAATGAAGTTATTTGGAATTTTGAATTTTTTCTAAGTGTTCATAGAACTGAATTTTGATTGGTCATAACTTTCTCAATTTTTATTGAAAATGTACAAACTTTACATTCCTGGAAAGAGGATACAAAATTATTCAACTTTCTATTATATTCCTCAAGTCCAAAAAGTGAAAGGAGAAAAAGTTATGGAGCTTGGAAGTTTTGGACACTTAGTGAAATTTCTCAAATATGCTCAAAAATTTGATTCCTTCATGATTAATTTTGAATGTCCATTTGAGCTCAAATCAAAAAGTTGGCAACATGAAAGTTGGAGTATGAATAATTCTCTTCATTTTTGGTTCAAGGATCATTTCAAATGGTCAAGTGTAGAGAGAGATATATTTCTTAGTATTTGGGGCCTAGAGATGGCATTTTGCTCAGCCACGCGCGCTAAGCCAAGCATTTTATCAAGCAGTTTGTGGGCATGCCTTCACCATCATTTTTCTCCTTGAAATTTTAATTTTCTTGAAAAGTATCCAACATCAAAGATCAAGCCCTAAATATGAGGAACAACTTTGCTTCAGAAAGTTTCTCAAAATAACCCCTACATTTTGAGATATAATCATGGGAAGAAGGTACCATGCAATCTGATTTTTGCCCAACAACAAGGCTTGTCACGCACGCGCGAAGCCAGGCATTCCAGCAAACACATGATCTTCATACACTCGTGGCTATTTATCTCGTTGATTCAAGCTTTGTTTTGAAAAAATTTGAACATCAAAGTTGGAGTATGTAGTGTCCTCTCCATTTTTTATTCAAACTTTGTTATGATTAATGCACTATGGAGAGAGAAATAAGGAGATAAAGGTAGGATCATTATTTTTTCCAAATCTGCATGGAAATGAATGGATTTACATCAGCCAAGCCATGATCTTCCAGCTCACACGCCCATGCATTCCTCCTTCAGTCAAAATGCACGATTTGTATCATCACTTAAAGGCAAAACGCATAATCACCACTTATCACATTTCCTTGTCTCTTTTACCCTCACTTTCTTTCCATTACTCTATAAAAAGAGGCAACATTCAGCATAGCAAGGCAAGCATAAAATTGAAGAGCATTTCCTCTCTCCCTCATGAAATTTTGCTGTATCTGCAAACTCATAATTTTCATTCATTTTCCTTGAAGTTTTCTTTCTCAAGACCGTTTTCTCCAGCTCATCTTGCTACCTTGAAGTGTGAAGAAGAGGTTTCATCGGGTTTCTTACTTCAAAATAGAGGCACCGAGTGGATTTATTTTCCACTCATCAAGGTAGAATTCCAAATCCGAATCTCTCTCATGCTAGCTTCAACCTTGCATTAAATTTTGTTGACATTGAATTTAGTTGGCCAGATCCTACATCTGAGTATAATCATGTGTGCATTTGTTGCTTGATTTTCGTTCCATGAGTTTGCTCAAAATTCAATTTGTTTTGCTGCCTTCATACTCAATTTATGTACATACCTTGCATTGATTGTTGAATTCACGAGCATTTTGTTGCTCTACGCATTGAGGTGATGAATTTTGGTGTTTGAATCAAAGGAAATGGTTAAGGATCGAATGAGAAATTAAAGTCAGAAATTTGTTTGTTAAAATGCTCAAATCAAAATTGTGTTCATGCATCAATATTCGTGCGCGTTTTTCTCTATCATCAGCGCATCATTTCATGAGATTTTTTATACCATCGTGTTCAGCACATTTTGATCTTGAACTTTGATGTTTGCATTTTTTATTTTCATCAAGAAACGCATGAGTTATCATGATCTGAAAGTTTGGTTTCAAAACTGAAAAAAATAGAAAAGGTTTTTTGTTTGGTAGGGATGACTACGTGGTTGTTTTCTATTGAACATGTTCTTGCTTCATTTTACAGCGCTTTCTTTTGAAAACAAGTGTAATACACCTTAATTTTATTTTAATTTTCTTTATTTCTCTAATTTTGTTTAATTACTTTTCTTAATTCAAAAATTACCACAAAATAGTTTACACTCAATTTTCCATATACTTTCATATTTTGATTTTTATTTCATTTTTTTATTATTTTTCTTAATTAAATAAATTCATGTAGTTAATTAGGGTTTTAATATTCTTCTAAGTTTTGAAATTTTATTTTCCTATTTCTACTAAATCAAAAAATTATAAAAGAAATATTTTCTAACATCTCTCTGAGTCTATTTCTTAAAAATAATCTTTTTCCAATTTTATAAAATTCTTGAGTCACAAATTAAATCATATGTTGGACATATCATCTTTTCTTTGTCTTTTCTGATGAATTGTGTAAATAATTTTCATTTAATTCTTTCTTTTAGGATAAAATTCAAGAAAAATATACTTACTTATCCTTAGTTTTCTTGGCATTTAGGTAATCTTACACCAAATATATTTGAACTTTAGATCAAATTGATTAACTTTGAACTTAATTTCCTTTTTTTAGGGTTTTGTTTCATCATTCACACTAATTGATTAAAATTTATAGCTTCCCATGCCTATAAAATCATAGATGAAATTGTTTAGAGTGTTTGAACAAGTTGAGATACTAAAGATCATTTTTCTGGAATTTTAAAATGTGATTTGATATTTTTTTCACAAATTGATTTCCAAAACATCTCTAGTTTAAGCATTTTGCTAGCTAGTTTTCAAAGCTTGCAATCTTAAATCAAATTTCTACCTCAATCCAAGAACTCTAAATTCTATTTCTGACTTTTATATAACTTTAGGAAGTTAGGGTTTTAATTTCATAATTTTACAAGTTACTTTCCTATTTTAAATCTAATTTTTGACATACGTTTGTACTTAGGGTTTTACTTTTGATCAAGACTTATAATTGAGAACTTTTGTACATAATTCTTGTTTAAATTTTGATTTGGCATTTGATACTGAGTTAAAGCTTATTTTAGGACAAATTCTTCAACACCATTGGATCTTGAGTGTTGATAGGTTGAAAAACTAAATCCATCAAGATGGATGAATGATGTTGATGATATTTGAAACTAAATTTCATCTAATACATCCCCTCCCTCTTCATATTGTCCCATTATTACTTGTGCTAAATGTTATTGGAGAATGATTTGCATATCATTTCTCAAAACATATGGTACATAGATTGCTATTGACCAGCCTCAAAATAGGTGTGACTTCTATATAAGTCCACTTATGACTGCTTAACATAGCGCTAAATTTTGTCCTGATTTGATAAATGATCATTCATGGCCCAAACCCATATTTGTAAGCCCAAGTATGTTAATTTGAATCCTTTGATCCAATAACCTTGAGATTCATTGTTATGAGGCTTTGGTCTTATCAATCCTCTAGTGAATTTCTATAAGCTTTGGTCAAAGTGAATCACTTAAACATCATTGATCATTTATTGTTGCCTTGAGATTTTGAAATAAATGATATACTTGACAAAAAGCAAATGAAACTTGTTATTGAGAGGCTTTGATTTTATCAATCTTCTAATGAGTTTCAAATGCAAGTTTCAATATGGTCATTCAAATAATCTCTAACTTCTAACAATTAGCTTTACTTTATGCCTTTACTTTATACTCTTATTTTTAAGCACATTTATCTTAGCATTTCCATTTTATGCTATTTTCATCTTTGCTCACTTGAGCATTTATCTTTATGTTATTTTGTTTTGCTCACTTGAGCTTTTCATTTTCTTTTTGAAGATACTTAATAATCAACTTGAACCATCAAAAACTTTAATGTTGCTTGGACAACTTGGTTACTATCCTTGGCATTATGGAGTTTGTGGACTTCTTGGACTTAGGATTAGAGACATTGATCTACATTGAGACCTTGTGACCTCAACCATTATTTTGTCTGGAGTTCTTGGGGTTTAACCCAAGACCTGAGTTATTTGTTTTCTTTTTGTGCATGTTATTATAATTACATGCTTTATCTGTGATCAGAAATTCATCTGTATACAGTCGTTACTCTGCCCAATTTTTGTGAAGATTTAATACAATTGAAGCTTGGTTTTCTTAAGAGGTTTATTATCTTTGTTTGTTTGGTTTCAAAATCTAAAGGATGGGAATTCTACATTGACGCATTGTGTCAAGTGTTAGCTTCTTGTTGGTTAGACGGTTCTTTTCCCTAGCTTTTACCTTACACTTTAGGATAGTCCCTTCATCTCCTCCCATCTTCTTTAATTTCAAAAATCTTCTCCCTCCTTTTGAAAACTCTTCTTGTTTCTAACTTGAACCGCTTTTACAATAAACTTGGACTTAGGTCCATGCATTTTCAAAAATATTTTCTTAATCAAACTTTAAACAATTTAACAATACTTTGATATTTTTGTGAGAAGACTAAAAGTCAATCAATCTCATTCAAACCATTTTTCCATTTTATCTTTCTAGTTTAAAATTTTCTCAAAATATTAGACTCTTGTCAATCCTCGTAGTGAGGTGAACTACTATACTTCTATGATATATAGTGAAGTGATATATTTTCCACTTGGGTGTTGAGTAAGGCTTTATTGATTTTGAAATCCAAGCCATATCCTCCACTTTGAGATGACGCAAATTCTCCTTTCTCATAATTGTGGGTAGTAAGTATGTTCTTCCACTCGGATACAACGATGATGCATTGTCTCTTAAAAATAACCAACATTGTTGTTTTAAATTTTTTAAAGGTGAACTACAAGTATCCTGATCCCCTGTTGCACGGAAGTTGGTATGTGGGCACTAAAGGTTCGCAACCGCGGAGGGTCCAAAAATCATTAAAAAAACTTCTTTTCTCATCTCTATAATCTATTTTTGTATACAACACTTATAGCCAAAATACACAAATTTTCAAAGAGGTTCCTACGGAGTACCATAGATGTTTAGGGTGCTAATACCTTCCCTTTGCATAACCAACCCTCGAACTTAGATTCTCTCCCCATATTATTGGGTTATTCGCTCTTTTCCCATTCCTTAAGAAACAATAAAGCGTTGTGGCAATTTTTATTTGATTTGTGCGAGTTAAGTCAATCCAATGGCTTAGTCTTAAAATTTATACCGCTACATATGGCAGACTATAAGATTCTCTTATTAAACTTTCAAATTGATGCTTATATTGGAAGAAATAAGCTCATACATTTAGCACACCACGTGTTTGATCATAATACGCGCATGGCTTGCCAATGAGAAGGCAACTTGACATCTCTTTGTGGCCATAACTTCTAACTTCAATAACTCATAAATACTTGTAGCTTTTTTTTTCAAGCTTTCCAAGCATTTAGAGTTTGTCTTCATTGAATAAAAAATGAGAAAGTTATAGATATTCCAAATCCAGTACTATGGAGACTTAAAGACTTAGAAATTTTTCTAAATGTCCAAATAAATTCTTGAACAAGTTATCTCCAATTTGACCTCTTCTCTTGATTTTGTGATACCAATGATCATAAAATATGAAAATAGGATACTTGAATTAATAGTTGACCAAAAGTACACTTGGTCAACTTTGACTTTGGTTGACTTTTGGTCAAAATGACCATTTTTCCCCTTTTGATCAATTGAACTCCTTTAACTCAAAATTGGCACCCAATATTTCACTCATAAGTGCTTATCAACATATATAGAGGCATGGAATTAAGTCTTGCCCACAAAGTCAGAAATTTCCTGATTGAAATCAAAACCCTAAATTTAAACCTTTGTGTTAGGAGATAATGACCAATCTTCAAAACCCTCATTCTCCTAGAAAAATTGAGAAATTCTTTGAACAAAGATGTCTTATATGATGATGAGAAGGTAATTCTTCACACACTTGACTTTTACAAGCCTCAAACTCTTCAACTAATCAAAACCCTAATCTTGAGAGATGAACAGTAGAAATGTAATTCTTCCCCAAAATTTGCAAATTTCCAACTTCTAATGATCATATGGTACAAATGAGATGTCTTGCAATACAAGAAAACTTTTGTAGCTTAAGAGAGTTTAAAGATTGAAGACATGAGATCCTCTTTTGCACTGATTTGACCAATCAAACATCTTTTATGGCTTGTAGAAGAACTTGGGAACCAAGATACCCTAATCCTTACCATGAGAATGTATGAATATGTATGATGAAGCATAAGCCATGTAACTAAAATGAAGAGGGCAAATTTTAGGGTGCAACAGCTGCCCCTCTTCAATCTTCTTTAACCAGAGAGTGAGATTGGTGACAGCCTTTCGTACAATCATGGTAAAAGAAGATTAAATATTCAATAGAACCATAAAATTTGCACTCTGAAGCCAGCCGGGTGAAAGCAAAATTACCAACAAAAGGGACATTGGGTGAAGGTGGACCTAAAACAAAAAGATACGGTGGGAGAACTGACTTGAGGTTTTTGCGTTTTATCGCAAATGTTGCAGTTAGCAAGAGTCGTCATCGACTTTTCTTTTATCCAAAAGGAAAGGTGAAAAAGCACAAGAAAGACCTTTGAGATGTTTTCTTGAGTTCGGGGGGGGGGGGGGGGGGGGGGGGGTAGATTATGAAAAGGTAAGGTATTAGCACCCTTTTCATCCATGGTTTTCCATGGGCTCTTAGTTACTTGCTAGATCACTTGGTTTTTGTTTTAAAATTGTGCTTTGTGTGGTTTTTGAAAGTATTTTGTAAAAGAGGCCATTGTTTAGGCAACCTTTGTAATGATTCTCGTTCGTAAGAATGTATACAAAGATGTTTTTCTTTTGAAAATGTTTTCAATGTTTGTAAATTGTTTTTTGGAATGTGTGTGTTTGTTTTGAAAATAGCAAGGATAATTGTTTGGAAATAGAGCAAGTAACTAGAAGTAATCTACCTACTCAAAATGTCTTTCTTATGCATTTCCTATTCCTTTGATATTGTTGTCTTACCATTGATTTGGTAAGCAACCCTATCTTTGGATGTAAGCGGGACGGGCGTGGGTCATCGTATAACCATGATTAGCAATGTTTGCAAAATATATTTCCATTTTTGAGGGACCAAGATCATTTTGTAAGGCAACCTTGAAGTCATCGAGGGACTATGATCTTATATTTGTTTGTTTCGCCAAGATACTTCACATGCGTAATATGGCTATTTTTATATAAGGAAACCAAGTGGGGAAACCCTAAGGATGCTTGTGTGCAAGTGTGTTATTTTCATGCTTTGGTTTTATATTGCATTTAGGGTTTTCTATTTGCTTTGTTTTGATCTTACCATACAAACCTTAACTACTAACATGACATGTAAAGCGGTAAATTGAGTAATGTAAAGATTACTAAGCTATTACAACAATTTTATGGGGAGGGGGAATAAAAATTTGAATGGGAATTTGCAAGAATGTAAATCTAAATAAATTATTACAACCAAATCGAATTTGTACGAATATTAGAATAAACAATATACAATGTTTGAATATGCAATATTATGTACATGCAAGAAAAAGATTTTGTTTTGTTTTTTTGTGTGAAATGAAAAATTTAATCTAATCCTAAAAATATAAGGAAAAGAAATTAATTCTTAAAAAAAGTTTAACCCTAATTTCTATTTTGAAAGAAAATAAAGTTCTTGTATATATTATTATTGTTTATTTTTGTATCTAAAAATAATAAATAATATTGTAAGGAAGTGTTTAGTTTTTTTTTATATGTAAAAATAAATATTTACAAATATGAAATAAAACAAATTAAACTAAATCTATTTTATTTATACTTACAAGTTTATTAAGAAAAATAATTAATATATATTGAAGATAAAATGTATTTTTTATGTGAAAAATAAAACAAAATAAAATAAAATGCAATATTATCATATTTCATATTTTTTATGATTTTTAGGTATTAAAGAAATATTAATAAACAAAAATGAAAACAAAAATAAATAAATAAAAATGTATGGAAATAATTGGTCCAGAGGGGTATACTGATCAATCAGATGGTGAATGTTAGGAAAAAAACTAAGCCCAGCGTGGAGGCCCAATTCCTGCAAAAACAAGCCAAAACTGAAAACTGAAAAATGTGGAAAAAACAAAAGGTAGCGCCAAGGTTCGAACCCAGGACATGGGTCTCACCAGCGCGCTACCTTGCCACTGGGGTGGCTATACATCTGTTGATTAATGTGAAACAAAAATAACATAACTCAAACAAAGCCCTTGCCCTATACTTTGTCTTCTTTCTCTAGTCAGCCAGATGCTCTGTAACTTTCTCATTTCTCCATGAAAATGAAAACTCATAACATGAATGTTGTAGCATTTTGTCTCACGATTCTAACCATATAAATCATATAAGCTAACAATCAAATATCAAGATGAAGTTTAAAATCCCTAAATCTTAACCTAATTTTTATAGGAATTTGAACTTCAAAATTCTCTCAACCCAAGCCAAATAAATGCAAGATATATACATGTACAACTTCGTAACAATGAGGTCTACATTGTTTATTCATAAATCGTGGCCAATGGATGCCTGTATGAAGAGATAGAAGTTGATATTTTTACCTCTTTGAGTTGAAATCGTGGATGGAGTTGGAGTGAGTTTTATGAAGGCCTGATGATTGCTTGAGCTTGCTTGAGCTTGCTTGAACCTCCCTGAGTGTGTTCCAACCCTTGCCTTGCTTTGAAAGTGTCTAAAACTCTCTATCCAAGTCAACCTGCAAGCTTTGAAAACAAAAATGGCAGATGATGGAGAAGGGGTTACATTACAGGGATGAGGGTCTGGATCTATTAAATATCAAGTAGGTAAGGTGTTTTGATGGTTAAGACTTGAAACGCATGAGCCAAATGAGAGATTGTTATGCTTATGTAAGAAACTGCAAGTTTTGACATTTTTTTGTGAAAGGAAGTTTGGGAGTGTTACAGGCTTATAGTCATTGTTTGTTATGTTGTATTGTGTTTGTATATTAGTATGGAATCAGTTTAAAGTCAGCTCTCCAACAGATTTGCAAGTTTTCACCTTTAGGCACACTTTCTTCCTTTTGAAGCAAAGTGAAGGGACAAGGCCTTACCTGCTTGTACTGGCTTGTTTAGAGTTGGTATCTGTTCTATACAAGTTGCCTTAGATCTGCGGTACTTGTATGTGCAAAGGAGACAGTTTCAATGCTCAAGATTTGTAAAGTTTGCAAAAGTGTAGCTTTTTCAAAATGGCAATGGCCACTTTATGCCATTTATGGAATTACAACTTGGGTAATGGCTCTAAGGCTTGGATTAAAGCTTTTTCAACGGAGTAAACATTAAATTAAGGAGTAAGAAACAAGTTTGGGACCTGTAAAGCATGGATTAGGCAGCATAGGTACTGATTGGAACTTTGTTCTTCATGAAATGGCTTGAACCAAAAGTGAGAAATTGCCAACTTCATCTCTTTGATTCTCCCTACTCAAAAATGATATTGAGGAGTTCTTGACATTTTGGAAAGATTGCAATGTTCTCTATAACTCATATTCGAAATGAATTTCAAGATACCTCTTGGAACTAGGTAAAAAATTGCCATGAAGTTGGGTCCAAAACCTGCCTAAATTAGGGCAAAAAATTCACTAAGTTATTTAGTTCATGAGCATGTATTCATAAATTTATATCTTGAGATCCAAGAATCTTTAGGGAAAAGTGTGTGAAGAAAAGTTGTATATTTCATGGAGGTCTACAACTTTAATGTTGGGAACTTTCCTTGAATCATCTTGTATCATGGTGAAAAAATGGCCTAAAGTTGAGAGAAAATAAGAAAAAAATTTATACTTAGAAAAATTTCTAAGTTAAGAAAATTTTAAATTTTAAACCCTAATCTTCAATCCTTGATTTCTTGAGGACAAAGCTTCACATTTTTACATGTCTTGATGAATTGTGACCCTTGGTACTTAATTTTTACCAAAAAGTCAAAGTTTGACTTTTCAGTGTATAGTTGACTTTTGATCAGTTGACTGCAAATTTCATCTATCAATCCAATGAAATTGAAATGTTTTAAAACATGCAATTAGGTCAAGATGATGCAATTGAATCCTTGGAATCATTCTTCAAATCAATTGGTCATTTTCTAGGTCAAAAATCATAAATTGCCCTTCCTCAGTCAAAACCCTAATTTTGACCATTTTGCCCTTTTGATGATTTGATCAAATTTCTTGAGGAATTGTAATCCAAACTTGATCAAATGATATATATGAGTCTAGAATATTGATGTGGATCAAAAATTATGAAGTTTGATTGTAAATTGGCCATGGTTGACTTTTTCCCCAATACAGTTGATTTTTAGGTCAACTGTCCAATTGACTGATCAAAAATATGGTTCAAGGCTTGAAACTTATCCTGAGTGATCTTAGGGGTCCATAATGATGTTTGAAAGTCACATGAAGCATTGATAGTCCAAAAATCCTTATGCAATCTCAAACCCTAATTTTGGGTCATTAATGCATGATGAGATGTCTTGAGCTGACCAAACCCTAATCCAGTCTTGAGTCAAAGAAATCTTGTGAGAAAAGTTTTGATAAATGAGAGGGAAAATATTGGGGTACAACACACCGGTTGAAGGTAATCTTTACCAGAGGAAAGAGAACATTAGGCAAAGACGAACCTAAAAAAGGGACACCAGGCGAAGGTGGACCTAAAACGGAAAGATAGCGAGCAAAGGTGAACTTACCAGAGGAAAAAGGACGTCGGGCGAAGACGAACCTACCGACCAAAAAAGGACATCAGGCAATGGTGGACCTAAAACAGAAAGACAACTGGCAAAGGTGAAATTACCAAAGGAAAGAGGAAGTTGGGTGAAGACGAACCTACCAACCAAAAAGGGACACTGGGAGAAGGTGGACCTAAAATGGAAAGACATCGGGCGAAGGTGAACTTACCAGAGGAAAGAGGACGCCAGGCGAAGACGAACCTACCGACCAAAAAGGGACACCGGGCAAAGGTGTACCTAAAACAAAAAGACACTGAGCGAAGGTGAACTTACCAGAGGAAAGAGGACGTCGGGCAAAGACAAACCTACCAACCAAAAAGGGGAACCGGGTGAAGGTGAACTTAAAACGGAAAGACACCGGGTGAAGGTGAACTTACCAGAGGAAAGAGGACGTCAGGAGAAAATGAACCTATCGACCAAAAAGGGACACCGGGCAAAGGTGAACTCGACAAAATAAAGAGACCATCCAAAGGGGACTCTAACAGGAATTTCCCACACTGATCGAGCCTTTAAAAATATTGGGAATGCACAAGAAACGCAATATCCCTCAAGCCAGAAACGCGACATGATTCTTTAAGAGTGGCATCTATCTAATGTTACCACACACCAAGTATGGATACTTAGATAAGAGCAAAAAGAGAGGTTATACACTGACTCCTACTCGTACTTTGACGACGAGGTAAACACGGGTATAATAACCAAAGACTTGCAAGGGCAAGAAGAAACCACAACTTACTGGGGAAATGGAGAATGCCAAAGACCCGAATGGTGGTAAATCATATAGAATGTGCTAGGGAAACAAAATAGGATCACCCTAGGCTTATTGCGGAGATGATTCAAATCTGAGTGCGTAACAATCTGGTTACCAAAAGTGAACACAATTGGCTTATACTCATGCATGTTTGAATTTTTTATATAGTGTAATGCTCCATTCAATGGAAATGATACGCGTTTGGGTAGATGCAATGAAATGATGCATGTTGATGCATGATAAACATCTGGTAACAATCGACTGTTGAGGATACAATGAACTCCTAAACGAAGTTCTTTGCATATTTGATCTCCTATAAAGAAGAAACATCATGGACTTTAGTGATGGATCCCAATTCAGATTCAACAGCTTCTGAAGATTGCCATTACTGGGCAAATAGGTTCATAGGGAGAAAACTGCGAACATAAACCGCAATTCTGAAAGAATCTTAAACTCTGGTCAAACTCTCAACTCCCTGAGGCACAAATCTGATCCCCTCCATATGAGGAAAACCTCACTGGGAATATAAGCTTTTACTAGGGATCATAGAAATTATTTAAACGAAAATATTTCTATTAAGACCACACCGAGGATAACAAACTAGAGGCACTAAACTCCATTTGGGGAAGGAAAGAAAACCTCTGAACCACAACTTAAAATTTGGAACTCTACTGGGGAATTCTCCAGCAATATTCTCCTATTGAGTATAAGAGACCCTTGAATGAAAAACTTCAATGCATATTACTTCAGAAAAAGCCAGGGACCTGGCCCACTGGGGAATAAGCAGGCCTGATGATCAATCATCTCTTCAAGAAACTCGATAGGGAAAATTCCCTAGGGAAAAACAAACTTCACGGGGAGTCAAACATCAACCTCACTGGGGATAAAACCACCAGGAAGGATATCTTCTCTTTGAGAAGAAACATTCATCTTGGGATAGAAGCTCTGTTAGGGATATCTCAAACACCTCTTCCACTGAGTGACAGAGAAGCTTCGGATGGAGGTATCAACAACACCAACCATACTGGAGATAATTATTTGCAAGATTTACCTCACCAAATACTGGCATTAGGGAGCAGCAATCAACTCAAATTGAGCAGAAAGAACTACCTCCATGGTAATACAAACCATAATCTCCCATGAGTAATTGGGGATTCCTTCAAGAAAACTCTGGTATAGGCAGATCGTACTGGTGAAAAGAGTGCAAACTTGACTGAGGTTTAGCAGGCATACTTCACAGAGAAAATGAGGGTTAATCTCACCGCGGAAGCCGTAAAATGTTGACTTCAAGGGTAATATGCCAATAATCCTTCAAGAAATCCTAAAAATAACAGACTGCAATGAAGAGGAAAAGCGTATTCAAACGAGGGTAAACATTGCTGGGGATACATGATTACGTCCCGAGTAGAAATGAACATTCACCGGGGATATTGGATCCCATTCTGCACAAAGCGTAAATCATAACAACATGCCCCAGTATGAGATGTCTGCCTTAGCTATCACATCAGACATCTGAAACTCTAAGCAATTTCATTTACGGGTATCATGTGTTGTAAATATTTTAACGTTTTTAAATGTGAAGTTTATCAAAAATGTTGAACATCTTTTGCAATCAAAATAGTAAAATAAAAAAACAAATTGGAACAATTCAAAAATCACTTTTTATTGATTGACTGGCCTATAAATAGGAATTTACATCAAGAAGAAATTCCTGAAAAGAGGAAATTGCATACAAATTGTACAGAGGAGAAAACAAAGATGGCAACGTGAATGCGGATTTATCGAGTACAACTTTGCTATAACCTTTATGAACTCAAAGCTCCTTAGTATCTCGCCTTCTGAATAACGGATTGGACTGATACTTCCCAAGCTAACCCAATAGTAATGTAAGTTGATATTACAGATGCAACGCAGACTATAGTATTTCGCTTTTAATCCCTAAATTTTTCCCAGATTGCCCTTTCGAGTTTTCAATCCACCAGGATAACCTTTTTTGCCTAAATTGCCTTTGACAGGTTCAATTTAGCGGGTGTACGATTATTTTTCACTCATTCACTCTTTCTTTTGTCCCTAACTTTTGCTCGAACCTATGCTCGCTTAAGTTCGCCGAGATGCCTTTTTTTCCTGAGCCAGTCAACTCAGCAGTCATTTTATGTGAAGTACTTTTTCACTACATTTGTGTTGACAGGGTGAGGGAAATCCTCTCCATCCATAGTCATGAGCATCATGGACCCTCCTAAAAATACTTTCTTTAAAACAAATGGCCCTTCGTAATTAGGAGCCCATTTACCCCTAGAATTTGTATTGTTGGGAGGCAAGATCCTCTTCAACATGAGATCACCAACTTGAAAATTCTACGGACGTACCTTTTTGTTGAAAGTTTTCTTCATCCTTCTCTGGTATAACTGTTTGTGGAAAATAATTGTCAATCTCTTCTCGTCAATGAGATTCAGTTGATCAAATCTATTTTAAACTCATTCATCCCCATCCAACTGTGCATATGTTATTATCCTCAAAGAAGGAATCTCCACTTCCACAGGCAGGACTTCTTCCATGCCATAAACAAGCGAGAAGGGGTTGCCCCAATCAAAGTGCACGCAGTGGTCTGATAACCATGTAAAGCAAATGACAACATCTTGTGCCAATCTTATAGGTGACAACCATTTTCTGCACAATCTTCTTAATATTTAGCTGCCTCAACCGCGCCATTCATCTTAGGACGGTAAGGAGAAGAATTGTGATGCTTTATCTTAAAGCTCTCACACAGCTCTTTCATCATCTTATTGTTGAGATTCGATATATTATCGGTAATAATCTTCTCGGGAACCCCGTATCAGAAAATGATATTATGTTTGATGAAATGAGTAACCACATATTCAGTGACATTGGCATAAGATGCTACTTCGACCCATTTAGTGAAGTATTCAATAGCCACCAGAATGAAGCGGTGCCCATTGGAAGTAGTCAGCTCAATCCAGTCAATCATATCAATACCCCACATTGCGAAGGGAAAAGGTGAAGTTAAGACATTCAGAGGATTGGGCGGCACATACATCTTATCGGCATAGATCTTACACTTGTAACAAATCCTGGAATGATTATAGCAATCGTTTTCCATTGTTGACCAATAATAACCTACTCTCAAGATTTTATTGGCCATAGTATACCCATTGGAATGCGTTCCAAAGGAACCTTCATGAATTTATTTTATGATCCTATTTTCTTCGTGTCTATCCACGCATCTGAGTAAAACAGAATCATAGTTCCTATTGTACAAAACATTCCCATCAAGGAAAAACTTAGTTGCATATTTCCGCAGAGTATTCTTATCAGTGACAGAAGCATCCTCTGGATATTATTTTGTATTAAGATATCTCTTGATATCGTAAAACCATGGTTTTTCATCAACATCATTCTCTTCTATTTCATAACAAAATGTTGGCTCTTTGTTTGCCCATCTTACTTTAAACATGGATGACAGAGTAGCCAGGGCGTCTGCCAAGTTATTCTCTTCCCTTGTAATATGATTGAAAGTAATCTTATCAAAATAAGGGTTCAGTTTCAACACATGCTCTCAATATGGAATCAAATTTGGGTGATGAGTTTCCCAATCTCCGTTTATTTGATTAATCATAAGAGAAAAGTCCCCATATACTTCCAAGATCTTGATTCGCAAATCAATAACAGCTTCTAACCCAAAGATACAAGCCTCATACTCAGCCATATTGTTTATACAATCAAAGCAAATTCTGGCGGTAAAAGGAGTATGGAAACCTTCAGGAGAAGTAATCACAGCACTGACACCATTACCCAACGCATTGGAGGCACCATCGAACACCATTGTCCATCAAGATCCTAGTCTGGGTCTTTCTTCTGGGCCTAGGATGTTACAATCCCGTATGTACATGATGTCTTTATCAGCAAATTCAAACTTCATCGGCTAATAATCGTCTTCCATGGGCTGATGAGCAAGATGATCAGCCAACACACAACCTTTGATAGCCTTTTGGGTATTATACTGGATGTCATATTCATTTAAAATCATCTGCCAACGGGATATTCTTCTCGTGAGAGCTGGCTTTTCAAAGATGTACTTGATTGGATACATCTTAGAGATCAACAAAGTAGTATGAGTCAACATATACTATCTTAGTCGGCGATTAGCCCATGCCAAAGCACAACAAGTTTTCTCGAGCAGTGAGTATCTTATTTCACAGTCGGTAAATTTTTTGCTAAGGTAGTATATTGCATGCTCTTTTCGACCAGACTCGTCATGTTGCCCTAATATAAACCCCATTAAATTTTCTAACATTGTCAGATACATTATCAGGGGCCTACCTTCAACTTGAGGTGAAATAATTGGAGGTTCTAGCAAATATTCTTTAATTATATCAAATTTCACTTGGCAATTATTATTCCACCTGTATGTTTGATCTTTTTTTAACAATTTGAAAATTGGTTCACAAGTGGTCGTAAGGTGAGAAATGAATCTAGAAATGTAGTTCAATCTCATGAGAAAACCACAAACCTCTTTCTCTGTTTTCGGCACAGGCATTTCTTGTATAGCTTTTACTTGCTAGGATCGACCTCAATTCCTTTTTCGCTTATGATGAAGCCCGATAATTTTCTTGACCTCACCCCGAAGGTGCACTTATTAGGATTCAACCTCAGTCTAAACTTCCTTAAATTTTCAAATAATTTCACCAAGTGGACAAGATGTTCCTCTTCTGTCTGGGACTTGGCAATCATATTATCAACATATACCTCAATCTCCTTATGTATCATGTCATGAAAGAGAGTGACCATTGCATGTTGATAAGTTTCCCCTACATTTTTCAAACCAAAGGGCATCACTTTATAACAAAATGTTCCCCAAGGTGCAATGAAAGTAGTTTTCTCCATGTCTTCTGGTGCCATCTTGATTTGATTATAGCCAGAAAAACGATCCATGAAGGAAAACACTTTAGCTCGAGTAGTATTATAAACCAGAATATCAATATGTGGTAAAGGGAAATCATATTTAGGGATTGCTTTGTTCAAGTCCCTATAGTCCACACACATTCTGGTTTTACCATCTTTTTTCGGCATCGGTACAATATTCGTGATCCACGGCGGGTAAGAAGTTACTTTCAAAAAACTGGCATCAAACTTTTTATGAACCTCCTCTTTGATCTTCTTAGACATCTCTGGATGAGTTCTGTGAAGCTTTTGTTTAACACGGGGACACTCTTCTTTAAGAGGCAGTTTGTGCACAACAATATCTGTATCCATCTCAGGCATATCCTTATAAGACCAAGCAAAGATATCTGCATACTCATGGAGCATTTCAATCAGTCTTCTCTTGACACTGTCTTTTAAAGCGGCCCTAATCTTGACTTCTCTTCGGACCTCTTTGGTACCCAAGTTGATCAACTTTGTAGTCTCTTGGTACGACTGAATGACCTTTTCTTCTTGCCTCAACAATCTAGCCAACTCTTCAGAAAGTTCACAATCTTTCTCAACTTATTCTTCAGCTTGATATATCGGGTTTTCAAAGTCATAAAGAGCTATAGTAGAATCATTCTCGAAATTTTTTGGGATTAACGGGGGACATAATCTGCATGATTATTTTAATTTTAATTTTTAGCTTTAGATTAAAAAATAAAAAAACTCACATTTTTCCAAAAACTAAAAAGAAGGACAAGGAGCAAAATATTTGAATGCAAAAGACATTCTTTATTGATGATAAATTTGCAATAAAAAACATTGTGGCCTTACAGCATGTCCACTACGTCTTAGGCAGGACGTAGGGATTATTGCAGCATAACAAATAAAATAAAAATTACTCTTCATAACGGGTGACTTCAATGACGTCCTCAGCAAACCAGTTAGCAAGCTTTTTACCCGGCACGATATGACGAACCCACCTTTCCATCTCGCAATCACTATCACTATTCTCACTCGCAGCATGAGTTACTTCATAGATAACCCTATCGCTGACAAACTAAATTGGCGATGGAACACCTTGAACCTTGGGAGCAGTAGAAGTTGACACGCTTCGACCAGTCACGAAGCCTAAACCTTTCTTATCTGTCTGAGTAGGGAGATTCAACACTCTTCCCCAGCCTTTCGAATGACCAGATTGAACAACCATTTATGCCTGACGATAAGATGACATGGAGACCTCCGACTTCTTAACCTCCTGGTGAGGAGCTCTGAAAACTTGCACAATTTCAAAAGCTTGACACGGAGTCTCATGGATTTCTCCCTCCACCTCAACATAGCAAAAGGAACTCAGATGACTGACGATATAATCCTCTTCGCCATAAACAGTGACCACCTTCCCATTCAACAGAAACTTTAACTTTTGGTGTAGAGTGGAAGTGACAGCTCCAGCCCCATGGATCCATAGACATACCAACAAATATCAATAGGAAAGATTCATGTCCATGATAAAGAAAGTGACTTCAAACACCTGGGAACCTATCTTGATCGGCAAGTCGACCTCCCCGAACACTGTCCTTTTTGACCCATCAAAAGCTTTGACAATTAGATCACTTGGCCTCAATAAAAGCCCATCGTAATCAAGCTTCAAGAGAACGGACTTGGGCAATACATTGAGAGAGGAACTCGTATCAACCAGCACACGTGATAAGGTAGTTTTTGCAATTTCCATGGAGATGTGTGGTGCTTTATTGTGCTTCCACGCCTCAGTGGGTAAATCAAAGTCTGTAAAACCTAGCCCAATACTCGCAGAAATACTATTTACGATCCCTTCAAATTGATTCACTGATATCTCTTGAGGAAAGAAAGAAGTCCCCAACAGCTTCATTAATGCATTTCTGTGGGATTCTGAATCTCTGATTAAAGTAAGAATTGATATCTTCAAAGGTGTCTGACTCAATTGGTCAATGATCTTGTATTCACTTTTCTTGATGTACCTCATCAAGTCGGCTACATCCTTATCCATTTCAGCATCCAAATCAGGAACATGGGGATTTTTCCCCGGTTTATCATCGTCGATCCAAACATGCTTGCTCCTGGTCTTAGTTGCGGCACCTACGCTACTTTCAGGTTGTCCTGGCGGAGAGAAAATTCAACCGCTGCGGATAATCCTACTTTCACCTATGATGTCATGAATCTCAGATTCTTCTTCTTCTATCTTGCCCTTTTCATACTTTTGAGTAACAAGTTTATGCCCTTGTTGATAACATTCACCACCATAATACCAAGGAATTGCTTTTTCGCTGACATACGGTATTGGTCTGAGCATGGTAATAGTTATAGGTGGCTTTTTGGCAGGAACCAGAATTGTAACAGGTACTTGAGTGGTTTTCGCCTTGATAAGAATAGTTATCACATCAACCTCATCCTTACCCACTTTAGTCTCAGCAACTACGCGTTCAAATTGCAGAACTCCCTGGGTAATCAAATCCTGGACTGTGTCTTTCAACAATGAACAACCCTTTGGTTGTTTCAAGCAAACTGCACAATCCATCCTACAGCCCAAGAATACACCTTTATTTGACAATTGTGCTTTCACAAATGAGAAAGGTGTATTCAATTGATTATTATCCATAATCAAATTCAAATCTTCTTCTTCCATGATGGCGCCAACAGTGGCACTGCCATGAGGTGGCAAAGGCTGGTTTGTAATATTGGGTGCTGGTCCAAAGTTAATGGCCTGAGAGTCCAATAGGTCTTGGACTTTGTGCTTGAAAGCTTAGCAATTCTCAATAGTATGCCCCTGCTTGCCAAAGTGGAAATCACATCGGGCATTGGCGTCAAAGTTGTATGGCAACCTTTCTGGATCAATCTTACAAGGGTGTAACTCAATTAGCTTCAACTCAAGCAACTGAGGTATAAACTCGGCTCAAGACATTGGAAGTGCGTCAAGTTTCCTGGGAGGACGCATTTGGCCTTGTTGATTTCCTTGCTTAGGTACATAAGCTTGCCTCTGAGGCACAGTAGTTGGTATCGTTACATCAGCAATCTGATGATCTGAATCCTAATATCTTCCTTTCCCTTTTCGAGAATAGACTGCACTAGATTCACCCTTTTTTTCTTTTGGTGACCGCCAAAAGACTTCTTAGTACTACCAACATTATTTCCAGCAACAAGATCTTGGATCTTTCCTAATTTAATTCCAATTTCAATTCGCTCTCTGTGTATTACCATCTCGGTAAAAGTACCTGATGTATTGCAAGGTATGTAGTATTGGCCCTGCAATGTACTACTAAACATTTCCACCATATCCCGCTCTAACATGGGCGGTTGAACCTTCACATCCATCTCTCGCCACCTCTGGGCATACTCTTTAAAAGACTCATCCCGCTTTTGGGACAGATTATGTAATTGGGTTCTTGTGGGATTCATGTCAATATTATACTGATAGTGCATAACAAATGCCTTAACCAACTCTCTCTCCATGTACTGATGGGACTGCTTTCCAACTGCATGTACCACTCGAGTGGGCCACCGGTTAAGCTTTCTTGAAAGAAGTGCATCAATAGCTTCTCATCATCAGAATATGTAGACATCTTCTGGTAGAAAGACTTAACATGGGTCTTTGGACATGAAGTGCCATTGTATTTCACGAAATCAGGCACCTTGAAATTTGGGGGAATCTTTACCCCGGGCACTAAGCCCAAATAAGATATGCCAAAGCCTATCGCACCTTGACTTTCAAACTTGTGCATCCTCTCTTCAAGCATATGCAATTTCTTAGTACTACCAACATTATTTCCAGCAACAAGATCTTGGATATTTCCTAATTTAATTCCAATTTCAATTCGCTCTGTGTATTACCATCTCGGTAAAAGTACCTGATGTATTGCAAGGTGTGTAGTACTGGCCCTGCAATGTACTACTAAACATTTCCACCATATCCCGCTCCAACATGGGCGGTTGAACCTTCACATCCATCTCTCGCCACCTCTGGGCATACTCTTTAAAAGACTCATCCCGCTTTTGGGACAGATTATGCAATTGGGTTCTTGTGGGATTCATGTCAATATTATACTGATAGTGCATAACAAATGCCTTAACTAACTCTCTCTCTCCATGTACTGATGGGATTGCTTTCCAACTGCATGTACCACTCGAGTGGGCCACCGGTTAAGCTTTCTTGAAAGAAGTGCATTAATAGCTTCTCATCATCAGAATATGTAGACATCTTCTGGTAGAAAGACTTAACATGGGTCTTTGGACAGGAAGTGCCATTGTATTTCACGAAATCAGGCACCTTGAAATTTGGGGGAATCTTTACCCCGGGCACTAAGCCCAAATAAGATATGCCAAAGCCTATCGCACCTTGACTTTCAAACCTGTGCATCCTCTCTTCAAGCATATGCAATTTCTTGTCTGATTTTGTTGGTTCATCAACATTAGACATCCAGCCTTCCCATTTATCTTCTTCCACTGGCCTAGCAGGAATATGAATAGGCCTCGACGGTATAACAGTTTGTTCAACATTCTGACGAACACGAGTAGGTGGAGGAGGATTCCCTACAACTTGAACCACAGGGATACCTTGGTTGTTTACAGGACCGCCAAGATTTATAGGCTGACCGTTCTGAATATTCAGACCGATTTTCGAATCCAAATTCCCATTCCGAGCGCCTCCCGAATTCTCAACTATATTCTGAGTACCCAAAGCATCATTAGGATTGTTGACAACGACCCCTAGTGGATTTGTATTCAAAGTTTCAACACCATTATTCAAAGTTTCAGCAGGCCTCATAATCATGGCTCTCATTTCTTCTTGCTGACGAGCCATGTTCTAAATGATTTCCATCAACCGGTCAACCCGAGTATCCATCCTGGTACCCATAGCAACAACATTTTCCTGAATTTGTTCCATTTGATGTTTGGAAGTACTCCTAGTGTTGTAGCGGTGTAAGTTTGTAGTAGAAATTTCTGAAAAGAAAACCCAAATTGAAGATAAGAAACCCATGGGAACCACTTGTCATGATATGATATGTATGAATGAATGATCATGCATAAAATGTTTTATCATTTCCAGGGTATTCAAAAGTTTTGTCAACCCATAGGAACATTAAACAGACAAGATAAGAGAGATAATCAGCGATTGATAAGAGATATAACAAAGATAATTGGCTTTCATTAAAAATAAAATGATCCACATGATCAAAAGTGAATTCGTACAAGAATGGTCTAAAATGCAATATAAATGATCCCATCCAACAAGACCGGTGATGATCAAATGACATCAAAGAAGAAAAAATGATAATCAATGCGGTGGATCTCTGATCTATGTGTAGTATAATCCCCCCCCCCCTGCCGGAAGTACCCTTTTCTCCATTCTTTGGTTTCTGTGAATATTTTCCTTGTCTTTTCATGATCCCGTCCACGTGCGAAGCTATCAATCACCACATCCTTCTGAAATATTTGTCCTTCCAAGTACACACATTACTCCAGGAAGCGATCACACTCCTCGCATTCTGGAAAAGGTATGGGTACAGGTGCATCTTCTATTTCTTTTATTTTTTCTCAGAGTCTGTCATTTTCTTTCACCACTTCAGTCATCTGAGCTTCTTTTGCTTCCAGTTCTAACATAGCACCTTTAAAATGGTTTCTCAACTCTTTGTCTTTTGCCTTGTTTCTATTGTTGGACATTTGGAACTTCAATGTTTCTTGACGATTCTTCTCAGCATCAGCAAGGGCCATCTGATAATCTTCTGTAGATATAAAAAAGTTTTCTGTCCCAGGTCTTCTTTTGTTCTTCCTACCTCAGAACTACCTTCCCCTTCATATTCTTTTAGTCGTCGGGTTAATTCTCTCTTATTTTCTGTCAGGAAGTATATTTCCATTTCTTTGTCTTCAAGATTTTGATGAAGGTCCCTATTTTCCAACTTCACTTGCTAGAAGTGTTCTTTATGTACATCGTGTTGTAGCTCAGTGGGTTGAGGATACAAAGATATATCCTTTTCAAAAGGCAACATAAGAGTTTTAACGCTTTATTTCACCCAATCCACATAAGGATTAAAAGATAACACCTCCTTTAATCCAAATAACTATTTTCCTTTCCGGCCAATGTAGGCCCAGGCTACTTCTCTTTTTTCAACAATTCAAGGTCTTCCCCCTTTTTGCAATACACATGTTCAACTTCTTTAGTTGTGGGTGGACGCCGCATAGCATATCCTAACTGGCAAAGGGAAAGTACTAGATTGTAATTGATAATCCCTTTTGTTCCTACGAGTGGAACATTCGAGAAACCTGCACAGTTAGATATTACTTCAATACTATTGTTGTACCTCAATTTTTTTCCCTAAGATCCCTTCATCATACCATCTTGATTCCATTACAATAAGATCACACTAGGATTCTTGGTTCCCCTCCCTATATTTAGCTTTGCACTTTTTGTGATCATGAATATTTGTGTCTTGATTTCTTCTTTTAATTAATAAAATGCAATGTTGGTTTGTCTTGCTTGTTATCCATGTAGGTAAAGGCAATATGGCTTAGCAAGTTGATCCATGGGTTAATGAGTTTATTTCCATGCCCTAGTCAATAAAGCTTGAGAAGTTCAAGCCTCACTATTGAAGTTGTTTTGGAGTAAATGGCATGGCAAGCTTATTTTGGTTCACCATATTTCAAGATTATCAAATTTGATCCAAAAAGTACAAGGGGTTGATTGAAAAATAGTCATGTTTGGACAAGATTTTATTCCATTTGGTCACAAGTGCATATTTCTCTCAATTATCAAGATATGGAAGTGGTTGTGGTTGCTATGAGTTCTCATTATCATCCTCAACAACTCATATTTACAAAGCATTTGTTTTGGTACAAGAAGTTTGTTCAAAATTGTCAAAGTTCCTCAAAGCATTTTCTTGATCTAGGAGCTAGGGTTTTGAACTTCAAAGGAGTATATCTTGCTCATCTTTTGGAATTTTTGAGTGATTCCAAAGACATAATTCTCTTCAAAGGGTTATTAACAAATCACTTCAAAATTTCCAAGGAGTTTTCATGTGGAATAAACTTGATGAGGAAGAAAGATTACAAGTCCTCTAGATGAATCCCCAATTTTTCATGTGTGACTTTAAATGATCATAACTTGGTCAATTTTTATCACCTGGAGCCCATTCATTTTCCATCATGATCTTGAAGATGTGAAATGTATGCCTTCTTTTATGTGCAAAGTGAGAAAATGGATGGAAGTTGCCTTAAGGCTACAAGAGATTATAGGTCATTTTATGAAATTTTGCCAACTTCAATAAGTCATAACTTTCTCAATTTTTGGAGATTTTGAATGGTTCAAGTTTCAAAATGTAATTCAAGAGATCTACTTCATGCCATCCTTTTCGGTCAACAGCAAATTCCAAGTGGAAGGCTATGTTTGGATGCAAGACATTATAGGTCACTTTTGAAGAAAAAATTGAAATATTTCTAAGTATGGAAAGTCAACATTTTTTCTCCAACTTTGACTCGACATAACTTTCAGCTCAAGCATCCATTTGATTCCATTCTTTTTCTATTGAAAATTTTGTAACCTCATCTTTATAAAGCATTAATAATCATTCCCTAAGACCCCTTGAGCTGAGACTGCCATTGGTCAGAAGTTGGCACTTTGAAACTGAATTTTTCACCAAGTCAGAAGTTTGAAATCCTTGATTTGGCTTCTAAACACTTTGTTTCTGTATGTTCTTGCTTCTAAAAATGTTTAGTGAAGTTCCAGAATTGATTAGCACAACAAAACGCGAGTTTTGGATGAGTTTTGATCAAATTGGAAGTCACACTTTTCTTGTTTGCAACTTCACACGATTTCCCTCCAAACTTCATCATTTCACACGCTTGGACATTCCATTTGATTCCCTATAAATAGAGGGTCATTCCGCATTCATTTCCTCAATCTTGGATAGCCAGAACCACCCTGCCAAACTTGTTCCATAACTCAGAATTCAGCAACTTCGAAATCCATATACAAGCCTTTTTCAATCCAATTTTTTCATAAATTCACCTTCCTTGATCTTCCCTGAAGCTAACCATATAATTACATTCAAGAATCGTGCCCTATATTGCTCCATAGAAGTCCAGATTCAGAGCTCTGTAACTCAACTTCAATAGGTAGATTCCTATATCAATTCTTTAAAACTTTGATATCATTGTGATACTCTCATTTCCCTGGTTCTAGTCGCAGCACTTGCTTTTTACTGGAAACACGTTTTGACCATGAAATTTCAAATCTCTTTTCAAAACTTTCCTTCCAAATTGCTTGAGCTGCAGTTTGTATAAATTTGGCGCGAGGGAATAGTTGTCTTCGTCTTGAAGAGACGAAGCGAATGGCATAGGTATGAGCTTCTGATTTTACAGTTTGAGAGACCTGCAATTCACGTTGGCTGGAGGTTGAAGATGACCAACGTGTCATCTTCCAACCAATGATGGCACGCCACTTGTTATTTTTGAATTCTGATTTTATTTATGATTTTATGCTTTATTCACTAATGACCATGATATGCACAGTGCGCCAGATTTGGATCCGACTACTAACGTGTTTTGACTCTCATCCAATGGTCCACATATTTTTGACATTTATTTTCTTTTCTGATTTTTTATATTTAATTGTTTTAAACTTCAAAAAATCATACAAAATTCATTTTAAGTCCAAAAAATCTGGAAAAAATTATGAAAAATATTTTTGATTATTCTCTTTCTGATTTTTATTTTTTCACAATTTAATTTTTTGTTTTGGTTTTTTTTATAAATTTACACTTTATTTGAATTGTTTTAAATGTTTAAAAATATTTTTATGCATTTTTAAATTCTGAAAAAATTATAGAGTGATCCAATGATATTGTGACAAATATTGATGACCTTATTTTATTTTTGTTTCTGACTTTATTATTTTTTATCATTTTTGGTTTATTTTACCCCTTTCTTTTAATTTTAAAAATAGTTTCTGACTTTAAAAAATTACCAAAAAATTTATAAAATCATTTGAGCCCTTTTCTGAATTTTCTATGGTCTTACTTTTTATTTCTTGATTAATTTGAACATAGTTGATATTTTTCTCTTTTATTTCTATTTTTTTTAACATTATTTTTAAACCTTTTTGTATATATTAAATGCAATATTATTTTGTGATTATTTTCTGGTTGATCTTGAGTAAAATTTTTGATCATGAGCTTTATTAACATCATTGGATGCATGGTGTTGAGTTTAACTCCACAAAAATGGATGAATGATTTTAATAATAGTTTTATTAGATTTAATTCAAAAGTGGTTTGTATATTCTCTCCCACCCCTCTTCATCTCATCCCATTCTTATTGCATTTAATGTTATTGGAGCATGATCTCTATATCATGTCTCAAAACAAATGGTGCATAGATTTCTATTGACCGGCCTCAAAATAGGTGCGACTTCTATATAAGTCAACTTACGATTGCTCAACATAGTGCTAAATTTTGTCCTGATTCGAATAAATGATCATTTGTGGCTAAAACTTATGTTTGCAAGCCTAAGTATGTTAATTTGATCTCTTTGATCCAATAACCTTGAGATTCATTGTGTGGAGGCTTTGGTTCTACTAATCTTCTAATGAATCTACAACACTTTTGGTCAACGCGGATCACTTAAACATCATTGATCATTAAATGATACTCATGAGGATTCCAAATGGATGATATACTTGACAAAAAGCAAATGTAAATTGTTGTGTGGAGGCTTTGGTTCTACCAATCCTCTAATGAGTTTCAAATGCCAGTTTCAAGATGATCATCCAACTAACCACTAATGACTAATAATTGACCTTATCCTTTATTCTTTTATTATATGACTCTTTTATTTTTATGCACTATTTACTTTTAGCATTTACATTTCATGTCATTTTCATCTTTGCTCATTTGAGTATTTACTTTCTTGTCATTTTTATTTTGCTCACTTGAGCTTTTCTTTTCTTTTCTTAAGATACTTAATAATCAATATGAACCATAAAATCCTTAATGATACTTGGACTATTTGGTTACTATCCTTGGCATTATGGAGCATTGGACTTTTGGGACTTGGGATTAGAAACCTTGGCCTATGATTGGAGACCTTGTGATCTTATCTGATTATTTTGTCTGGAGCTCTTGAGGTTTACCTCAAGACATTGGGTTGTTTGTTTGTTTTGTGTGCAAGTTATTGTGATTACACCCTTTGTTTGTAATCTGGAATTCACCCGTATACAGTCGTTACTCTGCCCAATTTTTGTGAAGACTTAATACACTTGAAGTTTGGTTCTCTCAAGAGGTCTAGTATTTTTGCTTGCTTGGTTTCAATCCAAAGAATGGGAATTCTATCTTGGCTCATAGTGTCAAGTATTGGCTTCCTGTTGATTAGATGTTTCTTATCCCTAGCTTTTACCTTATGCTTTAGGATAGCCTCTTCTTCTCCTCCCATCTTCTTTAATTTCAAAAATATTCTCCCTCCTTTTGAAAACTTTTCTTGTTTTGAACTTGAACCACTTTCATAATAAACTTGGACTTAGGTCCATGCATTTTAAAACATTTTCATAAATAAACTTCAATAAACTTAATAATACTTTGACATTTTTGTGAGAAGACTAAAAGTCAATCAATCTAATTTCAAACCATTTTGCCACTTTGCCTTTTATCTTTAAACTTTTCTCAAAAGATTGAACTCTTGTCAATCCTTGTAGTGATGCAAACAATTATACTTCTACAATATATAGTGAAGAGAGAGATTTTCCACTTGGGTGTTGAGTGAGGCATTGTTGATTTTAAAATCTAAGCCATATCCTCCACTTTGAGATGATGCAAATTCTCCTTTCTCATGATTGTGGGTAGTAGGTATGTTTTCCACACGGACAATGACGATGATGTTTTATCTCATAAAGTTAACCAACACATTTGTGTTTTAAAATTTTTTAAAAGAGGAACTATGTGTACCCTGATCCCCTATTGCATGAAAAGGTGGTACGTAGGCACTAAAGGTTCGCAACCGCGGCGGGTGCAAAAATCATAAAAAATATATTTCTTTTCTCACCTCCACCATCTATTTTTATACAACATTTTTTATAGCCAAAATATATAGATTTTACAAAGAGGTTCCTAAGGAGTGTCGTAGATGTTTAGGGTGCTAATACCTTCCCTTTGCATAACCAACCCCCTTACCTAGAATCTTTCCCCCTCTTTTTAGGTTATTATCTCTTTTCCCATTCCTTTGGAAACAATAAAGCGCGGAGGCGATTTTGATTTTGATTTGTATAAGTCTAGTCAATCCAATGGCATAGTCTTGAACATTTCTACCGCTACAGAAAAACGGCGACTTCATTGGGGAAAGATTAACCTCTTGTTGGTCCATCCCTAAGTGGGTTGAGCCTATCTTTGTTTATATTTGTATATGTGTTATTATTGTTTTTGTGTTGTATGTTGTATATATGTTTGTTTGGATTTTCCTGGTTTTCAGGGTGCTTGGTGATTACTCATAAGTCCTATACCCGGACTTGGGTAAACTTTAAGATAGGACGGGCGGTATAGTCATGTTAACTTTGAGGGAGTAATCCCAAAAAAGGAGGCATGAGATCCCCCACTCAGTGGAGGCCCCTTTGACTGTAGTGTCTTTTAACAAGTAATTGGGAAGACGTACTGCTTTTGACATGGGAGCCTGCTAAAACTGAGGACCGTAGAATACCAAACCCATCTTGGCCTTTTAGGTGTAGTGTGGAAGCTATGACGGAGTAATCTGGATATAGTTGTCACACGATACTACGCTCGGACGAGTCTTTCTTGAGAATATTACTAATTACCGAGTTAATCGAGAAGTTGGTAATATCCGAAGGAAGGATATAGACTCTGGGAACCTCTAGAACCTTGTTCGGTAGGTGATTACTTGTACACCAATACCTTATGGGTAGTACCTTCGAACTCATGCTTGTGACATTGAACCTATGAACCCTATATGTGTGATCTTGTGTGTGATTGCTACATCATGCATCCATGCACTCATAAGCATCTTTTGGATAGATCATATTTCAAGGGATTTAAAGGTTGACCATTTGTGAATATTTCAGGTACTTTTTAACCATGGATTCTGGAAAGAGAAAGATCGGGAAGTACAGTTTCAAGGATCCTAAGATAGATGAGTTGATTAGTCTAATTCCCGAGATCGATTGTTCTGTAGACTTTCAGAAGAAGTATGGATCCATTATTCCTCTCATGAAGCTGAAGATGAAGGAGGGTATTCTCTCGACCTTGGTCCAGTTCTATGATCCGATGTATCATTGCTTTACTTTTCCCGACTATCAGTTGATTCCCACACTGGAGGAGTATTCTTATCTATTAGATTTACCTGTTACCGATCGTGTTCCTTTTACTGGTTTAGAGGGTGAGCCAAAACCACATGAGATTGCTGCTTTGATTCATCTGGGGAAGTCTGAGTTGAAATTCCATATGACTACTAAAGGGGATTAGAGGATTACCAGGTCGGTTCTTATTGAAGAAAGCTCGTTATTTTGCCAGGATGAAGAGTACAGTCACTTTTGAGGCCATTTTGCTCTACTTGCTTACGGGTTGTTCTTATTTCCTAATGTGGAAAAGTTTGTTGACATTAATGCTATCAGGATCTTCATGATTGGAAACCCAGTTCCTACCTTGTTGGGTGATGCTTATTACTCTATTCATCTTCGGAATTCTTATCATGGGGGGATGATTATCTATTGCACGCCTCTGTTGTACCAGTTTTTTATCTCTCATAAGCCTCAGTCTTATGCTTTTTGGGATGTCAAGAAGGAATCCTGTTGGGCTCCTAAGATCATGGCACTTACTCACTCGGACATTGATTGGTATCATTGAGCTTACCAGGATATAGAGATTATTAACAGTTGTGGTAGTTTCCCTAATGTACCTCTTCCTTGTACAAAGGGAGGAATTAACTATAACCCTGTTCTTACACGGCGACAGCTTGGTTATCTGATGAGGGATAAACCAAATAGTATTCATTTGAGTAGTTTCTTTCTGAAGGAGGGAGAAGATCATAGGGAATCTAGGGAGAAGAATGCAAAGGCCTGACGCCACATTCATAAGAAGAGTAGGAAAGATTTGGGACTTAGGGGTGTTGTCTCTTTGGAGCCATATTTTCAGTGGGTCTGAACGAGAGCTATTCAATTGAAGATGTTGTATTCCTGGGAAACACCTATGTCTGATCTATTTATGAAGACCACTCCTCCCTTATTAGATGATCTAGAAGATCTGCAACTTTCTTTGGTTAGGATGCAACAGGAAAAGGATGCTTGGAAGAACAAGTTCTAAACTTTAGAGATTTCCTATAGAGCAGATTTGAAGGAGAAAGACGACTTGATTGAGATCCTTGAGAGTCGAGCAGTAGAGACTATGGATAGGAAAGGGGATTTATTTTCTCCTAAGCCTTAATCAGATGTTGATTACTCACTTCCTGATTCAGGAGATTGGAAGGAGGTTTCCACCAGGTATGCGGAAGAAAACCAGAGGTTTAAAGCTCAGATTTCCAGGCTCACAGGGAAGCGTCAGCGTATAGAGTGATCTTCATCAGTTCTACTTCTCAGGGTTTTAGATTTTATTTCCATCTTGTACTTGGGATCATTGAAACTTGTAATCCATTTTGGAGTTGTTATAATAAAAACTTTCAGTATTTCAAATGCGTTATTACTTTGATATTTGCAATATGTCCATAAAATTTAAATCCCTTGAAATATTAAATAATAAAATAAATCATGTGCACCACATATCATGCATCATATGGAACATATTTCTTGCATTTGTTATGCATATCCAGGTGGCTTACCAAGCTTATTTACTTCGTTCAGCAAGCTGACTCACCACTAAAACACTCGGGCTAATTTCAGAAAGAAGATGGACAACCTAGAACAAGAGAATCGCGAACTGCACGAGGAGGTTTCTGCTTTGAAGGTCGGCATGGCCAATCTGACTACTCTGATGGAAGCTCTGGTAGCTGTTCAGAATCAGCCATCGAGTGCCCAACATCAACCAACAAGGGAAACCACTGAAGCTCTGATTGTTCCCGTATCTGCTACTCCAGTTGTTGTTCAAAACCGCATGCCTCAAGGTTACCCCTGGGGAATTCCATAGCATTTTGCACCTGAAGGTTCCAATCTTGGTTCTCAAGATACTCCAGTTTCTCAGATTATTGTTACTCCGGTACCTCCTATGGTGTATGTTGCTCCTGCTGCGCCTCCTTCGGTGAACATCATTCTGTTTGGTAACGATGATGTGCGTCGTCCTTTCCCTCCACTGAGTGAAGACTTGGGTCTTTATGATAGAATGGATGATTTTCAAGAGCAGTTTTACAAGATGCAAAGAGAGATGAAAGCCCTCAGGGGAAAAGAGCTATTTGGGTAGAATGTGAATGAGTTATGCTTGGTCCTGAATGTTAAGATACCTGCTAAGTTTAAGGTCCAGGAGTTTGAGAAGTATAAGGGCAACACTTGACCCCGTGCTCATCTGGTGATGTACGTAAGGAGAATTTCTACCCATACTGATGATCAACGTCTGTTGATTCACTTTTTTCAGGATAGTTTGATCAGTGTTGCGCTGAAGTGGTATATGAGTTTGGACAGCGCCAATATCCATACTTTCAATGATTTGGGAGAAGCATTCATCAAACAATACAAGTACAACATGGACATGGCGCCTGACCATGATCAACTCAGGGCCATGGTTCAGAAAGACAGGGAATCATTCAAAGAATATGCAGAGATGGGGTGAGGTAGTCGCCCAAGTGATTCCTCCCATGGAAGAGAAGGAGATGACTAAGATTTTCTTGAAAACGCTGGGTTCTTTCTGCTACGAGAGGATGGTAGCAAGTGCGCTAAGTGAGTTTACTGAAATGGTAGAAATGGGTATTCGTTTAGAAGAGGCTGTAAGAGAAGGACGTTTGACGAAGAGTGAAGGATATGGAGGTGTGAAGAAGCCATCTTATGGGTTTACCAAGAATAAGGAAGGGGATGCAAATGTTGTTATGCAAGAGAGGAGGGTTAATACTCCTAGAAGGAATTATCAGCGTCATTAGAAAATCGCCTCAGTTACTCCTGTTGTGGGTGCAGCTCCAACTACCGTTGCTTATCAGAGACCGTCCCAGCAGGGGAATCAAGGGTATAATCAGAGAAGGGAGAGTTATGAACCTATTCCTATAAGCTATACAGAGTTACTATCGGCATTGATTTAGAAGAAGATGGTCTAGACCCGACCACCTCCTACTGTACCATCACCATTGCCTTGGTATTACAAGGCAGGCCAAACATGTGCTTTTCATCAGGGAGCACCAGGGCATAATGTTAAGAATTGTTATCCTTTGAAGACTGAGGTGCAGAAGTTGGTGAAGTCTGGTATTCTATCTTTCAAGGATGTGGGACCTAATGTGTAAGATAATCCTCTACCCAAGCATGGGGGAGTAAATGATGTGAATATGGTGGCCGATTGTCCAGGCGACTTCCGGATTTTTGATATTAATTTGGTTAGAGGAAATTTAATGAAAATGCATGCAGACCTTTATGAATTTAGATATTATACGCATGACCATACCGGTTGTGCTATTTGCAATACAGACATACAGGGTTGCGATAAGATAAAGGCTGATTTACAAGATATGATGGATGAGGGCCTAATCCACATGATCAGGCCTAGGGCGGAGTATGAAGAGGAGGTGAATATGGTTTCTGGATGTCTTGGAGAATTTATAATTTTTTATGTAGAGTATATGAATGAGGACCTTGTGCAATTTCATGCTACCTTCTGCCATATGGCTGGTCAGGTGGAACACCAATATGGATCTTGCCGAGTTTGCTATCGAGATTCCCGAGGATGTTCAATCGTTAAGAAGGGTGTTCAGTCGTTGTTAGATAATGGAATTGTCAAGGTTACAAGTCAAAGGGATGATTACCATGAAGTTGATATGGTTGAGGTTTGCTTGACTGAAGAAGAGTCGGATGAAGAGTATGCCTCCGCAGATGAGTATTTCTCCTCAGATGAGGATTTGTTTTCCAGAAATGAATCAATAATGACTGATTATGTTGAAGAAGGGGTAAACATCATTGTACCTTGTTTTGGGGCACCTGCCCATCTTGAAGTTGAGTATTATAGCAAGCTAACTGTTACCCCATTGGTGATTAGTTTACCGAGTCCTATCCCCTACAAGTCAAATAAGGTTGTGCCTTACAAATACAACGCTACAATCTTACATGATGGTGTGGAGGTTCCCATCCAGCCAATGCCTGATGTTGGAAATATTGTTGAGAATAGAAGGGTGACCCGCAGCGGTCGTGTGTTTGCACCAGTTGTTCGAAGAGATGTTACTGTTGGAAAGAAAATTGCTGAGAATGTTGAACCCAAGAAGGCTACGGGTGAGACTAGTGGGGCTGCGTTAGAGAAAGAAGTGGATGATATTTTGAAGATAATCAAGATGAGCGACTAGAGAATTGTAGATCAGCTATTGCAGACTCCTTCAAAAATATCTATCTTGGCGTTATTGATGAACTCCTCTGCTCACAGAGAATCCTTGATGAGGATACTGGACCAAGCTTTTGTGGAGAGTGATATGCCAATAGAACAATTCAGCAGTGTAATAGGGAACATTATGTCATGTAATAACTTGAGTTTCTGCGATGATGAATTACTAGATCAAGGAAGGAATCACAATTTGGTCCTCCACATCTCTATGAACTGCAAGAATGATTGACTATCCAATATGTTGATTGATAATGGATCTGCATTGAAAGTTATACCGAGGAGCACTCTTATGAATTTGAAATATCAAGTAACACCTATGCGCCCGAGTGGCATCATTGTGAAAGCGTTTGATGGATCAAGGAAATCTGTTATTGGTGAAGTGGACTTGCCTATTCATATACGACCATATTTTTTTTAGATAACCTTCCAGGTCATGGATATTCTACCCGCTTAAAGATGTTTGCTAGGAAGGCCATGTATACATGAGGCAGAGGCTGTCACTTCAGATTTACACCAGAAATTGAAGTTTGTACGTGAAGGGAAAGTAGTTCTCGTAAATGGGGAACATGCATTATTGATATCTCATTTGTCCTCTTTCAGCATTGTGGAGGCGGATGAATTTGCTATTGGAACCCAGTTCCAATCCTTATCCATTGACAATATAAGAGGAAATGAGAATTCCATGGTTTCACTTAAGGATGCGTAGCAGGTTATGCGTAAGGGTCATAGTGAAGTATGGGGACAGATTGTGGATCCACATGTGAACAAGAACTGAGCTGGCTTGGGGTTCTACTTGAAGAATGAAAAAGGTAAGGACATGACGCCGAAGTCTGCTGCAAGCAAGTATCAAGACATCTTTCGTAGCGGGGGTTATCTTCATCCAACTATTTCCAGGATTAATATCATTGTAGAAGATGAAGTAGAGCAAGAAAGGTCGAATTATGTGACGCATGGAGTTAGGGTTCAGAACTGGATCACCATTGATGTTCCCTCTTGCATACATGTTTCAAAGTAATTTGTTTTGTTAAATCTTTTTGAAAAAGCTTTCACTCTGCCCAAGGTGGAAGTATTAATGTTGTAAGGCTTATCTGTTTGTTGTGACTTTTAAAATAAATAATAAAAGTTGTCTTTGTTTCCCAAATTGTGTCTTTATCTTCTGCTTTTTCTTGGAAAATGGTAATAAAAAAAACCCTTCAAAATAAATAATAACTGAAATTCAATCTGCATGATCACTTGTTATATGTGTCAGTTTCTAAAAGCAATCATAAATCATATGTGCAGATTAATTAAAAAAAACGTTGAATACAATGACCCTGCACCCTCTCCCAACTTTGAATGTCCTGTGTATGGGGCTGAAGAAGAAGATTATGATGATATTCTAGAAGAGGTCTCACGGTTTCTTGAGCACGAGGAAGATACCATTCAGCCATATAAAGATCCATTGGAAGTGATCAATTTGGGTTCAGAAGAAGATCCGAAGGAAGTCAAGATTAGAGCATTGTTGCATCCTGATGTGAAGAGCAGGTTGATTGAGCTGTTGAAAGAGTATATGGATATTTTTGCTTGGTCTTATCAAGATATGTCTGGTCTAGATACAGATATTGTAGAGAATTGTTTGCCGTTGAAGCCAGAGTGTCCACCAATTAAACAAAAGTTGAAAAGAACTCACCCAGATATGGCAGTGAAAATCAAAGAGGAGGTTCTAAAGCAGATTAATGCTGGTTTTCTTGTGATGTCAGTGTATCCTCAATGGATTTCCAATATTGTCCCAGTACCTAAAAAATACATAAAAGTCTGCATGTGCGTAGATTACAGAGATCTAAATAAAGCTAGTCCAAAAGATGATTTTCCATTGCCACACATTGATATGTTAGTGGATAGCACAGCAAAATTCAAAGTATTCTCATTCATGGACGGATTTTTCGGGTATAATCAAATAAGAATGGCTCCAGAGGACATGGAAAAAACAACGTTTATCACACCCTGGGGAACATTTTGTTACAGAGTGATGCCCTTCGAGTTGAAGAACGCTGGTGTAACGTACCAGAGGGCTATGACAACCTTATTCCATGACCTGGTGCACAAGGAAATCGAAGTATATGTTAATGATATGATTTCCAAATCCCAGAATGAAGAAGGGCATGTAGAAGATTTGTTGAAGTTGTTTCAGCGTTTGAGGAAGTATCGTCTCTGCTTGAATCCAAATAAATGTACCTTTGGTGTTCGATCAGGGAAGTTGTTGGGTTTCATTGTTATCCAGAAAGGAATTGAAGTTGACCCTGATAAAGTCAAAGCAATTCAAGAGATGCCAGTGCCAAGAACTTAAAATTAAGTCATAGGTTTCCACGAGCGTTTAAATTATATTTCCAGATTCATCTCCCACATGACTGCAACATGTGAACCGATCTTTAAGTTGTTAAAGAAATATCAAGGTTATGTGTGGATGGATGACTTCCAAAGGGCATTTGAAAGTATTAAAGAGTATATGCTTGAACCTCCTATCTTGCTCCCTCCTGTCGAAGGAAGACCGTTGATTATGTATCTAACAGTGTTAGATAACTCCATGGGTTGTATTCTGGGACAACAAGATGAAACATGGAAGAAAGAGTTCGCCATTTATTATCTCAGTAAAAAGGTCACTGAATGTAAGTTGCGGTATTCCATGTTGGAAAAGACATGTTGTGCTTTGGCCTGGGCGGAAAAGCGTTTACGGCAGTATATGTTGAATCACACTACTTGGTTGATCTCCAAAATGGATCCAATCAAGTACATTTTTGAAAAGCCTGCTCTTACTGGGAGAATTTCCTACTGGTAGATGTTGCTATCTGAATATGATATTGAATACCACACTCAAAAATCTATCAAAAGCAGTGTGTTGCCAGATTATCTTGCTTACCAACCAGTGGAGGATCACCAGTCTGTAGAATATGAATTCCCCGATGAGGATGTGATGTTCCTAAAAGTGAAAGATTGTGATGAAACATTGTCTAAGGAAGGTCCTGACCCTGAATCTCGTTGGAGTATGATATTTGATGGAGCTGTGAATGCTTATGGTAAAGGAATTGGTGCCATGATTGTCACTCCCCATGGATCGCACATTCCTTTTACCGCAAGGTTAACATTTGATTGTACTAATAATATGGCTGAATACGAGGCTTGCATCATGGGTCTCGAAGAGGCTATTGATCTCAAAATTAAAACTCTAGATGTGTATGGTGATTCAGCTTTGGTAATAAATAAGATTAAAGGAGAATGGGATACTCGTCACCCCGGCTTGATCCCTTACAAATATTATGCTAGAAGATTGTTACCCTTCTTTAACAAAGTTGAATTCCATCACATTCCTAGAGATGAAAATCAAATGGAGGACACTTTGGCAACTTTGGCTTCTATGGACCAAGTAAATACTTGGAATGATATTCCTTGAATTACGGTTCGGCGTCTGGATAGGCCTCTCATGTGTTTACAATAGAGGAGGTAGCAGATGAAAAACCTTGGTATCATGACATCAAGCATTTTCTTCAGACTCAGGAATACCCGATTGGTGCTTCGAAGAAAGATAGAAAGACATTGAGAAGATTGGTAAGAAGTTTCTTCCTCAGTGAAAATGTGTTGTATAAAAGAAATTATGACATGGCCTTGCTCAGGCGTGGATAGACATAAAGCAAACATGTTGATGCATGAGGTTCATGAAGGTTCATTTGGCACTCATGCCAATGGATATTCCATGGCTAAAAAGATGCTAAGGGCAGGTTACTATTGGATGACAATGGAATCTGATTGTTATAAATTTGCAAGGAAGTGTCATAAATGTCAAATTTATGCAGATAAGGTCCATGTGCCTCTGACACTTCTCAATGTGATCTCTTCCCCATGGCCTTTCTCTATGTGGGGTATTGACATGATAGGGATGATAGAACCTAAAGCTTCGAATGGACACCATTTCATCTTGGTAGCAATTGATTACTTCACCAATGGAGGCTGCTTCATATGCCAATGTTACTAAGCAGGTGGTTATGCATTTCATCAAGAATAATCTTATATGTCGGTATGGTGTGTCTAGTAGAATTATCACCGACAATGGCTCAAATTTGAACAACAAGATGATGACAGAACTTTGTGAGGAATTCAAGATTGTCCATCACAATTGATCTCCGTACAGGCCGAAGATGAATGGGGTTGTTGAAGCTGCTAATAAGAATATTAAGAAAATTATCCTGAAAATGGTTGTTACTTATAAGGATTGGCATGAAATGCTCCCTTTTGCTTTGCATGGATATCGAACATATGTCTGCACTTCAACAGGAGCAACCCCGTTCTCCCTTGTGTATGGAATGGAAGTTGTGCTCCCAATTGAGGCTGCGACTCCCTCTTTACGTGTGATAATGGAAACCAAGTCGACGGAGGCTGAATGGGTCCAAAACTGGTTTGACCAGTTGAATCTGACCAAGGAGAAGAGGATGACAACTTTATGTCATGAACAGTTATATCAGAAAAGGATGAAGAAAGATTTTGATAAAAAGGTCAAACCTCGTGAATTCAGGGAAGGCGACCTCGTGCTCAAGAAGATAATGTCTTTCAACACTGATTCTAGGGGCAAGTGGACTCCCAACTTTGAAGGCTCATATGTTGTCAAGAAAGCCTTCTCTGGCGGTGCATTAATTCTTAAAATTATGGATGGCGAGGAGTTCCCACGTCCCATGAATGTTGATTCAGTCAAGAAATACTTCGCCTAAAGAAATAAAAGAACAGCTCGCAAAGTTGAAAACCCGAAAGGGCGGCTTAGGCAAAAAAGAGTGTCTCGGTAGGCCGAAAACCCGAAAGGGCGGTCTAGGAAAAAGTTAGAGACATAAACAGAATAAATTTCCCGCTAAGTTGAAAACTCGCAAGGGCAGCTTAGGCAAAATTTTGGGACTTTCTTGGCAAGCAACTACATTAGACAAGACTTGATCATTAGAAGCAACAATCTTCTCGGATTCTCATCACACTTCAATAGAAGTTTCGGATCAGGATTTCAAAAGTTGTTAGAGGGTATAGTTGTCATTGTATCTCAATGTATCTTTTCCATTATATATTACCATTTTCCAAACTTTGTAATCATCTATGGAGTCTCGCCATTCGCAGACTACCATTCTATTAATGAAATTTGAGATTTTACCCAATTCTTTGTATTTCTTATTTTATTTAGCTTGCAAAGACTCCATTTATTATTGATAATAACTTCCAAAGCAAAAATATTAAATAACAAAATCGATTTTTCAAAAAGAATTTACAATTTTCTTTTACTTTGGAATTTGTGATGAAACAACAACAACAAAATGGTGATCCCAGGAATGGATAAACTCCAGTTTGTTTTAAGAAGTTTTTGTTCCCATCGAGAAGGTTTACTCAAGATGATTCTCCGTATTGGGTTCGTGACTCCGGTATCCTCAGTCAAGTTTGGATTCGTTTCTCCTCTTTTCTAAGTTTTCATGATATGAAATTTCAATCCAAGATTTCTCCAGTGAAGTTTTCGTTCAGTCTAATGGAAGTTCTTTTTCCCGAGAAGTTGGTACCATAATCACTCTTGAAGAACACATATCCGAGGTTTCCCCAGTGAAGAACGTATTTTGGATTTTTCCTTTGTGAATGTGGTATTAACCTCCCCAATGAAGTGGGCCTGAATTCCCCAGTGAATGTTTTGATGATTTGATGTCCATCTTCTTTACTTGAGATTTGTTTTGCAATCCACGATAGAAGTGTTACTTTTGAAAATATTTGTTTCCCCAGTGAAGCCTGAAGAAGGATGTTCTATCTCTGTATCTGTACTATTCTGTCACTTTGTTTTGTTTACTTCCGGATTATGTTTCTCCCCAATAAAGATAAAGAAGGAAGTAGGCTTTGTTTCCTCAGTTGGCATTTATTTTCTTGGAATGATCATCTTGGGTGTGGTTTAGCCGAGTGTTGTTTGTTCCAGAGTTGGTTTTGCATGGTTATTCCCAGTGTTGTATATCTGTTTTGTCAGCATACGCATGATAACACTCATACATTCATACATACATCATGCATAGCTAAAATTGGCAAATCATTGTTCATTAACATTTTTTAATATTTTTGTTGACATATCACCCTGTTTTGCAGAGTTACGCTGTCCTCTCTTCAATAGAGTGTTGTCCTTAAGCAGAAAGTGTATATTCTTTCAATTTCCCCACTGAGTTGTCCCTCGTGGAAGATTTTTTCTTTAGCCTTCCTTTACAGCTCCTTGTTTGGATGAATTTGGTTTTCCCTCTTAAGTTTATTTCTCAAAGGATGTATTTTGGTTGACTGTTTCATTCCAGTTTATTTCTGGTTTAAATCTTTGCTTCCCAGCAATATTATTACTTTTGATCTCTACAAGCTTCGAGCCTTGGTTTGAGTGTGCATTTATTTTGCACGAGAATACTTTATCTCCTCAGTAGGAATATGTTGGAGTTTCCCCAGGAATCCATTTTGTTTTCCCCATGAAGTTATAACATCTTCCCTGTGAAGTCATAATTCATTCCCCAGGAAGTCGTGACATTTTCCCCAAGAAGTCATTTTACAATCCTCCATGACAACAAGTAGCATGTCTCTTTATTTGAGAAACTTGTACTTCCCCGTAAAAGGCGACGTTACTTTTTTTTTCTATCTTCTCTATGAGTGGATGGTTTGCAGTTCGTTGTCAAAATTACTCCAGTGGATGGCAAGTATTTCAATTCGCAGAAACAGCTTGTTGTGAAATCTTTGCAAGTGGAAGTCTCTTTATTTGAGGCAACTTACATATTACCCTTTCCAGGCAAAGTTCCTCGGTTAAAGAAGAAGTTGAGACTCGTTCTAGGCGAAATGCCAGAATTTTAGGGAAACTTGTTATATTTTTTCTACCCTCAGTGAACGTTGGTAGTTCATCGTCAGTGAACGGTGGTGCTATGATATATTCTCTTTCTACCTTCAGTGAAAGTTGGTAGATCACCATCAGTGAAAGTTGGTGTTTGTTATCTTTTTGCTACCCTCAGTGAACGTTGGTAGTTCATCGTCAGTGAACGGCAATGTTTTGATATATTCTCTTTCTACCTTCATTGAAAGTTTGTAGGTCATTTGCAGTGAACGTCGATGATTGTTATCTTTTTGCTACCCTCAGTGAAAGTTGGTAGTTCATCATCAGTGAACGGCGATGCTATGATATTTCTTTTCCTTCTACCTTCAGTGAACGTTGGTAGCTCACCGTCAGTGAACGTCGATGTTGTTATTTCTTTTCTTTCTACCTTCAGTGAATGTTGGTAGCTTTATCTCCAGTAGGAGTTGGGGTATCCTTTGACCATTTTACCATCCTCTCTGAGTCGGGTCTTTTGATCCACCAGTGATTTATTTTCCTGTTTGGGTCTCTCTCTTGTTTCTTTATTATTGTTACATCCCCAATAGTGTTTTGCATATCTTTTGTCTTGTTTATATGCATTCATGGTCATAAACATTTGCATGGCATCTTAGGGCCAAAAATAGGGTTTGTTTTATATTTAAGTATCTTCGATCGCGTCGACACAAAGATTTTTAACCTTCGTATCTCCGGATAGAAGAAACTTAAATAAGGGCAGTTGTTGTACCCCAATATTTTCCCCTAAGATCCCTTCATCATACCATGTTGATTCCATTACAATAAGATCACACTAGGATTCTTGGTTCCCCTCCCTATATTTAGCTTTGCACTTTGAAGAATCACCAAGCACCTTGACTTGTGTTCTTTTGTGATCATGAATATTTTTTGTCTTTATTTCTTATTTTAATTAATAAAATTCAATGTTAGTTTGTCTTGCTTGTTATCCATGTAGGTAAAGGCAATATGGCTTAGCAAGTTGATTCATGGGTTCATGAGTTTATTTCCATGCCCTAGTCAATAAAGCTTGATAAGTTCAAGCCTCACCATTGAAGTTGTTTTGGAGGAAATGTCATGGAAAGCTTATTTTGATTCACCATATTTCAAGATTATCAAATTTGATCCAAAAAGTACAAGGGGTTGATTGAAAAATAGTCATGTTTGGACAAGATTTTATTCCATTTGGTCACAAGTGCATATTTCTCTCAATTATCAAGATATGGAAGTGGTTGTGGTTTCTATGATTTCTCATTATCATCCGCAACAACTCATATTTGCAAATCATTTGTTTTGGTACAAGAAGTTTGTTTAAAATTGTCAAAGTTCCTCAAAGCATTTTCTTGATCTAGGAGCTAGGGTTTTGAACTTCAAAGGAGTATATCTTGCTCATCTTTTGGTATTTTTGAGTGATTCCAAATACATAATTCTCTCCAAAGGGGTATTATCAAATTACTTCAAAAGTTCAAAGGAGTTTTCATGTGGAAGAAACTTGATGAGGAAGAAAGATTACAAGTCCTCTAGATGAATCCCCAATTTTTCATGTGTGACTTCAAATGATCATAACTTTGTCAATTTTTATCACCTTGAGCCCATTCTTTTTCCATAATGATCTTGAAGATGTTAAATTTATGCCTTCTTTTATGTGCAAAGTGAGAAAATGGATGGAAGTTTCCTTAAGGATACACGAGATTAAAGGTCATTTTATGAAATTTTGACAACTTCAACAAGTCATAACTTTCTCAATTTTTGGAGATTTTGAACGGTTCAAGTTTCAAAATGTCATTCAATAGATCTACTTCATGCCATCCTTTTTGGTCAAAAGCAAATTCCAAGTGGAAGGCTATGTTTGGATGCAAGACATTATAGGTCACTTTTGAAGAAATATTTGAAATATTTCTAAGTATGGAAAGTCAACATTTTTTCTCCAACTTTGACTCAACACAACTTTCAGCTCAAGCATCCATTTGATTCCATTCTTTTTCTATTGCAAATTTTGTAACCTCGTCTTTCTAAACCATTAAGAATCAAGCCCTAAGACCCCTTGAGCTAAGACTGCCATTGGTCAGAAGTTGGCACTTTGAAACTGAATTTTTCACCAAGTCAGAAGTTTGAAATCCTTGATTTGGCTTCTAAACACTTTGTTTCTGCATGTTTTTGCTTCTAAACATGTTTAGTGAAGTTCCAGAATTGATTAGCACAACAAAATGCGCGTTTTGGATGAGTTTTGATCAAATTGGAAGTCACACTTTTCTTGTTTGCAACTTCATACGATTTCCCTCCAAACTTCATCATTTCACACGCTTGGACATTCCATTTGATTCCCTATAAATAGAGGGTCATTCACCATTCATTTCCTCAAGCTTGGATAGCCAGAATCATCCTGCCAAACTTGTCCCATAACTTAGAATTCAGCAACTTCGAAATCCATATACAAGCCTTTTTCAATCCAATTTTTTCATCAATTCACTTTCCTTGATCTTCTCTGAAGCTAACCATATAATTACATTCAAGAATCATGCACTATATTGCTCCATAGAAGTCCAGTTTCAGAGCTCTGCAACTCAACTTCAATAGGTAGATTCCATCATCAATTCTTCAAAACTTTGATATCATTGTGATGCTCTCATTGCCCTGGTTCTAGTTACAACACCTACTTTTTACTGGAAACACGTTTTGACCATGAAATTTCAAATCCCTTTTCAAAACTTTCCTTCCAAATTGCTTGAGCTACAGTTTATATAAATTTGGCGCGAGGGTGTGGTTGTCTTCGTCTTGAAGAGACGAAGCGAATGGCATAGGTCTGACCTTCTAATTTTACAGTTTGAGAGACTTGCAATTCACATTGGCTGGAGGTTGAAGATGACCAACGTGTCATCTTCCAACCAATGATGGCACGCCACTTGTTATTTTTGAATTTTGATTTTATTTTTTATTCTATGCTTTATTCACTAATGACCATGATATGCACAGCGCGCCAAATCCTTTTGATCTGATAACTAATGCGTTTTGACTCTCATCCAATGGTCCACATATTTTTTACTTTTATTTTCTTTTCTTATTTTTTATATTTAATTGTTTTAAACTTCAAAAAATCATAGAAAATTCATTTTAAGTCCAAAAAATCTGAAAAAATTATGAAAAATATTTTTGATTATTCACTTTCTGGTTTTTATTTTTTCACAATTTAATTTTGTATTTTGGTATTTTTTTATTAATTTACACTTTATTTGAATTGTTTTAAATGTTTAAAAATATTTTTATGCATTTTTAAATTCTGAAAAAATTATGGAATGATCCAATGGTATTATGACAAATATTGGTGACCTTATTTTATTTTTGTTTCTAACTTTGTTATTTTTATCATTTTTGGCTTATTTTACCCCTTTCCTTTAATTTTAAAAATAGTTTCTGACTTTAAAAAATTAACAAAAATATTATAAAATCATTTGAGCCCTTTCCTGATTTTTCTATGGTCTTACTTTTTGTTTCTTGATTAATTTGAACATAGTTGATACTTTTCTCTTTTATTTCTATTTTTTAACATTATTTTTAAACATTTTTGTATATATTAAATGCAATATTATTTTGTGATTATTTTCTGGTTGATCTTGAGTCAAATTTTTTATCATGAGCTTTATTAATATCATTGGATCCACGGTGTTGAGTTTAACTCCACAAAAATGGATGAATGATTTTAATAATAGTTTGATTAGATTTAATTCAAAAGTGGTTTGTATATTCTCTCCCACCCCTCTTCATCTCATCCCCTTCTTATTGCACTAAATGTTGTTGGAGCATTATCTCTATATCATGTCTCAAAATAAATGGTGTATAGATTGTTATTGACCGGCCTCAAAATAGGTTCGACTCCTATATAAGTCCACTTACGATTGCTTAACATAGAGCAAAATTTTGTCCCGATTCAAATAAATGATCATTTGTGGCCCAAACTTATGTTTGCAAGCCCAAGTATGTTAATTTGATCTCTTTGATCCAATAACCTTGAGATTCATTGTGTGGAGGCTTTGGTTCTACCAATCCTCTAATGGATCTCCAACACTTTTGGTCAACGCGGATCACTTAAACATCGTTAATCATTAGATGATACTCATGAGGATTCCAAATGGATGATAAACTTGACAAAAAGAAAATGTAACTTGTTGTGTGGAGGTTTTGGTTCAACCATTCCTCTAATGAGTTCCAAATGCAAGTTTCAAGATGATCATCCAACTAACCACTAATCACTAATAATTGACCTTATCCTTTATTCTTTTATTATATGTTGCGTTTATTTTTGTGCACTATTTACTTTTAGAATTTACATTTCATGCCATTTTCATCTTTTCTCATTTAAGTATTTACTTTCTTGTAATTTTTATTTTGCTCACTTGAGCTTTTCTTTTCTTGAGATACTTAATAATCAATATGAACCATAAAATCCTTAATGATACTTGGACTATTTGGTTACTATCCTTGGCATTATGGAGCATTGGACTTTTTGGACTTAGGATTAGAAACATTGGTCTATAATTGGAGACCTTGTGATCTTATCTGATTATTTTGTCTGGAGCTCTTGAGGTTTACCTCAAGACATTGGGTTGTTTGTTATTTTTTTGTGCAGGTTATTGCGATTACACCCTTTGCTTGTAATCTGGAATTCACCCGTTAACAGTCGTTACTCTGCCCAATTTTTGTGAAGACTTGATACACTTGAAGTTTGGTTCTCTAAAGAGGTCTAGTATTTTTGCTTTCTTGGTTTCAATCCAAATAATGTGAATTATATCTTGGCTCATAGTGTCAAGTATTGGCTTCCTGTTGGTTAGATGTTTGTTATCCCTAGATTTTACCTTATGCTTTAGTATAGTCTCTTCTTCTCCTCCTATCTTCTTTAATTTCAAAAATTTTCTCCCTCCTTTTTAAAACTTTTCTTGTTTTAAACTTGAACCACTTCCATAATAAACTTGGACTTAGGTCCATGCATTTTCAAACATTTTCATAAATAAACTTCAATAAACTTAATAATACTTTGACATTTTTGTGAGAAGACTAAACGTCAATCAATCTCATTTCAAACCATTTTGCCTCTTTGGCTTTTATCTTTAAACTTTTCTCAAAAGATTGAACTCTTGTCAATCCTTGTAGTGATGAAAACAACTATACTTCTAAAATATATTGTGAAGAGGGATATTTTCCACTTGGGTGTTGAATGAGGCATTGTTGATTTTAAAATCCAAGCCATATCCTCCACTTTGAGATGATGCAAATTCTCCTTTCTGATGATTGTGGGTAGTAGGTATGTTTTCCACACGGACGATGACGATGATGTTTTATCTCATAAAATTAACCAACACATTAGTGTTTAAAAAATTTTAAAAGAGGAACTACGTGTACCCTGATCCCCTATTCCACGAAAAGTGGTACGTAGGCACTAAAGGTTCGCAACTGCGGCGGGTGCAAAAATCATAAAAAATATATTTATTTTCTCACCTCCACCATCTATTTTTTATACAACATTTTTTATAGCCAAAATATACAGATTTTACAAAGAGGTTCCTAAGGAGTACCGTAGATGTTTAGGGTGATAATACCTTACCTTTGCATAACCAACCCCCTTACCTAGAATCTTTCCCCCTCTTTTTGGATAATTCACTCTTTTCCCATTCCTTTAGAAACAATAAAGCGCGGTGGTGATTTTTATTTTTATTTGTATAAGTGTAGTCAATCCAATGGCTTAGTCTTGAACATTTCTACCGCTACAACTATCAATCTTAAGTTTATACCACTGAATATCAAAAGAGGTGAGCATCATCACTTTGGATGCCCAAGAACGAGGATCTTCTTTGAATGGTCCCTTCATAGGCAATTGTGCCATGAACCATTTGTAAAGCATTGGCACACAACATACTACTACTCCCTTCTTCACATACCTTGAGTGAATGGCATGGTAAGTGACGGCTAACAAAGTAGGTATTGGATTTTTATTCATGAAGACACACAAAGCAGCCAAGTGCACTATCTCCTTAATCTCAAGGGAGAGAACAACCCCATAAATAGTAGCAGCCAATAATGCATAATACTCATCCCAATATCCCTTGCTTGTCATTTCTTTAATCTTTCCTGCCATGAAATCTACTGGAAGACCACAAGTGACTTTATTATGTATCCACTTTCCTTTTACATCACTAAGGCTTAAATAAAGAACCTTAGCAATAGCCTCATAGTCAGGTTTAATAGGGACCTGGATAAATGGAATGTGATTAGTAACTCTGATGTGGAGAAGATGAGAATACTCCTCGAGAGTGGGTGCCAACTGATAATCCTGAAATGTGAAACAACGCGACTCCGAATCACAAAATTGTAGCAAAGTATGAACAGCCTTATCATCAACCCGAGCATCCAACAAAGATAGGAGATTCCCATATCTTTTTCCAAAAACACCCATTTGTTGACAATTCATGAGATCTCTGAGCTCTTCAAGAAAGAGCCAAACACTTGGGAGAAACTGGTAGCTGAAGTTATCCCTCTTGGTCCTCATGACGATATCAGTGTTGTTTGCCATTCTTAGAGAAAAAGAAAACTCTGGAAAGTCCTGGAAATGATAATGCGTATGCAGGTTAATCTTTTTTTACAACGTATATTTTTTTTTGAAAATGAAATATGTTATGATGTAACATGATAGGACCAGGGTTTCCAATGTATTGGACACTGTTGCTCTACTGTATAGATTCGTAGGTTCAAAGGTTCAAGACAGTCGCCAATAACAGTTACCAACCAAAGTTACCACCAGAAAGAGAGCCACCAACACAAAAAAAGTCACTAATTGAACCAAAGTCACCTTCAGAACTAGAGTTACCAATACGAACAAAGTCACCAATTGTACCTGTAAGAAATCACCCCTCCCACTCACGGGTGAAGACTAAGTCAGGGTAAGGCAATGGTAACTCAGAAATCAGGGGTATTCCTGAAAGTAAAATCATCACAACATAGACGTGCATGATGAAAGTACCTTCACTTGAACCTCATCCGAGTATGGTATATGACATGACTGCAGTGATCGGACCATGTCCTATAGCCGTCATGCCACCACTTTATTCCTAATGTCCTAGTGCACTCTGGTCTGGGTATTGGGCCTTTTACCTCAAAAAGTATAATCCCACCCCCACAAAAACAACGCAACAGCAGTATCCAGAGTATAGAAAACAATAAAAATTCCATGCATGAAAGCATATAATCAAAGCATATAAACAAATAGAGCTAGAAAGCAACAACACATAAACACCCCATAAAAAGAAAACAAACACAAGATAGGATTGAGTTGCTAAGGATGGACCAATAATAAGTCGATTTATCCCTAGTAAAGATGCCAACTGAAACAACCGGCTGAAATCATCAAAGATAAAATTCAACGAAGTCGCCATCGAACAGATTTTATCCATAGGATGGGAAAGGTAAACATCAAGAACACCTGAAGGGGTGAAATCACGGTCTTGCAACCATATAGATTGGGTAAGGAAGTCGTTTACGCGAGGGGAAGGTATTAGCACCTCACACGTCTGTAGTACTCTACAGGATCCACTTATATTTGTTTTGATCTAAGGGGGTAAATTCTATGTCTAAGGCTTAAGAGCTAAAATATGCTAAAGGAGAAATGCATGCAAATAAAAGGGAAAATAATGTAGGTAAAATAAAAGTTGTGCTCGTTCGGGCCCTACCCAAATGCCTACGTATCCCTTTTAAGGAATCAGAGCAGTCGTAGTTCGGCTTCAAAATTTTCTTGTTGGTTTGTATTTTTTAATGAACAATATTAATTTCGCCTTCTACCGCAACTCGACCTTTGGAGACTTACGCGTGATCACAGAAGTAAATTAACATGTTCTTTTGAAAAGAGTTTGAAAGAAAATCCCGAAGGCAAAAAGATTTTATATTGGTTGGTGTTTTTGTTGTGGATGATAGATAGTTTATCTCAAGAGAGAGATATTAGATATTTCTCCACTTATTCATGAACTAAGTCTTTGAGATTTGAACCACACCAAGGCTTAGAATGAAAAAGCAATAAGATCGAGAAGAAACCTGCTTATCATCTCCCATGCTCAACAAAGGTATGATTCTCATCAGTAATTTTTAAGTGTTTTGAAGTTTTCCAAAAAAAGAAGTTTTTGTTTTAATGCAAATGCAAAGGAGAAATAAAATTCTAAAGGGAGAATAGCAACATAACCCTAGAGTTATCATGCAATATTGACCCTATAGTTGAGGATGGAAGGGGGAAGTATCTACCTAATATTAGCATACATGGATATGAGCCTAAGGTCTATTCAACTCAAACTTTAGGAAATATTAATTTGAAGATCCTATGGGGAGTATACAAGAGTTAGGTCTAACAGAGAAGAGAAAAGAGATGACCTAGCTTCAAGATCAATCAACAATTTTAAACAAAACAATGGATGGAAATCTTAGACACACCAAGAGAGGTAGATAAGAAATACTCAAGGTTGAATTGGAGAGAAAGGTATTAGAGGTATGAGAAAATGAAGAAAAATAGAATCGATCATTAAACTATGCACAAGTATAAGGCAAGACCCTAATACACTGTGTAATACGGTGGGAGAATTGACTTGGGTTTTTTACGTTTTATCGCAAATGTTGCGGATAGCAAGAGTCACCGGTGACTTTTCTTTTATCCAATAAAGGAAAGGGTGAAAAGAACATGAAAGACCTTTTGAGAATTTTTCTTGAGTTCGGGGGGTAGGTTATGAAAAGGGAAGGTGTTAGCACCCTTTTCATCTGTAGTTATCTACGAGCTCTTAATTGCTAGCTCACTTTGAAATGCTTTTGTGAATGTGTTTGTTTGAAGATATTTTGAAAAAAGTGTCGTCATTGGGCAAACTTTGTAATGATTCTCGTCTCTATAAGAATGTATACAAAGTGTTGGCTTTGAAAATATTTCAAGAAAGTGTTTGTGTGTTGAAAGTTATTGGTTTTGAAATGTTTGTGAGCAAGCAACTACGAGCGTTCTACCTACTCAAAAGAAAGCCTTTGTTCTTTTCCTCCTCCTTTAGATAGTGTTGTCTTATCATTAGTTGGTAGGAAGCCATATAATTGGATGTGAGGGATAGGCGTGGGTCATTGTACAGTCATAAAAGGCAACTTGTAAGATGTTTTAGCAATTGCTGTAAGGGACTAAGATCATTTATCGAAGACAACATTTAAGGCTCATCGAGGGACTATGATATTTTAATCGAAGGTCTTTGCTAAAACATCCCATGTTCGAGGGACATGATTGAAATTGTTTGAGGCAACAAATGTGGGTTACCCTAGAAGTGTATGTGTGTAAGGTGTCTTGTTTTCATGTATTTGTCTTTGAATTAGGGTTTTCTAATGTTGGTTTTAAATCTTGCCATACAAACCCTAATTACTAGCAATAATAAGGAAAACGATAAATTGGAGAATTTAAATGTCCTATGCTATTACAATACTTTTAGGGATGGGGGATACAAACTTACAAATGGGGATGACAAATAAAGTAAATCCTAATTATTATACAAAGCTTTGAATATGAATAAATTGTAATGCAAAATAGTAAAATGCGCAAATAAATGTAAAGTGAAAAAAAAATTGTGGTTTTTAATAGAAAAGGTTTTATGATTAACCTAATTAATCTAACTAATTTACAAGAGAAATTAATTAATTATTTAACAAAACCTAAAATCTAAGTTAGTTAAAATAAACCCTAAGTATAATTTGATTGCCTAGAAAATAATTTTGTTAATATTAATTTGGAAAAAGAAATGTTTTATAAAAAGAAGTAATAAAAATCTAATTTAATTAACAAAATGAAATAAAGTATTAAATTATTTTTAATTTAGTTATTTTATGAATATATATATATATATATATATATATATATATATATATATATATATATATATTATATATATATATATATATATATATATATATATATATATATATATATATATATATATATTATTTGTATTTTGGGTTTTAATAAAATAAATAGGTAAATAAATAAAAAGAATAATGAAAACATAAAATAAATGAAAAGAAATGGGCTGGGAAGTTTGAAAAGTAAATAAGAGGTTAAATGTAGCAAAAGACGCAAAAACTTGTTTTGTTAGAAAACAGAAATGAAATAAAAAAAATCAGAAAATGGGTATGCATGAAGTAATGTTAAGGGGTGCAGAAAGCAGAGATGTCTAGGCCCAGTAAGAAAATTCACAGATCATGTACGTCTGGGTTGTGGTGGTGCACCGTGTGACAGCGTGTCCTGGACGTTTGATGTTGATCAAGTGATATTGAGTGATGGCGCATAGTATGAATGATGGGGTGCCTGCATGGAATATACAACCTTAACCAAATGGGTGATGACAAGTCTCATCGCCAGATTAGCCTAAGAAAAACAAAATAATTTCATTAAAAACTAAAATGAGTTAACACCAAAAACAAAAATCTATGTTCATTTGTTATTTTACTCTCTCTCTCTCTCTTTCTCTCTCTTACTGGAACGCTCTCGTCTCTCTCTTTATTTTTCTGAAGGGTCTCCACCAGAGACGATAGGTTGGCCGCGCCGCGTCGGTGAAGCTCTAGTCCTAATTTTTCTTACATATTTTGAATCCTCTATTCCTCCTATGTGCTAATCTATGAATTATTTTGCAAATTTGGCGCGATGAACCCTAGATCTAAAAGGGGAAATTCAAAACCCTAATGTTCATATTCAAGAACAGTGAGGACTATGATGATGGATGCATGCACTGGAACGAAAACAAAAGGAAATGAGAGAGACGGATTATGTGAGACTCGAAGGCGCAAATTTATTACCCTTTGGTGAGATCTTTATATGTTTGTCCTTTCCGGTCTTTGCGATTTGTTTCTGTCCTTCCTCTTTTGCAATTTTTTCTGAAGGGTTTTTTGTTAGAGTAGGAAAATGATGGTAGTTTATGGGTTAGGGTTTTGGTTTCTGTATATTTTTGTGAGATCTTGGTTGGGCTTGCTGAAACGATTTTTGAAGGGTTTGCTTGTGATGGAAAAAAATCAACAAAGGTTTTTGGATTGTTGTTTTCCTGGTTTCCGTTTTTCGTCCCTGTTGTATTCACTGTGGCTTTTTTTATATCTATTTCTACTTACCTAATATGCCCCAAATCCGGGTATAAGATTCTTACAAGTAATAAACCCAAGCATAACCCACAAATGTAAAGCAAACAAGTAAAGCAAATAAAGGTGATCTAGCTCTTAAGGTAACCCCACTTTTAGTTTTGTCCCCAGCAGAGTCGTCAGTTATATAATACGGTGGGAGAATTGACTTGGGTATTTTGTGTTTTATCGCAAATGTTGCAGATAGCAAGAGTCGCCATCGACTTTTCTTTTATCCAATAAAGGAAAGGGTGAAAAGAACAGAAAAGACCTTTTGAGAATTTTTCTTGAGTTCTGGGGGTAGGTTATGAAAAGGGAAGGTGTTAGCACCCTTTTCATCTGTAGTTATCTACGGGCTCTTAATTGCTAACTCACTTTGAAATGCTTTTGTGAATGTATTTGTTTGAAGATATTTTGAAAAAAGTGTCGTCGTTGGGCAAACTTTGTAATGATTCTCGTCTCTATAAGAATGCATACAAAGTTTTTACTTTGAAAATATTTCAAGAAAGTGTTGGTGTGTTGAAAGTTGTTGGTTTTGAAATGTTTGTGAGCAAGCAACTACGAGTGTTATACCTACTCAAAAGAAAGTGTTTGTTCTTTTCCTCCTTCTTTAGATAGTGTTATCTTAGCATTAGTTGGTAAGAAGCCATATTGTTGTATGTGAGGGATAGGTATGGGTCATTGTACAGTCATAGAAGGAAACTTGTAATATGTTTTAGCAATTGTCGTAAGGGAATAAGATCATTTACTGAATGCAACATTGAAGGGTCATTGAGGGACTATGATCTTTTAATTGAAGGTCTTTGCTAAAACATCCCACGTTCGAGGGACATGACTGAAATTATCGGAGGCAACAAATATGGGTTACCCTAGAGGTGCATGTATGCAAGGTGTCTTGTTTTCATGTATTTGTATTTAAATTAGGGTTTTCTAATGTTGGTTTTCAATCTTGCCATACAAATCCAAATTACTAGCAATAATAAGGAAAACGATAAATTGCGAAATTTAAATATCCTACGCTATTACAATACTTTTGGGGATGGGGGATACAAATTTATAAATGCGGATGAAAAAAAAAGTAAACCCTAATTATTATTACAAAGCTTTGAATATGAATAAATTGTAATGCAAAATAGTAAAATGTGCAAAGAAATGTAAAGTGAAAAGGAATTGTTTTTGTGGGTTTTGATAGAAAAGGTTTTATGGTTAACCTAATTAATTATTTAACAAAACCTAAAATCTAAGTTAGTTAAAATAAACCCTAAGTCTAATTTGATTGCCTAGAAAATAATTTTGTTAATATTAATTTTGAAAAGAAATGTTTTATAAAAAGAAGTAATAAAAATTTAATTTAATTGACAAAATGAAATAAAGTATTAAACTATTTTTAATTTAGTTATTTTAAGAATATATATATATATATATATATATATATATATATATATATATGTGTGTGTGTGTGTGTGTGTGTGTGTGTGTGTGTGTGTGTGTGTGTGTGTGTGTGTGATGTGTGTGTGTGTGTGTGTGTGTGTGTGTGTGTGTGTGTGTGTGTGTGTGTGTGTGTGTGTGTGTGTGTGTGTGTGTGTGTGGTGTGTGTGTGTGTGTGTGTGTCGT